>CM077161.1:91942130-93142130 GCA_039583875.1 Platanthera guangdongensis | reverse complement strand
AAAATAGATTGCTTCTATCAGGGCAATGGAATCAAGTTTGGGGAGGAAATTATAGAATTGACTCCTCTCAGAGATGAAGTTCACTCCTTGAAAGAGGAATTAAAATGCTCGACTGAGATACTAAGTCAGAAGGAGAAGTTTTTAGATGAACTAGAAGAAAAACTTTTGGTTGAGAGGAAACTTGTTGAATGCTACTCCAAGCCAAATACTGTTCTTCCACTCATTGACTAATTTTCTACACCTAAGAAGGGTAGTGGTCTAGTGCGTGTAACTGAGAATGGTAAGACTGTTATGAGAGACGCTTCCAAAGTAAAGTGAAGGCACCTCAAAGTCAAACATATTTTAAGAAGGTAATATTTACCATAAATTAATATGACTTTAAGACGTCCTATGTTAACTTTGCTAGGACAACTTATGTGGAGCCTAAAAAGAACTACCAAGGATGGACCCATCCCCGAGACTATGGTACAATTGATTTCTAGGCAACTTATGAAGAGATAACTCTTAAATAGTATGGTACCTATGTTCATGGACAGGGTATCAAGAAAGCACCAAAAACCAAAACTGTTGTTCCTATTGCTAAGGAGACAATGAAGCCTGGTGTTTACTGCACTCATGAGCCTTCTACCTCCAAGTCTATAGCCACTTCTAGAACTCCCATTCAGAAGGTAAAGCAGGAATATAAGATAAGGTACAATAGGTTTGATTGTTGGTTTTATCCAGTTAAATATGAAACTCCACGAGTTAACGTTGCGAGACCTACCACTCGAAATGTTAATATTCCTAGTGGTGTTAAGCTAACCAGGAACCAAGGACCCAAATCTGTTTGGGTTCCTAAGGGAAAGTGATTTATGAATGCAGGTATGACTAAAGGCCAACAAAGCTCCTAATTGGTATTTAGACAGTGGATGCTCTCGGCATATGAGCGGGATAAGAAGCCTACTTCCAGAATATACCTAAGTTGAGGATGGCCCAATATTCATATTTGGGGGTTCAGACAGGGGAATCACTAAAGGCTACTGTATGATCTACAACGGTATCATCTCCTTCAAAGATGTGGCTTATGTTAAAGGATTACATCACAATCTCATAAGAATAAGCCAATTATGTGATAAAGGCTAAATCGTTGAGTTCTATAAGGACAAGTGTCTGATAAAATTGTCTGCCAATTTGGATACAGTCTTAACTATTGAAATTTGTGAAGTGAAAGTGGGTGAATGGAGCACTTGGACCTATCCGTGCAGACTATGAAGCAGGGTTTGCGGTCTGCTAAGTCGGCAGGGATGTTGCAGACGGTTTGCTCTGTAGCGGTCTGGGTGGTCTGTTCATGCGGACAATGCAGATAGCAGTGGCGGTTAGTCAGGTCGGTTTGTGCTCAACAGGCAGTTGGATCCCAGGAAGTAACCGGGTGGATAGAAACTATAGCTGCGGAGTCCGGCATGAAGCGGACAGAAGAACTAGAGCTCGGCAGACTGGTTTGGCAGTTGCCTTAGTCTTGCTCTGGTGCAGCGGCAAGTGGAAGCCGCGGAGACCGCCAGTTAGTGCGGACTGATACTGGAGCTCGCCGGGACATGCGGACTAGTTCCAATGTTTGGCAGTAAGTGCAGACTGGCCCTTGTGGCCAGTGGTGTGGACTTGGGTCTGAACCAAGTACATGTTTGGCTCAGTCGGGGAGATCACGCAGTGGAGTGCGGACTGCTTCTCAGTCCGCCAAGCTTGGCAGAAGTGCATGTCCCTTGGTTGCGAGTTTGGGAATGAGCGGACTGGAGGTTGTGTCCACAACTGTGTGCCGACTGATTCTAGGTGTCCGCTAAGTCTGGCAGGAGCCTTTATGGCAAAGCTGTGGGCTCGGGATGTGCGAACTGAAGAAGGGTGTCCGCTGAGTCCAACAGCTGCCTTGCTGACGTGGCTATGGATATGGGATATGCGGACTGGAATAGTCTGCGGGATATGCGGATAGGAGTAGTTTGCGGTATATGCGGACTAGAAGTTTGCTATGTAAGCAGACTGGAGCCGGAGTCCGCTGACTCCGGAAGGTGTCTTGGTAACAAGGCTATGGACTCGGCTTGCGGACTGGAGTTGTCTGCAGGGTATGCAGACTAGTGTTATCCATAGTATGGGCTGACTGAAACAACATGTCTCACAGAGCCCGGCAGTTGCCTTGGTGGTGAAGCCGTGGGCTCGGGATTGGCGGACTGAAGTGCTGTGTCCGCGGATTAGCGGACTGTTGCTGCATAGTCCGGTTGTGGTGGTCCTGGCTTGGCCCTTGGCATTAAGGCGGACTTCTGTTGCTGTCCGGCCTTGGTGATGTCTTGGCGGCTTGGCCTTTGGAGACAAGGCGAACTGGAAATTGGAGCTCGGCCTTGGAGATGCTAGGAGGGCTGGCTATCTTGCACAAGTGCAGCGGACTGGATTATATCCGCGAACTGCAGAGAAGTCTTGCTGCGAGATGCAGTGGTAATCCTATCGGCTAGGGCGGTGACCACACTCATCATCGTGCTTATAAATGGGACCTTGTCACATTAGGAAAAGAGAACCTCCATGCGTAAGTGAACAGTAACTTGAGTTCGTACAGGTTGCTGCGGACTGCTTTTTGGTGTCCGCGCGGTTTGATTGAGTTGACCAGGTGTGCTGTGCAGGTTGTGCGGATAGCACTGGAAAGTAAGGACTTGGCTCTAATTGCGGTCAGGGATAGTGCAGACTCTACGGTTAAGCGACAGGCGGAAAATAGCAAGTCGCGGACAGCGACCAGATGGTCTTCTCTTTGGCAACTTGGTTTTAGGTTCAAGAAGTCGCCTGCTTTAGGCGGGCTGTTCTATTCGGCATCGCAGCTTGTGCGGTTTGGCCGATAGGCGACCTCGTGGTCAGGCGGCTTGCAGATTAGTGGCTAGAGTAAGCATTGGAATAAGGGGTAGTCCACGTGGCTTGGGTTGCATTTTGGCGACCTTACGGACTGAGCGGACTCCACAGTAGTAGACCGACGGCTTGTAGTTGAGTCCACGCGGCTTGTTTCTCTTGTCTTGTTATTTTGTAGTCTCTTCTTTCCCTTGGGTGTTGGTTGGTGAAGCATGTCTCGCCATGTATGTCTCGTTGTGTAAAGAAGATAGCTGTGAATCAATAAAGACGCTTGTGTTGCATGTGTTTGCTGGTTGATTGACTTCAGTTGTGTTAACTCCTGCTCACTTCAAGGTCTAGGGAATTTTCCATATGATCAAAGTGCGAACTGGGTAGTTCTGAGAATATTAATTTGTCTTTAGGCTATCCTGCTGACCACCTGGAGAAAATTCAACGTGGTAGTAGTGCCAGGTTGTTGAATTTTAACATGGTATCAGAGCCAGGTTCAGTTGCTTGAGTAGTGAACATGGTCTCGGAGCTGGATTGGAGTGGATAAGTAGTGATCAACTGAGGTGGTTGTCTCTTTGAAGAGGGAACCAGTGGTAGAACCATGGCAGTGGAGGATGCAAGTTGTCTTGGAATTGATCTCCTTACATAGACAAACTTTGATAGGTGAAAGTGTTGTATGGAGAGCTTTCTTCTTGGCGAGAACCATTGGGAGGTTGTATGTTGAGCAGAAAGACAAGAGGCTACTACTGGCAATGCTGAAGAGATGAGAGCTTGGAAGGAGTCAAATGCGAAAGCGGAGTCTATTCTCAAGCAGGTGATCTCATCGGAGATCTTGGACCACATCAGTGGATGTCGGTCAGCTGTGGAAGTTTGGACTTCCCTTGATGGGTTGTTCAGGAAGGAGGTAAGTGTTACTGCAGAGGATGGTCCTTCTACTTCATATCAGCAAGAGAGAAGTGGTTCTCCTAGGCATGATGGGAAGAGGAAGGAAGGACCAAGGTGCTATAAATGCAAGCAGCATGGTCATCTTGGGAAAGAGTGCAAGGTTACCTTGCTCTCGGCGAACGTAGCTCATGTTAGAGACAAGGAGGAGAACTTTGTTGGGTCTTCAACAAGTTCTGGTGCTGATCGGATGAAGGACAGTGATAGTGAAAGTGCAAGTTAGATCTGAAATACTCTATAGGGGGGTGAATAGAGTATTGTGCTATCTTAAAAAACTTTACAACTTTTGTTGTATTCCTAAGTGAACAAGTCAGCAAATAAGGAAAACAAACACAGCAACCTAAACAATCACAGATCACAGCCAAAACAAAAGAAAAAGAGAAACCAGACGACACAAGAAATTTTATAGTGGTTCCCCAACCTGGGTACATCCACTCTTCTACCACCCTGGTAGGAATCCACTCAGGTTTTTGATCAGGTGCCTGACACCAATGAGCTTTTGTTCAGGTGCTCAAAAACCAAAACCTCAAGTCTTTTGGTAGGAGACTTGCAACCAGGAATAATTTTGAAGGGAATTAAAACCCTGTACAAGAGTTGTAAAAGAGATGATGGTGTCTTCTCTTTCTCAATGACAACTGAGAAGATTGTAGATTGATTTCATCAGATTTGCTCCCCCTGAGATCTTGAATGTATCAGGAAAACTGGAGCACTGCTTCAGGGTGATAGGTCTTTGAAAGCTAGAATGCCTGGACCAGAGATTGCTTCAGGAACTTCTTTGACAGATAGAGTTTTTGTTGTCCTTTTGAAGTTGTCATGAGAATTGAAGATGTTCTCTAGCCTGGGCTGATTGCAGTATAACTTTAGATTTCTGTATGATTGTTCTTCTGTGCAATCTGTCTATGTGTCTGACTGACTGTATGCAAGATTACTTTCTCTTCTCTATATGTGTTTGACTGAAGAATTCTTTCGAAATTTGAATGCTAGAGCAGTAATTGTAGTCGGCCTGGGAAGGAAGTGGCAATCAATGATTTCCCTAACTGTCCCATGGAAAAACAACATGAAATAATTCAAGATTAATTGCACGTTCTAACAGTAACGTTCCGAGAAGATCTGGCATTAATTGTTCGGGAATCATCGCCAAGAAACGGGATGGGAAACCTGAAGAAGACCTAATCTGGAATCGGCGAACGAAGAACAGGAATCGTCGAGCTGAGTTCACAGTTCATCGAGCTGAGTTGAGGAGTTCGACGACCAGATAATAGAAATAGTCTTTAAGTCAACACTGCTCAACCTTCGTCGAACTGACAATCTTCATTCGTCGAGCTGAGAATCATCATTCGTCGAGCTGAGATCCAAATTCGTCGAACAGATAATCGACCTTGCATATTTCAGAAATCTTTCCTTTTCTGTCTGAAGTTCATCGAGCTGATAATAGAGTTCATCGACTAAAGATCAGCATCAGTTCTGGACTTAGTCAAAATATTCTGCATGTACTGATATTCAAGGTCGACATAAGCTGGTGTCGACTGATTAATCTTGATGTCGACACGAATCTTCTGGTGTCGACATAAGCTGTTGTCGACTAATATCCTGTGTGTCGACATAAGTTGTCTAGGGTCGACACATGCCCTAAGTGTCGACATAAATCCTCTGAGTCCAGAATTCGTCGAGTAGAGTACTGAAATCATCGACCTGAGAAGCTGTGAACTTGAGGTCCAAGTTCGTCGAGCTCAGAATCTAGTTTGTCGACCAAAGCTTGAAACTGGACTCAGAAAAATTCTGAAGTTATCCTGACTTTAGCTTGATGTAGAAACTCAGTCTTCGTCGAACCGAGAACAAAGATCGTCGAGCTCAGCACAAAGAAATGTCTCACGATGGTCGAGCGCAGAATGCCTATCGTCGACCTGAGTTCGATGAACGTCGAACTCATTTCTTAGTCTTGAAATCCTCTAAGTCTGGAGTCTCTGATGGTCTTGATGATAGCTGGTCCATCTGACGTTGACTCTAAGGACTTGGCCTAGACTCTAGGACACAAATTGTCCCTGGATATACATGTTGGGTCACATCCTAAGCTAGTGAACCTAGCCCAAATCAACTAGGGATCCAACAATCTCCCTCTATTTGGGTGAGGTCACTAACAGAGTCAAAACAGAAACAAACAGAAAAACAAAGAAAGAAAAGAAATATATCTGGCAGAGAATTACCAACACATATAGCAGATATATATATACACAGCTTTGTTTAAACAAAAGCAAAGTTTGAAAACAAATGCAGAAAGAGACTGAAACAAAATAAGGATTACTTCTTCTTTTTCTGCTTGGACCTGTCTTCAGTTGTCTACTCTCCTGGCTTTTTGAAGATGATTTCTCTCTTTGGATCTGAAGCCTGAGCCTTTATCATATTCATATCAGCTGCCCCAATAATATTCAATGATGTAGCTCTGGGGACAACTGCTTCTGGATGGAGCTTCTTATAGTCATCAACAGTAAACAGTTTATTGCCTTTGTCAAACCTTTTCAACTCTTCTTTTCTGTACTTTGACCTTGTTGTTAAACCTGATGTGTCTTTTCCTTCAGCCTTTGCTTTATTGATCAAAGATAGTCCAATTAATTCCTGGTACCTAGCCATTCTTGCAGTATTTGCAGTTTCAGGATCTTCAAATGGAATTGGAGGAGAGTATGGCCTTTTAGGACTGTCAGTTTTTTGATCTTCAGGTATTTGTTGCTGCTGCTGCTGTTTATTTCCTGAGGAAGGTTGCCTCTGCTGGCTGCTTCCAGATGATCTCCCTGACTGTCTCTGATAAGTTTGCATGGTGGCAGATCTCTGAGAGCTAGAGCCAGTGGCACCAACTGCTAGATGAGGAGGAGGAGGAGGATCCTTTCTGAATCTGTGAACTGTAGGAGGAGAGTATCTCCTACTTCTTTTCCTATCCTTTTGATGGTTCTTGGATAGACACATCCATGCAGGCATTCCCTTATATGGAGTTACATTATGCAAGATGTAATAAGGGGTGTCAGCAGTGAGATTATGCTTAGGAGCTAGAGGAGGAGGAGCCTTCCTTTTCTTTGATAGCATCTTCTTTTTCTTTGCAAAATCTTCATCTGAATCATCATCATCATTTTCATCATCTTCAGTATCAGAACCCTGAGGGTTATCATAAAGAGCATCCAAAGCTTTCAGAGCTTTATCATCAATAACAGCCTCTGCTGTAGAAGGGGCAGAAGTTAAGGTTTCAGGAACTGGAGTTTCAGCAACAGGAGAGGAGGAGACTGTGTAGGAATCAGGAATGATGGGGACAGAGCATTCAGCTGCTGCCTTATTTTCCTCCTCAATCTCAGCCATGATTAGCTTATCCAAATCAGGCATAGGAGAGTCATCCATAACAAAAACTGGGGCTGAGATGTCTTCTGGAATAACTTCTGGACTATATGCAGAGATTGAAGCTAAAGCTGGAATAGCAAAACTGTCACAGAGTTGCTTAGCAACTGCTGGACTAACTAGAGAAGTATTGGGGATAATAGCCAACTGTGGCTTAGTAAAGTCTGCTGGAAGAGATTGCATATTTACAGTATCAAAAACTTACAGTAATTCTAGTAGATTAACTGTGGGATTCATAATGAAATCACCAACAGTTTTTATTTGCTCAACTGACTCATCTAGGTCAATGTCAGTATCCATAAAATGAATCAATTCAATCATCTCAGAATCAAATTCTGGCAAAATATATGTATCTGTATCTGAAACTGCTGTTGTGTCTGCTGCTGCTGCTTCTACATCTGCATCTACTGCTGCTTCATCATAGAGTATCTCCCCCTGCCTGGGTTCAGGAAAACCTGGAGCCAGGCCCCTGAATGAAGAGGAGGCAGCAGAAAGGGCAGAAATTTGAACAGATAAAGAATGAATAGAATTCACAAGAGATGTAATGGCCTCTGTGATAAGGGATTTGATGAGAGGAGTAAGAATGATGATGATAGATGATATGGTAGTTGAATCAAAGGAAGAAGGGGAAGAGGATGGAATGGAGGGTGGAATAACATGAGTGTGATGAGTGGATAGTGATGAAGATGGAATGGGGACATCTGGCATGACAGAGTCTGTGGGTATGTTGTAAGAGGGAATGGAGGACAAATGAGGGGGAAGTTGAGACTGAGGAGGTGTAGGGATATGTGTTTCATGAGGTGAAGCAGGAGGTGTTGGTTGTTGATGAGCTTGCAGAGGGGAAGATGGAGGTGGAGATGGAATGTTGGTGATGTCTAGAGGGGGAGATGGAGGTGGAGTAGGCACATGAGAAGGCTGCTTTGCTGGAAGGGGTGCTGGAAGAGATGCTGGAGGGGGTTGGATATCCTCAACAGGGTAGGGAGTGGCCTTCACAGCCCTGGTGCTCTCAGAAGATGGGATGGAAGAGGAGGAAGCCTTGGAGGGCTTGGAGATCGTCCTCTCCCATCTGTCAAACAAGGCGCAGGTGAGGCGCTAGCTGGCATTTATGAAGATGGTCGGGGAGACCATGCATTCACCATCCTTTTCCTTAAGGAAGATCCCCAGGATTCTTCCGAAGCAGACTTCCTTCTTGCTATTCTTCTTCTTAATCAACTCAAAGAAAATCTTACTCCAATCAACGGGACACTTGTTCACCACCACGCACATGATAAGAAATTGATGTCTGGTTATGTAGTCATGTGTGGTGTGCTTGCCCATCAGTATCTTTCCCACAATATCCGCCAAAAACTGATAAGCGACAGAAAGTTGTTTCTTCAACAACTTGTTAGGGTTGCTACCGGAAAACCCCATTAACTTCAGCATTTCACTAAATTCTTCAGAATCCATTTACATATTATCTTCTCCATTTACCAAACCAAAAATTTCAGAGAGAACGCCGGGAGACAGAGAAACAACATGACTCCCGATATTTCCTGTCAAAATATTTTCCTCAGAAACAGACGATGTATACACCCATTCTCTGATTTCATTTGAGTGTAGTTTAATCCTTTTGGTCATAATGTCCTTGAGACTAAGTTCTTCTAGCAGTTCCAAGATATAGAGAAATATGGGGTCATAGTGTTGGAGGAATCAAAGTCCATATCAAACCCGGTGTCGAACTTCATTGCGGCTAAGGTGCTCACTGGAATCGCCATTGATGACCTGTAAGAAAGACACAGAGAAAACAGCGATCAAGAGCAAATGAACTGAAAGCGCGGGACGGAGGTCGAAGAAAACCTAGATATAAGATTTTCAGAATATGAATCGGCAATCTCCGTTTCACGAAAAAGAAATAGTTCTTCGAACTGAGCTCGATGAAATAAATTATGGATAAATAATTCGTCGATCTCATCCAGAAGAATCGAAAACAGTTCGTCGAACTCCGTTCGATGAAATATCTTCTGAAGCAAAGTTCGTCGATCTCCGGTCGACGAAAATTATTTCCGCACACAGAGAATTAGTCGATCTTCGTTCGACAAGAATCTCTCAAACTTTCCCTAATTCGTCGAACTCCGTTCGACGAACTCTGGAAAATTCGTCGAATGCAGACAGAAATTAATGTAACTCTTCTCCATTAATCATTCCCAGTTGATTTATAAAGAACAGATGATTTTTCTCATCCAAAGGTTTGGTGAAAATATCTGCTCTCTGTACATTAGTAGGAATATGGATTAAGTTAATTTTCTTTTTGTTTACATTATCTCTAATGAAATGATGTCTTATTTCAAGATGCTTAGTCCTAGAATGGTGAACTAGATTCTGTGCTATAGCAATAGCTCTAGTATTATCACAAAATAATGTTGAATTATTTAAGTTGACACCATAGTCTAGGAGTTGGTTTTGTATCCATAATATTTGTGAACAGCAGCTGCCAGCAGCCATGTATTCTGCTTCTGCAGTTGATGTAGACACAAATGTTTGCTTTTTACAAAACTAGGAGACAAGTCTCATACCCAGGAACTGGCAAGTTCTAGAGGTACTCTTCCTGTCCACTCGACATCCAACATCGTCAGCATCTGAGTATCCAATTAACTCAAACTCTGACTCTGCAGGATACCAAAGTCCTAGATTAGGACAACTCTTTATATATCTCAAAATTCTTTTTAAGAAAATAAGGTGGGATTCTTTAGGGTTCACTTGGAACCTAGCACAAAGGCATGTGGCAAATATTATATCAGGCCTGCTAGCTGTTAGGTATAATAGGTATCCAACAATTGCCCTATAATGTTTCTGATCTACAGGTTTCCCTACTGCATTAGAATCTACAACAACATTAGTAGCCATAGGTGTTTTCATTCCTGAAGCATCACCCATCCCAAACTTCTTAATAAGCTCTTTAACATACTTAGCTTGGGAGAGGAAGATACCATCAGGGAGCTGCTTCACTTGGAGACCAAGGAAGTAGGAAAGCTCACCCATGCTACTCATCTCAAATTTAGAATGCATGAGGTCAGCAAACCTCTTGCATAATTTTGGATTAGTAGACCAAAAAATGATGTCATCCGCATATATTTGTACTAACAAAATTTGCTTCTTATGATGTCTAGTGAAAAGAGTTTTATCTATGGTTCCTCTTGTAAATTTATGCTCTAAAAGAAAGCTTGCTAAGGTCTCATACCAAGCTCTTGGAGCTTGCTTTAAACCATAGAGAGCTTTATGCAATTTAAATACAAAAGAGGGTTGAGTTAGAGAGGTAAAACCTGAAGGTTGTTGTACATAAACCTCTTCTTGAAGCACTCTATTCAAGAATGCACTCTTGACATCCATTTGGAACACTTTGAATCTCCTATGAGCTACATAGGCAAGGAATTTTCTTATGGCCTCTAACCTTGCAACAGGGGCAAAGGATTGGTCATAGTCAATTCTTTCCTCTTGCCTCTAGCCTTGAGCAACAAACCTAGCCTTGTTTCTCACTATGTTCCCGTGAGCATCTAGCTTGTTCCTGTAGACCCATTTGGTTCCAATAACTGGGTAGTTATGGGGTCTTGGAACCAAATCCCAAACTCTATATCTCTCAAACTGATTTAGTTCCTCTTGCATTGCAATGATCCAGTGGGGATTTTGCTCTACTTCATGGATGGAGAGAGGTTCAATTTGAGAGAGAAAACAGGCATGCATCAAGTCTTGGTTGAGTTGATGCCTTGTCTGTACACCTGCTGAGATGTCCCCAATCACTTGAGATCTGCGATGATCTCTAAGTATGACAAGATCAATTGGTGGAGTTTGTTGAGCAACTGCTTCTATATTTAATTCCTCTTGAGGAATTGTACTAGCTGTTGAGGGAAGTTCGGCCAGTTCCACTTGAAGTTCTTCTTCACTGTCTTCAGCAGCCTGTGGAGAAGGATGGGTTGACACCTCTTGGATAAGGTTTAGTCCATCCATAGACTCACACAGTTGTGAAACCTGAAAAAAGCTATTGGTAGAAATATCTTTCTCCTTATAAGATATGTTAGGTTCATCAAAAGATACATGAACAGACTCTTCAAATTTAACGGTGGATTTATTAAAAACCCTATAGGTCTTGCTTACTTGGGAATATCCTAGAAAAATCCCTTCTTCAGCCTTAGCCTCAAACTTTCTAATGTATCTTTTGTTATTAGTGTGAATGTAACATATACAACCAAAAATTTTAAAATATGTGATTTTAGGATTCTTCCCTTTAAGTAATTCATAGGGGGTCTTATTTTTCAGTTTATGTATAAGGCTTCTATTCAGGACATAGTTAACAGTGTTTACAGCATCTGCCCAAAAGGATAGAGGCATGTAAGCATCTGCCAATAATGTACATGCAGATTCAATAAGTGTCCTATTTTTCCTTTCAGCAACCCCATTTTATTGGGGAGTTCTAGGAGCTGAGAAGCATTGCCTGATACCTTCCTTCTCATAGAACTCATGCATACGAAGAGACTCAAACTCTGTGCCATGATCACTTCTGATCAATGCAACATGAGTAGAGAACTCAATCTGTATGGTCCTGAGAAAATCTGTAAGAACCTTGAATGTATCTGACTTAGCTCTCAGGAAGGCTACCCAACTGAATCTAGAGAAGTCATCAACAATCACCAAAGTGTAAGACTTCCCTCCTAGGCTTTGTACTGCAATGGGTCCAAATAGATCCACATGAAGCAAATACAATATCATAGGTGAATCACTTTTATTAATGGATTTGAAACTAGTTTTAGTTTGATTGCCTAATTGACAAGCCTTGCATAGGTTTTCCTTCTTATATGGGCCAGAAGGTAGACCTCTAACAAGGTTGTCTTTAGATAACCTAGCTTTATTCTTAAGATTTACATGTCCTAATCTTTTATGAAATAACTCATTTTGATTACTAGTAAAATTCAGTAAGCAGATATCAGTTGTGGAAGAAATAAAATCTACTAGGTATATGTTGCCTTGTCTAATTCCAATTAAAACAGTTTTGTTTTCATTATCAATAATAGAATAAGAGGTAGAGTTAAAGTATACATGATAACTTTCATCACATAATTGGCTTTTGGATATTAGGTTATGTTTGAGTCCTCTTACATATGTTACTTTCTTGAATGTAACTGATCCAATCTTTACTGCTCCATATCCTTTTGATTGGCCACTCTTTGGATCACCAAATATCACCTTTGGTCCTCGCTTGGACTTGTAATTGGATAAATTGTCCTTGCTACCTATCATATGCTTGGAGCAACCACTGTCCAAGTACCAGGTCTGACTCACCCTTAGACAACTCTTCACCTGTACCTGTAATGAAAAACAAACTCAATTATTCTTGACCCATGTTACCTTGGGTCCTTTATTTGGTTCAAATGAGAAACTGGAAATAACTGATAATGCAGGTTGAGATTTATAACCTAAGGGGTGATATCTCCTAGGTGGAATAACCCAATCAGCTACTGGATTGAATGACTTATTAGCTGGTTTAGAGTTTCTGTAAGAGAAATAGTTTAAGTTTGGTCCTTCTGGGTTCGACGAATTTTTGTAAGTTCGTCGACCAGAGTTCGACAAATAGGGCTGAGATCGTCGATCTCTACTCAGAGAATGACAATAGTCGTTTTCTGCGCCCCAAGTTCGTCGACCTCTGCTCGACGAACCATACCAAGTTCGTCGATCGCAGTTAGACGAATTGTTATTACTAAAGTTTGCGTTCAGTGTTCATCGATCTGGGTTCGACGAACTGGCCACATTTCGTCGATCTGAGTTCGACAAATGATGCTGAACCTTGTTTTTATTAACTATTTTCTGATTTCTGTTTCTCTTTTCTATAGGTTTTGGATTGTTTTCAGACAATGATTTGTTTATAATCTTTTCCTTTCCCTTGGCAGAAATAAATTTAATAGGGGTTGTAACAATATTTTTCTTAATTATGGGGGGCAAACTAGATGATGCACCCAAGCCCAGCTTGCCATTTAATCTGGCATTAACTGTGCTTGTTATGTCCATCAGCTTGAGACTTCTCCCATTGAGAGATTGCTCAACTTGTTTGGCCTCACATAATTCAAATTTTAATTTGATTATTTGTTCATTTGCTAGAGTTAGTTGGTCTGTGAGTTTAATATTTTCTGAGTTAATAGATTCAAGATTTCCTAGTCTTTATCTAAGAGTCTTTATTTCCTTTTCTGAGCTAATTAAATCTAAACACATGGCTTTGAATTCAATTTTGAATGAATCAGAATTAAAATCAAAATTTGAAAGAACCTGATCTGCCTCTGAGTCTGAGGCTGCTTCATCTTCAGATTCTCCTTCTGATTCAGAATTGATCCTGGAGACATCAATTGCCATTAGGCAAACCTCCTTGGATCTTGCTTCTTCCTCTTCTTCACTTGAACTGGAAGAGGATGATTCTTCCTCTGTATCACTCCATGTTTCAGCAACAAAGCCCTTGTGCTTCATTTTGTAATTGCTAGAAGAGGGTCTGCTGCTGTGTTCTCTCCTGGAGTCCTTTTCTCTGCTCTTGTCCTTCTTCTAGTTTTCTGGACATTCTAAGATGTAATGTCCAGGCTTTCTGCACCCAAAGCACACAACCTCCTTGGTTGGTGTCTTGTCAAATCTGGGCTTATCATCTTGCCTGGATGATTTCCTTCTGAAATCCTTCCTAGCCATCTGATAGAATCTTTTTGCAAAGAGGCTCATGAGTTCTTCATTTGAAGTTGAGGTCTCACTTTCTTCAGATGCTTTGAAGGCTATATTGTGATCCTTTCTCACTAGAGTTGTAGCCTTCTGTTCTGCTGCTTCTCTTGATTAGATCAGCTGCTCATAGGATTTTAATTTGCCTAGTAGAGATTCAGTTGATATCTCATTTAGGCTTCTGGCTTCTTTGATTGGCCAGATTTTGGAGTCCCAAGAGCTAGGCAAGTACATCAATATCTTGTCATTCACTTCTGTCAGGGTGATGTCCTTATCCAAGGTTTTAAGCTCATTGATGATTGAGCTCAACCTATTATACATGTCAGCCACTGATTCAGCCTCATCCTTCTTGAAATTCTCATACAAGGATATGAGATTGGATCTCCTGTCTTTCCTTTCATCTGCTGAACCAGCTATCATTTGGTTGAGGGAATCCCAAATGGCCTTGGCTGAGGTGCACTCAGCCACCTTTTGAAATATGTCATCTGACATAGTTTGAGCCAAGATGTTCATTGCCTTAGCATCTGCCATTTTGGCTTTCTTGTAAGCTTCATTATTCTCTGGAGGAGGTACTGCAGTCATGTTTGTTGAGGTGCTTGTAGAAGCTGTAGGTGCTGGAGGTACTCCTGTCAAGATAGAAGAGAAAATATTCTCATCAATAGAATTCATATATAATCTGATTCTTGCCTTCCAGACGGCAAACTTGTTAAGATTGCATACTGGAGGTCTGATGCTTGCATAATCTTTGTTTTGCGCCATGTCTGTGAAGTGATAAATTTAATAACAAAATCAAAACAAACAGATCTAACAAGAGGGATCTTTGTGGTTCAGGTGATAGCCTGTACAACCAGTTAAGGTGTGGTATTTTAACCAACCTCCCTCTAATACTAATTGAAAGTGCAAGTTAGATCTGAAATACTCTATAGGGGGGGGGGGGTGAAGAGAGTATTGTGCTCTCTTAAAAAACTTTAAAACATTTGTTGTATTCCTAAGTGAACAAGTCAACAAATAAGGAAAACAAACACAGCAACCTAAACGATCACAGATCACAGCCAAAACAAAAGAAAAAGGGCAACCAGACGATACAAGAAATTTTATAGTGGTTCCCCAACCTGGGTGCATCCACTCTTCTACCACCCTGGTAGGAATCCACTCAGTTTTTGATCAGGTGTCTGACAACATTGAGCTTTTGTTCAGGTGCTCAAAAACCAAAACCTCAAGTCTTTTGGTAGGAGACTTGCAACCAGGAATAATTTTGAAGGGAATTAAAACCCTGTACAAGAGTTGGAAAAGTGGTGATGGTGTCTTCTCTTTCTCAATGACAACTGAGAATACAGTGGATTGATTTCAGCAGATTTGCTCCCCTGAGATCTTGAATGTATCTGGAAAACTGGAGCACAGCTTCAGGGTGACAGGTCTTCAAAAGCTCGAATGCCTGGACCAGAGATTGCTTCAGGAACTTCTTTGACAGATAGAGTTTTTGTTGTCCTTTTGAAGTTGTCCTGAGAATTGAAGATGTTCTCTGGCCTGGGCTGATTGCAGTAGAACTTTAGATTTCTGTATGATTGTTCTTCTGTGCAATCTGTCTATGTACGTGACTGACTGTATGCAAGATTACTTTCTCTTCTCTATATTTGTTTGACTGAAGAATCCTTTGAAATTTGAATGCTTGAGCAGTAATTGCAGTCGGCCTGGGAAGGAAGCGGCAATTAATGATTTCCCTAACTGTCCCATGGAAAAATGCCATGAAATAATCCAAGATTAATTGCACGTTCTAACGGTAACATTCCGAGAAGATCTTGCATTAATTGTTCAGGAATCATCGCCAAGAAACGGGACGGGAAACCTGAAGAAGACCTAATCTGGAATCGTCGAACGAAGAACATGAATCGTTGAGCTGAGTTCACAGTTCATCAAGCTTAGTTGAGGAGTTCGTCGACCAGATAATAGGAATAGTCTTCAAGTCAATACTGCTACAACCTTCGTCGAACTGACAATCTTCATTCGTCGAGCTGAGAATCATCATTCGTCGAGCTGAGATCCAAATTCGTCGAATAGATAACCGACCTTGCATATTCCAGAAATCTTGCCTTTTCTGTCTGAAGTTCATCGAGCTAATAATAGAGTTTGTCGACTAAAGATCAGCATCAGTTCTGGACTTAGTCAAAATATTCTTCATGTACTGATATTCAGTGTCGACATAAGCTAGTGTAGACTGATTGATCTTGGTATCGACACCAATCTTCTGGTGTCGACATCAGCTGGTGTCGACTGATATCCTGTGTGTCGACATAAGTTGTCTGGGGTCGACACATGACCTAAGTGTCAACACAAATCCTCTGAGTCCAGAATTCGTCGAGTAGAGTACTGAAATCGTCGACCTGAGAAGCTGTGAACTTGAGGTCCAAATTCGTCGAGCTCAGAATCTAGTTTGTCGACCAAAGCTTGAAGCTGGACTTAGAAAAATTCTGAAGTTATCCTAACTTTAGCTTGATGTAGAAACTCAGTCTTCGTCGAACCGAGAACAAAGATCGTCGAGCTCAGTACAAAGAAATGTCTCACGATCGTCAAGCGCAGAACGCCTATCGTAAACCTGAGTTCGACGAACGTCAAACTCATTTCTTATTCTTGAAATCCTCTAAGTCTGGAGTCTCTGATGGTCTTGATGATAGCTGGTCCATCTAACGTTGACTCTAAGTACTTGGACTAGACTCTAGGACACAAATTGACCATGGCTATATAGGTTGGGTCACATCCTAAGCTAGTGAACCTAGCCCAAATCAACTAGGGATCCAATAGATAGTGCAACTATCTGGAATGAAAGACTGGGGCATGTAGGGATGGACAAGCTGAAAGCAATGGCAGAAAGAAGACTCGTAAGAGGCTTGCCTAGATTGTCATCATATGACGATGGTCAAGGGTGTGCGGGATGTCAGCAAAGTGAAGCTTATTGCTTCATGGTTGATAAGGCACAATCAAGATGTAAAGTACCATTGGCGGTTGTCCATTGTGCTCTGGTTGGACCGACCATCACTGCCAGTCTTAGAGGCAGCAAGTTCATGCTGATATTGGTTGATGGCTATTCAAGGTATACTTTGGTATACTTCATGAAGAAGAAGTCTAACATGATGCGCTTGTTTGTGGAGTTCAACAAGCTTGTGGAAGGCTAGCTTGGCCTAAGGATCAAGAAGTTGAGGACAAGCATTGTTGGTGAGTTTGACTCAACCGAGTTCTCAAACTTTTGCAGGAAGAAAGGGATTCAGAAGGAGCTTTCTTGTGGATATACTTCACAACAAGGCAGTATTGTAGCTCGGATGATCCGTTAGTTAACGAAGACCTGCAAGTGTTGGATTCAGAGTAAAGGCGTTCCTAAGGCTCTTTGGGCGGAAGGGCTGGCATGTGCTGCTCATGTCATCAATCAGATGCCTCTTAGTCCGATTTATGTGAAGACTCCTTATGAGCTGATGTTCGGAGTAAAGCCCGGTGTGAGGCACCTACGGGTGTTTGGATCTACCTGCTACATATACTCTCTGGGTGTTCTCAAGTCAAAGCTAGTCTTTGTTAGGTATGATGAGTAGAGGAGAAGATGGAGATGTATGGATCCTGCGGCGAAGATACTCATCATGTCGAGAGATGTTGTATTCGATGAGTTCACTCTGTATTGGGGTAGCTCTCATGTGGAGCTAGATATGAGCAAGTCAGATGGTGGGATGAAGGAGGCTGATGCTAAGGTTCATGTGGAGCTGCCTGAGTCACCAGGAGCTCCACGTTATTCTAGCTTTGGGGCAAAGGCGGCAGGGTCAGGAAGTAGGGGAGCGATGCTCCAGGTACTTCTGGCTCGAAGGGGGAGGCTTCTAGTTCAGGAAGCAGGGGGAGCGATGTTCCAGGCAGTTCTTGCTCAAGAGGGGAGTCTTATGGTTTAGGTAGCAGGGGGAGCGTTGCTCCAGGTGCTCTTGGTTCCAATGAGGAGGCGTCTTGTTTAGGGAGCAAGGGGAGCATTGTTCCGGGTTTGCCATGGAACGGAGCTGGTTCAGAAGCAGCGGAGGTGGTTAGCCGTGATCCGGTTCTTCGGAGATCGAAGAGGATCAGTAAGCCACTAGCTCGATATAGTGAAGGGAACACGACGGGCTTGATTCCATGTTTCTTTGTTAGCCCTAAGGTCGAGCAAGTTTCTTCTGGTTGTGATGACCCCACTAGAATCAAGGAGGTGGTTGACACCAAGGCTGAAGAGGTGACTTCTCTCAGAGGTAACAAGGCTTGGGCTTTTGTGCCCAAGGTAGTTGTTGATACTCCTGTGATGCATGAGTGGAGGTTGAAGCTGAAGAAGGCAGAGGGAAGCATGGTCCCTTTTGGGAGATGCTGGAGGGCTCCCTCAAGGTCCATGATATGCGGTGCGAGGACTATGTCTTGGACATTTCTTCGTAGATGCTATCGGAGGGATCCGGTGCAAGGTTACTGGAGCTGCTGTAGTTATTCACCACTTCTCAATTCAAGGGGGAGTGTTGAAGTTTGTGAAGTGAAAGTCGGTGAATGGAGCACTTGGTCCTATCTGCGCGGACTACATGGACAGGGTTGGCAGACTGCTAAGTCGGCAGGGATGTTGCAGATGGTTTTCTCTGTAGCGGCCTGGGTGGTCTGTTCATGCGGACTACACAGTAACAGTGGCGGTTATCCAGGTCGGCTTGTGCTCAGCAGGCAGTTGGATCCCAGGAAGTAACTGGGCGGATAGAAACTCTAGCCGCAGAGTCCGGCATGAAGCAGACTGGAGAACTGGAGCTCGACAGACCGGTTTAGAAGTTTCCTTGGTCTTGCTCTAGTGCAGCGGCAAGTGGAAGCCACGGAGACCGCCAGTCAGTGCGGACTGATACTGGAGATTGCCAGGATAGGCGAACTGGTTCTAGTGTCCGCCAGTAAGTGCGTACTGGCCCTTGTGGCCAGTGGTGTGGACTTGGGTCTGAACCAAGTCCATGTTTGGCTCAGTCCGGGGAGATCGCATAGTGGAGTGCGGACTGCTTCTCAGTCCGCCAAGCTCGGCAGAAGTGCATGTGCCTTGGTTGCGAGTTTGGGGATAAGCGGACTGGAGGTTGTGTCCACAACTGTGGGCAGACTGATGCCAGGTGTCCACTGAGTCCGGCAGGAGCCTTTGTGGCAAAGCTGTGCGCTCGGGATGTGTGGACTGAAGTAGGGTGTCCGCTGAGTCCAACAACTGCCTTGCTGACGTGGCTGTGAACTTGGGATAAGCGGACTGGAGCAATCTGCGGGATATGCAGACTGGAGTAGTCTGCGGTATATATGAACTGGAAGTTTGCTGTGTAAGCAGACTGGAGCTGGAGTCCGCTGAGTCCGAAAGGTGTCTTGTTAACAAGGCTATGGACTCGGTTTGCGGACTGGAGTTTTCTGCATGGTATGTAGACTAGTGTTGTCCATAGTATGGGCGGACTAGAACAGCTTGTCCGCCTGAGCCTGACAGTTGCCTTGGTGGCGAAGCCGTGGGCTCGGGATTGGCGGACTGAAGTGTTGTGTCCGCGGATTAGCAGACTGTTGTTGCGGAGTCCGGCTGTGGTGGTCCTGGCTTGGCCCTTGGCATCAAGGCGGACTGGTGTTGATGTCCAGCCTTGGTGATGTATTGGAGGCTTGGCCTTTGACGATAAGGCGAACTGGAAATTGGAGTCCAGCCTTGGAGAAGCTAGGCGGGATGGCTATCTTGCACAGGTGCGGCGGACTGGATTGTATCCGTAGACTGCGGAGAAGTCTTGCTGCGGGATGCGGCGGTAATCCTATCGGCTATGGTGGTGACCACACTCATCATCGTGCATATAAATAGGACCCTTGTCACATCAGGAAAAGAGAACCTCTATGCGTAAGTGAACAGTAACTTGAGTCCGCACAGGTTGCTGCGGACTGCTTTTTGGTGTCCGTGCGGTTTGATTGAGTTGACTGGGTGTGTTGTGCAGGTTGTGCGGATAGCGCTGGAAAGCCAGGACTTGGCCCTGATTGCGGTCAGGGACAGTGCGGACTCTGCGGTTAAGCAACAGGCGGAAAATAGCAGTTCGCGTACAGCGACCAGACGGTCTTCTCTTTGGCAACTTGTTTCGGGGTTCAAGAAGTCGCCTGCTTCAACCGGACTATTCTATTCGGCATCCCAGCTTGTGCGGTCTGGCGGCTAGGCGACCTCGCTATCAGGAGGCTCATAGATCGGCGGCTAGAGCAAACATTGCAATAAGGGGTAGTCCGGGTGGCTTGGGTTGCGGTCTGGCGACCTGGTGGACTGAGCGGACTCCACAATAGTATACCGGCGGCTTGTAGTTGAGTCCGCGCGGCTTGTTTCTCTTGTCTTATTATTTTGTAGTCTCTGCTTTCCCTTGTGTGTTGGTTGGTGAAGCATGTCTCGCCATGTATGTATCGTTGTGTAAAGAAGATAGCTGTAAATCAATAAATATGCTTGTGCTGTATGTGTTTGCTGTTTGATTGACTTCAGTTGAGTTAAATCCTGCTCACTTCAAGGTCCAGGGAATTGTTCGCATGATCAAAGTGTGAACTGGATAGTTCTGAGAATATTAATTTGGCTTTAGGCTAACCTGCTGACCACCTGGAGAAAATTAAACGTGGTAGTAGTGCCAGGTTGTTGAATTTTAATATTAACAGGTACTTGGAGTAGAAATATTATCTGTTTATATTTTCTTTGTTTAGACAATTCTACACCAGTGTGTCTTTTAGCTAAAGATAGTGCGTCTCTTTGTGACTAATGACACAAGAGATTAACACGGAGTAATTTTAAAACTATAAGTACATTATTTTCTCAAAATTTAGAACGTGATGCTCCCAACATTATGTGCCTTGAAGAGAGTCCTTGTCATGCATGCCAAATGGATAAGCAAACAAGGGCTACCTTTAAATGTATTGTTGAAAAAGATTCTTCTACATGTTTATATCTACTTCATATGGACTTATTTTGTCCTATGCTAGTTTATAATTTAAGAGGTAAATTCTATACGTTAGTTATTGTTGATGACTACTCTTATTTTACTTGCATGTTATTTATTAAACACAAGTCAGACACCTTCGAAGCTTTCACAAATTTTGTCAAGTAAATTCAAAACGAATTGTACTGCTCAGTGGTCAAAATCAGAAGTGACCACAGAATATAATTTGAGTTTGTGTCCATGACAAAATTTTGTGCAGGGCAAGGTATCTTTCATGCGTACTCCACAAAAAAATAGAATTGTCGAGAGGAGAAACAGAACTCTTATTGAAGCATGTACGATTATGTTGAATGATTATTCACTACCAGAGTACTTCTGGGTTGAAGTAGTCAACACAGCTTGTCACATACAAAATAGAGCATTAATAACCAAAAGCCATCGTAAGAAACCTATGAACAATTGAAGGGAAGAAAACCGACTGTGTCCTATATTGGGATCTTTGGAAGCAAATGCTTCATACTTACAAATGGAAAGTATTATCGTACGAAGTTTAGTGAAAATTATTTTGAATGTATTTTCATAGGCTATAGTAGTCATAGTAAGGTATATAGGATTTTCAATAAGAAAACCCTTGTTGTAGAAGAGTCTATTAATGTTGTATTTGATGAGACAAGTATGTTTTATAGCAACTCGTCTAGTATTGTTGGTGAAGATGCAGGTGTGAGTAAAAAATAGCTAAACTTGGATGAAGTAGTCAAGGAAGATGGTCCAAACTCAATCAAAGTTGTTAATCCCAGCATGGTTGAAGAGGAAATTCAAGATGAAGATCTCCCTCCACCTGCTGAAGGTGCACCATGCATGGCAAAACCTTCTGGAGGGATGAGAAGGAATATAGTGATCAGACACTCAAGATATCACCTTATAGATCTGATGATCAGAGACCAAGTGATAGAATAAGAACCAGAAGAGGTACACCTAACAAAGTTTTGCATCTTAGCTTTCTTTATCTGGTTGAGCCGAAGAAATTTGAAGTAAATAATGATGCTTCCTGGATAATGGCTATGTAAGAGGAGCTCAACTAGTTTGAAAGGTGCAAAGTTTGGGAGATGGTGCCAAAGACCAAAGGGCAGAACGTGATTGGAATGAAATGTATTTTCAGGAAAAATCTTGAAGAAAATGTAGTGATAATAAAGAATAAAGCCTGGTTTATAGCACAAGGATACAAATAAGAAGAAAGGATCAACTTCAATCAAACTTCTGCTTCAGTGTGCAGACTCGAAGCGATAAGGTTATTTCTAGCTTATTCGTCTCACAAAGGTTTCAAGGTCTATCAAATGGACGTGAAATTAACATTCCTCAACAGTAATCTAAAAGAGGAAGTATACGTAACTGAACCCCTAGGTTTTATCAACTCAACTCTCCCTGACCATGTTTATTTTCTTAAGAAAGCATTATATGGTTTAAAACAAGCTCCCCGAGCTTCGTATGAGACGATATCTAATTTCTTGAGAACAAGTTCACAAGGGGAAAGATAGATATGACATTAATTCTTAGGAAAGTTAACGACATGATTTTGCTAGTTCAAATCTATGTTGATGATATTATCTTTGGATCTACAAATGACCACCTTTGTAAGATGTTTTCTAAACTTATGCAGGGGAAGTTTAAAATGAGTAGTATGGGTGAACTGAAGTATTTCTTAGGACTTCAAGTGAAACAATTTGACGATGGAATTTTCATCTCTCAGACTAAGTTCACCAACGAGTTAATTAAGAAATTCAGACTAAAGAGTGCAACCTCTATGAGGACTCTAATAGGTTCAGCTATGTCTCTAGACAACGATGTGAAAGTGAAACCTTTTAATGAAACTAAGTACAGAAGCGTAATTGGATCTTTGCTCTACCTTTCTACTAGTAGGTCAGACATAATATTTTCAACATGCATATGTGCTATATTTCAGGTGAACACTAAGGAATCTCATTACGCCACTGCAAAGAGAATTTTGAGATACCTTAAGGGTACACAAAATCTTGTCTTATGGTACCCAAGAAGTAATGACTACAAGCTAATTGGCTTTTCATATGCAGATTTTGCAGATTTTGCCAGTAGAAGGAATCTCACTGGGGGTGGAGTAGGAATCCTATCATCAGTTACTTGTTCTTCCTCCTCCACTTACAATCCTCGGGCTACCCCTTGACTGAGGATCCTCCTATCCCATCTAGAGAAGATTGAAGAGTTGATTTTCTTCAAATGATGGATAAGCACTCCTTTGGTCATATCAAACCTATCACTATCTAATTGATTCAGGTATAGGTTGATAATACTCCCAAAGTTGGGAGTGCATAGATTGTCTTTGATTTTGGCAAACAGCAAAGCACCCCAATCCAACCTCGTCCTGTAGATAATAGAAACAAGCACTTTGAACATTTCTGTGGAAAGGTATTCATGAGATCCAGTCTTGCAAATCAAAACTTTGCCAATTATGTCGAAAAGAAGTTTTCCTTCATCATTCATCCCCTTGCGCTTGACTGCTTTTGAACCTCTGAGCAGTCCACAAAATAATACGGCTCTACAGAAATCATCTTCGTCTAGATATTTGGCCTCTTCACAAACTAGAAGCCGTAGATACCTGGACAACAGTGAGTTTTTTACCTTGACCTTGTACTTCTGAACCTTGCTTTTGATAATAGTGTCTTCGTGTCTAAGCTTTGCATGCTGGAAGAACTCAAGAACTCTTTGTCTAGAACATTGCATGGGTGTTCTAGGACAAAAGATAGTCCCGCAGTTTCCAACATAAGAATGACATTGCGAAACTCATCTGAGGCATGAGCAAACCCGGTGCAGAAAAGCGCTCCTCCTCCAAGCAATCCGCTCGTACTTCGAGGAGCTATAGAAAATCAAGGAAAACTGAACTTCTGGAAAACGGATTGAATCTCTGTAGAACAAGGTTTCTGTTAACTAAAGCTCACTGAAATTCAAATCACTTCACTGCACTGAACTGAACTCTTACTGCCCTACACTTCTGTCGGAAACATTGAATTGATCTAAGCTAGGTCACTAAAATTGAGCGATTGACGAACACTATCATATTCGGCGAGCCCAAGGCATCGGAATTGGGGAGATAGAGTCGGGATTATGCAATCGACAACCAGGGAATTAGGGTTGTTCATCGCGATCTGGACTTGTCGACTAGATGAAACCAGCGGTTTGTTGAGGAAGACATTTTGTGGAGGAAGATGGAGATGTGCTGAATTATAGGTTGAAATTCATGACTGAAGTGCCAGAACCAAAGAGTCGGGAAAGTAAATTCGACGAATCTGTAGAGTTTCGACGAAATCCTGTGCAGCTGCCCCCACCATATATATATATATATGTATTTATTTATTTATTTATTTATTTATGTATATATATATATATATATATATATATATATATATATATATATATATAATTTTTAAATTGTTATAGAAGGCGCGTACCTCAATATTTGTCGTCGATTATTCGGATCCAATATAGAAATTTGAAATTTTACCCCAAGTACAGTTCAGCGAGATTCGTCGTTGGAGGAGTCCGATTCGGCATGTATTACATGAGTATTGGATGAATCAGCAGATATTCACCTAATATGCCTTGTGCAAAATTTCTTCCTTTAGCATTATTCCTCAAGAGAAGTCCTGCTTCCTTGGCTTTCTTTACGAGTCTTTGTTCAGCATTCCTAGTTCCTTTTTGAAAAATGAGAACTTGGTCTCGTCCAGCGGCTTTATAAAAATATTCACGACCTGCTTATCCATAGGGACATAGCTGAGGGCTATGTCCTTGTTCTCCACATACTCTCGGATGAAGTAGTAGTGCACCTCGAAGTGCTTGGTCCAGCTATGGGAAACGGGATTGCTCGCGATAGATATTATGCAGAATGAGTTGCAATATATCAGAATTTCTCTGAACTTCAAATTATAATCTTCGCGTTGATTCCTTATCGAAAGAAGCTGTGCGCAATAACTACCCGCAGAGATATACTCTAACTCGGTATTAGAAGTTGCCACACAATTCTTCTTCTTACTTCTCCATGAAATAAGCCGTCTTCCGAGGAATTGGCACGCTCTGGAAGTGCTTTTTATGTCGTCTCTGCTTCCTGCAAAATCAGCAACTGAAAATCCAATTAGCTCAACATCATTACTTCTTGGGGTACCATAAGACAAGATTAGGTGTGCCCTTAAGGTATCTTAAAATCCACTTTGCAGCTATATAATGAGATTCCTTAGTGTTCACATGATATCTAGTGTAGACACATGTTTAAAACATTATAACTCGTCTACTAGCGGTCAGGTAGATAAAGGATCCAATTATACTTCTGTACTTGATTTTATCAAAAGTTTTCCCTTTCTCATCCTTATCCAGAGACACAGTTGAACCCATTGGAGTCCTCATAGAGGATGCCCTCTCCATTCCGAATTTCTTAAGAAGCTCCTTGGTGAACTTCGTCTGAGAGATGAAAATTCCATCTTCAGATTGCTTCACCTAAAGTCCTAAGAAATACTTCAGCTCGCCCATACTGCTAATTTCAAAATTCCTTTACATAAGTTTGGAAAACTTTTTCAATGCTTGTCTTCCGTAGAGCCAAAAAAATATCATCGACATATATTTGCACTAGTATAATCTTGCCTTTAACTTCCCTAAGAAATTATATCTTGTCTATCTTTCCCCTTGTGAACTTGTTCTTAAGATGAAATTTAGACAACGTCTCATACCAAGCTCGAGGAGCTTGCTTTATGCTGTATAAAGCTTTATTTAAAAAATAAACATGTTTAGGGAATTGAGAATTGACAAAACCTGGGGGTTGCACTACGTATACTTCCTATTTCAGATTCCCGCTGAGGAATGCTGACTTCACATCCATTTGGTAGACAGTGAAGCCTTTGAGGGAAGCATATGTAAGAAATGACTTGATCGCCTCAAGCCGAGCCACTGGAGCAAATGTCTGGTCGAAGTCGATCCCCTCTTCTTGTTTGTATCCTTGAGCTACAAGCCTGCCTTTATTCTTGATAATTACTCCGTGTTCGTGCAGCTTATTTATGAATATCCACTTGTTGTCAATCACGTTCTGTCCCTTTGGCATGGGCACTAGCTCCCAGACTTTGCATCGTTCAAACTGGTTGACCTCCTCTTGCATTCCCATGATAAAAGAGGCATATTTGTTCGCTTCCACGAACTTCTTCGACTCAACCTGAGATAGAAAACTGAGATGCATGATCTCATTAGCCGTATCTCTTCTTATTCTAACACCATCATCTGACTCTCCAATGATCTGATCAGCTGGGCGATCTCTTAGGTGTTTGAGCCCTAGAATCCGTGCTCTCCCTCCAGAAGGCTCTGCAACATCCGACGCCGCCTCTATAGGTTGAGGCAATTCTTCCTCTAGGGGTTCTTCATCCACCAAGCCTAGATCTACGAACATGACTGAGCTTGGAGCTTCTTCCATGACAGCTTCATCCAAGCATAACTCTTTGAACCCGGTACCTATATCTGCACCAATAATACTAGATGAGCTACTATGAAGCATGCTAGTCTCATCAAATACAACATTTATTGACTCTTCTACCACCAGAGTTTTCTTATTGAAAATCATATATGCCTTACTATGGCTACTATATCCTACAAAATTACATTCAAAACACTTTTCACTAAACTTTGTGCGGTAATACTTCCCAATATTAAGTACAAAGCATTTACTTCCAAAGATTCTAAAGTAGGACACAATCAGTTTTCTGCCCTTCAATAGCTCATAGGGAGTCTTACGATAGCTTTTATTGATGAGTGCTCTGTTTTGCATGTGATAAGCCGTGTTGACTGCTTTATCCCAGAAGTACTTCGTAAGTGATGCGTCGTTCAACATGATTGTACATGCTTCAAATAGGATTTCATTCCTTCTCTCAGTAACTCCATTTTACTGTAGAGTGCACAGGGAGGAAAACTCATGAACGATACCTTAGCTTTCACAGAATTTTGTCATGCCACCAGACTCAAACTCTGTTTCGTGGTCACTTTTGATTTTGACCACTGAGCAGTCCAATTCGTTTTGAATTTGCCGAACAAAATTAGTGAAAGAATCGAAGGTGTTTGACTTGTGTTTCAGAAAGAACACCCAACTAAAATGCGAGTAGTCATCAACAATTACTAACGTATAGACCTTACCTCTTAAGCTGTGAATAGGCATATGACTGAATAAGTCCATATGAATCAAGTATAAGTTTTGTAAAAAATCTTTTTCAGCAATACCCTTGAAGGTAGCCAATGTCTGCTTACCCATTTGACTGGAGTGACATGGACTCTGTTTAAGACACTTAATGTTGGGGGCATCACACACTAAGTTGTGAGAAAATAATATATTTAAGCTTTTTAAATTAATGTGTTAATATCTTGTGCCATTGGTCACAAAGAGACATACTATATTTTGAAATAAAACATACTGGTGTAGAATTGTCTTAGCACAAGAAATTTAAACAGAAAATATTTCTGCTCCAAGTGCCTGTTAAGACCGTCTCTAGATTTGCATGCGACTTTATCAAACACTTGTCCTTGCAGAACTCAACGATGTAGCCTTTGTCACATAGTTGACTTATGCTTATGAGATTATTGTGTAATCCTTCAACATAAGCCACATTTGTGAAAGAGACTACGTTGTTGGAAGTCATACCATAACCTTTTATTGTTCCCCTGTCTGAACCTCCAAAGATGACTTTTGGTCTGTCTTTGACTAGGGTATAATCACACAAAAGGCTTATTGTCCAGGTCATGTGCCAAGTGCATCCACTATCCAAATACCAGATCAGAGTTCTATTGGCCTTTGGACATACCAGCAAAAACAGATCATTTTACCTTAGGAATCTAAACATATTTGGGTCCTTGGTTCCTGGTTAGTTGAACACCACTAGGAACATTAACCTTGCGAGTGGTCGGTCTCGCATAGCTAACTCATGGGGTTACAAAATTGGCAGGGTTGCACCAACATTCTGTGCCAAAATGACAAATTTTGTCACCGTACAAATAGTCAAGTCTGTTGTACCTCCTTGGGTAGTCCTGCTTTACCTTTTGGAGCTGAGGTATAGTAGAGGCAACATTCCTTGAGGTGGAGGCTTCCTGGTTGCAGTATATAAAAGGGCTTCCCATCTCCTTAGACTTAGGCACACCAGTTTTGGCTTTTGCTGCCTTCTTATTGTTATGTCCATGGACATATGGACCATAAATCGTCATCTGAATCTCCTCAAAAGGAGCTTTGAACATGCTGGCACCAAAGTCACGGGGACGGGTCCATCCCTGGTATCTATTCATGGGATCTACATAAGTATTCCTTGCATGATGACCATAGGACGGCTCAAGGTCAAACTTATTCATTGGGAATATTACATTCCTAAACGATGGTTGCCTCATGGGCACCTTCCCCTTTTCTTTGCTGCTAGACTTCTTGGCAGCCTTACCTTTTCCACCGATGTGACCAAGACCACTACCCTTCTTCTGAGTTGAAAACTCATCAATGAGAAGGAGAACAGTCTTTGTCTTGGAGAAACTCTCAACCAGTTTTCTCTCAACCGCGAGCTTTTCTTCCAGCTCATCAAGATATTTTTCTTCAATCTTAATGTCTCAACGGAGCCCTTGAGTTTATCTAACAAGGATTGGGCTTCATCTCTGAGAGGAAGTAATTGTGCAATTTCTTCCTTCAGATTAGCTTCCACTGCCTTGAAGGAGGCAATCTCTTTTACCTGTTTTCGAAGTGCCTTACGACACTTGTCGAAAGCCTTTAAAAGGTGCTCGTGCTGAGCCACTAATTCTGATTCGTTCTCATTAGAGGAATAGTCTTCATGACCATTAGTGGACGTTTTAGATTCTGAGAGAATAGTGTGCGATTTCTCATTCCCATGGTACTCGGAGTCGCCCACTTCCTCGTCAGATTGAGCCATAAGTCCGAAGTAAGCTTCTTCGTTTTCAGAGCTCGAGTCACTGTCATTGAGAGTCTTTGACTTTTTGGTGACGAAGCTCTTTTCTTCTTTCTTCTTCCATTTGAAAGATCTTCTTTCATCCTTTCTGGAGCTATCCTTCTTCTTATAAGGACACTCCGCAATCATGTGACCCGATTTATTTCAGTAGTAGCAAACAACGTCAGAGGAAAACTGTTTGTTCAGTTTGGATTTGTACTTGTCCTCTTTGTTGTAGCTTTTCTTTGTATGATCACCGTCACAATGTGATCTACTGGAATCTGAAGAGGAAGACATATTTTTCATTTGTCTCCTCTTGCTCAACAGCTTCTTGAACTGTTTGGAGATGAGGGAAAATTCTCCATCCAGTAGCTCGGAGCCAGACTTGCTTGGCTCAGAGTCTTCTGAGTGTCAGGAGCTCATGTCCTTACGGGTGACACAGCTTTAGATTTCCTCGAACCTTCTGCCTTTAGAGCCACAGACTTTTCTATGCTAGACGTTCTATTGCTTTGCTCCTCCTTCTTCCTGGTATTCATTTGAAGCTCGTATAAGTGCAGCTTTCCGAACAGGTTCTAAGGGTCTATCTCTGGTAGCTTACCGAATTCTCTGATGGCAACAACTTTTGTGTCCCAGTCCTTTGTTAAGGATCTAAAGAACTTGTTGTTGATCTCGCCATTAGTGAATGTACGACCATAGTTCCTGAGTACGTTAATGATCTTGAAAAGTTTTTTGAAGTTCTCCGTAATAGAGTCACTTAATCCTTTCTTAAATACTTTGTATTCCTGATTCAGTAAAGATCCTCGATCATCCGAACTTCCTCAGTCCCTTCCATCAGAACTACTAGACAGTCCCATATGTCTTTGGCAGATTTGCAGTGGAATAAGTTCTGGAGCATTGAATCATCCACTACACTTTCTATGATATTCATTGCCTTCTTGTCTAGAGAGACTAAGGTAATCTCATCCTTAGTGAGATGCATCATCTTCTTGGGAATCATAATCGCTGGATTTATAATTGAAGCTTGTGTAGGGATGTGTGGTCATTCTTGCACTATCTGAAAAATCCTCGGATCAGCATCTTCCATGAAGAACCGTACTCATTCTTTCACATGGGAAAGTTTTCCTTGGTGCACACCAGTAGCTTCACGGATGATATGTCTTTGCTTCTATCCATGGTGACAATGTGAAATCTCTTAACGCTACATCAGGGATCTTGATCAAGGTGTTAACCTTATCGACCAAAACGACCCTCTGATTCCAATTGAAAGTATCTTGCGTCTACCTAACTCACCTAGAGGGGGTGAATAGGTGATGTTTGTGTCTTTTTGCGGATTAAAAATTACTCAAAAATAAACAAGCACACAAACACAGAGATCTATAGTGGTTCCCCGTATTGGGTACCTCCATTGTCCAGCCTCGCCTATCTACCACGAAGGGATAGATTTTGCTACTTCACCTTTCTCTGATTATCGCAATCTTACAACTCGGAGCAACGCTCCTACACCTCGGAGAACAAGCTCTCCTACACCTCAATACACAACCGGATATACAACTCTATCCACAGACGGATCTACAAACTCGATCCACTAATGGATTTACAACTCTCGATCCACAAATGGATCTACTAACTCGGAGATAAAAATCCTACAATATTTAAAACAAAATTACAAACAATAAACATGATTGCAAGTCTTCGATCTGATGTTCTTTGAAAGTGTTGAACTAGAAACTCGGAGAACTCGGAAACTTGAAATTGTTTTGGATCTTGAATCATGAACCTAAGATCTTCAAATAACTTGCACTGGAATAGATTAGATCTAGAGAGAAGACACGATCTAGTCAAAGAAGTCATGAACAAAGAAGATCGTTCGAAGTCGCAGCCGATTGGATGAAAGTCACGAACTATTGTGCGTGTGGCCTACAAGATCGGATTATGGAAGGTTCTTTTTGAAATCAAATAACAATTAGGTTAAGATTAGCAATTTTGAAATCATCATATCCCTTTTTATTGAGAGATTCGAAATAACGGCTATAAAAGATTTCAAAAAACGAACCCTAGAAAATCACTGTGCGTGGCCGTCAGTTTCAAACCAGATAAAAATCGGAAAAATCAGCTTAAGTCAAATTCGGCGAAATTCATCGAATATCGATTATGATACTCGCCGAATGTAGAAGTGATATTCATCCAATTTGCCTTAGCCAGAAATCCAGATTGGTCCACATATGGCTCGACACATTCGGTGAATATCGCTTGGGACACTCGTCGAATTCGGTGAGTATCACCAGTGATACTCGGCGAATTCGGCGAGTATCGCAAGTGATACTCGGTGAATTTTCCTTGGTCAATTTCTAGATTTCCAGAATTTTACACTAAGTATATACGACGTATTCGACGGGTATCGGGAAGCATACACGACGAATTCAGTGAGTATCATGGGGATACTCGACGAATTCGACGTGTATGACTCACCATACTCACCGAATTTTACTTAGGTAAAATTCCTCTTCTTTGAGTCTTGGTCTTTGGCCTTCCTTGATCCTTCTCCTGTACTTGGGATAGAAGTTGTAGGATCAAGCGCATACCAAACTGTTCCAAAAGCCCGGACTGTTGGAAAGGGTGTGTTGGAACACCCTATTACTAATTTGGGTCAGGATCACTATGTCTCTAGGAAACCAATGTTTGACCTCCTGTATAGCTCAAAAGGTCAATTAGAATTGAGTCTAAGGGTTAGAAGTCTAAGTTTGGAAGCTGCCCTCAAGACCAAGGCTTTTTCAGTTTGAGACTAAGTCATATCGTCGAGCTCAGCACGACGATTCGTCGAACTCCGATCGACGATCGTCTAGCTCAACTTCGACAGATCGTCGAACTCCATTCGACGATCGCTGAGCTCAACTTAATCATATCGTCGAACTCCATTCGACGATCGGTGAGCTCAGTTCGACGATCTTGACTAAGCTTTGGATCTCTATCTCTGAGCTCAGTTCGACGATCTTTGAGCTCAGATCGACGATGTTCTGCTGCTGTATAAGTCCATATCGCTGAGCTCAGTCCGACGATAACAGAGCTTAGTTCGACGTTTTCAGATAACTTCAAGGATGTTTCTAGATTCAAATTCAAATCAGTTAGGGAGTTATTCTGCAATTAATTCAGAAGATTTTCTAGCCGTTTTCATTCATTTCTGGACCAAGTTTCAAGGGATTTTCAAGGAATATTTCTATGGACTTTCCTCCAGAAGACATTTTGCAATTAAGGATGCAATTAATGCAGGCCAACAGCTATTCTTGACAGAGAATGTTTGTTCATTCAGTATCAGAGAATAAAAGAGAAGAATTTTTTGAATCTCTCAGACAAATACACAGACACACACAGACAGACATCAGTAATCTTCAGAACAAGAACAAAATATTCTGTCTCAAAGAATTCTCAAGAACACACATCCAAGGAGATAAAATTTTTCTGAAATCTTCAGATCTCTCTAGTTTTCAAGTGTTCAAGGCCAACATCTTTCAAGACTCCAGACATCCAACATTTCAGCTGTTGCTGAAATCATCTTTTGCTGGAGCTCAACTTGTAAAGGTCTATCACCCTACAGCAAAGCTTCTTTTCCTGAAGATCTCAAGGACTCAGGGGGAGCTTTGATACCATCAATCCACATAGTCTTCTCAGCTGTTTGAGAAAGAGAAGACTTCCATCACTCTCTCACCCCCATCTCTGTAAAGGGTTTCTCAAACTCCCTTCAAAAGTTTGAGCTTAGTTTTTGAGCACCTTGTCAAAAGCTCATTGGTGGCAAGACACCAGATCAAAAAATCTGATTTGGTTTTTGAGCACCTTATCAAAAGCTCATTGGTGCCCATGACACCTGATCAACTCATCCTGTAGTGGATTCCTACCTAGGGTGGTAGAAGAGTGGATGTACCCAAGTTTAGGGGAACCACTATATTTCCTTGTGTCATCTGGTTTTGCTTATCTTTATTTTTGTTTCTGGCTGTGATTATTCTGTGATTAGCTTTTGATTAGTTTAGTTCTGTGATTAGATTTATTACTGCTTCCCTGCTCACTCATATTACAACAATTGTTGTAAAAAGTTTTAAAGCACCATATACTCTATTCACCCCCTCTAGAGTATATCATATCTAGCTGCACTTTCAATTGGTATCAGAGGCAGGTTGGTTAAAAATACCACATCTTCCAGGTTGGTTAAACATACCACACCTTGGTGGTTGCGTAGGCTAACACCTGAACCCAAAGATCCCTAGTTAGATTTGTTTTCTTTTGTAGTTTATTATTAGATTTTGTTTTCATAAATCATGCCCTGAAACAAAGATTATGCTAGCACCAGACCTCCAGTGTGCAATCTATCCAAGTTTGCACTTTGGAAAGCAAGGATCAGATTATACATGAATTCTATTGACGAAGATATTTTTAACTCTATTTTGACAGTATGTCCAAGACCTCCAGAGAACTCAAGTACAAATGACGTTCCACCTCCATCAGGAACAGATGCTGACATCAAGAGATGGAAGGTAGCTGATGCCAAGGCTATGAACATCTTAGCCCAGACAATGTCTGATGACATATTTCAAAAGGTGGCTGAATGCAATTCAGCAAAGGAAATTTGGGACAAACTCTCTGAAATAGTCTCAGGCTCAGCTGATGAGAGAAAGGATAGGAGATCCCACCTCATATCTCAATATGAGAATTTCAAGAAGGGAGAAACTGAGTCAGTGCGAGATATGTACAACAGGCTCAGTCTAATTGTCAGTGAACTCAGGACATTGGATAAAGAGATCTCACTAACTGAACTCAATGACAAAATTCTAATGTGCTTCCCAAGCACTTGGGATTCAAGAATCTGGCCAATTAAGGATGCCAGAAGTCTGAATGAGATCACCACTGAAGTTCTATTGGGTAAGCTCAAATCTTATGAGCTACTTATCAAAAATAGAGAAGAAGAACAGAAGGCTGCCTCACCAGCCACAAGAAAAGAGAAGACCATAGCCTTTAAGGCAACTGAAGATCAGCCTGAAGACAAAGTCATAGGCAATGATGAACTGCTCAGTCTGTTGCCCAAAAGATTTTATAAGATGGCCAGAAAGGACTTCAGAAGGAGATCATACAAGGAGCATGATAAGCCAAGGTATGACAAGTCCATTAATAATAATAAAGAAATTATTTGCTTTGGTTGCAGGAAACCAGGGCATATAGTTCCTGACTATCCAGAAAACAAAAACAAGGACAGAAGGGACAAGAAAGAAAGAAGAAAGGAGAAACACTCCAAGAGGAATGACAATGGCAAACCCTCATCAAGCAAAAACAAACATATAAGAAAGGGGTTTGTTGCTGAATCCTGGAGTGAGACTGAAGACGAGTCAGAAGTCTCATCCAGCTCCAGTGATGATGAGATTGATGCAGAAGAAAAAGAGTTCTGCATGATGGCAATCAATGCCTCATAACACAATTAAGAAGAAGAGGAGTCAGAGTCAGACTCAGAGACTCAACCTGAAGAAGATCAGGTAATTGGTTCTTTTGATTTTAATTCAGAGGACTTTAAATCTGAATTTAAAGCATTGTGTTTAGATCTGCAAAAATCTGAGAAAGAAATTATCTCTCTCAGAAATCATTTATCTGAACATAATACTTTAAAGTCAGAAAACCTCAAACTCTCTCAGGAGTTGGAGTGCTGTAGGGAGCAGATAGCTTCACTGAAAAGTGAGCTGTCTGAGGCCAAGAAGCTTGAAGAATCCCTTAATGGGAGAAGCATCAAGCTGATGGACATCACAAGCACAGTGAACTCCAGATTTAATAGTACACTGGGCTTGGGTGCTTCATCCAGCCAACCCATAGTTCTAACAACTCCAATCAAATTCATTTCTGACAAAGGAAAGGGAGTTGTAGAGGTAGGTAGGAAAAATTCTGATCTGCCCCAGAAAACTATGTCCCAACAGAAATCGTCGAACGGAGGTCGACGATCGTCAAATGGAGATCGACGATCGCTGAACGCAGATTGACGATCTCAGGCAAAATCGTCGAACGCAGGTCGACGGTCTCAAGTCCCTGAACTCTGCTATAGTCGACTATCGAACGGAGCTCGACGATCTGACCCAAGATCGTCGAACGCAGCTCCAAGATCGTCGAACAGAGGTCAGAGCTCTGGAAATTTTTTCAAGGGCAAATCAAAATCCAATCCTAAGGGTCCTACATCCCAAATCTTTAACCCTTATACTGAATGGATTATACCTCCAAGGAGATATCATCCTGAAGGATATAAGAGTCAACCTGGGATGTCCTTTATTTCAGAATTTAAAGGTTATCAACCTAGGCCCAAGGTAAACTGGGTCAAAAACAAATGAATTGTCTTATGTGCAGGTGAAGACCAATCCAACATCTAACCAACAATGGTACTTGGATAGTGGGTGCTCTAAGCACATGACATGGAACAAGGACAACCTCATATCCTTTAGAGCCAAGCTTGGATCCAAAGTTATCTTTGGTGATTCAAACTTTGGACAGACTAATGGATATGGTGCAGTCTAGATTGGATCAGTGACTTTCAAGAAGGTAGCTTATGTGGAAGGACTGAAGCACAACTTAATAAGCATCAGTCAGCTGTGTGACGAAGCCTACCAGGTGACCTTCAGTAAAGCATTATGCAAAATCTAGTCAGAGGACAACACAACTATGTTGACAGGTAAAAGGAAAGGTAACATCTATCTAGTACATTTTCTTTCAACTGATGTAGATATTTGCCTGTTTAATTCTGTCTGTAGACCAAATATCTTATGGCATAAGAGACTAGGACACCTAAACCTTAGAACTATTGCTAGGCTATCCAAGGACAACCTTGTTAGAGGACTACCTTCTGGCCCCTATAAGAAGGAAGGACTCTGCAGGGCTTGTCAATTAGGCATGCAAACTAAAAACAGCTTTAAGTCACTTAATAAGAGTGATTCACCTAGGATATTGTATCTGTTACACATGGATATTTTTGGACCCATCACAGTACAAAGCCTAGGAGGAAAATCTTACACTTTAGTAGTTGTAGATGACTTCTCTAGATTCACTTGGGTGTTTTTTCTAAGGAAGAAGTCTGATAACTTTAAGTGTCTGACAGAGTTTCTCAAATGTATATTGATAATACAGTTTGCAGTCAATTTTATTAGGATATTTTCGGGGTTTTAAAGCCAATCATGTCTTGTAAAGTACTTGTTTTGATTCGCCTTTGTATATATTTTTGTCGCTAATGCATTTTTTCTGCTTTTTGCAGGTTTTCACGGCTTTCAGCCGAAGTTTGCTGTGACACGCCCCAAGGTCACGCCCTACCAGGGCGTGTACCTAGGGCGTGTAACCCAGAGGAATGAAGAAATTGGTCCGAAACTGCATTCCGTGGAAACTTAGTGTACACGCCCTCGGTCACGCCCGTGTCACACCCGACACGGGCGTGTACTAGAGGTGTGTCCCCAGGTTCCGAGGAATCGCCGCAGCGCGCTCGTTTTCCCGCTCCACCGTCGCACCGAAAGTGTCACGCCCCAGGGTCACGCCTGACCCGGGCGTGACATATGGGCGTGTACTTCAGCAATTCCGCCCGTCACCTCCAGCATTCAATTTCAGCTCAACAAAGTCACGCCGCAAACAACACGCCCCAGGTACACGCCCTGCCAGGGCGTGACTTGTGGGCGTGTACCGCAACAACTCCGTCAGAATTCAATTCCTGTCCAAAAAAGTCGCGCCGAATGTGTCACGCCCCAGGGTCACGCCCGACCAGGGCGTAACAGGGGGGCGTGACCCGACCCGAAAAAATTCTATAAATAGAGCCCAACTCCAGGGGTTTTAAGAAACTTTTCGCTTTGAGAGGGGAGGTTCTGTCCTTTGTATTTCTGAACTTTTTAAGCATGTCTTTCCATTTTTAGTTCGTAGCTCTAGCTTTATGCTTTCCCTGTATTAGCTCCTAGCTTCTTTCTATAGTTTGATGCTAATGATAGTGTAGTTTCCTTTTCATGTTCTTGTAATCTCTGGTTTTCAAGCTGTAAGATCACTGTTTCTCTTAATAAAAAGTGTTGTTTTCTTTTTCGTTCCTGCTCTGTTTTCAGTATTTTTCTTCTACTCATCCCCCTCTTCCACCTCACCATGATTAACTAATCCTCCATGTACTCGATCTAATTGATCCGAGGTTCGAGTGATTAGGTTATGAAGCTTTGAATCTTACCTTTTTGTTTAGGGTTTGGCTTTGAATTACTCTTGATTTATCACGGGTTGGAGGTATATCATCGATATATACTCTCCACCTTTGCTTTCATTCTGGGCTAGCCGAGAGGCCGAAGGTTTGAAATGAGCACTCAAGAGTAAAGGGAGTTGTTCGCACCCCTCGAGAGAGGCAGTCGTTCAAATCTCCCGGATTGGAGTAAAATTCATTAGAGGGGTTCACCGCGTAAAGCGAGTTTTAGGCCTCCGATTTAGGCGAAAGTCGGTCGGACCTTCCTAAACTCAGTTAGGCACGGCCTTCGAGAGAAGCGTGTCAATATTCATGGAACCTCCACAGTCAAGGACCTTTACCCTAATTAGCTTAGGTTTATTTATCGTATTTTTCTAACCACTCTTGCCGAGGTGATTTCTGATCGAGTGCATTTTCCCTTCATCGTTACTAAGCTTAAGTTAATCGTTCTTTTAGCTCTCTTTATCTTTTCATGCAAGTAGTTCTCTTCCTTTAGTACATTTAGCTAAACCTTATTTTTTCGTCGATAAAATAATAGATTTCGTGTGAGTAAGCTTACTCAACTGTTCCCGGATTTCAATACGACACTTGTGTCCCCTAGCTGCATTTCGATAGGTATACTTGCCTTGATGAATTGTTAGTTTGGTTATTTTCTCCTTGCAGATATCTAAGAGGCAATCAAGTTTTTGGCACCGTTGTCGGGGAGGCAACGCTTGTTGATAAATTGAAAACGCGAATATATTAATTTTATCACTTCTCTTTCTCACCCTCCTTCTTCTTAAATTTTTTTCCGCCTACTCACTTGAGTTAAATAGCTGGATTTTGTTAAGTGTGCGTATTTTTAATTTTTCCGCCTACTCACTTGAGTTAATTGGCTGGATTTATTTCAAGCAAGTGTGCGTATCTTTTATTTTTCCGCCTACTCACTTGAGTTAATTGGCTGGATTTATTTCAGTAGAGTGTGCGTATTTTATTTTTCCGCCTACTCACTTGAGTTAATTGACAGGCTTTATTTCAGTAGAGTGTGTTTACTTTCTGTAGAGTGGGTGTGTTTTAATTTTCTGTCGAGTGCGTGAGTATAGCCTTTAATTTCCGACTACTCGCACAGAGATAAATGGCTGGATTTTAATTACCGCATTCTTAATAGAAACCCACATCACAAAATTTTCTACACCACCTAACTCTCTCGAAAAGGGCAAAGTGGCTCTAAATGCCACTATCTTGTCTAGTACCTTGCGAACCCTTCACCGGGTAGCCCTTGGGAAGTTCGGGAGTTAAAATATAAAAAAAAATCTATTTCAAAAAAAAAAAAATTCCAACTTCATTAGCTCTTTTACTTTTTAGTCTTGCTTCTCCTCTCTTCTTCTAGTGTATGACCCGCGGAAGTCCGTCGGTTACTTTGGACCTGGACCACGAAATTGAGCGTACTCTTCGGAGAAGATCGCGATTTCAAGGCCCTACTACCCAAGTGCCGGTTGAGGATTCCGAGTTATTTTCTACCTTAAGAATGGCAGAACCCAACGTGGAGGAAGTCGTGCAAAGGCCTATGTCCTATTATGCACGACCAAATCTCGAGGGTACAGAAACTTGTATAGTTCGCCCTGCAATAAAAAATAATTTTGAACTGAAGCCTAGCATAATTCAAATGGTGCAGCAGTATGTGCAATTTGACGGGCTTCAAGATGAAGACCCGAACGCACACATAGCCAGCTTTCTTGAGATTTGTGACACCTTCAAGATAAATGGTGTCACAAATGATGCTATTAGGCTAAGATTATTTCCTTTCTCTCTTAGAATTAAGGCTAAGCAGTGGCTGAACACCCTTCCTAAAAATAGCATAACTACTTGGACGCAATTAACTGAAAAATTTTTGGCCAAGTATTTTCCGCCTGCTAAAACTGCTAAACTTAGGAATGACATTTCTGCCTTTGGACAAATAGACTCTGAGACCCTTTACGAAACCTGGGAAAGATTTAAAGAATTATTAAGACGATGCCCACATCACGCTCTGCCTGTATGGTTGCAGGTACAGACGTTTTATAATGGGCTAAATCAAAGCACGAAGCAAATGATAGACGCAGCTTCTGGCGGTACTTTAAACCATAAGACCCCGGAAGCAGCTCTTGAGCTGTTTGAAGACATGGCCATGAACACTTACCAGTGGAATGTGCCTAGGTCCCGCCCAAACAAACCTGCAGGTCTCTTTGAAGTGGACAACGTCTCCCAACTCGCACTGTAAGTTGAAATATTAAGCAAAAAAATTACGGAGATGACTGCTGCCTCCGCCCCTCAGGTATGGGAATCTGTAACTCCTCCCGCCAAACATTTGGATTATGTAAATAATATGCCTAGAACTGCTTTTAATAATTTTTCTACTGCGAATTATCATCCTCCTGGTTTTAATTTTCCGAATAGTTATAATCCTGCGTTAAGAAATCATCCGAATTTTTCGTGGAGCAATCCATCGAATGCTGTGCGCCCTCCACCGCAAAGTGATTTTTCTGCTCCACCACCACCTCCTCCTCAAAGTTTTCCAAAACCTCCAAATTTGGAGGAAGTGTTTTCAAAATACATGAATGCTAATGACGCTACGATTAGGACCTTAACCGGAAGTGTTAAAAACTTAGAAAATCAGGTAGGACAGCTCGCTAAAATGATTTCTGAGCGACCCGTAGGGTCTCTTCCTTACAATACCGAGCCCAACCCGAGAGAGCAAGCGAAAGCTATAACTCTTCGGAGTGGAAAGAAAGTTCCTGGTATGGTAAGTGAAGAACCCGAGGCAAGCTGCGCTACCGTTTTAAAAAATCAAAGCTCCGTTCCCGTTTTAAAAATTCCACCCTCTGCCGAAGAAATTATCACCCCTATCGTAGAAAAAGAACTCACTCTACCACCCACCTTTAAAAATAATCCATCCCCGCCATACCCTTCCGAACTTAATAAACAACGACAGGATGATCAATACACCCGTTTTTTGGAAATGTTTAAACAAATCAACGCAAATCTGCCTTTCCACGAAGCCATATCCCAGATGCCGAAGTACGCAAAATACCTTAAGGACCTCCTAACTAACAAGAAGAAGTTAGACAACCTTTCGCATGTCACGTTAAATGTCGAATGCTCGGCGGTTTTGACAAACGGATTACCGAAGAAAATCAGTGACCCGGGTAGTTTCTCTATCCCGTGTGTCTTTGGTGATCTCTTTGTCAAACACGCTTTAGCCGACCTAGGTGCGAGTATTAATCTTATGCCCTTCTCGTTGTTTAAAAAGTTAGGAATTGGTAGTCTCAACCCCACACACATGAGTATCCAGCTCGCCGACAGATCAGTCAAATACCCGTTAGGAATAGTGGAGGACGTCCTAGTCAAAGTTGACAAGTTCATCTTCCCGGTGGACTTTGTCATTTTAGACATCGAAGAAGACGTCGAGGTTCCCCTGATCCTTGGCCGACCCTTCCTTGCCACCTCCCGAGCTATCATTGATGTAAGAAATGGTAAGCTCTTCCTTCGAGTGGGCGACGATGAGGTAACTTTCTCTATCACCCCCTCGATGAAGAACACACTAGCTAATGATGACTCCTGTTTTTTCATGGATAGCATAAGTGAAGAATCCTTCTCTCCCACCTCTGATTTTGACAAAGAATTTTCCAATTTTTGTTCCTCTCCTACTCTTCCAACTGAATCTCTACACCTAAGTGAAGAATCCTCCACTCGCACCTCTGATTTTGAAAAAGAATTTTTTGATTTCTGTTCCTCTTCTACTTTTCCAACTGAATCGCTGCACGAAGCCTCCATGGCCGCTAGCAACACCCCTTTTAATTTTACATATAAAAAAGTGTACGAGGACATAGTTTTTGAAAAAGAACAAATTTCCAAAACCTCGTATGATGACCCCCCTACGTTGGAACTGAAAGAACTACCAGAGCACCTTCAATACGCTTTCTTAGAAAAGGACTCCAAGCTACCTGTCATAGTTTCGGCCTACCTCACAGATGCACAAAAGAATAAACTTCTTTCAATTTTACAAAAGCATCGCCAAGCTATTGCTTGGCAGATATCTGATATCAAGGGCATAAGCCCATCTTTCTGCACTCATAAAATCTTAATGGAAGATAATTCTCGTAACTCTATACAACCTCAGCGCCGTATAAACCCAAACATGAAAGACGTAGTTAAGGGCGAGGTTATGAAATTGTTAGACGCAGGAATTATCTATCCTATATCCGACAGTAAGTGGGTTAGCCCAGTACAGGTAGTACCAAAGAAGGGAGGGATAACTGTCGTAAGTAATGAAAATAATGAATTAATCCCGACTCGGACGGTGACCGGATGGCGAATGTGTATAAATTACCGTAAGTTGAATGACGCCACCCGCAAGGATCACTTCCCCTTGCCGTTCATTGATCAAATTTTAGAACGACTTTCCGGACATAGCTTTTATTGTTTTCTCGATGGCCTCTCGGGGTATCTTCAAATCCCCATCTCCCCCGAGGACCAGGAGAAAACTATGTTTACTTGTCCCTTCGGCACCTTCGCCTACCGAAGAATGCCATTTGGATTGTGCAATGCGCCGGCTACATTCCAACGATGTATGCTCGCCATCTTTGACAAGTACGTAGAAAGCATTATGGAAGTCTTCATGGATGATTTCTCCGTCTTCGGGAATTCCTTCGATAGTTGCTTAGAAAACCTTGAAAAAGTCTTAGAGCGATGCGAAGAAACTAACCTCGCCTTAAATTGGGAAAAATGTCATTTTATGGTAAGGGAAGGGTTAGTTTTGGGACATAAAATTTCTGAAAGGGGTATTGAAGTAGACGTTGCGAAAATAGAAGTTATCGAGAAACTGCCGCCACCTACGAACATAAAAGCCATAAGAAGTTTCCTGGGTCATGCGGGTTTCTACCGCCGCTTCATAAAGGACTTTTCCAAAATCACCAAGCCCCTTACCCATCTCTTAGAAAAAGACGCCCCATTCATCTTTGATGACCTCTGTCTAGCTGCCTTCAATTTAATAAAAGAAAAATTAGTTAATGCGCCAATCATGATAGCTCCGGTGTGGGATCTTCCATTTGAAATAATGTGTGATGCGAGTAGTTATGCGGTGGGAGCCGTACTAGGTCAACGTATTTCCAAAAACTTGCACCCCATTTATTACGCTAGTAAAACACTCACATCTGCACAGGAAAATTACACCACAACCGAGAAGGAGCTCTTAGTTGTAGTATTCGCATTTGACAAATTTCGCCCTTATATTACTCTTTCGAAAATTATTGTTTTTACGGACCACTCGGCCCTCAAATATCTTCTCTCTAAAACGGATGCCAAGCCTCGCTTGATTCGCTGGGTCTTACTCCTCCAGGAGTTTGACTTAGAGATCCGTGATAAGCGAGGTGCCGAGAACTTGGCCGCCGACCACCTTTCGCGCCTAGACAACCCATTTATAGAACAATTAGACGAAAATTCTTTTCATTACTATTTTCCTGATGAGAAGCTGTTCATATTTAACACATCTACTTCTCCTTGGTTTGCCCGCATCGCCAACTATCTAGTGGCCCGTGTGCTCCCAAAAGAGTTTTCATCTCAGCAAAAGAAGAAATTCTTTTCTGAATTGAAGAACTACTTTTGGGAGGACCCGCATCTTTTTAAAGTCTGTGCAGACCAAGTGATCAGGAGGTGTGTTTCCTTTGATGAAGGATTAGATATTATTAAACATTTGCATGAAGGACCGACAGGTGGGCACTATCAAGCTGCTCGCACCGCTCACAAAGTGTTAAGCGCGGGTTTTTACTGGCCCAGCCTGTTTAAAGACGCGCATGCCTTTGTGAGTAGGTGTGATAGTTGCCAACGGTCGGGGAATATTTCGAATAAAAATGAAATGCCACAAAATTATTTCCTAGAGTGCGAAGTTTTCGACCTCTGGGGGATTGATTTTGTCGACCCTTTTCCTTCTAGCTTCGGGAATAAGTACATTTTAGTTGCCGTTGATTATGTTTCGCGTTGGGCCGAAGCCCAAGCTCTTCCTACGAATGACGCCCGAGTTGTAGTTAATTTCCTAAAAAAATTATTTTCTCGATTCGGTACGCCGCGCGCTATCGTTAGTGATAGGGGTTCCCATTTCTGTAACGCGCAATTCTCAAAAATCCTAACTAAATATGGCGTTACTCATAAGCTTTCCACTGCCTATCACCCCCAAACTAACGGACAAGTCGAAGTAGTCAATAGGGAAATAAAAAGAATTTTAGAAAAGACTGTTTCAACATCTAGAAAATACTGGTCAGCCAAATTAGACGATGCTCTATGGGCCTACCGAACAGCGTACAAAACCGCCCTCGGATGTACGCCATATCGGTTGGTTTACGGAAAGTCGTGTCATTTACCCGTAGAATTAGAGCACCGCGCCTTTTGGGCCTTACGATTTTTAAACTTCGATCCCCACTCCGTCGGTGATTTTAGAAAATTTCAACTTAACGAACTCGACGAGTGGCGCTCTTACGCGTATGAAAATAACAGACTTTATAAAAAGCGGACGAAGCGTTTACACGATCGACATCTTAGGCACCCAAAAATCTTTAAGCCGGGCGACCAAGTGCTTCTTTATAATTCTCGTTTACGTTTATTCCCGGGTAAATTAAAATCACGTTGGTCGGGGCCTTTTACTGTTTTAGAAGTTTTTTCTTATGGTACTGTTTTAATTTCCCACCCGGATAAGGGTACTTTCAAAGTGAATGGTCAGCGTCTTAAACTGTATTTCTGTGATGATGTCAGTCTCAACCCTGTTAACTCTATCTTTCCGGTCCTAACTTTTGATTAATCTGAACTTTCCTTTTCTTCAAAACTTTGACTTTTTTCGAACTTTATTTTTAAACAATATTTGGGACATTATTATTTTGATGCGTCGAGCTCAAACGACGCTTTAAACAAAGGGCGCTCTTGGGAGGCAACCCTAGTTATCTTTTTCTGTTTTCTTTCTTTTACACTTTTTGCCCCGACTGGCTCCGGCAAGCTGAAACTTCTGCGATCGCCTGCTCCAACGGTTCTGCTTTCATGCCAAAGTCCACCGGAAGACGTTTCATGAAGATCCACAGCACAGGCATGGAGGAGCGGCATCACTCAACTTGCCCTGCAAAATAAAACCGGGGAAGTACCTGCTTTTCAATTCCGTCTTTTATTTCTGTACTTTACTTTTCTCTCGTTCTCCGACCCCCTTCTCCATTGCGGACAATGTAGATTTTAAGCTTGGGGGAGGACTTCCTCCTTCTTTTTGTTTTCTTTTTGTTTTGTAAATATCCCAAAAAATCCAAAATTTCAACAAATTAAAAATTTCAAAAAATTATTATATATATATAGCTGCATTTTGGTATTTCAATAAGTACCCCATGTTTATGTTTTGTTTTTCTCAAACTTCTTTATAAACAACGTAGTTAATTATAATTTTTCTAATCATTCTTTTTAATCATATTTCACAAGTAAAATGTTGGCCATGCTGTGTTTCTAATTCACGGTAGCATGTTAAGGTAAAATATTTCTCTAAACCGTGCATTTCTATTATGGTTTTTCGTTCTTTATTTTCTTTACTTTCTCTAAAAGTTATCATCCACTATTTTCCTTTTCATCTTTAGATGATTTTTGTAAGAACATATTTTGAATAACGTAGTAGATATGAACGATCCAAGTCACATATTATTTTTATTTTCAAGATAATTTCATCAATCTTCTTTTATTATCTCGAACTTGCTTTTTGAAATTTATCGACTCTATGTTTTAAATAAATTTATAAAAATAAAAGAGCGTGAATATGATTTAGGTCATTTTTGTTTACGTTTGAGCTTTTTGCCAACCTAAACTCTTTTACCACTAGTTAGCCGCTTTTGAGCCTTTTTTCCAAATTCATTTGATAACTCCACACAGCATTTCATTTTCACCAAAGCCCAAATTCCTACCTATCTAATCACGCTAATTTTTTTTTTGATAGGAAATTTTGTGTTATCTTTGGAGAAATTGTTGAAAAAAGTGTACTCAAAAGCAATAAATTGAAAAAAAAAGAGAAAAAAGAAAATGAATGAAAATAAAAAAAAAGAGATAAATAATCATAAAGAGAAAAAAATAAATTTGTTTATACATATTTTGTTTAAAATAAATTTATTTTTTTAAAAAAAACTCGTTGCTTTGGTTTAGTGTGATTTTTAAGCCTCCATGTTTATATTTGAATTCCACTCCTATTCATATTCCTAAACCAAACGTTTCGGTCCTATTAAGTCCTTTTGATTCACGCCCTTTTTTTTAATTTTATTTAACAACTAAGAAAAGAAGAAAAGTAAATCAGTTTTAGTTTTGGATTTAAACTTAGATTTTTGTTATTTAATTGATATAATTATAATGCGTTGCTTGGATCTAGTAATAACTCAATACGTTCTTTTCATTTTCATTGCTTTGCTTAAATCTATTTAAAGAATTTCGTCAAAATTCTGGATGATTTATTTTTATTAAGTAAAGTTTATAAAAGTTAAAACATACCTAAATAATTGTTTTAGATTTACGTTTTACATTCTCCCTACCTAGAATTTCGCATAGTACTTGTGTGAGTATGATTAAAACTTTTTTAATTAGTCACTTTTTATGATTAGCTTGTCTTTATATCTTTGCTTGGGGACAAGCAAAACTTAAGCTTGGGGGAATTTGATTATACAGTTTGCAGTCAATTTTATTAGGATATTTTTGGGGTTTTAAAGCCAATCATGTCTTGTAAAGTACTTATTTTGATTCCCCTTTGTATATATTTTTGTCGCTAATGCATTTTTTCTGCTTTTTGCAGGTTTTCACGGCTTTTAGCCGAAGTTTGCTGTGACACGCCCCAAGGTCACGCCCTACCAGGGCGTGTACCTAGGGCGTGTAACCCAGAGGAATGAAGCAATTGGTCCGAAACTGCATTCCGTGGAAACTTAGTGTACACGCCCTTGGTCACGCCCATGTCACACCCGACACGGGCGTGTACTAGAGGCGTGTCCCCAGGTTCCGAGGAATCGCCGCAGCGCGCTCCTTTTCCCGCTCCACCGTCGCACCGAAAGTGTCACGCCCCAGGGTCACGCCTGACCCGGGCGTGACATATGGGCGTGTACTTCAGCAATTCCGCCCGTCACCTCCAGCATTCAATTTCAGCTCAACAAAGTCACGCCGCAAACAACACGCCCCAGGTACACGCCCTGCCAGGGCGTGACTTGTGGGCGTGTACCGCAACAACTCCGTCAGAATTCAATTCCTGTCCGAAAAAGTCGCGCCGAATGTGTCACGCCCCAGGGTCACGCCCGACCAGGGCGTGACAGGGGGGCGTGACCCGACCCGAAAAAATTCTATAAATAGAGCCCAACTCCAGGGGTTTTAAGAAACTTTTCGCTTTGAGAGGGGAGGTTCTGTCCTTTGTATTTCTGAACTTTTTAAGCATGTCTTTGCATTTTTAGTTCGTAGCTCTAGCTTTATGCTTTCCCTGTATTAGCTCCTAGCTTCTTTCTATAGTATGATGCTAATAGTGTAGTTTCCTTTTCATGTACTTGTAATCTCTGGTTTTCAAGCTGTAAGATCACTATTTCTCTTAATAAAAAGTGTTGTTTTCTTTTTTGTTCCTGCTCTGTTTTCAGTATTTTTCTTCTACTCATCCCCCTCTTCCACCTCACCATGATTAACTCCATGTACTCGATCTAATTGATCCGAGGTTCGAGTGATTAGGTTATGATGCTTTGAATCTTACCTTTTCTGTTTAGGGTTTGGCTTTGAATTACTCTTGATTTATCACGGGTTGGAGGTATATCATCAATATATACTCTCCACCTTTGCTTTCATTCTGGGCTAGCCGAGAGGGCGAAGGTTTGAAATGAGCACTCAAGAGTAAAGGGAGTTGTTCGCACCCCTCGAGAGAGGCAGACGTTCAAATCTCCCGGATTGGAGTAAAATCCATTAGACGGGTTCACCACGTAAAGCGAGTTTTAGGCCTCCGATTTAGGCGAAAGTCGGTCGGACCTTCCTAAACTCAGTTAGGCACGGCCTTCGAGAGAAGCGTGTCAATATTCATGGAACCTCCACGGTCAAGGACCTTTACCCTAATTAGCTTAGGTTTATTTATCGTATTTTTCTAACCACTCTTGCCGAGGTGATTTCTGATCGAGTGCATTTTCCCTTCATCGTTACTAAGCTTAAGTTAATCGTTCTTTTAGCTCTCTTTATCTTTTCATGCAAGTAGTTCTCTTCCTTTAGTACATTTAGCTAAACCTTCATTGTCCGTCGATAAAATAATAGATTTCGTGTGAGTAAGCTTACTCAACTGTTCCCGGATTTCAATACGACACTTGTGTCCCCTAGCTGCATTTCGATAGGTATACTTGCCTTGATGAATTGTTAGTTTGGTTATTTTCTCCTTGCAGATATTTAAGAGACAATCATATACAGATTGAGTTCAATACTCACATTGCCATGATCAGAAGTGATCATGGGACAGATTTTGATTCTCTTCTTATGCAAGAGTTCTATCAGAGTGAAGGGATCAGACATACTTTCTCAGCTCCTAGAACTCCTCAACAAAATGGGGTAGCAGAAAAGAAAAATAGAACCCTTATTGAATATGCCACTACATTGTTGTCAGATGCTCACCTTCCTCTATCCTTTTGGGCAGAGGCAGTGAACACCTCCAACTATGTGCTGAATAGAAGTTTGATATATAAATTAAAGGGAAAGACTCCCTATGAATTACTCAAAGGGAAGAAACCTAAAGTTGATTACTTTAGAGTCTTTGGTTGTATTTACTACATACATAACAATGACAAGAAATACTTAGCAAAATTTCAAGCTAAAGCTGATGAAGGAGTGTTTCTGGGATACTCCATGATCAGTAAGGCTTATAGGGTTTATAATAAATCATCTCTAAAAATTGAGGAATCTGTTCATATATCATTTGATGAATCTAACATGTCTTTCAAGGAGAAGATCTCTTCTACCATAGAACCTTTGCAGGAACATTCTCTTGTTGAAGACTTGAACAAGTTACAGGTTACTCAAGGAGATGAAAGCAGTGAAGATGAAGACAGTGCTCAACATATTGAAGAACAACTTGAAGAGCCAGTTGTTGTACCACAAGAGGAAACAACAACACAGGTTGGTGAACAAGCAACACCCCCTATTGATTTAGTAACATCAAGAGACCATCCAATTTCCCAAATAATTGGAGATATCTCAGCTGGTGTGCAAACCAGAAATCAGGTCAACCAAAACCTGTTGCACACCTGCTTCCTATCTCAAATTGAACCTCAGTACATTCAAGATGCAGAGTAAGATCCATACTGGATCATTGCAATGCAAGAGGAGTTGCATCAATTTGAAAGGAACAAAGTGTGGGAACTAGTGCCAAAGCCTAAGGATCACTCTATTGTTGGAACAAAGTGGGTATTCAGCAAACTGGATGATCAAGGAGTAATTCTAAGAAACAAGGCAAGGCTAGTTGCTCAGGGATATTCTCAAGAAGAAGGAATAGACTACGACCAGACCTTTGCACTAGTTGCAAGATTGGAAGCCATCAGAATATTTTTAGCTTATGCAGCACATAAAGGCTTCAAGGTATATCAGATGGATGTCAAAAGTGCATTCGTAAATGGAGACATCAAAGAGGAAGTATATGTCAGACAACCTCCCGGTTTTATCTCTCCAACTTATGCTGATTATGTTTTTAGATTGAACAAAGCATTTTATGGTCTCAAGCAAGCTCCTAGAGCATGGTATGAGACCCTAGCATGCTTTCTCTTGGAAAATGGATTTATAAGGGGTAGAGTAGACCAAACTCTTTTCATTAGAACCCATAAGTCCCATACCCTACTAGTGCAGATTTATGTAGACGATATTATTTTTGGTTCTACTGACTCCAAATTGTGCAGAAGGTTTTCCAACCTAATGCATTCTAAATTTGAAATGAGTAGCATGGGTGAGTTATCCTTCTTCCTAGGATTGCAAGTCAAGCAACATGCTGAATGCATCTTTATTTCTCAAACCAAATATGCAAATGAATTGGTTAAGAAATTTGGCATGTCTGAAGCATCTTGTATGAAAACACCCATGCCTACTAATGCTGTATTGGATGTTGATGAACATGGGAAACCTGTTGATCTGACAACATATAGAGCAATGATTGGCTCTTTACTGTACCTTACAGCTATTAGACAAGATATAATGTTTGCTACATGTATATGTGCTAGGTTCCAAGTAAGCCCTAGAGAGTCACACCTAACACTAGTAAAGAGGATTCTCAGGTATGTTAAAAGTTGTCCAAATCTAGGTCTCTGGTATCCAAAAGATTCAGCATTTGATTTAACTGGATTTTCTGATGCTGATTATGCTGGATGCAGAATTGACAGGAAAAGCACCAGTGGAACTTGCCAGTTCCTTGGTGACAGACATGTATCTTGGTTTTGTAAGAAACAAACTTCTGTGTCAACTTTAACTGCTGAAGCTGAATATATGGCTGCAGGCAGTTGTTGTTCACAAATATTGTGGGTTCAAAACCAACTCCTACACTATGGCTACAACTTAGAGAAGTCTAAAATCTTTTGTGATAACACCAGTGCTATTTCTATAGCTCAAAATCCAGTCCTCCATAGTAGAACAAAACACATAGAGATTAGGCATCATTTCTTAAGGGATAATGTTGAAAAGAACAAAATTGAACTACAATATATCCCAACTGACTTACAAAGGGGAGATATTTTCACCAAGCCCTTGGATGAAAAGAAACACACCTTCTTCATAAATCAGTTAGGAATGTTAGATGGAGGAAGTCTTAAATAATATCCAAGATCTTAAAAGCTTAAAAATTGACCAAGACTAGGCAAACATCTTGATTTTTCTTAGTGTCTAGAGTGTTTTTCTGGTCTCTGAACTGCGCTCGACGATTTTCCCCCAGATCGTCGAACGGAGATCGACGATTTCCAAAATCTTCGACCTGAGTTCAGCATTTCTCAGATAGTATGAACTATCACTTCCGGTCAACGATCGTCGAACGGCGCTCGACAATTTTGTTCTCTGAACGATCATCAAACAGAGCTCGACGCTATCCAATATCGTCGAACGGAGATCGATGATGTTGAAGACTCTTCAAATTCCTTTAGAAGCCTCGATCGTCGAACTGAGTTCAACGATCTTTCCAATTCTGCGTCGAACCCTAATATAAAGTTCATTTTTCGCCGTCGTTCTCCTTTGCGCTTTCGATTTCTCTGCAAGAACTTTCTTTCCCTCCAAACATTTCTGCACTTGGTCGTTTTGTTTGTTGAATCTTTGCAGGTAACTATGGCTGTGTCTGTTGCTATTCTCGCCGCCATGAAGTTTGATGCTGGCTTCGACATAGACATGGACTCCTTCAACACAACAGACCAGGTCTTTCAGGACATCTTGGGGTTATTCAAAGAGCAGAACCTGACTGCAATCATGACCACAAGTATTAAGCTTGCATCTAATGAGATTAAGGAATGGGTCTATACTGCCCACAATCAGGACAACAACACCATTGTTGGATCAATCTCTGGCACACAGGTACCTCTGACCCCAGCAATTTTAACAGAGGTTTTTGAGTTGAGAACTGGTGGAGATACTGCTGACTTGTCTAGAGAAGAGTATACTGAATTGCTTGCCAGAATGGGTCATTCTGAGGCTAACCCTAGCAAGCTCTTGAAAAAGAACCTTTCTATGGAATATAGATTCCTTGCTGATGTAGTTGGGAAAGTGCTACTGGCTAAGCACTCTGCTCATGATACAATCTCAAGGTATCAGCTCTGCCTAATGGGAGCCCTAGTAGACAAGAAGAATTTGAATTGGGGAGAGGTATTCTTTGACCTCATTAAGAAGAAGATAAACAAAAGCTTTGTAAACTTTGGAAGAATCATAGGGGTGTTTCTGCAGCATAGGTGCCCTACACTGCTGGTCTCTTCTAGAATCCACATCAATGCATCCAAGAGACTGTCTTGTGCCCTGTTTGGTAAATGGCACATACAAATCATCAAGCCCAGCAGGCTCTCCTCCAGCACTCCTTCAGGCACCAGGACTCTCAGAGTCACTTCCCCACAGGTCTCTGTCCCTGCAGGTGACCTGCCTGCCGATGTTGCTCCTCCTCCTCCTCCAATTCCATCTCTTCCCATACCATCTACCATTCAAACTCCATCCACCATCATCATCTCCAGCCCCTCTCCAACATCTACACCATCTCCAGTCCCTACTCTTCCACTCACAGAAGAACAATTCCATCCATTATCTCCTACCCTCAACCAGATGCCACTTCATCACCCTCCATTCCTTCCTTCACCCTCATTGATGATTCCTTTATGGATGATTCACCATACTCTCCTCCTGAGCTACCCTCATCCTCAACATCCTATCAAGATCTTCTACAAGAGATCATTGACCAACCCACCTTCACCCCATATATCTCCATCCCACTGTCCTCCATATCCACATTACCCACACCTCATCCATCCCTGCCCTACTACTCCAGCTCTCCACTACCCTCACCAATAGCTACTCCTCCATCCTCTACTTCTACTCCAGTCACTACTGAGCAAGTATACATTCCAGCCCTTGCTGACAGGCTGTATGAATTGCTAGCCCCCAGGCTATCTCTTCTTTTGGAGACCTCCTTGGCTCCATTACTCCTGTCAGTGGCAGGCCTTTCTGCCAGGCTCTCCTCTCTTTTCCCTCAGGCAGCCCCTTCAGCAGTGTGCCTTGATACAGCCTTGTCTGAATCTAGGCAGGGGGAGATGCCCTATGAAGTGAGTCTGCCTGCTGTTGCTGCTACTGCTCTTGTTGTTTCAGTGAGCCTGCCTGCTGCTGTTTCTTCAATTCTTGAATCTGCTGCTACTCCTACTGCTGTGTCTCAAGATCAAATTCCTCCTGCTGCAGTCTTTGCAATAGACCTCAGGTCTTTGCTTTCAAATTTTGATTCTATATATTTCAGATGTCTGCCAGAGACAGTTGCTGTCTAGCCACCAGAGGATCTGTCCAAGGCCCTTGTGCCATTCTCTTGCTGTGACCCCAGTATCATCACCTCATTTGTCCACTCAGTATATGCTGCTGCTTCTTCTGATGAAAGCATTGCTGTTGTTTCTGATGTTGTTGCTCCTACTGCTGCTGAAAATTTTGATACTACTGCTGATATTTCTGTTACTGCTGATGAACCAACTACTAAGGAGATCCTTATGACAGAGGCACCTGAGTTTGAGCCTTCTGCATTTTTTGATGATATTTCTACTGTTGATATTACTGTTAGTGAAACTGTTGCTGCTGCTGTTGTCACTTCTCCAGAACCTGTTTCTGCTGCTGTTGTTACTGCTTCTACTTCAATTGCAACAACTTCTGTATCTGCTGCTGTTGTTACTGTTTCTATTTCTACTGTTACTGCTTCAACCTATGCTGTTACACCCTCTGCTGCCTCATCTGCTTCTATACAGCTCAAGAAAGATTTGATGAAGAAAATTGATGCCATGTATGATGATCAGAGTTCTGAAAGTGATGAGTACAGAAGAGACTCTGATGATTCTTCTGCTACCAATGCCAGGAAAAGAAAGGCAAGGAGCAAAGCCATGAAGAGAGTACCTCCTTCCAAGGTCAAAGATAATAATGATATACCATACTATATTCTTCATGATTGCCCTATCACTGAGCACTGGATGCAGTACTCTAAGAATCAACTGAAAGCAATGAAAAAGAAAAGGAAATATGAAAAGGGCTCTTCTCAATTCCAACACTCTCATCCTCCTCCACCACCTCCTCCTGATGCAGGTGCAGGTGGAAGTTCTACTGCTCAACCCCCTGCTAGAAGTCAAGCTCCCTATCAGCCACATGCTAGATCCTATAATAGGGGAAGCCAATCCAGGGGTTCTCAATCCAGGAGAGGAGGATACAGAGACAATCAAAGAGATCTCCAGGTCTACTCCAAAGGATACTAAAGGCAACATCCATACTCCAGGGAAGGACAAATTTCATCTGATACCACCTCTGGTCCTTTTCCCTATAAGTTGAAGGAAACTGTTTCATCCAGGCCTCCTCAGGACAATCCTTCTTACAGATATAAGCCACCAGTGCCTTTTGAAGACCCTGAGAACAATCTAGCTGCTTGGACTGCAAGGATGAAAGAACTTGCTGCACTGGATCAGATCAAAAAGGCTAAAGAGCAAGGAAGAGATTCCTCTAACATCTCTACAATGTCTGAACAGAGAAAGAAAGAGTTAGAAAGATATGCATCAAGCAAATTTTTTGATTCTGACAGGTACATGGAACTGCATCCTGAAGTTGTAGTTCCCAGGCCTAAACAGCAAACCACTTTAGGTGCAGCAGATGATACTAGATCAAAGAAGGAAGCCCTCAATCCCAATAGAGAAATCAAACTTGTTAAGGGCAAGAAAGGAAATGACAATGTAAGGTGACAATCTCTGTGATTTCTGATTATTATCTGGAATGATATATATATATCTCTGTGGTTCTGTTGTCCAGCTTTTCTTTTTGTTTTTCTATATTGCTGCTTGTATGTTATTTAATTTTTCCAAAGTCTATAAATAGTAATACTAACCCAAATAGGGGGGGATTGTTAGAACACCCTATTACTAATTTGGGTTAGGATCACTATGTCTCTAGGAAACCAATGTTTGACCTCCTGTATAGCTCAAAATGTCAATTAGAATTGAGTCTAAGGGTTAGAAGTCTAAGTTTGGAAGCTGCCCTTAAGAGCAAGACTTTTTCAGTTTGAGACTAAGTCATATCGTCGAGCTCAGCACGACGATTCGTCGAACTCCGATCGACGATCGTCTAGCTCAACTTCGACAAATCGTCGAACTCCATTCGACGATCGCTGAGCTCAACTTCATCATATCGTCGAACTCCATTCGACGATCGGTGAGATCAGTTTGACGATCTTGACTCAACTTTGGATCTCTATCTCTGAGCTCAGTTCGACGATCTTTGAGCTCAGAGCGACGATGTTCTGCTGCTGTATAAGTCCATATCGCTGAGCTCAGTCCGACGATAGCAGAGCTCAGTTCGACGTTTTCAGATAACTTCAAGGATGTTTCTAGATTCAAATTCAAATCAGTTAGGGAGTTATTCTGTAATTAATTCAGAAGATTTTCTAGCCGTTTTCATTCATTTCTGGACCAAGTTTCAAGGGATTTTCAAGAAATATTTCTATGGACTTTCCTCCAGAAGACATTTTGCAATTAAGGATGCAATTAATGCAGGCCAACGGCTATTCTTGACAGAGAATGTTTGTTCATTCAGTATCAGAGAATAAAAGAGAAGAATTTTTTGAATCTCTCAGACAGATACACAAACACACATAGACAGACATCAGTAATCTTCAGAACAAGAACAAAATATACTGTCTCAAAGAATTCTCAAGAACACACATCCAAGGAGATCAAATTTTTCTGAAATCTTCAGATCTCTCTAGTTTTCAAGTGTTCAAGGCCAACATCTTTCAAGACTACAGACATCCAACATTTCAGCTGTTGCTGAAATCATCTTTTGCTGGAGCTCAACTTGTGAAGGCCTATCACCCTACAGCAAAGCTTCTTTTCCTGAAGATCTCAAGGAATCAGGGGGAGCTTTGACACCATCAATCCACATAGTCTTCTCAGCTGTTTGAGAAAGAGAAGACTTTCATCACTCTCTCACCCCCATCTTTGTAAAGGGTTTCTCAAACTCCCTTCAAAAGTTTGAGCTTGGTTTTTGAGCACCTTGTCAAAAGCTTATTGGTGGCAAGACACCTGATCAAAAAATCTGATTTGGTTTTTGAGCACCTTATCAAAAGCTCATTGGTGCCCAGGACACCTGATCAACTCATCCTGCAGTGGATTCCTACCTAGGGTGGTAGAAGAGTGGATGTACCCAAGTTTAGGGGAACCACTATATTTCCTTGTGTCATCTGGTTTTGCTTGTCTTTATTTTTGTTTCTAGCTGTGATTATTCTGTGGTTAGCTTTTGATTAGTTTAGTTCTGTGATTAGATTTATTACTGCTTCCCTGCTCACTCATATTACAACAATTGTTGTAAAAAGTTTTAAAGCACCATATACTCTATTCACCCCCCCCCCCCTCTAGAGTATATCAGATCTAGCTGCACTTTCAGGGTGCTACTTAATTTTTTAAATAAGTAGTAGAGCGCCACTGGTCAAGTGAAGGAACGCCGGACCGAACAATCCCCCCCGGCGTCCAGCATAACCTATCGGCTCAGAGGTGGATTTACCGCATGGCCCACATGGCTCAGAGGTGGGGTACCACATGGCCCACATGGCTCAGAGGTAGGGTTACCACATGTCTATGGTTACACGACTCATAGGTGGGGTTACCATATGTCCACGGTTACCTGACCCGCCGGACCCACACGGGTAGAAGGGAAAAATCAGGATTTAATGGCACCCCCGGTCTTGAACGCATGACCTGCTCTGATACCAAATGTTGGATCAAGCGCATACCCGACTGTTCCAAAATCCCGGACTATAGGAAAGGGTGCTACTTAATTTTTTAAATATGTAGTAGAGAGCCACGGGTCAAGTGAAGGAACGCCAGACCCAATAGAAGTATACCCCAATAGAGAGAATACACATGAGTCAACACGATTGCCTATATAATGAGGGATTACATTGTGTAGTCTTGTGTTTACTGACTCACTATAACCTTACATTGGTGTGTACTTAGCAAAGTAAACCTGCAAGTACATAACTATAATATAACATCAAATGCAAACTCAATTCATCTTAGCTTGACTGAGCTATTCTTCAAATCAGGGTTATTGTCAATACAATACCCAACACCACACATTAGTTGACCAAGTCAAACTCCCCAAGTTATCCATGGTCAACATAAGGACTAAAGAGGAAAATTATGACCCAAGTCAAAACCAATTGGGATACGGCCTTGCCCAAGGCCAATAAAGCAAGCCCATAAGCCAATTTACAGCCAAAGCCCCTCTGAATTTGAATGGAGGGATTTCATGGAGGGCAATATAGATATTTCACCTATTTGTGGGATAAAGAGGAGGATTTCATGGAATGGTAGCCACTCGACACCTTCCACATCTTCCCAATGGTTTCCAAGAGAGTCCACATGCATGGGGACTTCCTTCTCATCAATTCCAGTCAGATGACACATGGAGAGAAGAAGAAAATGGCATTCAAGCCATTGTCGACCACCCCCATCCTTGGAAACTACTTATACCCCATTTAAGCCTCATTCAAACCTTTCACCACCTCACAAGCAGTCAAGCCCGATCTCTGGAAAAAGGTTTCTACTGGAGGAGCAGTGAATTTAGTAATCTCATTAGAGAGATTGATGGCAATGGTCTGTGGATACAAAACTCGCCCCCAAGCATGTCTCTAGGTCCTTTTCTCCTCCCCTCCTCTGATGCTAGTACCGTATATCAATTAGGACAGATATCAGGCTCACTTGTGCCCGATTCCATGAGAGTAAATTGAGGTTTTGTTAGGTACATTTGGAATTGTGTACCTGATTTGGAGAAGTACTTTCAACTCAATGATATACACAAATTTGTATTTGATGAATGTTGAGTTTACCCATACTGGAAAAATAAACTAAGTCCAAAAGTGTCGTGACACTAGACAAGTGTCGACACCTTTGTAAAAGTTGTGCTGAGTCAAGAAATCAAGATGTTTCGACACTCACGACTAGTGTCAACACCCTCATTCAAGAAGTGTCGAGACTAGAAGAAAGCTGTGTCGACACCCTGGACTTGGGTCAAAACCATTAGTCAAGAAACCAGCTGTGTCAACACTCAGGACTAGTGTCGACACATTTTACATAAGTTGTGTCGAGACAAGAAGCTAGCTGTGTCGACAGACACAGATTGTTATCGACATCCCTATAAGAGAAGTGTCGACACCCAGGACTGGTGTCGACATAATCAAAGTACAGACGTGTCAACACCTTCATGAAGAATCTTTCAAGATAAAAATTCTTTTAAGTCCAGAATTCAAATCCTCAAGTTCTAACAACTGTCAGAACTGTTAGATGTATGTGGATTAATCGGGGCAACCGATCACTTTTGCCAAAGCCTATATAAGGAGACTAACACGACAGAGACAAAGCGATTAATTCTAATTCCTCTCTTCTAAGTCTGGCAGAGCAATTTAAGAGAATTTTGAAGGTGGAAAGAAGGCAGATCGTCGATGAACTTCTATCTTCTCGTGCCAAGTTCAATCATACCTTCTCCTTCAAGAAGCTTTTAAAAAGCTAAGAAGGATTGGACCTTTTTTCTTCACAGTCAGGATTAAGGGAGAAGATTCACTTCAAGATCTGATCAAGAAGAAGTCAGCAATCTCTTTCTTTCTGGGTGACATTTTGAAACACAAAATTCCTTTTACTATTATAATTTTGTAAGATCTATCTATAGATCTGAGGGTAGGAGATTGATTTCTCTGAGTTGTAAGCCTAAATTATAAAAGCTAAGGTAGGGATGTGTGCCTGTGGTAAGAGAAGGGGAAATTTTCTCTGAGCTGTAAGAACTGAAGGTTCTGAGGTTGTAGGGAAAGGGTTTGCTTGAGAAGTAGGAGTGAAGGTACACTCTAAGGTAGGGTTCTTGGAGAGGAATCTGTGTTGTAGGATCTTGAAGTTCTAAGGTACGACATTATATTGTCTGAGTTGTAAGAGCCAACTGGGCTCTGAGGTGTAAGATATGTGGATCTGAGGAAAATAAAGAAGAAGTTTGGCCGAATCTAGTTCATTGCTAGATAGGAGAAGGGGGAAAGTGGATGTATCCATAAATTGGGGAACCACTATAGAACTCTTGTGTGTTGTGCTGTGCTGAGATCTGTGCCGTGTTATAATTTGTGTTGTGCTATGATTTGTGCTGTTAAAATTAGATTTGTGCTGCATTTTCTTGAATAACTGCAATTGGATTATTAAACACACAAAGAAATATCTGAGAGTTAAAGTAGCCAAGATTTGAATTGGACCTATTCACCCCCTCAACGCCACTCTTTATCCTAAACAAACACTTTACAATTGGTATCAGAGGGAGGTTGGCTGAAAAGGTATAACAGCCTAGTGAGAATCCTAAGGATTAACTGAGAATAAATCATCGCTCAAGGAGAAAACAATTCCATCAAACTCCTAGTCTGCTCTAAAGAAAACTTTGAGATTTGGAAGGAAATGGTTAGACTCTTCATGGAGGTTGTAGATCCAAGAATATACATCTCTGTATTGGAAGGACTTTTCATACCCATGAAAGTGTCAACTTTTTGCTACCAACATAAAGACACCTAAGACCTACATGGATATGGATAAGGATGAGATAATTCTGGCCTCTATAGACAAGAGGACTCAAAATATAATTGTCAGTGCTATAGATGACTCCACATTCCAAAACTTGATTCATTGCAAAACATCCAAAGAAATGTTGGAATCTCTGATTATATATATGGAAGGCATTGATGAGGTTAGAGATGACAGAAAATCTCTATTAAAGCAGCAATATGAAGCCTTCAGGAAAGACAAGAAAGACACAGTTGTTGGGTACATTGGGTTCAGTGTACCTGATCTGGAGAAGTCCCCTTGACAACTCAATGATATACCCAAAGGTGTATTTGATGTATGCTAAGTGTACATGTGCAGGTTCAAAGTTGAACAAATTATTCTAAGTCAATGTGTCGAGACAATACTTATGTGTCGACATAAGACAGATCAGTAGTCAACACAAAGAACAGAAGATGTGTCAAGACAATACTTCTCTGTCGACACAAGACAGATTAGTAGTCAATACAAAGATCAGATAATAGATATATCGAGACAAAACATCAGTGTAGACACAATGCAGAACCAAGATGTATCGACACAGATAACAGAGGTGTCGAGACAAAACTTCTGTGTCGACACAAGTCATAACTAAGATGTGTCGACATAGATAACAGATGTGTCGCCACAAATAAAAGATGTGTTGAAAAAAATAACAGATGTGTCGACACAACTAATCTATCTCAACGCTTTTTATTCTGAGATGATAACTGTTCCAATTTTATCAAGAGGAGTAAGATCATTCTGGTCGATACAGGAAGGCATTGCTTCTATAAAGACAGTTCAAGGAAGGATTTGCTGACAGTTGCTGATGTGATCAATACCAGTCTAAGCCGTATGAGATTTCTATAAATAGGAGTTGCTGCCTTCAGAAGAAGATATACATATATATATACATTGTTACCAAGACACTGACCGATTTTATTCATCTGTCTCCAAGAGACGAATCAAGAAAAGAAACGAGGTGAATTAATTGATCTTCAAGAAAGTCTTCAGATCCCTTTTCTAAGGTTGATCTGGGGATTAAGTAATTTGTTCATCAGCATCCTCAACCTATTCAATCTAATCTTCAATAAGAAGTTGCTTATTCAGAAGAAATTCAATTCAGCTTGCTGATCTATCAAGAAGAGATCAAACTGCATCTGAGTGAAAGAAATTGTACACACCAATCCAACAGATTATAGGTTTTTTATTTTCTGTAAACTATTTTATCAAATTTCATTGTAAGATCTCCTAGAGATCTGAGTGGGTAGGATATCTTATTCTCGGAGTGCTTTGTAAGCCTAATCTATAAACGCTGAAGTAGGAGATTGTGGAGATCTCTGAGGTAGGAGATTGTGGAGTTCTCTGAGGTAGGAGATTGTGATATCTCTAAGGTATGACCAGTGGGTCTGAGTGTAGATTTCTTGAAGAGAAACTGAGCCGTGTAGGATCTGAGGATCTGAGTTGAGGTGGAGGAGGAGATATAAACTTATCTAGCACATTGTTAGTGAGGAAGAAGGGGGAAAGTGGATGTACCGTAGATAGGGGAACCACTATAAACTTTTTGTGTCCCTTGTGCTGTGTGCTGTGTTCTTTGCTTTATGTGTTGTGATCTATTTTGTTATTCTATTGTTTATGCTGGGTATAACTTATATTCTGAAATGCATTAGTGCTCAGAGCAAAAGTTAAAAGAATTTCAAAGAAGTTTAATAGGTCAACTAATCCCCCCCCTCTAGGTGACTTTCTACCCATAGGCTTGACTTTCAAGTGGTATCAGAGCCAGGCTCTCCAAATATAGACCTAAAAGTCTAGAAAAGCTCATAAGGGCTGTTGAATGATATCTGACCTATGGCTTCTGAATCAAATAGAGAACTCAGTTCCATGAAATTGCCCATCTGCACTAAGGACAATTTTGCTATATAGAAACAAAGAGTAAGACTGTTCATGGAAGCTTCAGACCCAAGAATCTTTATTACAGTTCAAGATGGACCCTATGTGCCCATGAAAACATCTGTCCTAGATGCCAATATTCAAACTCCCAAGACATTGTCAAAAATATCAAAGGATAAGATCATACTTGCTATTATGGATAAAAGAGCACATAACATAATAGTGAGTGCTATAGACAACTCTACATTTCTAAATCTGGTGCACTGTAATTCTTCTAAGGAAATGTGGGATACCTTGATAGTATATATGGAAGGGACAATAGAGGTGAGAGATGACAGAAGGTCACTCCTTAACCAACAATATGAGGCATTTAGACAAGGAAAGAATGACTATAATGAACAAACTTATGAAAAGTTCTTTAGAATAGTCAATGACTCGAAGAATTATGGGAGAAACTTCTCAAACTATGAATTGAATGACAAGTTCCTGAGATCCTTAAATAAAGAATAGGATATCAAGATTTGTGCAGTAAGGGAAATGGGAAATCTGAGAAATCTGCTTCTCCAAGACTTATTTGGGAAATTAATGTCACATGAGCATCAACATAATTCAAGAAAGGCTGAAGAAGAAACTACCAGACAATCATTCCAGTCTAAAACATTGGCCTTTAAAGCTGACTCTTCGACGAAAACTAGAAGGGAAATTTCATCATCACCAAGAAGAGATGAAGAGACAGATAACATTGAACCTTGTTGTTGGGTATTGTATCCACAATTACCTGGATTTGACGAAGCCACCTGTCAAGCTAAGATGAATTCACGATGTATTTGATAAAACATTTTAAGTTGTGCTTGCAGTTATTCCACGCTAAGTGCACTCCAATGTCAGGGTGTAGTAGGTCAATATACACGGGTCTGCACGACGTAATCTCTCGTTGAGCAGATCAGTGTGTTGGCCTACGTGCACTCTCTCTATTGGAGTGTACTTATTTTCAAGTACAAGGCAGTGATCTTGCAAGAGCAGACAAGGAGCAAGGATGGGTCAAAGAGCAGCTCATGGGTGGAAAGACGAAAAACCATTTCAGTGTGAATCGACGAGAATCACTAGTGATTCTCGCCGAATCGTCGAGAATCACCGGCTGATTCTCGCCGTCTCTATCCGGCTACATCAAAGCATGCGACTCTGGCACTAAGGCATAATTGACGAGAATCACCTAGTGATTCTCGCTGATTCGGCGAGAATCACTAGTGATTCTCGCCGAATCGTCGAGAATCACTGGCCGATTCTCGCCATCTCTATCAGGCTAAATCAGAGCGTGCAAACAAGTCAACATCGACGAGAATCACCTTTAATTCTCGCCGAATCGACGAGAATCACCTTTGATTCTCGCCGATTCGACGAGAATCACCTTCGATTCTAGCCGATTTTGACTTGGGCGATTTTTTGTAAACCACTGGACCGGACTCTGCCGCTGGCACTGTTTTGAACCGGAATTAGGGTTTCTTCTGGTGGGACCCATAATGGTCATAAAAGAGTATTTGACTGTATAAATAGACGCGTATTTTTGAACAGTAACAGTGCGAAGAAGATTTGAAAAAGCCGAGCCGCCGACGTGACCTATATCGCGATACCTCCGCCTCCGCCATCGCCGCTCGTGTTGGTCGATCGCCGGCTGCTAGATCGTGGTTTCTTCCAGATCTCCCGGCGACAGAAGCTTAGCCAAGCTTAGAGTCTCACGCTTCTAACCAGAGATCCTTTATCCCTTGATTTGTTGATCGGGAAAACGTTTCCTGTCCGAATCGATCGAGACGATCGATCCTAGTGTGACCGTTGGAATACCTTTCTAGCTTTGCTACGAAGTTTGAATCTCCAAAGTACAGCAGTCGCACACCGTCTTCGCCGCCGATCCCGAGAACTAAGCCGCCACCCTTCTTGCCGCCGCCGGTTCCGGGGAGATTCTCTCCAAGTGAGATCTAGGGTTGTGGACTCTTCGATTACTTCAAGAACACGTCATCGAACGAAGAGGGACACCTTAGTCTCCAAAAGTTGTTTGTATTTCTTGTACATTCTTGTTTCATATTTGTTGTAAAGGAACGTTGGTTCCTAGTTGTAAGGGTTGGGTGCAACCCGTGGTGTGGGAGTGTTGACTCCTACGTGTGGAAGGGATCCTTCCGATACTGCAAGGATTGGATTTCAATCCTGTTGGTGAAGAGACCGAGTCATCCCTTGTTGGGAGATAGGTCGAAGGGGGAAAGTGGATGTACCCAAATCGGTGAACCACTATAAATAGCTTGTGTACTCTATTTGCTGTGCTGTTTTATTTTCGTGTGCAGGTAAAATTTTAATTCCACAAAAACGCTGCACGTCACCTATTCCCCCCCCCCCCCATAGGTGAAGGTAGTTGACACTAGGTGAACTTTCAAGTGGTATCAAAGCAAGGTTACTCATCAAAAAGGTTTACACCTTGAGTAGAATCCTGCCACCAGTGTCAGAAGCATGGAGCTGGATCATGAGATCTCTCCACTAAGACTTCCCACATGCACAAAGGAGTATTATCCCGTCTGGAAGATGAGAGTGTCGTATCACTTGGAGGCTATCGATCCTCAAGCATCTTTCATCCTGGAAGAGGGTCCTTTTATTCCTATGAAGACCTCCGGCTCTGGAAAGAATATCCAAGTGCCCAAGTGTATTGCTGAGATGTCGGAGACGGAACTCTCATTATTTAATCTGGACAAGATGATACGTCAGATTATCATGGATGTCTGGTCTGGACCTTCTCGCTCTAGATTAGAAAAATGTGGGACGGCCAAATCTATGTGGGTAATGATCTCAGAGCTGATGGGGGATCAAAGAAAGCTGGGATCTGCTGTCAACTAGAGGATGAAGCCTATGTGGGGGTCCTCGCCTCTGAAGATGAAGGCAAGGATCAATCGGACAGCTTCAGAGCTCCAGTGTCCTTGTCAGAGACTGAAGAAGAAATTGAGGAAAGGAGTTCTGATGAGGATGACACAACGGTCGCAGGCGCTAGTGACAATAACACTGAAGAGCATGTAACGTCTTCATCTTGCCCCGTCTCTCTTGAAGTTCCTGAAGACAGGAACTGTTTCCCTTCAGAAAATCCTGATTCCCTGAATAGAGCCCTTCAAAAAAGCAACCTACTTGTTGAAGAGCAAGCTCAGGAGATTGCTCGGCTGAAGATCTTGTTGGTTCTCTAATTGGCATCCAACAAGGTCAATGACTCTAAAATCTCAGATCTATAGAGTAGTCTAGAGAATGAGAAAAGGATAGTATCTAACTTTTCCAAGGTTGATGCTATGAAGAGAAAGGAAGAAAATGGGTGGATCTCCCGAATTATCAATTCATGGAGAAATGGGGAAACGGTATTCCGACCCCCCACTCCAAGTAGGAAGGGTACTCATCATGCCTTCAGGTATGATCACAGGAATAATCGTGGTCACTGCAAGGGTGATCTGTCATCATGTGGAGACACCCATAGTGCAAGGGCCGTCATGGCCACCCATGATAGAATACCTAAGGCTCATTCTGAGCCCTTTGTATTCTCGGTCACTGCCCCTACTCGGCATGAATCTGCTGGTATCAGCTCTCAGAACTCTTCTCTCCACCCAAGGGCACAGGAAAGGGAGGTTAGAAGTCGTGCTGTAGGTTCTCATGGGGCCTCAGGAAGGGGGCTGACTGAAAGGAAGGCACCACCTCCCAGGCCTCATGATGCTCACTACATGCATTCCTTCCACCCTTCCACGTGTCACGGTGGAAGAGGCAATTTTGGGAGCGGATCCAGATCTATCCCATTTGGACCTAGGCTCATGACTACCTCAGTCACTAGATCAGGTCAGAAACGGAGATACAACATTCACACGTGTTGGTGCTGTGGCAAGGTGGGACACTTTGCCATAGACTGTTGGTACAACCCCTCTGTGTCAAGGGCAAGGGCCTATCCACATCTTCTGGGCAGAGGTATTCTTCCTGACAGGATTTCTGAGGGAAGGCATTCGAGTGTTTATGCTAACAAGAACCTAGGACCCAATATGTATTGGGTTCCTAAGGTAAAGTAACTCTCTTTTGCAGGGTAGTCTAGGTTCCCGTAAATATGATGGGAACTAGACAGTAGATGTTTCAAGACTGAATTAGAACAAGCATCTGGAATTACAGAAGTGATATCTACATGGGTATACTCACATTGAGCACCTGATATGTTTCAACCAGAGGGGCTAAATGATAACTCTCATAATCCCAGGTATTTTTGATCAGCTCCAAGACTTGAGTCATATTGTCTCGACATTTATATATATATATACACATATATGTGTGTACACCTAAGGATAGGTTAATACGGTAAACTTGAACCTTAGATACATCAATGAAGATTTATCGGTAATTCCAATGGTAGATTCGACAACTAACATCTACAGGCGTAAATCAGTTCACTGAAAACTAACGAAGATACGTCATTGGAAATCTCGACAACTTACAATTGACATCAAGAAATGTATGGAAAAGCCCGGTTCAAACCCTAAATAGATTGGCTTTAAGAAATATATATATTTAGAAGATTTTTAAATTGACTTGACATCAGAAGACATCGAGAATCCTGCATGCCTCTTAACCCGTAGATTCCTATTAAAGAATCCCTTCGATTTCGACTTAGACAAATTCCCACCGATCCTTAGCATCTCGCTCTTCACACAGAAACCCCATTAAAACCCTGTTAAACCGGTCGATATCGCAAAGGAATCCCTCCGACCCTTCATATTCCGCAGGAAACTTACCGAAGGAAACTCGCCGAAGGAAACTCGCCGAAGGAAACTCGCCGACTCTTCCCCTTCCGTCGACCACCGCAGGAATCCCGCTTTCCCTTCCGTTGATATCAAGCAGGCAACTCGCCGATTCTTCCCTCCGTAGATCACCCCTCTCACGTCCAGAGCGTTCATCCAAGTCTCGGCGGGTTCGATCAACCAACGTCGCAATCGTCTTCCGGTTTCCCGTCGTTTTCGTCGATTCTCACCTTCTACGCTCTTGGGTAACCACTTTCTCACCCCTACAGTGACTTACTGTTATTGTAGCTTCCCTCTTGATTCCTGATTAGGCGTAGTCTTGGGATTTCAGTCTTGCAATGGCTCCAAGGACAACCGCCGGCCTGGTCACTGGTTGTGAGTTGGTTCGAACAGGGTTCTCACATGCTTCTGATGAATTCAGAAACATCATCATCATGCTTGAAGAGGCTGGACTCTCCTTCATACTGGAGCACCCCTGCAAAATCTTGGACAAGGAAGTGATGGAGTTCTTCGCAACCACCAAACTCCGGAATAAAGACTCTCTCATCAAGAGTAAGGTAGCAGGGGCAAAGATCAAGATGTCTGCAAGCAAGCTGACCCAATACTTGCAGCTCACTAGCTCTGCGCACGAGGATTATCTGGAGGAACAGGATAAAACCAGGACATTATTATTTTGTGGACTCGCTCGAGGAACTAGATCGATAAAGCGAAAGGATATGAATGAGGAGGGGAAACTTCTGTCAGACATCATAGTACTCATATGCAAACCGGGCTCTCATGACCACATCTCTGCGGACATGTTCAAGATCCTTATGACAATTGTCTGCAGAAAAAGATTCAACTGGGGGGCATTGCTTTTTGAGAAAATAAAGGACACTCTCAGATCTCCTAGCTTTGGCCGAATCATCAGTCTATATCTCAATCAATTAAACGGAGATAGGTATGACATGAGTAAAGGAGTTCCACTGCATTACTTGAAGAAAATGGACTCGAGCGTATTTGACATATGGGAGAGATACATTGGGCAGGCTGCCGTGGTAGAACAACAAGAAGTATCTCCAGCTAAGGACGAAACTGTGGCTGATTCCTTAGTAATCCCCAGTGAAATTCCTGATGCACTGACTGCAGGAATTGAGGGGGAGCCTCTACCCGCTTCTGCTAACGTCATATCTGGCATCTCTCAGATAGCTAGAGATGTTGTTGCAGATCTACAAGAAGAAAGTGAAGCTGGGATGGAAAATGAGGCGGCCCTAAATCTGAACGATCTAGGAGCCGGAGGTGATGTAGAGGAGACTGCTGAGGAAGGTTTAGAAGACGATGCAGCTGAGAATGATTTCATAGATGATGAGGATGAGGAAGAAGGAAATGTGGGACAGGAAGCATTGGAGCCTCAGGACATCACTAAAGTTCCATCCGACAAGCACGCTCCTGAGATCGTTCCTGAGAACATTGGTGCAACAGTGGAGGGGGAGCCCTCTCAGCAGAGACTGCTTAGTACTTCCGAGAAATCTACAGAGGCTGCAAGTATTCCCCCCTTAGAGACTGTGCTCATGTCCAGCTCTACAAGTGCATCTGTTGAAGAGCAAGGCCAAGGAATGCCTCAGGATCATCCACTACGAGCTGATCTAGCCAATCATACCGTGAATGTTATTCAAGGTATCGTGGATGAGCTCAAAGCATCATTTGAGAAAGTTCAAAATAAAATGTTAAAAAGAATTACGAAATCTGAGAATCTCATGCTCAAGAACGTGGTGGAGATCAATCACAAACTGGATGTGATGGAAAAGAAGTTTGAAGACAAGTATACAGCGGCCGGCCAAGCTGTAACTCTTCTTATGGACGGATTAAAAAAGAACACTGATACTCTCGCTGTAGTAAATCAGAATGCTCATGTCATAGTAAATAATATTCAAAAGTTTGATGGCAATATGGTGACTCTTAACAGCAATCAACAAGCCTTGGTTACTGAGTTCTCCATGACTACAAAGCACATTGATGAGTCACTGCATTCTTATGCAAACTCCATTGCAGTCGAAGCCAAAAAGGGGGAGAAAGAATATACAGCTAAGATGGCCGAGCTTCAAGAAATCATAATCAAAAACTTTGAGCAGTCAAACATATATGTTTATGATAGTTGCTGGTGGATGCTCAAACAAGCGCTAGGCGCTAACATCCCTGAAAATCCTGAGGGTACTCCTGCTCCTGAAATTAATACTGCGGCTGATGAGGGACCAAGTGTTGAAGAAGTTCCAATAAGTGAAGCTGATGCTCATAGGGCTGCTAGGGCCACCTCCAAGGCAAAACTGATGGCAATGTTTGACCAAGGAGCCCTAGCAAAAGCTAGGGACAAGAGAAAATCTCAAGAAGGGACTTTTAAGGAAACACAAGCTGAAAAGAGAATCGGATTGAAGGAGGATGAAGTAAGGAACGAAAGGTGGAGTCCGGTATCAAAGAGTATCATCTTGGACACATTTTGGCTACAAGAAAAAAGGGAAATCAATCGGAACGAAGTATACAGCCAGCATGAGTGGGAGCTGCACAAGACATATGAAGCTAAACGGAACATCTTCTTCAGGACCAACACGGCGGCAGATAAATTTCCTCCTCCAAGATACTATCCAAAGCCCAAGGAGTACGTTGAGAGGCAAAGAAAGATGTTTTTGGCTCAAAAACATAAGGATGACATAGCCAAAGAGCAATAGACAGAAATTTATAGCTTGTCATTGTCTCATGAACATTTTTATCTTTTATTATTGTTATATGAACGATCTTGGGAATATCTATATATATATATATATATATATATATATATATATATATATATATATATATATATATATATGTATATGAATTTATGATTGACTCAAGCTATGACCTGTTTGCCTCTATTTCCTTGTGCCGTATCTTTAATTTATATATGATGTATATATTATCTGGATGGTGGTATTCATCTTAGCTAGTGGGATTTTGGCTCCGTCAAATATGGGGAGATTGTTGGGTATTGTATCCACAATTACCTGGATTTAACGAAGCCACCTGTCAAGCTAAGATGAATTCATGATGTATTTGATAAAACCTTTTAAGTTGTGCTTGTAGTTATTCCACGCTAAGTGCACTCCAATGTCAGGGTGCAGTAGGTCAATATACACGGGTCTACACGACGTAATCCCTCGTTGAGCAGATCAGTGTGTTGGCCTACGTGCACTCACTCTATTGGAGTGTACTTATTTTCAAGTACAGGGCAGTGATCTTGGAAGAGCAGACAAGGAGCAAGTGTCACAACCCGCATTTTCTCCGAAATTTTAGAAGTATCAGAGTAGAAGAAAACGCGCGTTGTGATGCCACGTCGGACAGGGGATAACTGTCGGCGCTCAGGCGACCACTAACTGCTAAGACTAAGAAAGTTCAAAACTTGAATGATGCGAAAAAAACCAAATATATCTTGAGGCCGTATCCCTCGGCTTCGTGGATCAACTAGTCCACCCTTTCAAAATTATACTTATACGTAGCGGAAAATACTTTATTCATTTTTTTAGCATCCTAAGAGAGTGCTTGCGCGTCCCCAGGGGACGCCTAAGACTATGCAAAACTCTAGATTTAATTTATATATCATATATAGGAAATACCATTTCTACGCGGTTTAAAAATAGTGGTTAAGCTCTTTAGGAAGGAAAACATGATACCTATATTTTTGATATAATAGTTAGTTTTCTTTATAGGTTTTAAAATAACTAGCAACCTAACATAAATCATCCCAGAAGCAAGTTGAAATAAACTCCAAAAACAGGAAATATAGCAGTGTAAGCAAGGTACAAAGCTTCAAAAAAATAGAAACCACCAGTGGGCGCCAACAACTGACACGAACCCACTGGTGAGTAGGTATATCTGTACTACGAGTCTAAAGAAACTACCTCCCAGGAGTGAGGAAAAAGAAACTCAGCAGCAGCTACAGCACTAGCAAACTCCAGAAGATCCCTAGCCGCTCAGTCGGCTATAAACCTGAACCTGAGGCATTCAAAGAAGAGAACGCCTCAGCAAAGCAACATATAAATATGGAAATGAACAATAGCATGAGAAAGAAGTGAAACAGGTAAAAGCTAAAGTAAACAAGTGCAGGAAAATACTCGCCATGAGTAGGTAAAAAGGGGTGCACCAAGTGCACGGGTGAGGTCATGCCTCTCACATATCTGCAGGAAGGATTAGCAAAGTGACAGATAATTTCAAGTATAGAGCTAGAGCAGGAAAAGCCACTTAGTACTGGAGATAGACAAAAACGGAAAATAAGGGCCTAGACTGGTGGCAACGGTCCAACCACGTCTCACAGGCCTAAACATCTCAAGGTGCTGTGGTGGTGGCATCGGTCCAACTCAACCAAACAGCTCACATTGTCTTAATAAGACAAGAAGTAAAACACGGGTGGCGGCATCGGTCCGACCACCTCAAAACCACATCCAACTCCAGCACTAAGTGACTCGGGAAACACCTTCCTGGTAGTCCCATGAACCACCAAGAAGTCAACACTGAACCATAAACATCTAGAGTAACCCGCCAAGGAAGCTGGGCTGACGACGTTGGTTAACTCGACCCGCACCTAACCTCGCAATTACATTCAACTTGAGTACACAAAGCACTACAGTTAATCAAAAAAAAAACACTTGATTAAATCATATCATCAGCAGTTATCTGAGGCTAAACTTCCGTCTCAAGAGTTCTTTTACACCTGCGGCATCTCATATGCTTTCCAGGGAACCGAGCCCAAGCTTCGTTTATTCGAGCACCTTAATACGAGTGGAAGAAAATAACACACTACTAGCTGTAACTGCGTAGTCCGATTCTACACCCGCACAAGTAAATCGACACAACGCAAGCACGATTAGTTCACTAACAACACATATACGCGTAAATTTAGGGGCTTGATACCGCACAAAAGCACGGGGACTCGACACTTCATGCAAACCGGAGGGTTAACGCTAGACAAAACAGGAGAATTGGGGGGGGGGGGGGGGCTACTGATACAAATCCGATCTTCCTTCCTTTTTCTTTTGGACAACCAAGCCTACTACAACCAAAATCCTTGCAACTAATACTAACGAGCTCACATCAATAGTTTACCCTCAAAGAAAATCGCAAACTATAAACTACCTCACGAGTGAACAAAACTTGGAATTTAGGGCACTTAGGCTATATTCTAACGGGGCAAGATTTCCTTGTGCAAGCAAGAATAAAATAGGACCATAAGACCGCATTCCCGAAGGGTAAAATTAGTCAACATAATAAGAGGGAACATAAGGAGCCTTGCATAAAAAAAAATATAGGAGGGTACCATGAGGGAGTATTCATGAATCAAGCAACGGTACTAGCAAAAGAAAAAAAAAAGTTACTTTGGCAAGGAAACACTTGCCTAAATCCTTGGAGGAATTCGGCCAACACCTTCTTCCCAAAAGGTTCAGATCGCAGCCAACACCCCTAAGAAATCATTGGACAAAAACACCGGGCGGTCAAGCAAGGAAAAAAAACGGGAACTTCACCACCGATCGGGAAAAAGATTGGAGAAATCTCAAATTGGTTACCTCGGAACGCAGATCTAGCCTAGAGGAGTCCGAATCCGGCCTCGAACTGGAGATCCGGGCAGAAATGGCCGGCAAACGGGCGGCCGGAGCGCTGCGGGAGGCTTCCGCCCGTCTTCTTCTTCCGCTCGGGATGCACAGCGCCGCGCGGGTTTTTTTCTTCCTGGACAGCCGGCCGGATGGGGAGCTAACCTAATGAATAACCTATTTAAACATATATATACATATACACTCATTTACTCACACACCTAATTTATGTTCACACACCTAAATTTATATTCACACACCACACACATACTCATATATACTTACACATACACTACCACAAATAAAAATATATACTTATACACACACACTATCACAAATATAAATATATACTTATACACACACACTATCACAAATATATATATATACTTACACACTCACTAACACATGATCGCAGGCACATACACGCACAAAAAAATAAAACCTTGCAAGCACGTGCACGTGCAATTACGCAACGGCACGCCCACATCGCTCGCTAAGCCCCAAATGCGAAAACACGCAAATACGATCACAAAAATGACGGCTCGCTAACTAGCGACCGTCGAAAAGGCGCGAAAACTAACGTTCTCGGATTCCGACCAAATCCGTACCGTAGCTAAATACTCGGGCTACGAAAACATCGGCGAAGTCGGACACAACCTCCGACGACCACACACTTGGGCAAACCTCGCCCAAAGCCAAAGTACAGGGATTCCCTAAGAGGCTCAGCCGGGCCTCCAAAGCAGACACCGGCTAGCTGGGGAAACCCTACAACAGGCTAAAACCTCTAAGAACACCTAACGAGGTACTCTAACAACGGCACGAGCCGGGAATGCGCCAACGTAACGCCAACGAGGACTAAAATAATTGCCGAAAAAAATTCGGGGGGCGTTACAGTCACTCCCCCTAAAAGAAAGTTTCGTCCCGAAACTTTACGTACACTACTACTACCAAAAGAAAGTAACAATATAAAAGTTACTGGAAATAAAACATACCCGACAAATCAGGAGAACAGGCGAGGGTAAGCCTTCCTCATCGCCGACTCTAGCTCCCAAGTCGCACTTTCCAAATCTTGATTCTTCCAAAGAACCTTCACCATCGGGATAGACTTTGATCGCAGCACTCGGTCCTGAGTATCCAAGATGCGGACCGGCACCTCAACATACGAGAGGTTGGGCTCCAACTGGGGCACGGCATCCAAGACTTGCCCTCGGCTCCGCACACACTTTCGCAGCTGGCTCACGTGAAAGACATTATGCACACCAGGGAAGTTGGCGGGTAGATCCAACCTATAAGCTGCCACGCCAATACGCTCCAAAATTCTGAATGGGCCCACATACCTCGGATCCAGCTTACGGTTCTTGCCGAACCTCTTCACTCCAACCATCGGAGACACCTTCAAGAAAACCAAATCCTCTACCGAAAATTCCAAATCAGACCTACGCCGGTTGGCGTTTTTCTCATATCTTTCCTGAGCTAACCGAAGCTTTTCCCGGATGAGTTTCACCGCAACCTCCATTTCCTCTAGAGCCTCAGGACCCAACAACGGCCTCTCACCGGCCTCAGCCCAAAACAACGGAGTTCTGCAGCGCCTCCCATACAATGCCTCGAAGGGAGCCATTTGCAAGCTCTCTTGGTAACTGTTATTGTAGGCAAACTCCATGAGCCGCAAACGCTCATCCCATGCTCCACCGTGATCTAGAATGTAGCACCTGATCATATCCTCCACAATGCGGTTCACCCTCTCGGTCTGCCCATTTGTCTGGGGGTGGTAAGCGGTAGAATATCTCAAGTCTGAGCCCAAACCCTCCTGCAAACTCTTCCAGAAGCGGGAAGTAAATCTGGAGTCTCGGTCTGAAATGATGCTCACGGGAACTCCATGCAATCGGATGACCTCACTCAAATACAGCTCTGCTATCTTCTTCATCGGGTAGTCGATCTTATAAGGTACGAAGTGCGCACACTTCGTCAATCGGTCCACGATCACCCAAACTGAGTCAAATCCTCTTGGAGATCTTGGTAAGCCCGTGATGAAGTCCATAGAGATACTTTCCCACTTCCAAGTCGGGATTTCCAAAGGAGTCAGCTTTCCACCAGGCCTCCCATGATCGGCCTTCACTCGCTTGCAAGTGTAACATTCAGTAACATACCGAGCTATATCCCCTTTCATACCTTGCCACCAGGCGATCTGCTTCAAATCATGATACATCTTCGTGGATCCCGGGTGGTAGGCAACACTGGATCCATGAGCCTCTTTGCATACCGTGCTCCTGATGTCTCCAATCGCGGGGATGCAAAACCTGCCGCGGTACTTCAAGGTACCCGAATCGTCGATGGAGAAATCCGGCAACTCCCCTCTCTCAGCCCTGAGGTACAGGTGTAACAAATCTGGATCCTCCTTCTGGTGCAACCTGGTGAGCGAAATCCAAGATGGCTCTGCCACTGCCAAACTGCTTTGCAAATCACCGCCTCCCACAGAGATGTCCATCAACAAGAACTCTTCCACTAAACGGTCCGCCGTGAGGTTGAAGATCTTCCCTGTCTTGCGGCTCAGGGCGTCGGCCACCACATTGGCCTTGCCTGGATGGTACTGGATCTCCACGTCATAATCGGCCACGAACTCTAGCCACCGTCGCTGGCGCAGATTCAGCTCCTTCTGAGTAAACACATACTTCAGACTCTTATGATCTGTGAAAATCTTGCACTGGGCCCCATAGAGTAGATGTCTCCACAGCTTCAACGCAAAAATCACCGCCGCAAACTCGAGGTCATGCGTAGGATAATTCCGCTCGTGAGTCTTCAACTGCCGCGACCCATACGCGATCACCTTCCCCTCTTGCATCAACACGCCTCCGAGCCCAACATGCGAGGCATCCACATAAACATCATAGTCCTTGCCCTCCGTAGGCAATGTCAAAACAGGAGCAGTGCACAATCTCCTCTTTAGCTCTAGGAAGGCCTCCTCGCACTGCTCACTCCAGATGAACGCCGCATGCTTCTGCGTCAACTTAGTCAAGGGTGCTGCCAAGGTAGAAAAGCCCTCAACAAACCTTCGATAATAGCCGGCCAACCCCAAGAAGCTCCTGATCTCCTTGGGTGTGCTCGGCCTATGCCAATCCATCACTGCAGAAATCTTCACCGGGTCCACTGAAATGCCATCTTTGTTCACCACATGACCCAGGAAGGATACCTGAGGCAACCAGAACTCACATTTGCTCAATTTGGCGTACAACTGATGATCTCTCAAGGCAGATAACACCAACCGCAAGTGCTGATCATGCTCCGCAGCATTCCGAGAATAAATCAGAACGTCGTCTATGAATACGACCACAAACTTGTCCAGAAAATCCTTGAACACTCGGTTCATCATGTCCATGAACGCTGATGGCGCGTTGGTCAGCCCGAAAGACATAACTAGGAACTCGAAATGTCCATGCCTCGATCGAAACGCCGTCCGTGGAATGTCCGACTCCCGGAATCTGAGCTGATGATATCCTGATCGAAGGTCAATCTTGGAGAACACAGAACTGCCACGTAACTGATCGAATAAGTCGTCGATTCTGGGCAGGGGGTACCTGTTCTTGATGGTGACTTTATTCAACTCCCTATAGTCGATGCAAAGGCGCATCGAACCATCTTTCTTCTTCACAAAAAGAACGGGTGCACCCCAGGGCGACGAGCTCTGCCTTATGAAACCCTTCTCCAATAACTCATCCAACTGGGTACGCAGCTCCTCCAGCTCTCGCGGGGCCATCCGGTACGGCGCCTTAGCAATAGGACGCGTACCCGGCTCCAAGTCAATCACGAACTCAACATCTCTGGCAGGGGGAAGACCGGGAAGGTCGCTAGGGAACACATCAGAAAACTCACGGACAACAGGGATCTCTTCCAACAACGGCACACTGCTAACAGTCCCCAGCACCGAGACTAAGCAAGCAAAACAATCGGAACTGAATAACCTCTGAGCACATACCGCAGAAATCGCCGGAGAGGCCTGACACGGATCGCCATAAATACTCCCAGGCTGACCGTTGTCCTTCTTGAAGTCCAAGCGCTTACCCCTGCACTGGATCACCGCATCGTATCTGGACAACCAATCCATACCCAGGATGACGTCGAAATCTTCCAAGTCTATAACCTTCAGATCCGCCTTGGCTGGGAAATCCCCCAACATAATAGGACAGTCCAGAATGCCCTGATCTGATATCACGGAATCACCCGAGGGAAATTTGACGCAAAAGGCATCACCGACACGATCAAGAACCAGCTGGCACCGCTCTACAAAGGCCCTAGCCACAAAGGAGTGGGTAGCACCTGAGTCAAAGAGAACGCGCGCCCAGCGGTTCCTTACCTTAAAACTCCCTATATAAATATCAACGGGGAATAGCACAGTCACTACAGAAAACAAAAGCCAAACTAAACTGCAATGAAAGTAAAAGGCTAGCAAGAACGTTTACCTGAGATGACTTGTGTCGAAGTTTGAGCCTCCGCTGAAGATATCACGTTCAGCTTCCCTTTGCCTCTATCCATAGACTGAGGCGGTGGCAACGCCTGAAGAGGAACTGGTCGGTGCACAGACTGGAGCTGCGGGCATCGGGCCTTGGTATGGCCTTTCTGTCCGCACTGATAGCAGACCTTGTCCTTCAACCAGCAACGGGCAACATCATGCCCCTCTTTCTTGCACAAAGTACACACCGCATTCTGTCTGGGAGCATCCTGAATAGCATGCACATGCACCTTTTGCGCCGCAACCCTCTTGAAACATCTCTCAGCAGGATGGCCCGACCGGCCGCAAAAACTGCAAACCTCCTTGCTCCTCTTCCCCGAAGGAGCACCAGGCACTTGGGGGTTCTTTGCTTCAGCAGCTTTCCTCTTCTCATTCCTCGCCTGTTGTCCTCTATGCTTCGCGTTTTCGATGGCCTCTACCTTCAAGGCGGCCTCCACTGCCCCAGCATAACTCACCGCTCCATGAGCCACCGCTAGCTGTTGTACCTCGCTCCGCAGGCCACCGAGGAACCGCTTTGCTCTATCCTCCTCTGAGCTCACCAAACTGGGGGCAAAGCGACTGAGTTTGCTGAACTCAATCTCGTACTCGCTGACTGAGAGCTGCCTCTGCTTCAGATGTAAGAAATCATTCATCAGCCTGTCTCGCTCCACTGACGGTAGAAATTTCCGCATCAAGATCTCCTTGAATGAAGCCCAAGTGCTTCCTCCTACCATTCCCTCCTTCTCCCTCATCCACCAGCTCTTCGCTAACCCCTTCAGCTGATAGGCGGCCAGCATCACCTTCTGATCATCGGACACTCCAGAGTAGTGAAACATCTCTTCTATGGTGATTAACCAGTCATCCAATATCATGAAGTCCGCCTTGCCATCGTAGGTAGGGGGACGCAGTCGCTGGAACTGAGTGATGAAAGCCATCTCCGGGGGCACCACCACTGGAGGCACCAAAGGGGCTGGAGGTGCAGGAGGTGCGGGAACAGCTAAACCCGCAGCAGGGTCCTGCGCTCTCGGGGCTAGTCCTGCCACCACAGACAACAGGGACTGGATCTGAGACTGAACGTCCACCATCTGCCTCGATAGAGCCTCATTGCTCTGCCTCAGACTTTCCATAACTGTACCGCTTTGAGTACCAGAAGACCCGCCCTCAGATTGGGGAGTCGATCTCGCCGCTCTACGCTTAGGCGCCATCCTAAAAAGATCAACAAACAAACATCAGAACCTAGTTCAACTACTAGGACAAAACAACAGGTACAGACAAACCTACATAAGTACTTGCTTTCACTGCCAACTTGCTCTGGGGTTTTTATATATGTATATATATATTTATACAGGGGAAATAATGTCATGCTTAACCTAAGATGGTTCACCACCATCACACTAACTCTTGTGCCTAAGTCGAGCATGCATGAATTTTTAATCTCTTTTGACTCAAAACCATGTGTGTACATATGTCATCCTGCAAGTCTTTAGCTTGGCACGTTGTGCTTATGCAATGTTATGCTATGCATGATTGTGCTATGCATTCTAAAAAGGCCCTAATGCATGTTATGAGCGGCGTACACATGAAAATGTTATGCATCCCATACTACATAACATTTTCATGCAACGAAAAAGAAAACGTGCTAGTCGCATTCATGTGGTGAGGTTATGCATCCCATACTACATAACCCTCACATGTTGCCTCCTATGGTGGATCCATATACGAACACATATTATGCATCCCATACTACATAATATGCCCCGTATACTTCATGTTATGCTATGAGTGTAGTGTTCGTGCTTCAGCCAAGACGTGCCGATGACATATCGGTGTGTGTATGACATGATGCTAAACTCCTAATACCTACAAGGAAAGGTTGCCCGACAAATTGTCAAGCAACCTCCCTCTGATACCAACTGTCACAACCCGCATTTTCTCCGAAATTTTAGAAGTATCAGAGTAGAAGAAAACGCGCGTTGTGATGCCACGTCGGACAGGGGATAACTGTCGGCGCTCAGGCGACCACTAACTGCTAAGACTAAGAAAGTTCAAAACTTGAATGATGCGAAAAAAACCAAATATATCTTGAGGCCGTATCCCTCGGCTTCGTGGATCAACTAGTCCACCCTTTCAAAATTATACTTATACGTAGCGGAAAATACTTTATTCATTTTTTTAGCATCCTAAGAGAGTGCTTGCGCGTCCCCAGGGGACGCCTAAGACTATGCAAAACTCTAGATTTAATTTATATATCATATATAGGAAATACCATTTCTACGCGGTTTAAAAATAGTGGTTAAGCTCTTTAGGAAGGAAAACATGATACCTATATTTTTGATATAATAGTTAGTTTTCTTTATAGGTTTTAAAATAACTAGCAACCTAACATAAATCATCCCAGAAGCAAGTTGAAATAAACTCCAAAAACAGGAAATATAGCAGTGTAAGCAAGGTACAAAGCTTCAAAAAAATAGAAACCACCAGTGGGCGCCAACAACTGACACGAACCCACTGGTGAGTAGGTATATCTGTACTACGAGTCTAAAGAAACTACCTCCCAGGAGTGAGGAAAAAGAAACTCAGCAGCAGCTACAGCACTAGCAAACTCCAGAAGATCCCTAGCCGCTCAGTCGGCTATAAACCTGAACCTGAGGCATTCAAAGAAGAGAACGCCTCAGCAAAGCAACATATAAATATGGAAATGAACAATAGCATGAGAAAGAAGTGAAACAGGTAAAAGCTAAAGTAAACAAGTGCAGGAAAATACTCGCCATGAGTAGGTAAAAAGGGGTGCACCAAGTGCACGGGTGAGGTCATGCCTCTCACATATCTGCAGGAAGGATTAGCAAAGTGACAGATAATTTCAAGTATAGAGCTAGAGCAGGAAAAGCCACTTAGTACTGGAGATAGACAAAAACGGAAAATAAGGGCCTAGACTGGTGGCAACGGTCCAACCACGTCTCACAGGCCTAAACATCTCAAGGTGCTGTGGTGGTGGCATCGGTCCAACTCAACCAAACAGCTCACATTGTCTTAATAAGACAAGAAGTAAAACACGGGTGGCGGCATCGGTCCGACCACCTCAAAACCACATCCAACTCCAGCACTAAGTGACTCGGGAAACACCTTCCTGGTAGTCCCATGAACCACCAAGAAGTCAACACTGAACCATAAACATCTAGAGTAACCCGCCAAGGAAGCTGGGCTGACGACGTTGGTTAACTCGACCCGCACCTAACCTCGCAATTACATTCAACTTGAGTACACAAAGCACTACAGTTAATCAAAAAAAAAACACTTGATTAAATCATATCATCAGCAGTTATCTGAGGCTAAACTTCCGTCTCAAGAGTTCTTTTACACCTGCGGCATCTCATATGCTTTCCAGGGAACCGAGCCCAAGCTTCGTTTATTCGAGCACCTTAATACGAGTGGAAGAAAATAACACACTACTAGCTGTAACTGCGTAGTCCGATTCTACACCCGCACAAGTAAATCGACACAACGCAAGCACGATTAGTTCACTAACAACACATATACGCGTAAATTTAGGGGCTTGATACCGCACAAAAGCACGGGGACTCGACACTTCATGCAAACCGGAGGGTTAACGCTAGACAAAACAGGAGAATTGGGGGGGGCTACTGATACAAATCCGATCTTCCTTCCTTTTTCTTTTGGACAACCAAGCCTACTACAACCAAAATCCTTGCAACTAATACTAACGAGCTCACATCAATAGTTTACCCTCAAAGAAAATCGCAAACTATAAACTACCTCACGAGTGAACAAAACTTGGAATTTAGGGCACTTAGGCTATATTCTAACGGGGCAAGATTTCCTTGTGCAAGCAAGAATAAAATAGGACCATAAGACCGCATTCCCGAAGGGTAAAATTAGTCAACATAATAAGAGGGAACATAAGGAGCCTTGCATAAAAAAAAATATAGGAGGGTACCATGAGGGAGTATTCATGAATCAAGCAACGGTACTAGCAAAAGAAAAAAAAAGTTACTTTGGCAAGGAAACACTTGCCTAAATCCTTGGAGGAATTCGGCCAACACCTTCTTCCCAAAAGGTTCAGATCGCAGCCAACACCCCTAAGAAATCATTGGACAAAAACACCGGGCGGTCAAGCAAGGAAAAAAAACGGGAACTTCACCACCGATCGGGAAAAAGATTGGAGAAATCTCAAATTGGTTACCTCGGAACGCAGATCTAGCCTAGAGGAGTCCGAATCCGGCCTCGAACTGGAGATCCGGGCAGAAATGGCCGGCAAACGGGCGGCCGGAGCGCTGCGGGAGGCTTCCGCCCGTCTTCTTCTTCCGCTCGGGATGCACAGCGCCGCGCGGGTTTTTTTCTTCCTGGACAGCCGGCCGGATGGGGAGCTAACCTAATGAATAACCTATTTAAACATATATATACATATACACTCATTTACTCACACACCTAATTTATGTTCACACACCTAAATTTATATTCACACACCACACACATACTCATATATACTTACACATACACTACCACAAATAAAAATATATACTTATACACACACACTATCACAAATATAAATATATACTTATACACACACACTATCACAAATATATATATATACTTACACACTCACTAACACATGATCGCAGGCACATACACGCACAAAAAAATAAAACCTTGCAAGCACGTGCACGTGCAATTACGCAACGGCACGCCCACATCGCTCGCTAAGCCCCAAATGCGAAAACACGCAAATACGATCACAAAAATGACGGCTCGCTAACTAGCGACCGTCGAAAAGGCGCGAAAACTAACGTTCTCGGATTCCGACCAAATCCGTACCGTAGCTAAATACTCGGGCTACGAAAACATCGGCGAAGTCGGACACAACCTCCGACGACCACACACTTGGGCAAACCTCGCCCAAAGCCAAAGTACAGGGATTCCCTAAGAGGCTCAGCCGGGCCTCCAAAGCAGACACCGGCTAGCTGGGGAAACCCTACAACAGGCTAAAACCTCTAAGAACACCTAACGAGGTACTCTAACAACGGCACGAGCCGGGAATGCGCCAACGTAACGCCAACGAGGACTAAAATAATTGCCGAAAAAAATTCGGGGGGCGTTACAGCAAGGATGGGTCAAAGAGCAGCTCATGGGTGGAAAGACGAAAAATCGTCTAAGTGTGAATCGACGAGAATCACCAAGTGATTCTCTCCGATTCGGCGAGAATCACCGGTTGATTCTCGCCGTCTCTATCCGGCTACATCAAAGCATGCGACTCTGGTGCTAAGGCATAATCGACGAGAATCACCAAGTGATTCTCGCCGAATCGTCGAGAATCACTGGCTGATTCTCGCCGTCTCTATCAGGCTAAATCAGAGCGTGCAAACAAGTCAACATCGACGAGAATCACCTTTGATTCTCGCCGAATCGACGAGAATCACCTTTGATTCTCGCCGATTCGACGAGAATCACCTTCTATTCTCGCCGATTTTGACTTGAGCGATTTTCTGTAAACCACTGTGAAAGGGGAAACTAGATCTGATATACTCTAAAGGGGGGGTGAATAGAATATATGGTGATTTTTAAAAACACAAAGAAAACTTTTTGCAAAGCTTTACAACAATTGTTGTAATGAGTGTAAGCAGGGAAGCAGAAATAAAACTAAGCTATGCAGATATTAAGCACAATAAAATCTAGGCCAGAAACAAAAAAGAAAACATGCAGAACCAGATGACACAAGGAAATATAGTGGTTCCCCAACTTGGGTACATCCACTCTTCTACCACCCTAGGTAGGAATCCACTGCAGGATGAGTTGATCAGGTGTCCTGGGCACCAATGAGCTTTTGATAAGGTGCTCAAAAACCAAATCAGATTTTTTGATCAGGTGTCTTGCCACCAATGAGATTTTGACAAGGTGCTCAAAAACCAACTTCAAACTTTTGAAGGGAGTTTGAAAAACCCTTTACAGAATGGGGGTGAGAGAGTGATGGCAGTCTTCTCTTTCTCAAGCAACTGAGAAGACTATGTGGATTCAGTGATGTTGTCAAAGCTCCCCCTGAGTCCTTGAAATCTTCAGGAAGATGAGCTTTGCTGAGGGTGATAGGCCTTCAAAGATAGATCTCCAGCAAAAGATGATTTCAGCAAGCTGAAATGTTGAGTGTCTGGAGTCTTGAGATGATGTTGGCCTTGAACACTTGAGAGCTGAAGAGATCTGAAGAATGTTTGAAAGCTTGATCTCTTGATGAGTGTTCTTCTGAATTCTTGTTGACAGAAGATTGAGAGAGTCTCTGTGTATAGAGAGGTGTCCTCTACTTGTCTATCTCTATTCTCTTGTTCTTGTCTATCTTCTGTCTGATTCAAAAAACATTCTCTCTTTTATTCTCTAAGTCTGAATAGGAAATTGCTCTGTCAAAGATAGCCGTTGGTCTGAATTGATTACAGCCTTAATTGCATAATATGTTCTGAAGGAAAGTCCACTGAATTGTTCCTAGAAAAATCCCTTGAAACTTGCTCCAGAAGTAAATGAAAACGGCTGGCAGATCTTCTGAATTAAATGCAGAATAACTTCTATCTGATTTGAATTTGAATTCTGAAAGATAACTAAAATCGTCGAACTGAGCTCTGCTATCGTCGAGCTGAGCTCAGCGAACTGGAAAATGCAAGCAGCAAAGAAGTCGTCGATCTGAGCTCAAAGATCGTCGAACTGAGCTCAGAGATAAGGATCCAATGCAGAGTCAAAATCGTCGACCTGAGCTCAGCGATCGTCGAATGGAGTTCGACGATATTGAGAAGTTGAGCTCAGCGATCGTCGACCAGAGCTCGACGATATTATGAGGATTGAGCTCAGCGATCGTCGAATGGAGCTCGACGATCTGTCAATAGTTGAGCTAGACGATCGTCGACCGGAGTTCGACGAAACGTCGTGCTGAGCTCGACGATTTGGACTTAGTCTCCAGAAAAATTTGGGTCTTCAGGACAGCTTCCAAACCTAGACTCCTGATCCCTTAGACTCAATTCTAATTGACCTATAATCTATACAGAAGGTCAAAACATAAAATCCTAGAGACATAGTGATCCTGACCCAAATTAGTAATAGGGTGTTCCAACAATCTCCCCCTATTTGGGTTAGGAAAACTATTTACAGACTTTGAAAAACAAACAACATCATACAGTCAGAAAAACATAAAACAACAATAACAAGACACAGAGCAGAACCATCACAGAGATATATATATATGTGTTATCCAGATAGCAGTTAGAAGAACCAAAAGTTGTCACCTTACAGAGTTACTTCTTTTCTTTGCCTTTTACCATTTTAATTTCTCTGTTGGGATCTAAAGCTTGTTGTTTGGATCTGGTATCATCAGCTGCACCCAAATAAATTTGCTTTGAAGCCCTGGGAACCACTGCAGCTGGATGCAACTCCATGTACCTATCTGCATCAAAAAATTTGCTGGAGGCATATCTCTCTAATTCTTTTTGCCTTTGTTCTGACATGGTAGATATGTTGGAAGTGTCTAGCCCTTGTTCTTTTGCTTTCTTGATCTGATCTAAGGCAGCCAGCTCTTTCATTCTTGCAGTCCAAGCCATAGGATTTTTCTCAGGATCCTCAAAAGGAACAGGTGGCTCATACCTGTTGGAAGTAGTTTCTTGAGGAGTCCTGGCAGTCATTGTATCTTTGAGCTTGTAGGGAAAAGGACCAGAAGATGTGTCAGATGGAACATGTCCTCCCCTAGAGTAAGGATGCTGCCTGGAGTGTTCTTTAGAGTAAACCTGAGTTTCTCTTTGGTTACCCCTATATCCTCCCCTTCTAGAGTAAGACCCCCTAGACTGGCTTTCCCTTTGATAAGTTCTTGCATGAGGTTGGTAGGGAGCCTGGCTTCTAGCAGGGCCTGATCTTGCAGAGCTGCCACCTGCACCTGCATCAGGTGGAGGTGGTGGAGGAGGATGAGGGTGCTTGAACTGAGTGGAATCTTTTTCATATTTCCTCTTCTTTTTCATAGCCTTTAACTGATTCTTAGAGTATTGCATCCAATGCTCAGTGATTGGGCAATTATGCAGAATATAGTAGGGGACATCATTGTCATCTCTGACTTTGGCAGGAGGAACTCTCTTCAAGGCCTTACTTCTTGCTTTCCTTTTCTTAGCAATTGTGGCAGATGAGTCATCAGAAGCAGTGTTATAATCCTCAGATTCAGAACTTTGTGCATCATACAATGCATCAAGCTGTTTCATCAAATCCTCTTTCAGTTTAACAGCAGCTGATGGGGCAGAAGATACAGAAGCAGGAGGAGCAACAACAGGAGCAGTAGCAGATGTAACTATAGGTACTGGAGCAGCAGAAGATGTAACTATAGGTACTGGAGCAGCAGAAGTTACAACAGATATTGCTTCAGGGATGAGGGCAGCAGCAGCAGCTTCAGAAACAACAACTTCTACAGCAGGCTCAAAATCAACAGCCTCTGTCATCAAAACATCCTGAGATGAGGGCTCAGCAGAAACAGTGACTTCAGCAGCAGATATAACTTCAGAGGTAGACACAGCATTGTCTTCAGCAGCAGCAGTAGTAACATCAGAAGCAGCAGTCACTGATAGAAGAAAATCAGAAATGATTCTGGGGTCACAGCAGGAGAAGGGCACTAGAGCCTTGGACAAATCTTCTGACTGGGCAGCAAGAACCTCTGGAGGCTGGACAGGATATGGCTCTGGGAGGCAGCAGAAGTAAGCAGTGTCAAAAGTAGATAGCAAGGACCTTAGGTCTATTGCTAGTACTGGTGTAGCAGCAGCAGCAGAATCAGACACAGCAGCAGTAGCAGTAGAAACAACAGCAGGGGCAGCAGCAGCAGCAACAGCTTCATAGGGCATCTCCCCCTGCCTGGATGCAGATAGCTGTGCATCAAGGCACACTGCTGGGGGTGCTGCTAGAGGAGCAAGGAAGGAGGAAAGCCTGGCAGAGAGAGCTGCCACTTATTGTTGTAGAGGAGCTAAAGAGGCCTCCATGAGAAGAGAGAGCCTAGGTGCAAGGAGCTCATACAACTGATCAGCAAGGGCTGGGAGATCTACATGCTCAATGAGAGGAGCAGAGGTAGAGGGTTGAGGGATGGCTGAGGAAGCTGGAGGAGGAGGGCTGAAAGGTGGAATGAATGGTTCAGGAGAGGGGATGGTAGAGATGGAGGATAATGGGATGGAGATGGAGGGAGTGAAGGTGGGTTGATCAATGATTTGGTTGAGAAGGTCTTGGAAAGTTGTGGAGGAGGATGGCAAATCTGGAGGAGAGGAGGGGGAATCATCCATGTAGGATTCATCCAGGAGAGTGAAAGTTGGAAGGGATGGGGATGAGGTGACATCTGGAGGGGGATAAGAGAATAGGGGGTGGAAGTGGGCTGCTGGTGGAGAGGAAATTGTTGCTGGAGATGGAATAGAAGTTGGAGATGGGCTGGAAATGGTAATAGGAGAGGAAGCTGGAGTGGTGGATGGAATGGGTAAGGTTGAACTTGGAGGAGGGGAAGCAGCAGCACTAGCAGCAGGCAGGTCTTCTGCAGGGGCAGAGACCTGTGGTGGAGTGACTCTTAGAGTCCTGGTGCCTGAAGGGCCAGAAGAAGAGGGCCTGCTGGGCTTGGAGATTTGCCTGTCCCATTTCCCAAAAAGGGCACAGGTGAGTCTCTTGGAGGCATTGATGTGCACTCCAGAGGAGACTAGCAGTGTAGGACACTTAGCCTGGAGGAAGATTCCCAGTATTCTTCCATAATTCACAAAAGTCTTGTTTATCTTTTTCTTCAACAAATCAAAAAATACTTCTCCCCAGTTCAAGCTTTTTCTATCTACCAGAGCTCCCATAAGGCAGAGCTGATATCTGGAGATTGTGTCATGAGCAGAATGCTTGGCCAAGAGAACCTTGCCTACTACATCAGCCATAAACCTGTATTCCACAGACAGGTTCCTCTTAAACAGCTTGCTAGGGTTCCCCTCAGGATGACCCATCCTGGCAAGAATATCAGAGAACTCATCTCCAGAGAGTTTAGCAGAATCTTCACCATTTCTTAAACCAAAAACCTCTGTGAGTACTGTTTGGGTCAGAGGTACCTGGGTGCCACCAATAGAACCAACTATGGTATTGTTGTCCAGGTTGTGGGCTGTGTAAACCCATTCTTTAATCTCATCAGATGCAAGTTTAATTCTGGTTGTCATCAGGGCAGACAGTTGCTGATCTTTCAACAATCTGAGAATATCCTGGAAGATTTGATCGGTTGTGTTGAAGGAGTCGAGATCGATGTCAAAGCCTGCATCAAATTTCATTGCAGAGAGTACAGCAACTGAAACGGCCATGGTACCTGCAAAAATCAACAGACAAAACGACCAAGGTAGAACTGTTTGGAGGGAAGAAAAGTTTGCAGAGAAATTGAAAGCGCAAGAGAGAACGACGGCGAAAAAAGAGTTTTATATTAGGGTTCGACGCAGAAAAGGAAAGATCGTTGAACTCAGTTCGACGATCGAGGCTTCTAAAGGAATCTGAAGAGACTCCAAAATCGTCGATCTCCGTTCGACGATCTGGAAAGGCGTCGAGCTCCGTTCGACGATCGTTCAGTGAACAAAATCGTCGAGCGCCGTTCGACGATCGTTGACCGAAGGAGACAGTTCATGCTGTCTGAGGGGCGCTGAACTCAGTTCGACGATTCTGGAAATCGTCGAACTCCGTTCGACGATCTGTGGGGAAATCGTCGAGCGCAGTTCAGAGATCAGAGAAATCCTAGACACTAAGGAAAATCAGAATTTTGCCTAGTCTTGGTCCATTTTTAGCTTTCAAAATCTTGAGTATTATTTAAGACTTCCTCCATCTAACATTCCTAACTGATTTAGGAAGAAAGTATGTTTCTTTTCATCCAAAGGCTTGGTGAAAATATCTCCCCTTTGTAAATCAGTTGGGATATACTGCAATTCAATTTTGTTCTTTTCAACATTATCCCTTAAGAAATGATGCCTAATCTCTATATGTTTTGTCCTACTATGGAGGACTGGATTTTGAGCTATGGAGATAGCACTTGTATTGTCACAAAAGATTTTTGTCTTCTCTAAGTTGTAACCATAGTCTAGGAGTTGATTTTGAATCCACAGTATTTGTGAACAACAACTGCCTGCAGCCATATATTCAGCTTCAGCAGTTGAAGTTGACACAGATGTTTGTTTCTTGCAAAACCAAGAGACAAGTCTATCACCAAGGAACTGACAAGTTCCACTGGTGCTTTTCCTGTCAATTCTGCATCCAGCATAATCAGCATCAGAGAATCCAGTTAACTCAAATGCTGAATCTTTTGGATACCAGAGACCTAGATTTGGACAACTTTTAACATACCTGAGAATCCTCTTTACTAATGTGAGGTGTGACTCTCTAGGGCTAACTTGGAATCTAGCACATATACATGTAGCAAACATTATATCTGGTCTACTAGCTGTAAGATACAGTAAAGAGCCAATCATTGCTCTATATGTTGTCTGATCAACAGGTTTCCCATGTTCATCAGCATCCAGTACAGCATTGGTAGGCATGGGTGTTTTCATGCAAGATGCCTCAGACATGCCAAATTTCTTAACCAGCTCATTAGCATATTTGGTTTGAGAAATAAAGATGCCTTCAACATGTTGTTTGACTTGCAATCCTAGGAAGAAGGATAGCTCACCCATGCTACTCATCTCAAATTTAGAATGCATTAGGTTAGAAAACCTTCTGCACAATTTTGAGTCAGTAGAACCAAAAATGATATCGTCTACATAGATTTGTACTAGTAGGGTATGGGACTTATGGGTTCTAATGAAAAGAGTTTGGTCTACTCTACCCCTTATAAAACCATTTTCCAAAAGAAAGCATGCTAGGGTCTCATACCATGCTCTAGGAGCTTGCTTGAGACCATATAATGCTCTATTTAATCTAAAAACAACATCAGGATGAGTTGGAGAGATAAAACCTGGAGGTTGTCTGACATAGACTTCCTCTTTGATGTCTCCATTTAAGAAGGCACTCTTGACATCCATCTGATAAACCTTGAAGCCTTTGTGAGCTGCATAAGCTAGAAAAATCCTGATGGCTTCCAATCTTGCAACAGGTGCAAAGGTCTGGTCGTAGTCAATTCCTTCTTCTTGAGAATATCCTTGGGCAACTAGCCTTGCCTTGTTCCTTATTATTATTCCTTGATCATCCAGTTTGTTTCTGAATACCCATTTTGTTCCAACAATGAAATGATCCTTAGGCTTGGGCACTAGTTCCCATACTTTGTTCCTCTCAAATTGATGCAACTCCTCTTGCATGGCAATGATCCAGTGTGGATCTTGCTCTGCATCTTGAATGGACTGAGGTTCAATTTGAGAAAGGAAGCAGGTGTGCAACAGGTTTTGGTTGACCTGATTTCTGGTTTGCACACCAGCTGAGATTTCTCCAATTATTTGGGTAATTGGATGGTCTCTTGATGTTACTAAATCAACAGGGGGTGTTGATTGTTCACCAACCTGTGTTGTTGTTTCCTCTTGTGGTACAACAACTGGCTCTTCAGGTTGTGCTTCAATATGTTGAGCATTGCTTTCATCTTCACTGCTTTCATCTTCTTGAGCAACCTGTAGCTTGTTCATATCTTCAACTAGACAGTGTTCCTGCACAGGTTCTATGGTAGAAGAGATCTTCTCCTTGAAAGACATGTTAGTTTCATCAAAAGAAACATGAACAGATTCCTCAATTTTTAATGATGATTTATTATAAATCCTATAGGCCTTGCTGATCATGGAGTATCCCAGAAACACTCCTTCATCAGCTTTGGCTTGAAATTTTGCTAGATGTTTCTTATCATTATTGTGAATATAACAAATGCAACCAAAAATTTTGAAATAGTCAACTTTAGGTTTCTTCCCTTTGAGTAATTCATAGGGAGTCTTTCCCTTCAGTTTATGTATCAGGCTTCTGTTCAGCACATAGTTGGAGGTGTTCACTGCCTCTGCCCAGAAGGATAGAGGTAGATGAGCATCTGACAACAATGTAGTGGCAGATTCAATAAGGGTTCTATTTTTCCTTTCAGCTACCCCATTTTGTTGAGGAGTTCTAGGAGCTGAGAAAGTATGTCTGATTCCTTCACTCTGACAGAACTCTTGCATAAGAAGAGAATCAAACTCTGTCCCATGATCACTTCTGATCAGAGCAATGTGAGTATTGAACTCAATCTTTATACATTTGAGAAACTCTGTCAAACACTTAAAGTTATCAGACTTCTTCCTTAGAAAGAACACCCAAGTGAATCTAGAGAAGTCATCTACAATAACTAAAGTGTAGGATTTCCCTCCTAGGCTTTGTACTGTGATGGGTCCAAATAGATCCATGTGTAACAGATACAATATCCTAGGTGAATCACTCTTATTAAGTGACTTAAAGCTGTTTTTAGTTTGCTTGCCTAGTTGACAGGCCTTGCAGAGTCCTTCCTTCTTGTAGGGGCCAGAAGGTAGTCCTCTAACAAGGTTGTCCTTGGATAGCCTAGCAATAGTTCTAAGGTTTAGGTGTCCTAGTCTCTTATGCCATAAAACATTTGGTCTATAAACTGAATTGAATAAGCAGATATCTATGGAAGTTGAATGAAAATCTACAAGGTAGATGTTACCTTTCCTTTTACCTGTCAACACAGTGGTGTTGTCCTCTGACTTGATCTTGCATAGGGTTTTGCTGAAGGTCACCTGGTAGCCTTCATCACATAGCTGACTGATACTGATTAGGTTGTGCTTCAGTCCTTCCACATATGCTACCTTCTTGAAGGTTACAGAACCAATCTGGACTGCTCCATATCCTTTAGTCTGTCCAAAGTTGGAATCACCAAAGATAACTTTGGGTCCAAGCTTGGCTCTAAAGGAATTGAGGTTGTCCTTGTTCCCTGTCATGTGCTTTGAGCATCCACTATCCAAATACCATTGCTGGTTAGATGTTGGATAGGTCTTCACCTGCACATAAAGCAATTCACTTGTTTTTGACCCAGTTTACCTTGAGCCTAGGTTGATAACCTTTAAATTCAGAAATGAAAGACATCCCTGGCTGACTCTTATATCCTTCAGGATGATATCTCCTTGGAGGTAAAATCCATTCAGTATAAGGGTTAAATGTTTGGGATAAAGAACCCTCAGGATTCAATTTTGACTTGCCATTGAAAAAATTTCCAGAGCTCTGACCTCTGTTCGACGATCTTGGAGCTGAGTTCGACGATCTTGGGTCAGATCGTCGAGCTCCGTTCGACGGTCGACTATGGCTGAGGTCAGGTATATGAGATCGTCGACCAGCGTTCGACGATCTTGGCTTAGATCGTCGATCAGCGTTCGACGATTTGTCCTGAGATCGTCGAGCTGCGTTCGGCGATCGTCGATCTTCATTCGGCGATCGTCGATCTCCGTTCGACGATTTGTACTGGACTTTAGTTTTCTGAGGCAGATCAGAATTTTTCCTGGCAACCTCTACAACTCCCTTTCCCTTGTCAGAAATGAACTTGATAGGGGTTGTTAGAACAATAGGTTGGCTGGATGAGGCACCCAAGCCCAGTGTACTGTTGAATCTTGAGTTCACTGTGCTTGTGATGTCCATCAGCTTGATGCTTCTCTCATTGAGAGATTCTTCAAGCTTCTTGGCCTCAGAGAGTTCACTCTTCAGTGAAGCTATCTGTTCCCTATAGTTCTCCAACTCCTGAGAGAGTTTGAGGTTTTCTGATTTTAAACCACTTTGTTCAGATAATTGATTTCTGAGAGAGATGATCTCTTTCTCAGACTTTAGCAGGTCTAAACATAGTGCTTTAAATTCAAGTTTGAAATCTTCTGAAGTGAAATCAAAAGAGCTGATTACCTGATCTTCTTCAGGTTGTGTCTCTGAGTCTGACTCTGACTCCTCTTCCTCTGAGTTGTGTTGTGAGGTATTGATTGCCATCATGCAGAATTCTTTTTCCTCTGCATCATCCTCATCATCACTTGAGCTGGAAGAGGCTTCTGACTCCTCTTCTATATCACTCCAGGATTCAGCAACAAATCCTTTCCTTGTGTGCTTATTTTTGCTGGAAGAAGGTTTGTTATTTCCATGCCTATTGGAGTCCTTCTCCTTTCTTCTTTCTTTTCTTTCCCTTCTGTCCTTGTTCTTATTCTCTAGACAGTCAGGAACTATGTGCCCTGGTTTCCTGCAACCAAAGCAAATGATATCTTTGTTATTGCCAATGGACTTGTCATACCTTGGCTTGTCTTGCTCTTTGTATGATCTTCTTCTGAAGTCCTTCCTGGCCATCTTATAGAATCTTTTGGCCAACATGCTGAGAAGTTCATCATTGCTTGTGGCCTTTTCTTCAGGCAGATCCTCAGCTGCCTTGAATGCAATAGTCTTCTCCTTTCTTGTGGCTGGAGAAGCAGCCTTTTGTTCTTCTTCTCTGTTCTTGATGAGTAGCTCATAAGATTTGAGCTTACCCAACAAGGCTTCATTGGTAATCTCATTTAGGCTTCTGGCATCTTTAATTGGCCAGATTCTTGAATCCCAAGTGCTGGGGAAGCACATTAGGATCTTGTCATTGAGTTCTGTCAGTGAGATTTCTTTGTCTAATGTCCTCAGTTCACTGACAATTAGACTTAATCTATTGTACATGTCTCCCACTGACTCAGTTTCTCCCTTCTTGAAGTTCTCATATTGGGAGATGAGATGAGATCTTCTGTCCTTTCTCTCATCAGCTGAGCCAGAGACAATTTCTGAAAGCTTGTCCCAGATCTCCTTGGCTGAATTACATTCAGCTACCTTTTGAAAAATGTCATCTGACATTGTCTGAGCTAGAATGTTCATTGCCTTGGCATCAGCCACTTTCCACTTTTTGATGTCAGCATCTGTTCCTGATGGGGGTGGAACAGCATTAGTGCTTGTGCTCTCTGGAGGTCTTGGACACACTGTTAAGACAGAATTAAAAATATCTTCGTCAATAGGATTCATGTATAGTTTAATCCTTGCTTTCCAAAGTGCAAACTTTGACAGATTGCACACTGGAGGTCTGGTGCTAGCATAGTCTTTGTTTTGGGCCATGATTTGTGCAAGTTAAATCTAATAATAAAATATAAAAAGAAGGATCTAGTTTGGGATCTTGGGGTTCAGGTGTTAGCCTGTACAACCAAACAGATATGGTATGTTTAACCAACCTGGCTCTGATACCAATTGAAAGGGGAAACTAGATCTGATATACTCTAAAGGGGGGGTGAATAGAGTATATGGTGCTTTTTAAAAACACAAAGAAAACTTTTTGCAAAGCTTTACAACAATTGTTGTAATGAGTGTAAGCAGGGAAGCAGAAATAAAACTAAGCTATGCAGATATTAAGCACAATAAAATCTAGGCCAGAAACAAAAAAGAAAACATGCAGAACCAGATGACACAAGGAAATATAGTGGTTCCCCAACTTGGGTACATCCACTCTTCTACCACCCTAGGTAGGAATCCACTGCAGGATGAGTTGATCAGCTGTCCTGGGCACCAATGAGCTTTTGATAAGGTGCTCAAAAACCAAATCAGATTTTTTGATCAGGTGTCTTGCCACCAATGAGCTTTTGACAAGGTGCTCAAAAACCAGCTTCAAACTTTTGAAGGGAGTTTGAAAAACCCTTTACAGAATGGGGGTGAGAGAGTGATGGCAGTCTTCTCTTTCTCAAGCAACTGAGAAGACTATGTGGATTCAGTGATGTTGTCAAAGCTCCCCTGAGTCCTTGAAATCTTCAGGAAGATGAGCTTTGCTGAGGGTGATAGGCCTTCAAAGATAGATCTCCAGCAAAAGATGATTTCAGCAAGCTGAAATGTTGAGTGTCTGGAGTCTTGAGATGATGTTGGCCTTGAACACTTGAGAGCTGAAGAGATCTGAAGAATGTTTGAAAGCTTGATCTCTTGATGAGTGTTCTTCTGAATTCTTGTTGACAGAAGATTGAGAGAGTCTCTGTGTATAGAGAGGTGTCCTCTACTTGTCTATCTCTATTCTCTTGTTCTTGTCTATCTTCTGTCTGATTCAAAAAACATTCTCTCTTTTATTCTCTAAGTCTGAATAGGAAATTGCTCTGTCAAAGATAGCCATTGGTCTGAATTGATTACAGCCTTAATTGCATAATATGTTCTGAAGGAAAGTCCACTGAATTGTTCCTAGAAAAATCCCTTGAAACTTGCTCCAGAAGTAAATGAAAACGGCTGGCAGATCTTCTGAATTAAATGCAGAATAACTTCTATCTGATTTGAATTTGAATTCTGAAAGATAACTAAAATCGTCGAACTGAGCTCTGCTATCGTCGAGCTGAGCTCAGCGAACTGGAAAATGCAAGCAGCAAAGAAGTCGTCGATCTGAGCTCAAAGATCGTCGAACTGAGCTCAGAGATAAGGATCCAGTGCAGAGTCAAAATCGTCGACCTGAGCTCAGCGATCGTCGAATGGAGTTCGACGATATTGAGAAGTTGAGCTCAGCGATCGTCGACCAGAGCTCGACGATATTATGAGGATTGAGCTCAGCGATCGTCGAATGGAGCTCGACGATCTGTCAATAGTTGAGCTAGACGATCGTCGACCGGAGTTCGACGAAACGTCGTGCTGAGCTCGACGATTTGGACTTAGTCTCCAGAAAAATTTGGGTCTTCAGGACAGCTTCCAAACCTAGACTCCTGATCCCTTAGACTCAATTCTAATTGACCTATAATCTATACAGAAGGTCAAAACATAAAATCCTAGAGACATAGTGATCCTGACCCAAATTAGTAATAGGGTGTTCCAACACACTGGACCGGACTCTGCCGCTGGCACTGTTTTGAACCGGAATTAGGGTTTCTTCTGGTGGGACCCATAACGGTCATAAAAGAGTATTTGACTGTATAAATACACGCGTATTTTTGAACAGTAACAGTGCGAAGAAGATTTGAAAAAGCCGAGCCGCCGACGTAACCTATATCGCGATACCTCCGCCACCGCCACCGCCGCTCGTGCTGGTCGATCGCCGGCTGCTAGATCGTGGTTTCTTCCAGATCTCCCGGAGACAGAAGCTTAGCCAAGCTTAGAGTCTCACGCGTCTAACAAGAGATCCTTTCTCTCTTGATTTGTTGATCGGGAAAACTTTTCCCGTCCGAATCGATCGAGACAATCGATCCTAGTGTGACTGTTGAAAGACCTTGCTAGCTTTGCTACGAAGTTTGAATCTCCTAAGTACAGAAGCCGCACACCGTCGTCGCCGCCGATCCCGAGAACCAAGCCACCGCCCTTCTTGCTGCCGCCGGTTCCGGGGAGATTCTCTCCAAGTGAGATCTAGAGTTGTGGACTCTTCGATTACTTCAAGAACACGTCATCGAACGAAGAGGGACACCTTAGTCTCCAAAAGTTGTTTGTATTTCTTGTACATTCTTATTTCATATTTGTTGTAAAGGAACGTTGGTTCCTAGTTGTAAGGGTTGGGTGCAACCCGTGGTGTGGGAGTGTTGACTGCTACGTGTGGAAGGGATCCTTCCGATAGTGCAAGGATTGGATTTCAATCCTGTTGGTGAAGAGACCGAGTCGTCCCTTGTTGGGAGATATGTCGAAGGGGGAAAGTGGATGTACCCAAATCGGGGAACCACTATAAATAGCTTGTGTACTCTATTTGCTGTGCTGTTTTATTTTCGTGTGCAGGTACAATTTTAATTCCACAAAAACGTTGCATGTCACCTATTCCCCCCCCCCATAGGTGAAGATAGTTGACACTAGGTGAACTTTCACTTGTTCTTCTTCAGAAGAGATATCAGATGATGAACTTGCCTTATTTACAAGGCAGTTCAAGAAGATGTTAAGAAGGAGAAAACAGTGGAGAACAAGGAAACCTTCTATTTCTAGTTCTCACAAAGGCAAAGACAAACACAAAGATGAATCTATGTTCTGGTATGACTCCAATAAGAACAAACAATCTAAGACTGATATTATTTGTTTTTGTTGTAACAGGCCTGGGCATGTCATTGCTAATTGCCCAGTAAAGAGAAAGTAGAACATAAATTCTAAAGAAAGGAAGTTCTTCAAGGATAAGAAATCAAAAAAAGGTCTGATGGCTAAGAAGACAAAGACCTTTCTGATAGTGATTCTAATTCAATTGAGTCAGAAGAAGAACATGTGGGGCTGTATTCATATGAGGAGTTCATCAGAAGAGCCATCTACAATGGAAATAACTGCACAACTTCATCATCCAATGGTGATTCTGTAAAAGAAATGGAAATTAATCTGATGGCTATAGCTGATGATCCAGAAACTGAATCTCACAACTGTGAGAATTCTCAGGTAATTTATGATAACTCTTCCTGCATTAAGTCTTCTGGCTATGAGTCTGGAGATGAGGTAAACTCAAGTGAATTACTGGTTGATTCACATGAGAGTAACTTAGGGACTGAAGAGAAGCAACTCATATATAAGTTCGGTAAACTACTAGCTGCTTTAGTCAAAAGCAAGAAGCTTGTTAAAGAACAAGCTATAGAAATTGCATCACTAAAAAGTCTTGAGTATCATCACAAGATGGATACTCAGAAACTTGGTCTTCAGCGTTCTAAGTTAACAATGTTAACCAAGATAATTGATGACCAAATAAATGAAATTAAGAAAAAGGATGCAATCATTAAGGATCTAGAAACCAGATTCCTAAATGAAAGGAAATTGGTTGAGCAGTTCTCAAAACCAAAGAATATTTTGCCTATAATAGACACATTCTTAGGAAAACCTAAAGGTGGTCTGGGGTTTACTAAACCCAAGAGAAGGAGGTGCAAAAAGCAAAAGGGATCAAAGGGTCAGACCATTCCACAATCAGCTGTACAATCTAACAATCAAAGAGAACATCTTAAATCTGTGAGACACGACCCATCTTGTGTTCATAATCAAGATAAAGCCAAGAGTGCTAACTCCTGTCCAAAGGGGTGTCATCACAAGGATTCTTTTGTTCCTCTTAAAAGGAGATATAATAGATTTGACTGCTGGTGTTATGGAAAGTTAGGACACTTTACCCTAGATTGTTGGTTCAATCCAACAGTATCTCATAGTCTGAAGAAAATTCCATTCAAGAGATCAACTGGTGGCTTTGAAAGAGTCATAGATAACAAGAACCTAGGACCCATGACTATTTGGGGTCCTAAGGAAAAGTAATTTCTTATTTTGCAGGAATGTCTAAGCACCAGACCAATCTAGTACTTGGATAGTGGATGTTCCAGACATATGACTGGAACTAGAAGAAATATAAGGGAATATACTTCTGTGGATAATGGACCAAAAGTGATCTTTGGAGTAGCTGACAATGGCATCACCAAAGGTTTTTGTAAGATCACAAATGGTCTAGTCACAATCACTCAGGTTGCTTATGTGAAAGGGTTGCAATACAATCTTCTAAGAATTAGCCAATTTTGTGATTTGGGATATGACACATTGTTCCACAAAGATGAGTGTCTAATAAAAAGGTCAAGTGATCAAGAGGTCATCTTGACTGGCACTATATATGGAAATCTATACTGTTTAAATTTCCTATGTAATAAGTCTGACTCACCCCTATTTCTAGCTGCAAGTGAGAAAGCTTCACAGTGTGTTTTATGGCATAAGAGGCTAGCCCACTTGAACTATAAGGCTTTAGGTAAACTATACAGTAAGGAGCTTGTTAGGAATGGTCCTAACATGAGATGCACTAAGGAGAGCATCTGCCCAGCATGCTAAAAATGCAAGCAGACTAAAGCATCATTCAAATGTTGTGAATCCAGAGACTCTATGAGGTGTTTAAACCTCCTACATATGGACTTGTTTGGTCCTATGCCAGTTCATAGCTTAGGAAGGACAGTCTATACTTTAGTCATTATTGATGACTACTGTAGATTTACTTTGGTATTCTTTTAAATAAAAAGTCTGAAACTCCTGATGTCTTCAAGAATTTTGTGAAACAAATTTAGAATGAACTTAACAGTACTGTGGTCAAAATGAGAAGTGACCATGGAACTGAATTCCAATCTGATTGTATGACAACGTTTTGTGAAGAACTAGGAATTCAGTAAGAATTTTCTTCACCAAGAACACCCCAGCAAAATGGGATAGCTGAGAGGAGAAACAGAACTCTCATTGAAGTTGGTAGAACCTTGCTGAGTGATTCCTTACTTCCAGAATATTTCTGGGCTGAGGCAATTAACACAGCTTGTCATGTTCTAAATAGGGCTTCAATCAACAAGAGATTAAATAAGACTCCTTATGAACTCATGAAGGGCATAAAATCAAATATAGGCTATTTCATAATCTTTGGATGTAGATGTTATGTCTTAAATAATGGAAAAACCTACTTAACCAAGTTTGCTGAAAAGTCTTATAATGGGATTTTTTTTGTTATAGCAACCATAACAAAGCCTATAGAGTCTATAACTTGAAGGATCAAGTTGTAGAAGAGTCAGTCCATGTTGTATTTCATGAAAGTTCTATGTTCTATGATGATAAGATAGATACTTCAAACACAACACAAGTGGACTTGAGGCTAAAAGAACTGGCCATGGATGATACAAAAACAGGCAAGCATAAATTGCAAGAGGAAATCAATATTGTTGAAGAAGTACTAGGACAGGAAGAACCTAGAGAAACAACTCAACAACATGATCAAGAAGGTCCAGGGGAAGAAGTGGTACTACCAGTAGTTGTCAGGCACCTAAAGGATCATCAAATAGAATTGATCATAGGTGATGCTGCTCAATGAGTTACCACTAAAAGAAGACATCATAACACAGTGATGTATTCAAGTTTTCTGTCACAAACAAAACCTAAGAAGTTTGAAGAAGCAAATATGGATCCATTTTGGATTTGTGCAATGCAATAAGAATTGAACCAATTCAAGAGGTGCAAAGTCTAGAAGTTGGTTCCAAGACCTGATGATTACAATATCATTGGAATAAAATGGATTTACAGAAATAATCTAGATGAAAATGGAGTGGTAATAAGAAATAAGGCTAGAATAGTTCCAAAGGGTTATAGACAAGAAGAGGGAATAGAATTTGATCAGACCTTTGCACCAGTGGCTAGGTTGGAAGCTATAAGACTCTTCCTAGCCTATGCAGCTTATAAAGGTTTCAAAGTATACCAAATGGATGTTAAGTCAGATTTTCTGAATGGCAACCTCAAGAAAAGATTATATGTAGAACAACCCTCAGGTTTTGTTGATCCAATTAAACCTTCTCATGTCTATTTACTTTTAAGAGCTCTCTATGGGTTAAAGCAAGCTCCAAGGGCTTGGTATGAGACTCTATCAGAATTTCTTCTAGAGAATAAATTCTCTAGAGGAAAGATTGACAAGACACTATTCCTAAGAAATGTCAAAGGTAGGATAATTTTAGTACAGATATATGTTGATGACATAATATTTGGTTCAACTGAATATTCACTTTGCACTAAATTTGCTAAGATAATGCAAAGTAAACTTGAAATTAGTAGCATGGGTGAACTTAAGTTTTTCTTGGGTCTCCAGGTTAAACAATCCCAAGATGGACTTTTTATAAGTCAATCAAAGTTCACCAAGGAGTTTATCAAAAAGTATGGCATGGAAACAGCTACTACTATGAGAACTCATATGGGTTCAACCATGTCTTTGGACAAGGATATTACTGGAAATCTAGTTGATATTTCCTTGTACAGAGGGATTGTTGGATCACTACTTTACCTAACTGCCAGCAGACCAGATATAATGTATGCTACTTGTATCTTTGCTAGATATCAAGCCTGCCCTAAAGAATCTCATTACAAAGTAGTCAAAAGAATACTAAGATATCTAAAGAGCACACCAAATCTTGGCCTTTGGTATTCTAGGAGTAGTGATTTTGAACTGATAGGATTTTCAGATGCAGATTATGCAGGTTATAAAGAAGACAGGAAAAGCACCTCAGGATCATATCAATTTCTGGGAAGAGGACTAGTCTCATGAAGTACTAAAAAGAAGACAAGTGTGGCCATATCAACAGCTGAATCTGAGTATATCTCAGCTAGGAATTGTTGTGCTCAACTTCTATGGATTTAGCATCAGCTATAAGATTATCAGTTACAGATAAGTAAATCTACTTTGTTTCGTGACTCTACTAGTGCTATTTCAATTACAAATAACCCTGTATCTCACAGTAGAACTAAACACATTGAAATCAGATATCATTTCATTAGGGAACATGTAGAAAACCAAGACATTAGCTTAGAATATGTTCCAACTAATAAGAAAATAGCTGACATATTTACAAAACCACTAGAAGAAGAAAAGTTTAATTTCTTCAAATTTGAGCTAGGCGTGTTAAGTCTTGAATGAGCCTAAACATAGACTAAGTCAACAAAAATACAAGTATGCAATCGTACTGTCACATCAAGATATAGACATCATCAGTATTAGGAGTCAAAATTTCAGTAAGAAAAAATATGGCTAAGTATGATTTGTGTTGAGACAAATCATGTGTGTGTCGACACAAACTAGGGTTGTCGACACAAGTTAGTTCTACAAGTCGACATATTCTACAAAGTTATGTGTTGACACAAGTAAGTGTGTCAACACTATTTGTCGAGATGGCTGGAGATGTGTCAACACAAGTCAACACATTTTTTCTATCGACATATTCCGAGTGTTGACCTAAGGAATTTTTCCAAACTTATGAAGATGTCTTTAGGCAACACGCCCTTCACCTTCTCAGTAGAATGGACTATAAAAAGGACATAAACTATAGAAACTCTCCATCAGATCCATCTCTCTTGCTTAGTGTCGAAACCTAGAATTTCCGCTGTCGACTCTCATCAATTTCTCCATTCAACTGTTTCAAAATCAACAACAATGGCTCCAAAGACTATTGATAATATAAATGAGGGATACAAACTAGTGCGCTATGGATTCAACTCGGCAGACGATGAAGTTACAAATGTTATTGGACTAATCCAAGATGCTGGACTTGAGTTTCTATTATCTGAGCCGACGATCATTTATAAAAGGGAAGTAACAGAACTTCTGACAAACGCCTCGATTGATTCTCGCGCCACAATGATCAAATTGACCGTAAATGGATAGAAGGTCAAGATCACAGGAAAACGGTTGGCTCGAGTATTTCAATTACCTAGAGTTAAACATGAAGATATAGTCGATTCCACCAAAAATACTGCTGGACTTCAATGGTGTGGTTTGGAATTAGTTTCAAAGATTGGGAGTTCACTGAATAGGAAAGTAATGAACACCCAAGGCAAATTTTTATCTGAAATTGTTGGGAAAGTTATGATGTGCAAGACTGGTGCGCATGACAGAATCTCCGTTCACATGTTTGAAATAATCACTAGGGTCATTTTCAAACTTCAGACAGACTGGAGCAGACTAATATTTGATTTAATTGCTGAATGTATAAAGAAACCCAACATGGGTAGAATACTAATTTTGTATCTAGGTAAAGTGATTCCTACTGACCTTAATCCAAAATCTGGTTCAAAAATAAATCACATGCGACGGATAGACATAAGGATATTGTCTATATGGGATAGAGTAGATACAAGAAAAAGAAACCACTACAAACAGAAAGTGAATCCTCTAGTGATTCAAAAGAGTAGATAAATTTCAGTTCATGTGAATTTGAAGAAAGAATCCACAGGAACACTCCTAGTATTACAACTAAAACTAGTGATCAGGTCCAGGGGGAGTTAGAATCCTTTACAACAACTATTACAGAGAAACCCATGGATGAAACAATTGTATTAAGTAGTGATATTGTCACTAACATTGTACAGGAGGTTCCCAAAGATCTGACTACACAACAAGATGAGACAATGCCTGATATTGTGAATGTCCAATCTCATGATAAAGATCCTACTGACACAACTGGATTGGATGCTCACATCCACGGGGAGATGTCAGATCCTCCTAGGGAAAATGTAGCTCAAGTAGAACCAGCTGTTGTAGACACTACTGGTTTAGTAGCAATACACCTTGATCAACACGGTACAACAATTGAGGGGGAGAAATCAGCCAAGTCTCCTACAACTATGCCTGAAGAGCTAGCTGGTGTGGACACTGCTGTTGAAATACCCAATTCATCTGACTCTGATAAGGAAGAGGACACAAGGCAACAATAAACAAGAATTTATGAAAGGAAAAAAGAAAAGTCTGAGCTATAAGAAAGCTTTACAATCACTTCATTCCACTCCATCTACTTCAATAGATGAGAGTTCTCTCTTTGTTAAGCTGCAGATAATTCTAGACAAACAAAGAACTGATCTAGAAAAGTATGTGGATGAGAATAGGAAGGATATGGAGTTCCACCTAGCTCAAGACATAAAGTCGATCAGATTTGAAGTGAATCTGATGGAGAAATAAATGACTGATTGTTTTCACAAAGGAGGCAATGCAGTGGTTTATCTTGCCAAGCAACAACAAAAAGTACAAGTTGAGATAGCTGATATAGTGCAAAAACAAGACTTTATTCTGGAGAATCAACAGAGACTGAATGAAAATTTGACCACAATTCATACAATCACTCTGCAGAAGATAGCTGATCAATCCACTTCCTTAGAAACAAAAGTAGATGATCACCTAACTGAGTTACAAACCAAGCTTGCACTGGATTCAGCTGCAATGCTGCAAACTATAAAGGATTCATCAAAGGCTCTCTCTGATCAAATTACCAAGTTCAAGAATTACTACACCACAGGGAACCATCATGTGGTGGATCAAGTGAGATTTCAAAAGAATGATCTGAGAAATCATATTGAGAGAGAAATCATAAAGGGGGAGAGAGTGATGGTCAAGGCTAGCTCAGAACATGCCAAATGAACTTCTAATAGCATAAGAGCTACACTAGGATACCCTCCTCTGTGTGATGATGATCAAGTTGCAAAGTCTGGTTGTCAACCAGCTCTGAATGAAGGAATTGCTCAGGAGCCACACAACTTCATTATATACCATTCTCCCCAATTTGAAGACATTCATGATCAAGATAAACTTATGTATAGTCCACCTCAGCATAAACATAGAGTTAATACTGAAGAGGTGGAAATGTCTGGAGCTACTCTACAAAGGGAGAGGGAAGTCCAATTGCCCAAGAAAAGATTTAGAGAACAGGTTGAGGAGATGCCTGACTTTGAATAATGGAGTCCAAAATCAAGGAATATCATTCTTACTGCATGGAAATCAGTCAAGGCCAACAAATATGACAGGGGTAAGTGGTACTCAGAGCAGGAATGGAGGAAGCATGAAGAGCGCCAAGAGGCTATTTATAAGTTCAGAAGGGAGTAAAAGGAAGGCTTAATTTCTACTAGTACTGTAGAACCATGCAAATACTTTCCTAAGCCCTATCATTACTTTGAAAGACAAAGAATTAAGGCTAAACAGCTATCCAGCATCAAAGACAAGAAGGGCAAGCAGGTTGCTAATGAAAGTACTCCATCTGTTCAGGCCAAAGTTCAGTCAGGGAAAGGCACTGTGATTACAGAACCTGATCAATCTTAGGATACATTTACCTTATTTAGAATTAATGTAATTTTGTATAGGCTCTTTGTAATTTTAAGATTGGGCTATTTTTATTTCTACTGTAAAAGTTCATCTGATTGTATGTTAAATCTTTTATGTTATAATCATCAAGATTATTATGTTGATGTATATCATTGTTTTGGGGTTATGACTTCTCCATATAGGGGGAAATTGTTGGGTACATTGGGTTTAGTGTACCTGATCTGGAGAAGTCCACTTGACAACTCAATGATATACCCAAAGGTGTATTTGATGTATGCTAAATGTACATGTGCAGGTTCAAAGTTGAACAAATTATTCTAAGTGAATGTGTCGATACAATACTTCTGTGTCGACACAAGACAGATCAGTAGTCAACACAAAGAACAGAAGATGTATCAAGACAATACTTCTGTGTCGACACAAGACAAATTAGTAGTCAACACAAAGATCAGATAATAGATGTGGAGACAAAACATCAGTGTCGACACAAGGCAGAACCAAGATGTTTCGACACGGATAACAGAGGTATCGAGACAAAACTTCTATGTCGACACAAGCCAGAACTAAGATGTGTCGACACAGATAACAGATGTGTCGACACAAATAATAGATGTGTCGACACAACTAATATATCTCAACGCTTTTTGTTTTGAGATGATAATTGTTCCAATTATGTCAAGAGGAGTCAGATAATTCTGGTCGATACAGGAAGGCATTGCTTCTATAAAGACATTTCAAGGAAGGAATTGCTGACAGTTGCTGATGTTATCAATACCAGTGCAAGCCGTCTGAGATTTCTATAAATAGGAGGTGCTGCCTTCAGAAGAAGGTATATATATATACATATACATTATTGCCAAGACACTGACTGATTCTATTCATCTGTCTCCAAGAGACGAATTAAGAAAAGAAACGAGAAGGAGAAATTGATCTTCAAGAAAGTCTTCAGATCCCTTTTCTAAGGTTGATCTGGGGATTAAGTAATCTATTCATTAGCATCCTCAACCTATTCAATCTGATCTTCATCAAGAAGTTGCTGATTCAGAAGAAATTCAATTCAGCTTGCTGATCTATCAAGAAGAAATCAAACTGCAGCTGAGTGAAAGAAATTGTACACACCAATCCAACAGATTACAGGTTTTCTATTTTCTGTAAACTGTTTTATCAAATTTCATTATAAGATCTCCTAGAGATCTGAGTGGGTAGGAGATATTATTCTCTGAGTGTTTTGTGAGCCTAATCTATAAAGGCTGAGGTAGGAGATTGTGGAGATCTCTGAGGTAGGAGATTATGGAGATCTTTGAGGTAGGAGATTGTGATATCTCTGAGGTAGGACCAGTGTGTCTGAGTGTAGGTTTCTTGAAGATAAACTGAGCCGTGTAGGATCTGAGGATCTGAGTTGAGGAGGTGGAGCTATAACCTTATCTAGCACATTGCTAGTGAGGAAGAAGGGGGAAAGTGGATGTACCCTAGATATCGGAACCACTATAAACTTGTTGTGTCCCTTGTGCTGTGTGCTGTGTTCTTTGTTGTGTATGTTATGATCTGTTTTGTTATTCTATTGTTTATATTGGGTACAACTTATATTCTGAAATACATTAGTGCTCAGAGCAAAAGTTAAAAGAATTTCAAAGAAGTTTAATAGGTTAACTATTCCCCCCCCCCCCCTCTAGGTGACTTTCTACCCATAGGCTTGACTTTCAACAGTGGCTGAGAGATTTGAAAATTCTTCAGAATAGTGAAAAACCTGAGAATATATGGAAGGAGCTTCACCAATTAAGAACTAAATGACAAGTTCTTGAGGTCCCTGAATAGGAAATGGGACATCAAGATTTGTGTTATTAAATAAATGTGAAACTTAGCCAATATAGACCTCCATGCTCTATTTGGCAAGCGGATGTGCCATAAGTTACAGCTGAATCTCTGGAAGTCTGAAGAAGACTCAGCAAGAGCACTTAATAGAGAAAAGTCTTTGACCCTAAAGGCTGAGACATCCAGGAAAGTCATGGAGAAATCTGCTCCCTCAGAAAGACAGGATGTAGCCTTAGAATGCACAGAATCTTCCTCATCAGGAGGAGACATGACTGAAGAAGAACTGTCACGCTTCTCAAGACAATTCAAGAAGATGTTGAGGAGAAGAAGACAAGGTAGCTGGAAGGGTCAAGTTGGAGACTCTTCTTACAAGAAGACAAATTACTTAGAGAAACCCAGGAAAAAGAAATCTGGGGGCATGTATGGTTCTTCTCTGAACAAACACATTAAGACTAATCTTGTTTGTTATTGCTGCAATAGGCAAGGGCATGTCATTTATGACTGCGTAGTAAAAAGTAAGGAGAAAAAGTCTGAAAATTGGAAGACTGGACAGCACAAGAAGGTTGATAAAAACCTCTTAGCCAAGAAGCAGTCCACTCTTTAAGACAGTGAGATAGTTTCATCTGAGTCATAAGAGGAGGAGACTCTTTTGGGTTTAATGGCCATTGAGGAGGCCAATAATATAAGAAGAACCACACTATCATCCAGTGATAATGAACACTGTACAAATCAAGTGATGATGACCCTAGTAGAAGAAGAAGATCAGGATTGTTCAAATTCTGCCAAGGTAAAACCTCTTACTACTAGTTTTGCCACATGCTCTAGATCAGTATCAGAAAATGAATCATGCTTACACTCATCCAATAATAGTGAACATGGTTTAAATTCAAAAGCTGATTTTAGCACACTCATCAATAGATATGGGAAGTTGTTGAAAGTAATGATTACAAATAAAGAGCTAATTAAGGAATAAGCCAAAGAACTAGAGTCTTTGAGAGCAATACCTCTTCAGTTAGAGAGGGACAACATTAATTTGGACATTCAAAAACTGAAGCTCATAGACTTAACCAATAAAATAGATAGTCAGACTGAGACTATTGCAGAATAAGCCAAGGACGTTGAAGCAAAGCTTCTTTATGAAAGACAGCTCTTGAAATAGTTCTCAAGACCTAAGTCTGTGCTACCTACTATTGATTCATTTTCTACACCATTTAGAGGTGGTGTAGGATATGTTTAGGATAATAAGATCAATAAGAAACCTGAGCCTAAGGGTAAAGCCCCAATGGGTCCATCTAAGCAACCAACCAAGCATCTAACTTCTAACAAATGTAAGGGATCATGTGTTCCTAGACACATGAGTTCTGAATGCACCACCAGCAAGGTCAACAAAAGCCTTGCTGTAAAGGACAAAAATCTAATGGCTATAAGGCCCACATACCACCACAAGGAGGTATCAATCCACGGAGCCAAGGAATTCTTGGATCTGTTCCCAGTGCACAGTACTTAAACCTGAAAGGTAAAGGTGCCAAGGCTGCACCTCTACCATGGAATCTGAATGTCAACTCTAAGTTGTCCAAAAGTACAACTTTAAAGGTACATCCTAAGAGAAGATATAAGAGATTTGATTGTTGGTGTTGTGGGAAGGTTGGGCATTTTGCCCTAGATTGTTCGTACAATCCAACAACACCCTCATTTAAGTCACAAACTCATTTGTTCAGAAAGCCTACTTGCTTCACACAGCTAATCCTAATAGGAACAAAGGCCCCAAAACTATTTGGGTGCCTAGGATCAATTAATTCTATGATTGTAGGTGGATTCAAGTACCATATAAATGCCAATATGGTACTTAGATAGTGGTTGTTCCAGGCACATGACTGGAATAAGAAGTCTGCTAAGGGACTATGCTTCAGTAATGGATGGACCAAAAGTAATCTTTGGAGGTTCTGAAAAAGGACTCACCAAGGGATATTGTAACATTTCTAATGGTCTAGTGACTATCACAAAAGTGTCTTATGTGGAAGGATTGAACCACAATCTGATAAGCATAAGTCAACTTTGTGATATAGGTTTTGAAATCATATTCCACAATAATAAGTGTCTGATAAGGAGTGCAAGTGATCAAGAGATCATCTTGTCAGGCACTATGAGTGACAACATTTATTATTTAAATTTCTTAAGTTTAAATGAGAATTCTCATGTATGCCTAGTAGCAAGTGAGAAAGACTCTTTGTGTGTGCAATGACACAAGAGCTTAGATCACTTAAATTATAAAGCTATGAGCAAGCTATTTTCTATGGAATTAGTTAGAAATAGACCCCAGTTAAAATGTTCCAAATAAGGTATGTGTTCAGCATGTCAAAGATGCAAACAAACAAAAGTCTCCTTTAAGAGCATTCAGTCCAAAGACAATGAGAGGTGTCTATACTTACTTCATATGGACCTATTATTTCCTATGCAAATTCTTAGTTTAGGTAGGAAGTCTAACACCTATGTGATTGTAGATGATCACTCTAGATTTACTTGCGTATTCATTCTAAGGAGAAAGTCCGAAACCCTGGACATTCTTGCTGATTTTGTCAAACAAATTCAAAATGAAAAGGATCGTTCTCTGGTCAAGCTCAAAAGTGACCATGGCACAAAATTTCAATCTGAAACAATAACAAATTTCTATAAAGAACTAGGGATCTTTTAGGAATTCTCCTCTCCTAGAACACCCCAACAAAATGGGATTGCTGAGAGGAAAAATAGAACTCTTATTGAGGCTGCTAAAATAATGCTAAGTGACACATCTCTCCCAGAATATTTCTGCGCTGAGGCTGGAAACACTGCATGTTATGTTCAGAATAGGGCTTTGATCAGCAAAAATCACAACATGACTCCCTATGAACTAATAAAAAGCAGAAAACCAGGTCTGTCCTATTTTAAAATCTTTGGAAGTAAGTGCTTTGTCTTAGAAAATGGGAAGAATTATCTAACTAAGTTTTCAGATAAGTCTTATGAAGGTATCGTTATAGGCTATAATAATCATAGCAAGACATATAAGATCTATAACTCGAAACATCAAGTGGTAGAAAAATCTATTAGTATTATTTTTGATGAAACTACTGTCTTACATAATAAACTATCTAACAATTCTAGTCTAAGTGATATAGACTCTAAAATGGAAAATTTAAATATAAGAGATTCATCTGATATAGAATTAGAGGCTAGAAATAATGTTGTAATTCCTATAAAAGAGACAATCATTTCCCAGGGGGTGGAAGAGATTCATCTCCTCCACCTGAAGAACTAGGTGATGACAGGAATCTACCTGTAGTTGTTGGACACCTTAGAAATCATCCTATTGATCAAATAATAGGTGATGCCAAGCTAGGAGTGACTAATAGGAGTAGACATCATAATGAGGTTCTATTCTATAGCTTTCTCTCTCAGATGGAACCTAAGAATTTTGAAGAAGCCAATTCAGACCCCAATTGGATTATTACAATGCAAGAAGAGCTTATTCAATTTGAGAGATGTAAGGTTTGCAATCTAGTTCTTAGACCTAGTAATCATAATGTCATAAGAATTAAGTGGATATATAAGAATAAATTAGATGAGAATGGAGTCATAGTTAAAAATAAGGTAAGACTTGTGGCTAAGGAGTATAAAAAAGAGGACAAAATTGACTTTGATCGAACCTTTGCACCTGTAGCTCAGCTAGAAGCCATTAGACTGTAATTAGCATATGCAGCTTACAAAGGATATAAAGTATACCTGATGGATGTTAAGTCTGCATTCTTAAATGGTATATTGAAGGAAGAGGTCTATGTAGAACAGCCACTTGGTTTTATAAAACCTAAACTTAACTCTCATGTCTTCAAATTACATAAAGCATTATATGGGTGAAAATAGGGACCTAGAGCCAGGTATGAAACCATATCTACTTTTCTCATATAGAACAAGTTCTTTAGGGGGAAGATAGATAAGACACTATTCCTAAAGGACATCAAAGGTTCAAGAATCTTAGTCCAGATTTATGTAGATGACATCATTTTTGGTTCTACTAATGAGCTGCTATGTAGAAAATTTGCCAAGCTTATGCAAGACAAGTTTGAAATGAGAAGCATGGGTGAGCCGAAGTTCTTCTTGGGATTCCAAGTTAGACACTCTGAAGATGGTACATCCATCTCTCAGTTTAAGTTCACAAAGGAGTTAATTAAGAAATATGGTATGGAAAATTCTTCCAGCCTGAGAACTCCTATGGGTTCCTTAGTGTCACTACACAAGGATGAATCTGGGAAACCAGTGGATGAATCCTTGTATAGAGGCATCATTCGATCACTCCTTTACTTGACAGCTAGTAGACCAGATATCATGTTTTCAACATGTGTCTGTGCTAGGTACCAAGCTTATCCTAAATTGTCTCATTATATACCTGCTAAAAGAATACAAAGATATTTAAAGGGCGCACCCAATCTTGGGCTTGGGTACACTAGGAATGGTGACTTTGATCTAACTGGATACACAGATGCAGATTTTACAGGATACAAAGAAGACAGAAAGAGTACATCAGGAACTTGTCAATTTCTGGGGAGAAGACTAAATTATCAGTTTGAGCAGCAGGAAACAAACAAATGTAGATATTTCAACAGCTGAGTCTGAGTATATATCAGCTAGGAGCTGCTGTGTACAGTTACTGTGGATTCAACATCAACTCCTGCACTATAGTGTACAAATAAGTAAATCTATTATGTATTGTGATTCTACAAGTGCAATCTCAATTGCTAAAAATCTTGTTCCTCATAGTAGAACCAAACACATAGAAATCAGATATCATTTTTCTTAGAGAATAAGTTGAAAAAGGAAATATCTATTTAAATTATACTCCAACTGAAAATCAAATTGCTGATATATTCACAAAACCCTTAGATGAAAACAAGTTCAATTTCTTTAAGTTTGAACTAGGAATATTAAACATAGAATAACCATTTTCATTGGTACCTAAAAAAAATACTTGTTCAACTTGTATTAGAAAAGTAACAAAGTCTACCAATCTAAATAAATAAGCAAGACATCATAAAAGTCAAGAATCTATAATTCAGAAAACAAAATTTTGACTAAGTCAAAAAATTTGTGTCGAGACACCACAGAATGGGTCGAGACAGTCGAGAAAGTGTCAAGACACCAGAAAGTGTGTGTCAACACTGTATGAAATTTGTGTCGAGAAACTGTTGGGTGTATTGATCTCAATATCCCAGATTTGTAAGAAGTCAAACTGGTCAATGATATACACACAATGTTTTTGATGTTTTATTTAGTTCATTAATGCAGGTTGCCCTTTATTGGATAGGTGAACAAGAGAGTATGTTGGAAGTCAGATAATTTTACTAAGGAACAAACGTTGAGACCGCTGAGATGGCTGAGACAGCTGAGAAGAATATCTCAGCATAAGCGTTGAGACCGCTGAGATAGTTGAGATAGCTGAGAAGAATGTCTCAGCATAAGATCTGAGATCGCTGAGATAGCTAAGATAGCTGAGAAGAATGTCTCTACATAACCACTGAGACAAAGCAAGCAGGAATTCTCTAAGTCCAGAAGTGTTGAGTGAAGCAGCATCACTCAACGCTTCAAATGAAGAAGAAAGCGTTGAAAACATTGAGAATGTTAAGAAGAAACCGCTTAGACAGGAGACAGTCTCAGCTATGAAAAAGAATGTGTTGAGATAGTTGAGAAGAAACCGCTGAGATAGGAGATAGTCTCAGCTGTGAAGATAAAACCACTGAGACAGTTGAGAAGGAACTGCTGAGACAAGGCCAGTGAAATTTCTCTAAGTCCAGGAGCGTTGTGTGAGGAAGGTTCACTCAACGCTTCTAATAAAGAGCCAAGTCAGCTGGCGTTGAGTGACTTAACATCACTCAACGCTTAATGAATTATGGAAATCTTTCTAAGTCCAGAAAGTGATGACCACTGATGAATGATGCGTTCACGACAAGTGTACCGGTCGCTGTCAAGTAATAAAGTTGAGGAGTTGAATCCGCATATATCGATCTCTCGAGTAGTGCAAGTAGGGAGTGTGATTTCACTATTGAAAAGGTGATTGCAAGCGTTAACGTAAACAAAAGGAGTTTTGGTTTGGATTCCTAAGTTAACAACAATAAGAAAACTATTGTGGGTCGCCGTCGCCGCGTCTCTTTGGTGGATTACTCAAGAGAGTAATACAGAAGATGGATGAGCTAATGAGGGTCATGATCACCTCTTCGCAACGCACGCTTCTAACAATCGCTAGAACGACACAATCATAACTTGAACAAGAGAAAATCTGAAGTTCCACAACAATATCCAGAACTGCAATATATCAACACTTAGACATGCTGAAATATTCAAGCAATCAATGTTCTTACACATCATTCCAACTCCTAGATATGCATAAAAAGAAATACTACAAGTAAAGGGGAAGAGAAACAACCAAACACACGAAGGCTTTCTGAGATTCATGCCCGGAGTCAATGGTTGTCGGGCCTTGTCCGGGCTCGGTCTAAGGATGACGTCTGGGGTCCAGAAGGGCTGTCACTTCCTTCCAATAACCCGTCTTCTTTGTGAAGAATCGTTTGGCCGAATCTATCCAGAGAACTCCACAGATGCAGCAACCTATGAGCTTGAAGTGGAGCTTGGAGCTTGAATATGACAATGATGGCCAGAGATGAAGCTTTTGCAAGCTCTTGGAGGATAAATGGTGGCCTGATGAACTGTCCAAGGAAGAGAGAGAAAAAGGTGTCTGGAGGGAAGATTTCCCCGCTCAAAGCAGCAGAAAAAGGCGATCGGGTCTGACTGGATCGAAATCCTCCAGAAGAAGAAGAAATCTGTGATTTAAATAGAAGCAGGTCAGAAACAAAGGCACGTACGGTTTGGTGCACGACCGTGTCCAAACCTTGCGATATTAACTTTCACAACAAGCCTGCAGAAGAAGAGGCGTTGACCCGTGCATTTTACTCGTGCACGGACGATTCCCTACGTGCGTGAGGGAAATCGCACGGGTAGCGATAGAAAGCTGGAATGCAGGGACAAACAAGAGAACCGTGCGTTTTACTCGCGCACGAGCGCTTCCGCCCGTACATGAACAAATCGCACGATTAACTACAGAATGGAACAAACTAGAAAGCTACAGAAAAACCGTGTGTTTCCTTCGCGCACGGTTACGATGAAACGTGCGTCAACCATGCGTGAGGATCGTCGAACTCAGATTGATGAAATTCGTCGAGCTCAACTCGTCGTTCTTCCAGCAGAACAAAACGCACGATCAGGCTCAAACCGTGCGCGAATAAAATGCACGACTGTGCATTTTCCTCAAAACAAAATTCCTGCCTTGGGGAAAATGCACCACCTGCACAACAAAACCAAAACTGGAGCACAAGCTCCCAACAACAAATATACAACAAAGATAACAGCAGGAAAGAGCCATGGGGAGCATCATGTGTTTACCCACAATAACAGAAGGCGCAAATGCACACCCGTGGGCCAAAACAGTCCACAAAATGGTCATGTGAATATCTAAACAAAAATATAACTTTTCCAATTGAAAAGGTAGTGCACATGCAAGATAATAAGCTCAGATGAGTCCGAAAAACCCTATAAATATCGTACTCATCACACCACCAGACCAAAACATTTGCTCGTCCTGAGCAAATCATCTCTCCGTGAACTAGAAAATAGCTAGCTGGCTTAGTAATTTCGAAATACAGTAATGCGAGAAATCAAAAACAGCATGGACATAAAAATATAATAGTTATAATTTTTAATTATGCTATGAATTTTATAAATTTCGACAAGTGTAAATAAGTATTGTAACTACTCAAAAATAGAATTCTGGAGAATCGTTCAGTCATGTGTAGGAAGAAAGTAGGCAGGACACTAAGTTGAGCATTGCCAAAGACCGGGGCTCGGAAAAATCTCCAAAGGAATCCACCAATGTCGATAATCATATGCTCACCCGTTTGTACTCTCTCCACGACACTAGTTTGTCTCAAGCACGAATCTATGGGACTTGGAGTATAATATAGGCTTAGGTGAAGGCGGGGTATACAAAGACAAACAAGACAGACACGCACACCCAAAATGAGATCGCCCGAAAACACTCACAGCTAAATTCAACGAACAAACACGTGCGACGCACCATCAGACTTGGACTTTTGATGGTGCGTACACACCCAAAACGAACACAATGAAATAAAATTTCCAACTCAACAACAATATTTTTTTCTTCTTTTATTCCGCATTGGGAATTTTCATTTCATTTACTATTATGTATATATTTTCTTTTCTTCCCTTTTTTATCCAAAAAGCCAAAACAAGCCGAAAAAATGGCAACACCACAAGCTGCACAAACATCAACATAACTCCCCACACATAACAGATACAAACTACAACAAAACAAGCTAACCGAGCGACCACATTCAGATGTGCGAGTAGGAAATGCTATATGGCTTTGGTAGCAAGGCTTAGTGATGTCAAAGGAAGGGATAAGCTCAACTGGGATAACAACGGATAGATGTCGGGAATGGTACAAGGCTCAAACTAGACAAAGTGACGGCCTACATCAAGCGCGCACTTGACTGACCATGTAACCAAGCTTTGAGAGTAGCTAGGGGCAAGTTCTTAGCCACCGAGAAAGACAACCCTTTCTCTCGACTCGAGCAATACGAGGCTAGTGGCGACTACACACATTCCTACACTACCGTTCGATTGCTCCAGATTCCACAGTTTTGAGTAGTACAAACTTTATTTACAAATGTAGAAAAGCATAAATCTACGAACATAAAGAAAAATTAAATCTATATTATTTCTACACACCATGAGTACTCGATTAGGAGAACTGCACAAATTTCACACTACTCTATCCTAAAATCCTAAGCCAGCTCCACTATCTTAAAGTTAACACAAAAGAAATAAATTAAACTTGGGACGAGCGTGTGCTTTAGTGCGTGGTCATGCAGTATAGGTGCACAATGCTGTCATGATAAAATAAAAAATGAAAACGAAAATACTATCGTGGTATGCAAGTGCATGTGCAAAGGTAACTCGCGAAACTTTCACCCATCAGACTCATACTAAACAATCTATCCATGATTTGTAATAAAACAGAAAAATAAAAGTTGAGGGAAGAGGTTACCCCATGCCAAGCAAATGAGCAAACCAGAAGATTGGCGTTAATTTCAGCAGACAGTCCACAGCCCAAACGAACTCCACCTGCATAAGAGAATATCTCCAACCACCCATATTATAAGCATATAATAACATCAGCAAAATTGAGAAAATTAAAAGTGGCAAAATTGGGTTGTCTCCCATAAGCCCTTTTCTTTACTATCCTTAAAGTGGACCAAATACCTATATTAGCAGTTATATAAATATCATTTAGGGAATAAGTTCAAAACATAATGATAAAGGTCTACAAATACACACAACAGTAAGCAGTAAATGAAACTAGAAAAAGCAGCAAAGGAAAACCTCAGAGATCCTTCACTCCTCAGCTGAACGCTGACTTGTGATAGATCCCCCCAGTAACGCGAGATGAGGGCGAGGCGAAGGCTTTAGGTGTAACAGCCCAATTTTATCAGCAGGCAAAATTTTGGTGACACGGCCTGGGACACGGGCGTGTCCCAGGGCGTGTCCTGCTCGGGTGCGGAGTCATGCCGAGATCGACGAACATCATTCCACGGAAAGTGTTTTGAGTGGTCATGCTGTAACGCCCCCGGTTTTTCTTTGTTTTGTTTGATATTGGATTGGCGTTACGATGACGCATTTCCGGCCCTTCGCCGTTGTAGAGCGCGGTCCTAGCTCTGTAGGTTCCTTGTGTAGCCTGATTGTAGCCAGTTGGCAAGTTTCCCCAGCTAGCCGGGGTCTGTTTTGGTGACTCGGTTGGGCCTCTTAGGGAAATGCTTGTGTTTTGGCTTCGGGAGGTGTTAGCCCGAGTGTTCGATCGTCGGATGTTGTTTTCGACCTCGCCGTTGTTTTCGTGGCTTGGTTGTTTAGCTACGGTGCGAGTTTTGGTCGAAATCCGAGATCGTTTGCCTTCGCGTCGTTTCGGCGTTGTTTTGTTAGCTGCATGTTTGTAATGTTTGCTGTGCTGTGCGTGGCCGTTGTGGCTGAGCTTGTAGGCAGGTGCCTTGTTTCTTGTTGGCTAGGTATTAGCAGGTTTCTTTTTCTGTGTAAGTTTGGGTGACACGGCCTGGGTCACGCCCGTGACCCAGGGCGTGTCGTGCTCGGGTAGAGCTCCCGTTTCTCCGGTCGACGAATTTTTGGTCGACAGGGTTTTTTTTTAGGAACACGGTCGTGACACGGGCGTGTCACGGGCGTGTCTCGGGCGTGTCCCCCGTCGGTTCGTCGAGCTGCGCTCGATGGTCGTCAGGCGATGTTTTAGTGAGTACACGGCCGTGTCACGGGCGTGTCGTGTCGGACACGGGCGTGACCTTGGGGCGTGTCTCTGTGTTCGACGATCGGCGCTCCACGATCGTCGGGCGGTGTTCAGGTTGGTACACGGCCTGTGACACGGGCGTGTCACAGGGCGTGTCCCTTGATTTGTCGAGCGGAGATTGACTTTCGTCGAGTGGGTAGGTGCGTGAGTACACGCCCCGTGACACGGGCGTGTCGGCCGTGTCACGGGCGTGTCGGGGGGGCGTGTCCCGTGTTTTCGTCGAGTGGAGATCGACGTTCGTCGAGTGTGTGAGTACACGCCCCGTGACACGGGCGTGTCGGGCCGTGTCACGGGCGTGTCTTGGGCGTGTTCCGTACTTTTTCCTGAAATCATCTTTTGTTGCCGTGAACTGCTTTTCCTCCTCATTTTTTCATCATTCCCGAGTCTGGAGAGCTTCCAGCAGAAGGGTTTTGAGAGGAGGCGGTGGTTGTTTTGGCCGGCGATTTCGGGAAGGTTAGAGCCCGTTTTTCTCGTGTGATAGCGGATTCGGCTTGCTCTCGGCTAGATCTTCCCTTCCATGTAAGTTTTTCTTGATTTAGGGTTCAATTCCAGGAATTTCTAAATATCTGATTTCTTTCTTCCCTCAAGTTTCAGCCTTGGTCTTCTAGGTGGCCGATCTTGCCGTCGGAGCCAAGCCGTGGTGCGGCTGTTGTTTGTTTTTCCGAAGAGGTAGAGGCAAGTGGCCCCTTGCCCTTGCCAAATTTATTTCTAACCCATGATCTGTTTTTATATCTTGTGCATAAGCTCTATTCTCCTTGTTTTTCCTCCCTAGGGCAGCAGGTTGAATCATTTCATCAAGCTTCTAATCAAGTGCTGATTCTTTATTTTTTTTTCTGGAATTTTAATCAATGTTCTCTTTTGTCGGATGTTTAGTGTCCAGTGGGTAGTTAGAGTTAGGGTAAGGTTGCTGTTAGTTACAGTTTAGGGTTAGCTGCGGTAGCTCCGAGTAGTTAGGACGGAATGGAGGGTTGGGATTAAATCTCCAGCTCTCTGTTTTCGCGCATGAGGGGGCTTAGGCTGCGATTTTAGCAAGACTTACGTTTACCCTAAGTGGAAAGCGCTGACAGCGCCGAGTGAGCCGAGCTCACTCAACGTCGTCACCTAGCTTAGGACTTGCGTCTAAGTATTTGTAGGCGTCAGGTGAGTGGAGTTTACTCAACGCTGCGTCGAGTGGGCTCGACATTTCTGTCTTGAGTTCATGTGTACCTTAGGATTGTTAGTGTGACTTTTCCCTTCCTTTAGAGCGTGGTATTGGGTGTTCGGCAAATTTTTGCTTGCCGACTCTTGGGATGTGGCAGGTGGTGCAATTTTTAGTGGCCTCTAAGAGGGGCGGATATTGATGTGGAGAGCTGTGGCCGCCACCTGTTTGCCCTGGTTTGGGTTGGTGTGGGACCCTAAAGCTGCCACTGGCGACCCCTTAGCCCTTTTTTTTGGATCTGATTCTGGTTATGAATTCAGATCCATGTTTTGACCACTGCCACTTACCCACGTATTAGGAATGTTAGACTCTTTCGTTGAGCATGTTGCTTTTATTGCTCGCACCTGGTGTTCTTTGCTGTGCTTTAGACAGTGCTCTTTTCTTACTGTCATGCCCTTTCTTTTGCTTATAGCAGCTTGTTGTCGGGTTGGTAAACCCTTCCTTTTGCTCTTAACTCTAATGCTTTATTTACTCTCTTGATTTTTTTTCCTTGCTGAGGTGTTCTTTTCTTGAATGCCTCAGGTCCAGGTTGTAGCCGGTTCAGCGGCTAGTTCTTTTGGAGGGGCTGGTTTGTGGCCTCTTGGGTAGCTGAGACAGCTGATCCCGATTCTGTGAGGTAGTTCTTTACTTTTCTATATAGACATACATACTCACCAGTGGGTTCGTGTCAGGTTGTTGGCGCCCACTTGTGGCTTCTTGCGATGCTGGGTATGAACTTAAACTGCTGTTTTTGCCTATTAGTGGTTGTTACTTGCTTCTGGGAAGGATTTATGCTAGGATGCATGTTAGATATTTTAAAACTCTAAAAGCATTATTATATGTAGTTCATGCATAGCATATTTATAAACAAAGACACTATATTTCCTCAGCGTAGAAAGACTACATTTTTATATCTATTATATTCACTTTAGAGTCGTGCATACCATGAGTTGTCCCGCGGGAACACTTATGCTCACTAGGGTGTCAACTTAATTGAATCAAACTACTTTCTGCTGCGTATACTTATACTTTGAATTGTGGACTAGCTGATCCACCGTGCCGAGGGATACGGCCAATCAACATAACTGCTTTTCTTTCATAATTAATCAACGATTTTCCTTAGATTCTAAGGTCTGGAGTTTTTCCTGAGCGCGTGCAGTTATCCCCTGCACGGCGTGGCATCACGGCACGTGTTTTCTCTTGCTCTGATACGATTTTATCGTTGAGAAAATGCGGGTTGTGACAGTTGGTATCAGAGGGAGGTTGCTTGACAAATGGTCGGGCAACCTTTCCCCTTGTTTGCTTTAGTGGTTAGCGTCATACCATACACACACTGATATATCATCAGCACGTCTTGGCTAAGGCACGAACACTACACTCATGAGCATAAAGAAGTATACGGGGCATATTATGTAGTATGGGATGCATAATATGTGTTTGTATATGGATCCACCATAGGAGGCAACATGTGAGGGTTATGTAGTATGGGATGCATAACCTCACCACATGAATGCGGCTAGCACGTTTTCTTTTTTCGTTGCATGGGAATGTTATGTAGTATGGGATGCATAACATTTTCATGTGTACGCCGCCCATGGCATGCATTAAGGCTTTTTTTAGAATGCATAGCACATCATGCATAGCATAACATTTCATAAGCACAACGTGCCAAGCTAAAGATTTGCAAGATGACATATGTACACGCATGGTTTTTGAGTCAAAAAGAATACAAATACATGCATCCATGGTTTAGGCACATGAGTTAGTTTGATGGTGGTGAGCCATCTAGGGTTAAGCATAACATCATCATGGTAAAAACCACTCCCGGAGCAAGTTTAGCAGTTGAAGTTCATATTTAAGTGTGTTTGTCTGTACCGGGTCGTCTTGTTCTAGCTGTTGGGCTAGGTTTTGTCTAAAGCTTGTGCGATTATAGGATGGCGAGGCGCCCCGCGACGAGATCGACCCCCCAATCCGAGGGTGAGACGTCAGGAGCGCAGAGCGAGGCGTTGGTAGAAAACCTGCGGCAGAGTAATGAGACCTTATCGAGGCAGGTGGTGGTTATGCAGGCTCAGATTCAATCTCTTGTAACAGTGATGGCAGGATGCTCTTGGGAGTCATTTAAGTCGATGCTGTTGAGTAAGTTTCTGCCTTCAGTCGAAAGGGACCGACTGATGAATGACTTCCTTCATTTGAAGCAGAGGGAACTTACAGGTGATGAGCATGAGATTGAGTCTAATAAGTTGAGTCAGTTTGCTCCTAGTTTGGGAAGTGTTGAAGCAGATCGAGTTAAGCAATTTCTGGGTGGACTAAGAAGCGACATTCAGCAGTTAGCAAATGCTTGCGGAGCAATCAGTTATGCCAGTGTGGTTGAAGCTGCCTTAAGAGTTGAGGCCTTTGAGAATGCTAAGAATAGAGGCCAGCGGTTGAGGAAGGATAAGCGGAAGTCCAGTAAAGGGAAGAGCCCTCAGGAACCTGATGTTGTCTCGAGAAAGAAGAACAAAGGGGGTTGTAGTTTCTGTGGCCGTCCAGGCCACCCCTTGGAGAGGTGTTTCAAAAGGTTGGGAGCACAAAAGAAGGAACAGGTGCACGCGATTCAGGGTGCCCCCAAAGGAGACTTGGTGTGTGCCTTTTGTGGTAGGAAGGGGCATGAGGCTGCCCGTTGCTGGTTAAAATATAAGGTCTATTTTCAGTGTGGGCAGAAGGGTCATCTCAAGGCAAAGTGCCCGTAGTCCCAGCCTATTATGCAGCCAGTACTCCTCCAAGCTATGCCACTGCCTCAGCATTTGGATAGAGGAAAGGGGAAGCTGAATGTGCTTTCGGCAGACGAAGCGCAGACTTCGACCTAGGTTATCTCAGGTTTGACTTCTCCTCAGTCGTTTCGTTATGATCCCTTTGTGGTTATAGTTTTCATTTTAGCGTTTGTTACCTTAGATGCGCGCGCTATTAGTAGGACGATTTAAGGTAAAGAACCGCTGGGCGCGCGTTCTCTTCGATTCAGGCGCTACCCACTCGTTTGTGGCTAGAGCCTCGTGGAGCGGTTCGGTCTGGGCCTAGATCGTGTTGGTGGTGCCTTTTGCGTTAAGTTCCCCTCTGGTGACTCTGTGGTTACGGACCTGGGTGTCCTGGATTGTCCGATTTTGTTGGGGGATTTTCTAGCCAAGGCAGATCTGAAGTTGATTGACCTGGAGGACTTCGATGTTATCTTGGGCATTTTGAGTTTTTAGTTATGTCATTTGGTTTGACTAATGCGCCCTCAACTTTTATGGATGTGATGAACAGAGTTTTCAAGGACTTCCTGGATAAGTTTGTGATTGTCTTTATAGACGATGTTTTGGTGTATTCTAAAGATGCGGAGGAGCATGATCGACATTTGCGACTGGTCTTGACGACTCTGAGAGACCATAAGCTATACGCCAAGCTGAACAAGTGCGAATTTTGGTTGCCTCAATTTTCTTTTCTCGACCACGTGGTGAATAAGGAGCGAATATCGGTGGACCCAGAAAAGATCGCTGTTGTTATGGAATGGGCGAGGCCTGTTACTCCCAAAGAGATCAGAAGCTTCTTGGGCTTGGCTGGATATTATAGAAGATTTGTAGAGGGATTCTCTACTTTGTCTGCGCCATTGACCAGGTTGACGCAGAAGAATGTAGCCTTCATATGGGATGGCAAGTGTGAGGAGGCTTTTGTGGAACTAAAAAGAAGGTTATGTTCAGCTCCAGTTTTGTCTTTGCCTACTGAAGATAGTGAGTATGTTATTTATGTGGACGCGTCGCGCGTCGGACTGGGCTGCATATTGATGCAGGGCGGGAAGGTGATTGCGTATGGGTGGAGGCAGCTAAAGACTCATGAGAGGAATTACCCTACGCATGACCTGGAGTTTGCAGCTGTGATCTATGCGTTGAAATTGTGGAGGCATTTGCTATATGGCGCGCAGTGCAAGATTTTCACGGATCATAAGAGTTTGAAGTATGTCTTCACTCAGAAGGAATTAAATCTGCGCCAGCGGCGGTGGTTGGAGTGCGTGGCCGACTATGATGTCGAAATCCAGTACCATCCGGGTAAGGCGAATATGGTGGCCGATGCCTTGAGTCGAAAGTGAGTCGGAAGTCAGGGAAGATGTCAATCTCTCCGCCGAGCGTCTAGCGGAAGAGTTCCTTTTGATGGACATTTCTGCGGGAAGCGGCGATTCGCAGAGTAGCTTGGCAGTGGCAGAACCTTCGTGGATTGCGCTTACACGACTGCATCAGAAAGATGATCCCGATCTTTTGCATTTGTACCTTCGAGCTGAAAGAAAAAGGTGAATTACCAGATTTCTCTATAGATGATCCGGGTACCTTGAAGTATCATGGCAGGTTTTGCATTCCCGCAGTTGGAGATATCCGGAATATGGTGTGCAGAGAAGCCCACAGATCTAGTGTTGCCTACCATCCAGGGTCTACCAAAATGTACCATGATTTAAAGCAGATTGTCTGGTGGTATTGGATGAAGAAGGACATAGCCAGATTTGTTTCTGAGTGCTTCACTTGCAGGCATGTGAAGGCCGACCATGGGAGGCCTGGTGGCAAGCTAACTCCCTTAGAGATTCCGATGTGGAAGTGGGAGAGTATCTCGATGGATTTCATTATGGGCTTACCGAGATCAGACCGATTGACGAAGAGTGCTCACTTCGTACCATTTAAGATCGATTGTCCGATGAGGAAGATAGCCGAGCTGTACATGGATGAGGTTATCAGATTACATGGTGTACCCGTAAGTATCATATCAGATCGAGACTCCAGGTTTACGTCTCGTTTTTGGAAGAGCCTTCAAGAAGGGTTGGGTACAGATTTGAGATATTCCACAGCCTATCATCCCCAGACCAATGGTCAGACGGAGCGAGTAAATCAGATTGTGGAAGATATGATCCGATGCTATATTCTGTACCACGGAGGAGCATGGGATGAGCGCTTGCGGCTTATGGAATTTGCGTATAATAACAGTTATGTAGAAAGCTTGCAAATGGCTCCTTTTGAAGCTTTGTATGGGAGGCGCTGCAGGACTCCCTTGTTTTGGGCTGAGGTTGGCGAGAGACCTTTGTTGGGTCCAGAAGCACTCGAGGAGATGGAAACTGCTGTGAAGCTTATTAGGGAAAAGCTTCGGATAGCCCAGGAGAGATATGAGAAAAATGCCAATCGGCGTAGATCGGATTTGGAATTTTTGGTGGGGGACTCAGTATTCTTAAAGGTCTCCCCTTTGATCAGAGTCGAGCGTTTTGGCAAGAGCAGGAGGTTGGACCCGAGGTATGTGGGCCCGTTTCTGATTGTTGAGCGGATTGGGATATCAGCTTATAGGCTGGCTTTGAATGCAAATTTCTCTGGCGTGCATAATGTCTTCCACGTCAGTCAGCTGCGGAAATGTGTAACGAATGTCAGACAGGTTTTGGATTCTGTACCACAGTTTGAGCCGAATCTTTCTTATGTGGAGGTGCCTGTCCGCATTCTGGATTCTCAGGTTCGTGCGTTGCGGAAGAAATCTATTCCGATGGTTAAAGTTTTATGGAGGAATCAGGATGTAGAAAGCGCGACTTGGGAGTTGGAGTCGGCTATGAGGGAGGCTCACCCTCATCTTTTTTTTCCCTGATCTTGTGCCTGGTATGTTCTGTTTTATTTATATTTATGTAGCCTTTTTCCTGGCCCTTTGTCTCTCCTTCTTTATGGGAGTGTGGTGAGTAAAGTTTCGAGGCGAAACTTTCTTTTAGGGGGAGTGGCTGTAACGCCCCCGGTTTTTCTTTGTTTTGTTTGATATTGGATTGGCGTTACGATGACGCATTTCCGGTCCTTCGCCGTTGTAGAGCGCGGTCCTAGCTCTGTAGGTTCCTTGTGTAGCCTGATTGTAGCCAGTTGGCAAGTTTCCCCAGCTAGCCGGGGTCTGTTTTGGTGACTCGGTTGGGCCTCTTAGGGAAATGCTTGTGTTTTGGCTTCGGGAGGTGTTAGCCCGAGTGTTCGATCGTCGGATGTTATTTTCGACCTCGCCGTTGTTTTCGTGGCTTGGTTGTTTAGCTATGGTGCGAGTTTTGGTCGAAATCCGAGATCGTTTGCCTTCGCGTCGTTTCGGCGTTGTTTTGTTAGCTGCATGTTTGTAATGTTTGCTGTGCTGTGCGTGGCCGTTGTGGCTGAGCTTGTAGGCAGGTGCCTTGTTTCTTGTTGGCTAGGTATTAGCAGGTTTCTTTTTCTGTGTAAGTTTGGGTGACACGGCCTGGGTCACGCCCGTGACCCAGGGCGTGTCGTGCTCGGGTAGAGCTCCCGTTTCTCCGGTCGACGAATTTTTGGTCGACAGGGTTTTTTTTTTAGGAATACGGCCGTAACACGGGCGTGTCACGGGCGTGTCTTGGGCGTGTCCCCCGTCGGTTCGTCGAGCTGCGCTCGATGGTCGTCAGGCGGTGTTTTACTGAGTACACGGCCGTGTCACGGGCGTGTCGTGTCGGACACGGGCGTGACCTTGGGGCGTGTCTCTGTGTTCGACGATCGGCGCTCCACGATCGTCGGGCGGTGTTCAGGTTGGTACACGGCCTGTGACACGAGCGTGTCACAGGGCGTGTCCCTTGCTTCGTCGAGCGGAGATCGACTTTCGTCGAGTGGGTAGGTGCGTGAGTACACGCCCCGTGACACGGGCGTGTCGGCCGTGTCACGGGCGTGTCGGGGGGTGTGTCCCGTGTTTTCGTCGAGTGGAGATCGACGTTCGTCGAGTGTGTGAGTACACGCCCCGTGACACGGGCGTGTCGGGCCGTGTCACGGGCGTGTCTTGGGCGTGTTCCGTACTTTTTCCTGAAATCATCTTTTGTTGCCGTGAACTGCTTTTCCTCCTCATTTTTTCATCATTCCCGAATCTGGAGAGCTTCCAGCGGAAGGGTTTTGAGAGGAGGCGGTGGTTGTTTTGGCCGGCGATTTCGGGAAGGTTAGAGCCCGTTTTTCTCGTGTGATAGCGGATTCGGCTTGCTCTCGGCTAGATCTTCCCTTCCATGTAAGTTTTTCTTGATTTAGGGTTCGATTCCAGGAATTTCTAAATATCTGATTTCTTTCTTCCCTCAAGTTTCAGCTTTGGTCTTCTAGGTGGCCGATCTTGCCGCCGGAGCCAAGCCGTGGTGCGGCTGTTGTTTGTTTTTCCGAAGAGGTAGAGGCAAGTGGCCCCTTGCCCTTGCCAAATTTATTTCTAACCCATGATCTGTTTTTATATCTTGTGCATAAGCTCTGTTCTCCTTGTTTTTCCTCCCTAGGGCAGCAGGTTGAATCATTTCATCAAGCTTCTAATCAAGTGCTGATTCTTTATTTCTTTTTCTGGAATTTTAATCAATGTTCTCTTTTGTCGGATGTTTAGTGTCCAGTGGGTAGTTAGAGTTAGGGTAAGGTTGCTGTTAGTTACAGTTTAGGGTTAGCTGTGGTAGCTCCGAGTAGTTAGGACGGAATGGAGGGTTGGGATTAAATCTCCAGCTCTCTATTTTCGCGCATGAGGGGGCTTAGGCTGCGATTTTAGCAAGACTTACGTTTACCCTAAGTGGAAAGCGCTGACAGCGTCGAGTGAGCCGAGCTCACTCGACGCCGTCACCTAGCTTAGGACTTGCGTCTAAGTATTTGTAGGCGTCAGGTGAGTGGAGTTTACTCAACGCTGCGTCGAGTGGGCTCGACATTTCTGTCTTGAGTTCATGTGTACCTTAGGATTGTTAGTGTGACTTTTCCCTTCCTTTAGAGCGTGGTATTGGGTGTTCGACAAATTTTTGCTTGCCGACTCTTGGGATGTGGCAGGTGGTGCAATTTTTAGTGGCCTCTAAGAGGGGCGGATATTGATGTGGAGAGCTGTGGCCGCCACCTGTTTGCCCTGGTTTGGGTTGGTGTGGGACCCTAAAGCTGCCACTGGCGACCCCTTAGCCCTTTTTTTTGGATCTGATTCTGGTTATGAATTCAGATCCATGTTTTGACCACTGCCACTTACCCACGTATTAGGAATGTTAGACTCTTTCGTTGAGCATGTTGCTTTTATTGCTCGCACCTGGTGTGCTTTGCTGTGCTTTAGACAGTGCTCTTTTCTTACTGTCATGCCCTTTCTTTTGCTTATAGCAGCTTGTTGTCGGGTTGGTAAACCCTTCCTTTTGCTCTTAACTCTAATGCTTTATTTACTCTCTTGATTTTTTTTCCTTGCTGAGGTGTTCTTTTCTTGAATGCCTCAGGTCCAGGTTGTAGCCGGTTCAGCGGCTAGTTCTTTTGGAGGGGCTGGTTTGTGGCCTCTTGGGTAGCTGAGACAGCTGATCCCAATTCTGTGAGGTAGTTCTTTACTTTTCTGTATAGACATACATACTCACCAGTGGGTTCGTGTCAGGTTGTTGGCGCCCACTGGTGGCTTCTTGCGATGCTGGGTATGAACTTAAACTGCTGTTTTTGCCTATTAGTGGTTGTTACTTGCTTCTGGGAAGGATTTATGCTAGGATGCATGTTAGATATTTTAAAACTCTAAAAGCATTATTATATGTAGTTCATGCATAGCATATTTATAAACAAAGACACTATATTTCCTCAGCGTAGAAAGACTACATTTTTATATCTATTATATTCACTTTAGAGTCGTGCATACCATGAGTTGTCCCTCGGGAACACTTATGCTCACTAGGGTGTCAACTTAATTGAATCAAACTACTTTCTGCTGCGTATACTTATACTTTGAATTGTGGACTAGCTGATCCACCGTGCTGAGGGATACGGCCAATCAACATAACTGCTTTTCTTTCATAATTAATCAATGATTTTCCTTAGATTCTAAGGTCTGGAGTTTTGCCTGAGCGCGTGCAGTTATCCCCTGCACGGCGTGGCATCACGGCACGTGTTTTCTCTTGCTCTGATACGATTTTATCGTTGAGAAAATGCGGGTTGTGACACATGCCCTGGATCACGGGCGTGACAGAGGGCATGTCCCGCTCCGGTTCGGCATCAGGTCGACGAAATTCTGGGTTTGACGATTTGAGCTCGATGATGTACCAAAGGCTTCATGGCCTTGCGGGATCGTCGAACGGAGATCATCGAACGCTAGGAAAATCGTTAAACGCTGGCCAACTCGACGAGTGCGGGAAAATCATCGAACACAGGATCGTCGAACGCTGGACCGTCGAACGAAAATCATCGAACGCGTGGTTTTCCGATTGCTGGCACGCTCGACGATCGCTAGCGAGCTCGAGGATCGCTGCTGAATCGTCGAACGAAAATTGTCGAACGTGGGTTCGACGATCGGGCCGTGGGCTCGATGATCCGGGTCGTGGGCTCGACGATTCGGGCTGTAGGTTCGATGATTTGGCTCGAGTCTGGGTTCGCCGATCTGGCAGAGATAAGGCGGCGTGAGCACCGCTTTGAGTACACAGCCTGTGACACGGGCGTGTCACAGGGCGTGTCGGACGCGAAAATCAAATTTTTCGAATTTTCGTAGCCGTCCATTTTTCCATCATCTGGGATCCAAGTGCTGAATTGCTTTCCTGCTTCCTTAAGGACAAAAATAGAGAACGGATTCTCAATTTGTTCTTGACTTTATCTTTCTACGGGTTTAGAGAGAGAAAGGGAGAGGAAGGAGGAGGAAGAAGAAGGGTTGTTTGTTGCTGGAGCTTGTGAGTGTCAAGCAGTGATCCGAGGCCAGCTTTTCGGAGGAAACACTGTTGCGAGTCTTTCCAGTTACCTTGGCGCTTATGGCACCAAAGCGGTCTTCAAGGGTAACGACCTTTCTTCCTAGCCATGTGAAGGCTTCCTTTTTGGCATATGTTTGTGATTCCCCCAGTAAGAGGTGGCTGATTTTGGGAACCATTGGGTGGTTTCATGAAATCCCCTTAGTTGGCATATAGATCCAGAATTTGAGTACAAAATATGCATGCTGTGTGAAGCCCATCTGGATAGGTTGGTCTGGATTGGTGATGTTGCATACGAACTGGAGAAGACTCTGTGATAAACGTGTAGTTTAAGGAGTCAACGGGATATGCCTGTGAAGGGTAGTAGCAGGAAGTACTGGAGTGGTAGTCAAGGAAAATATCTGTGTTATGCTTATGTTATTGGGTCGTACCTGTGAATGAGTAACAGGATGTACTGGTGTGACCAGGAAAGACCCTTTGTTATGCTTAATGTCGTAGATGGTACCTGTGGAGAGAGTAACAGGAATTACTGGTGTGCCCAGGAAAGACCCCTGACATTTGTGATATTGCGGTGTCGTACCTGTGAACGAGTAACAGGAAGTACTGGTGTGCCCAGGAAAGAACCGCTGATGTTATGAGATGAATGGGTGTACGAGAAATACCCAGGCTTGAATGCCAAGAACAGGATTGGTGAGACCGACCCTCGCCTTTGATTAAGCCGTGAGTATGTCATAGTCGGTGAAAGCAAGGCGATTTGAGCAACGGGGGGTGGAGGATCCGATCTGCGTTATGTCCGTCCGACGTGGACCAGAAGGTGAGGTCTGTTGGAGCGCATAGTGAGAGTATTAGGCCTGCGTGCCATGACACAATGGGGGGATACGGGCCATCCCGGTGTTTTAAGACTAGAACTCTGGTTTTACGCTATAGAGTAAATGCTCAAGAGAGTTGCCATTGGGTTGTGGCCCTGATACGGTGGTGGGGAACTAGTTCGCCGGTACACCTAGAATGTGCCCTGAGTGCACGGATCGTCGGGTCGGGTGGCTGACGGTTGTGATGACATGTGTGTGCGTGAGAGCACATTTGTATGAATTATATACATTATTGTGAATGATATGCCTGAAGGGAAGATTATCGCTGCCCCGAGAAAAGGGGTAGGGTCATTATAATTTGGTCAGCTGAATGCTGACCGTTGCCTCTGTTTGCCACCGTTGGGTGGATTGTCCCTGTACAGGTGCTGGAGAGCCAAACGGGATGCGTAAAGGTTGATGTCCCTGCTGCTGCTAGCCCTCGAAGGCTATTTGGAATGAATGTTGTGTTTGAAAGCCATGTAAGGCCATTAGGCCAACTTTTGTACTGTTGTAAGACATTCCTATATATATATAAACAATGTGGAGTTGTTTTATATGTTGGACATTCACGTGTGGAGTTCAAGTATTAGTATAGGCTTCCGCTAAAATGCCATGTGTTAAGGTTCGTTGCGCTACTCTGGTATCATCCCGTACCTTCACCGACTGTTTTGTGATATATGCTGTGGGGACCCGGCCGGACCTTCTAGTATATACCATATAAACGGATGGGGTTGTTACATTTTTGGTATCAGCTGTCTTGGTCTTTTCCTGTCGAATTCGTGGTCTACTTCTCTTGTGGGGTGGCGAGCACGTGTCTGTGCAAACCAAATTATATGATTGAACTCCTGAATGTCCATGATAGGAATGCAAATTCATATGTGTGAGGAACCTGCGTGTTCCTATTTTGTGTTGTTTGCTTGTGTAAGGCCGCTAATGTATGTGTCTTGTCCACCTTTAGGTGACATGAAGTGGAGCTGGGCAGTCAGAGCCCCAGCATTCTGTGAAAGTACGGCACCAGCCATGGTGCCTACACCTCCACCGTCTGCGGAACATGTGCATTTATTTGCTGGGGCTTTGTTTGCCATGATCCAAGGCTAGACACTTAGGTAGGAACAACCGGCTGTGAGGCCAGAACAGGTGGCGGCAAGGCCTGAACCTGTAGTGGATGTGGCTCCTCGAGCGGCTGAGAAGCAGTTGAGACGGTTTATGAGTTTCCATCCGCCTACGTTTTCGGGAGCAGGAACTCCTACGCTGGCTGAGGATTGGCTAGCGCGTGTCAAGCGAATCATGACGGCGATTGGATCGAAGGATCATCAGAAAGTCACCTTAGCTACCTTCCTGCTTGAAGGAGAAGTTAGATTGTGGTGGGACGAGATGGAGTTGCATCACTTGGCGGGGCGACTCTTAACACAAGTATTGACGGATGAATTCTCCCGACTCTTCCTAGCGAAGCACCTTCCTGCAGTGCAACGAATTGCCATGGAGAATGAATTCCAAAGGCTGACGCAAGGTGATGGCAGTGCTGACGCGTACCAGCATGAGTTTACACGCTTGGGGCGGTATGCGGGTACGATATTTGCGGATGAGCAAAGAAAGACGAATAGGTTCTATGAAGGACTGCGGGACGAGCTGAGGTTCCTGGTTTCTAGTTCTGTGAACCAAGGCTTCCAGGCGTTGGTCGACACTGCGAGCGTGCTGGAAAAAGATATGAAGAGGGTGCAAGGGAAGAGAGCTTTGGCTGTGACGCAACCGGAGTGGAAGGCGCCCCGACCTGGGAAACCATTTTATAAGAAGAAATGGTGCAAGAATTTCAAGACAAGTGGACAAGCTCCTTCATCAGTTGCCTCGGGAGCAACGTCGGGGGCTACCTCAAGGCCGGATACTCGTATATGCTTTAATTGTGGCCGGGTGGGGCATATAGCTCCTGAGTGTCGGGTGCCGCCAAAGAATGAAAAGAAGGCAGGAGCGTCGTATGCGGAGAAGGGCAAGGCAGTAGTGGACTCCTCTGCCTCGCAGGCGCAGCCCCGGTCTACAATATTGGCCTGCAGGAGGCCATCAAGCAGAGTGACGTCGTCACAGGTATGAGTTTAGTTTTGCATATGCTATTGATTGTATGCTTTGCTTAGTGCATATGTGTTTGTGGTTTGTGTGTGTGTGTGACATGATTGTCACAGGTTTTGTGATGATTCGGGACACGCTGGCGCGAGCACTGTTTAATACAGGTGTGTCGCATTCTTTTCTATCTAGCGAGTTCATAGAGTGGCTTGGGATACCTAGTCGTGCAAAGACAGATAGCGTCAGAGTGGTGTTGTCGAATGGCTGTTGGATGCTTGAGGATCAAGCTTGCGATGTGGTGGTCCAAATAGGAAGTCGGGATTTCAGTTTGACTGCATCTGTGTTGCCAATATCGGAATTCGACATGATTTTTGGTATGGATTGGCTTGCGGAGCAGCATGCTATGATTGATTGCCAGTCCAAAGAGATCACGTTGGGCCAGAATACCGAACAGGAGACAAATTTCGCGGTTATGCGAGGAGTGTGCGGGACATTGCTGTTTGCACTCCAAGTAGTCAAGGCTGTTCGGAAGGGTGCGGAGTGTTACTTCACATTGATTCAGGCTATTGAGCCTAAGGCCAGTGTGTGTGAGGTTCCGATTGTGGCGGAATTTACAGGTGTGTTTCCCACGGATCTCCCTGGCCTACCACCCCAGTGTGAAATTGACTTCACGTTCGAGTTGGTGCCAGGTGCGAAACCTGTGGCCGCTCGCCATATCGCATCGTGCCAAAGGAGATGGCTGAGTTGAAGGTCCAACTACAAGAATTGCTGGAGGAAGGTTATATACACCCAAGCATGTCACCTTGTAGTGCTCCTATGCTTTTTGTGAAGAAGAAAGACGGTGGGTTGCGGTTTACCGTGAATTGAAAAAGCTGACAGAGAAGAATAAATATCTGATACCTCAGATTGATGAGTTATTCGATCAGCTGGTGGGCTCGACCGTCTATTCGAAATTGGACCCGAAGTCTGGTTATTACCAGTTGAGAATTAGGGAAAGTGATATTCCCAAAACCGCATTTGGAACGCGTTACGGGCACTATGAGTTCACCATCATGCCATTTGGACAGTGCAATGCGCCCTCGGTGTTTATGGATTTGATGCACCGCACGTTCCGAGAGTACCTGGATCTGTTTGTGATCGTGTTCATTGATGACATTCTGGTGTACTCGAAGTCGAAAGCTGAACATGAGATGCATTTGCGGTTGGTGTTGAATACTTTGAGGCAAAATCAAGTTTATGCCAAGTTTTCGAAGTGCGAGTTTTGGCTATCGTCAGTGGCTTTTCTGGGCCATGTGGTGAGTGGAGCGGGCATAGCTATGGATCCAACGAAGATAAAGGCCATAGAGGAGTGGCCAGTATTGTCTTCTGTGGCCGAGGTCAGGAGTTTCCTTGGACTTGCTGACTACTATCGAAGATTTGTTGAGAATTTCTTACGGATTGCTTTGCCGCTAAAAATGCTGACGAGAAAAGATCAGAAGTTCATTTGGACGCCAGAGTGCGCATGAGCTTTTGAAGAGCTGAAGGTTCGGTTGACCACAGCGCCGGTGTTATCTTCGCCAAGTGGGACCGATGGATTTGTTATTTATAGTGATGCCTCAGGGATCGGCTTAGGCTGCGTTCTTCTGCAGAATGGAAAGGTAATTGCTTGTGGCTCACGTCAGCTTAAGGTGCATGAACGAAATTATCCCGTCCCTGACATAGAGTTGGCGGCGGTGATTTTTGCACTAAAGTTATGGCGACACTATCTTTATGGAGTGAAGGTGGAGATCTATACAGATCATAAGAGCCTTAAATACATGTTGGAATAGAAGGACTTGAACATGCGACAATGAAGGTGGTTGGAGTTCCTTGGGGACTACACTTTTGAGATCCACTATAAGCCCGGAAAGGGAAACATAGTCGCGGATGCCTTGACTCAGAGAGCTCCGACTAGAGCGAGTTGGTTACAACGACATGATGAACGTCTCATCCAGGAGCTAGAAGCGTTGGAGATTTATTATGTTGACAAGAATTCTACCGCCAATGCATGTCTGAACTGGACGGAGGTGCAATATCACCTTGCAGACCGGATTCGACGAGCAATGGGGTTATATGAAGATCTCTTATGCTATGTTAACGAGGGGCCAGAGGGCAAATTCTCCTGGAATGACGGTCTTTTGCGAAAAGAGGGTCGTTTGTGCGTCCCGAATGTGGGTAAATTGAGGGAAGAACTGATGTATGAAGCACATTATACAAAGTATTCCATTCACCCCGGGAGCACGAAGATGTTCAATGACATGAAAAAGCTATTCTGGTGGCCAGGGATAAAGAGAGATGTTGCCCTTTATGTGCGATGGTGAAGGCGGAATGCCAAAAGCCGGGTGGTTATTTGAAGTCGCTGCCGATCCCAGAGTGGAAATTTTATGATATTTCCATGGATTTTGTGCACGGGTTGCCAAGATCATAGCGAGGAAATGATTCCATTTGAGTAATTGTTGATCGGCTAACTAAAGTGGCACATTTTCTCTCGAACAGGTGGGATGATTCAGTCGAAAGTTTGGCAAAATTATATGTTGACCAGATTGTACGGCTTCACGGTGTTCCTCGGAGCATCGTAAGTGATCGAGATGGGCGATTCACGTCAAATGACTGGAGGCTAGTTCACCGACTATTGGGCACGAAGTTGACTCTCAGTACGGCCTTTCATCCCCAAACGGATGGCCAAACTAAACGTACCAACAGAACTATGGAGGACATGCTCTGAATGTGCGCCCTCGACTTCGGAAAGAGATCGGAGGATCATCTCTACATGGTGGAGTTTTCCTATAATAATAGCTACCAGGCGAGCATTGGGATGGCACCGTATGAAGCGCTATATGGAAGGAAGTGTCGTACTCCCTTGGCTTGGGTAGAAGCGGGCGAAGCTCGAGTTTATAAACCTAATGAGGTTGGTGAAGCAAACTCAACCATACAGACTATTCACGAGAAGCTACTCATTGTGCAAGATCGTCAAGCAAAGTACTACAACGCCAAGCACCGAAATGTGGAATTTACTGTTGGCGATTGGGTCTACTTGAAGATCAAGCCCATCAAAGGAGTCTCCAGGATTTGCCGTTTGAAAAACTTGAGTCCAAGATATTTGGGTCCCTTTGAAGTGGTTTAGCGCGTCGGAGAAGCAACATTTCGGCTAGCTCTATCGACAGACTTGGGTGAATTACATGATGTGTTTCACATCTTGGTGCTTCGGAAGGCCGTTAAAGATCCAGCTCAAGTGATCGCGGATGATCGTATGTCGGTGGAGTATGGGCTAACAACGAGAGTTAGACCGATTCAGATCGAGGATCGAGCCGATAAACAGTTGCGGAACAAGATGGTCGGAATGGTTAAAGTCCGGTGGGACAACTGCGGCCGTGAAGAGTTTACATGGGAGCGAGAGCAAACCATGCGAGAGGAGTTTCCCGAGCTGTTTCTTTAATGAGTGGAGAATGAAAATGTGTTGTTGTAACATGAGAATTTTAATGTTATAACTATTTTGTTGCTAGTTGCTGGTTGCTGGTTGCCTTCCTATGTACTAATTTCGCGGACGAAATTTCTTATAGGAGGGGAGCGTTGTAACAGCCCAATTTTATCAGCAGGCAAAATTTTGGGTGACACGGCCTGGGACACATGCGTGTCCCAGGGAGTGTCCTGCTCGGGTGCGGAGTCATTCCGAGATCGACGAAAGTCGTTCGACGGAAAGTGTTTTGAGTGGTCACGCCCTGGATCACGGGCATGACAGAGGGCGTGTCTCGCTCGAGTTCGGCATCAGGTCAACGAAATTCCGGGTTCAATGATTTGAGCTCGATGATGTAGCAAAGGCTTCATGGGCTGGTGGGATCGTCGAATGGAGATCGTTGAACGTTAGGAAAATCGTCGAACGCTGGCCAACTCGACGAGCGCGGGAAAATCGTCGAACGCAGGATCGTCGAACGCAGGATCGTCGAACGAAAATCATCGAACGCGTGGTTTGCCGATCGCTGGCGCGCTCGACGATCGCTAGCGAGCTCAATGATCGCTGCTGAATCGTCGAACAGAAATCGTCGAACATGGGTTCGACGATCGGGCCGTGGGCTTGACGATCGGGCCGTGGGCTGACGATCCGGGTCGTGGGCTCGACGATTCGGGCTGTGGGTTCGACGATTTGGCTCGAGTCTGGGTTCGCCGATCTGGCAGAGATAAGGCGGCGTGAGCATCGCTTTGAGGACACGGCCTGTGACACGGGCGTGTCACAGGGCATGTCGGACGCAAAAATCAAATTTTCCGATTTTTCGTAGCCGTCCATTTTTCCTTCAGCTGGGATCCAAGGGCTGAATTGCTTTCCTGCTTCCTTAAGGCCGAAAACAGTGAACGCATTCTCATTTTATTCTTGCCTTTATCTTTCTACGAGTTTAGAGAGAAAGAGAGAGGAAGGAGGAGGAAGAATAAGATGGGTTATTTGCTGCTGGAGCTTGTGAGTGTCAAGCAGTGATCCGAGGCCGGCTTTGCGGAGGAAACACTGTTGCGAGTCTTTCCAGTTACCTTGGTGCTTATGGCACCAAAGCGGTCTTCAAGGGTAACGACCTTTCTTCCTAGCCATGTGAAGGCTTCCTTTTTGTCATATGTTGGTGATTCCCCCACCAAGAGGTGGCTGATTTTGGGAATCTTTGGGTGGATTCATGAAATCCCCTATGTTGGCATATGGATCCGGAATTGGAGTACGGAATAGGCATACTGTGTGAAGCCCATCTGGACAGGTTGGTCTGGATTGGTGATGTTGCATACAAACTGGAGAATACTCCGTGATAAACGTGTAGTTTAAGGAGTCAACGAGTTATGCATGTGAAGGGTAGTAGCAGGAAGTACTAGAGTGGTAGTCCAGGAAAATATCCGCGTTATGCTTGTGCTATTGGGTCGTACCTATGAATGAGTAACAGGAAGTACTAGTGTGACAAGGAAAGGCCCTTTGTGATGCTTAATGTCGTAGGTGGTACCAGTGAAGAGAGTAATAGGAAGTACTGGTGTGCCCAGGAAAGACCCCTGACATTTGTGATATTGCGGTGTCGTACTTGTGAATGAGTAACAGGAAGTACAGGTGTGCCCAAGAAAGACCCGCTGATGTTGTGAGATGAATGGGTGTACGAGAAATTGATGGCGCGGCCCCTCCTCCACCATTTGAAGACGATGCTGCTGATGATCCGGTTGATAAGGCCATACGACTCAAGGACGTGAGGCGGCACGATGACGCTAACGGAAGGCTACGCTACAACCTCCGCCCGCGACGTGCTACCGCCACGGCAACACATTAGCTTTATTTATTTCCTTTTCGTGCACTCTATTTTATATTTGGAATATAAAATTATCCTATGCTTATGTGATAATTTTATATTCATTGCATGTGTTGTTATTTTTTCATTTTGAACTATTTTTAGTATTGGTGTGCAATTAGCCATTCGGATGGATGAGATTAAATCTCCATCATGAAGGGCTAAGGCTTGTTTGTAACTCCTATTTAAAGGAGGTTATCATGAAGAGTTAAAGCATTTGAAAAAGAAACCCTAAATCCCCCTTGAGGAATTTCGGCCACCATGGAGAGAATCCTATAGCCCCCCCCCCCCCCCCCCCCCCCCCCGGTGTGAAGCCAATCCTTGCCTCCTCCATCCCCGTTCGGTGTGACTCCGGCGTGGCTTCTATCGGTTTGACTCCGTAGAAGAAGGAAGCAGCCCCATTCGGTGTAAAACTGGTGGATCCGTGGAGAGAGTGATTCTCCCACAGTTTTCTTGTGTGAAACGCTTTCCGGTTGGGTAATCTCTTTCCTCTTCCTTGTGTGATTCTTCTCCTTAGTTGTGGTGGATTTTCGCAAATCGTTTTCTCCGTATCTTTAAATTAATCGCTGTAAGTTTTGAAACGAAAACGCCGTTGCAAGTCTTTTTATTTCCGGATCGGGTGGATCCTATTTGCCTGAGCGGATCTTGGCCTATAGGCTTGGTCTTGCTCTCAAAAAGGAGTGGCAACCTTTGTGTTTTCTTGGGGAATATTCCGACTCAAATTTGCGATCGTTGTTTTCGAGTCGACCATTCCTCCCTTGTTTTTGTGCTGTGTTTTGTGACGAGGAACTATTGTGGGCGATAGGTGTTGTGTAGGTGCGGTAGATCTACGACGTGTAGAGCGTAGATAGAGCGTTAGATCCGTGGAGATCTCCGATCTGACATGCCTACATCAATTTGGTATCAAAGGCAGTCGTTTCAACTTTCACGTTGCAAACATCCTCTCTGCGTTCCTTGTTGGAGATTGGATCGTTAGAAAATCAAAAAAATTATTTTCTGTGGTCTTCCAATAGCGGGCTGAAATCTTTTTTCAGCAAAATTTCAAAAAATAATTTTTTAACGATCTACGTGTTATTCACATTGGGAATATACAAAAATATCTTATTTTCAATATAGCTACAGCCCTAGGAAAATTCATCTTACCCGGGGCCTCCCAAACCTGAATGCGCACTAGGCTAGGAACGGAGTACGCAACCCCGTCTACGTCTAGGATGGCTGCGAGCGAGCATGGTGATCCCAACACCGAGGCTATAGCGGGTCTTCGTGCCGAAATGGCTGAGCTTGGGAACGTCTTAGCCCAGATCCTACAAAATAAGGAAAGGCCACCCCCACCTCCCGTTAATGTTGGGCAGCCCAACCGGCACCAACCGAACTTTGACTCGGATTCTGAGGGAAACTCTCCCCGTGTGCCCCCTCGAGAACCCCGCCCCGAGCGATGATTTGATATCACGAGGGCCATCAAGATAAATGCCCCCACCTATGATGGCATGGGAGATCCCCAGATCTTCCTCCATTGGTCTATAGACATGGAGTGTTATTTCGAATGGCACAACCTCACGGACCCCCAAAAGGTTCAAGTAGCCCCGATGAAATTAATGGGACGTGCCAAAACTTATTGGCTGAATGAAGAACGTAGGTTAGGAGTTGGGCACGGGGTCCCACTCATTGGATGGGATGTGATGAAGAACCTGCTGACCAATCAGTACGTTCCCGCGTACCATCGGACTCAGATGTTCGATGAGCTTGCCACCCTTCGGCAAGGCTCAATGTTTGTTGCTGAATATATGGGAGAACTTAAGGACCGTATGGTATGATGTGATCTTCGAGAGCTCCCCGAAGTCACTTTATCTAGATTTCGAAAGGGACTTGACCCCGACATTCAGCGGAAACTCTTGTGTTACGGTCATACGGACTTGAATATGACTTTCAATGCCACCTTGGACATTGAAAAGCACCTAGCATCTAAGGCTCACTCCCGTTATTCTAGTACGAAGAATAAGTCCACCCCTGGGGCATCTTCTTCCACATATCCTGATAAGGGAAAGTTCAAATGTACCGAGTCGAAGTCAATCGTAATCACCGCTAGGAACTCCAAGAACCCTGTGAGTGAGCGTGTCCCTATCGGGAAGGTTAGCAAGGCTAACACCACTTGTTACTCTTGCTGCATTCAAGGCCACTATGCCTACGAATGCCCAACAAAGACAAAAACACTAGCCTTATTAGAGCCAACTACCGACCCTGACGATTACGTATACGAGGCCGCAGAGGAGAGTGACCCCGAAGGAGTCCCTAGTGACTTATAGGACGATCACCCCCTTATGGTGATGCGTTTTATCTTGACCACTCCACGTCCATTAGATGATTGGAAGAGGACGAGCATATTTTCTCTGATTTTTAAGAGTGGCAAGAAGCTTTGCAAGCTGATTATTGATAGTAGTAGCTGCGTGAATGTCGTATCTGAGAACGCCGTTGCACGTATGTCCTTGGTCACGGAACCGCACCCGACTACATATCAGGTCGCTTGGATCAAAAAGCACTCTATACCCATTACCAAACGATGCCTGGTCCTATCTCATTCAAATCCTACATTGATGAGGTATGGTGTGATGTCCTTCCGATGGACGCTTGTCATGTGTCGTTAGGCCGCTCTTGGCTATACAACCGTGATGTTACACATTTTGGTAGAGCCAATACTTATGAATTCAAATTCAATGGCAAAACCATCACTTTGAGGACGACCATCCCAAAGGAGCCCATAGTCTTGGCTAAGGACACCACTATTCCGGTAGAACGGAAAACGTTGAATCTAGTTGGTAGGAAAGAGTTTGAGAGGGATCCGTTCTTTGATGGAATCATGTATGCGCTAGTCCTCTTAAGTGCGAAGCCCAATTCTAGCATTTTGGATGAGTTACCTAGTGAGTTACGGGTACTGTTGGAGGAGTATAGGGACGTGTACCCGGATGAGTTGCCGCCCACGTTACCCCCGCTTAGGAATATCCAGCATGCGATAGATCTCATCCCGGGGTCTTCCTTGCAAAATCAGCCCCATTACCGACTCCACCCCGCAGCTCACCTGGAGTTGCAGTCTCAGATAGAGGGCTTGCTAGAGAAGGGTTTTATTAGGACTAGTATGAGTCCATGTGCTGTACCAGCCCTACTTGCCCCCAAGAAGGATGGTACATGGAGGATGTGCGTTGATAGCCGGGCTATCAACAAAATCACCATCAAGTATAGGTTCCCCATTCCCCGCCTAGATGATTTGTTGGATGTCTTGTTTGGAGCCACCGTATTCTCCAAACTAGATCTTCAGAGTGGCTATCACCAGATTAGGATACGAGAGGGCGATGAGTGGAAGACGACGTTTAAGTAGAAGGATGATCTGTACGAATGGCTTGTGATGCCCTTTGGGTTGTCCAATGCCCCGAGTACCTTCTCCGGGATGATGACACATGTCTTTCAGCCATTCATGGGAAAGTTCGTTGTCGTCTACTTTGATGATATTCTGATTTATAGCACCTCTACTACCGAGCACATCTCCCACATGAGAGTGATCCTTTCCACCCTGCGGAAGGAGACGTTATGTCTCAACCTTAAGAAATGCACTTTCTATGTCTCGGAGGTAGAGTTCTTAGGCTATATAGTCGGCTCCGAGGGTATCCGAGTCGATCCGGGTAAGGTTCAGGTCATTAAGGACTGGCCCGTGCCAACCACCCAACGTGAGGTGCGTAGTTTTCATGGGTTAGCCACGTTTTATCGTCGTTTCATACGAGACTTCAGAAGTATTATGGCGCCTATCACGGACTGTATGAAGAAGGGAGAGTTTACGTGGACGAAGTCCGCCACCCATGCTTTTGAACGAATCAAGGAGCTTATGACTGAGGCACATTTCTTACGTCTACCTGACTTTGCTAAAGTCTTTGAGCTCACATGTGAGGCGTCTGGGGTAGGGATTGGAGGTGTCTTGAGCCAGGAGGGCCATCCCGTTAGTTATTTTAGCGAGAAGTTGTCCGGCCCTAAGCTGAACTACTCAAATTACGATAGGGAATTTTATGCTGTACTCTGATGTCTACACCATTGGAGGCACTATCTCCTTTCCAAGGAGTTTGTGATCCTCACCGATCATGAGGCTTTACGTTTCATCAACGGCCAGCATAAGATCAGCCCACGTCACGCTAAGTGGCTCGCTTTCTTACAAGGTTACACGTTTAATCTCAAGCACCTTAATGGAGCTGATAACCGAGTCGCGGACGCCCTTAGTCGTCTTACCCTTTTACTCACCTCTATGAAAGTACATGTTGTAGGGTTTGAGCGGATTAAGGATGAGTACGCCACGTGTCCTGACTTCCAGGACTTCTATCTTTCTGCCCAGGATAGCTCCCCCACGACGATATCTGCCTACGTCATCAAGGACGGTTAACTATTTAGGAACGGGAAACTATGTATTCCACAGTCATCGATACGCCTACATATAATATGGGAGTTGAATAGCGGAGGGTTGAGTGGCCACTTCGGTAGAGATAAGACCATTATGTTAGTCGAGGACAAATTCTATTGGCCAAAACTTAAGGTTATGGTGGGACAGGTAGTGAGTAGCTGCCGCACGTGCCAAGTGTCTAAGGGTAGTAAAACCAACGTAGGATTATATAAACCCTTGCCTATTCCCTCCATGCCTTGGGTAGTCGTTAGTATGGATTTTGTATTAGGCCTCCCCGTCACCCTACGCCGTCACGACTCAATTTTTGTAGTTGTGGATAGGTTTTCAAAGATGGCTTATTTCATCCCGTGCAGTAGGACGAATGATGCGTCTCACGTCGCTAAACTTTATTTTAAAGAAGTCTTTAGTCACCGTGGAGTGCCAAAGACCATAGTATCGGATAGGGATGTAAAATTCACTAGTTATTTTTGGAAGACTCTTTGGATATTAATGGGAATGAAATTATTATTTTCCTCTGCCTATCATCCCCAAACTGATGGGCAGACGGAAGTAGTTAACCAGAGCTTAGGAAATTTGTTACGATTCCTTGTGAGTGATCACAAGAGCACTTGGGATCATCTCCTTCCCCATGCCTAGTTAGCCTACAATAATTCCAAGAATAGGTCTACGGGTCTGTCTCCGAATGAGATTGTCCACGGGTATAAGGCTCCTGTGCCGCTTGACTTGGTGTCGTTGCCCCCAACGTACAAGTCAAGTCAGTTTGCACAATCCTTCGCCCAGCACATCCATGATTTACACGCACGTATACGGGCCACCATGACTACGCAATACGACTCTTATCAAGCGCACGCTAATTTACATAGGAGTGTATTAGACTTCAAAATTTGCAATCTAGTTTTAGTCTGTTTGGTTCCCGAACGATTGCCAACTGGCACCGTTAAAAAGTTAGCACCAAAGCACGCCGACCCTTTTCGGATTATTAAGAAGTTAGGTGACAACGCTTTCATTTTGGACTTGCCTGCTGATTGGGGTATCTCCCCCATTTTTAATGTTTCGGATTTAACGATGTTTGTGTCACCACCACAAGAGTTGATTTCTTTGTCATCTTCTTCTCCCACTGAAAATTCTCATGGGTTGGGGAGTGGTAGTACGGATGATCTCTCTCTTTCGGTCCCCACAGGTATATCATCGGATGGTAAGTTGCCTTCTTTCCTGCCTATTGCTAATATATTCCCCAGGTTTCCACGGACGTTTTCCACTCCAGAGATGATACTTGATGCTGAGCCTGTTACCACTGCTGATGGCGACACCCACCGCTTTCTCATCCGCTGGCGTGATCGGCCCCCTTCGGATGACTCTTGGGTACTCGAGACGGAGCTGCGGAGTTTGGATGCCGCTCTCCTTCACCGCTATCGCTTGGACCACGCAACGGAGATGCGTGCATTTGAGCGGGGGAGGATTGATGGCGCGGCCCCTCCTCCACCATTTGAAGACGATGCTGATGATGCTGCTGATGATCCGGTCGATAAGGCCATACGACTCAAGGACGTGAGGTGGTACGATGATGCTAACGGAAGGCTACGCTACAACCTCCGCCCGCGACGTGCTACCGCCACGGCAACGCATTAGCTTTATTTATTTCCTTTTCGTGCACTCAATTTTATATTTGGAATATAAAATTATCCTATGCTTATGTGATAATTTTATATTCATTGCATGTGTTGTTATTTTTTCATTTTGAACTATTTTTAGTATTGGTGTGCAATTAGCCATTCGGATGGATGAGATTAAATCTCCATCATGAAGGGCTAAGGCTTGTTTGTAACTCCTATTTAAAGGAGGCTATCATGAAGAGTTAAAGCATTGGAAAAAGAAACCCTAAATCCCCCATGAGGAATTTCGGCCACCATGGAGAGAATCCTATAGCCGCCCCCCCCCCCCCCCCCCCCCTTGGTGTGAAGCCAATCCTTGCCTCCTCCATCCCCGTTCGGTGTGACTCCGGCGTGGATTCTATCGGTGCGACTCCATGGAAGAAGGAAGCAGCCCCATTCGGTGTAAAACCGGTGGATCCGTGGAAAAAGTTATTCTCTCACAGTTATCTTGTGTGAAACACTTTCCGGTTGGGTAATCTCTTTCCTCTTCCTTGTGTGATTCTTCACCTTAGTTGTGGTGGATTTTCGCAAATCGTTTTCTCCGGATCTTTAAATTAATCGCTGCAAGTTTTGAAACGAAAACGCCGTTGCAAGGCTTTTTATTTCCGGATCGGGTGGATCCTATTTGCCTGAGCGGATCTTGGCCTATAGCCTTGGTCTTGTTCTCAAAAAGGAGTGGCAACCTTTGTATTTTCTTGGGGAATATTCCGACTCAAATTTCCGATCGTTGTTTTCGAGTCGACCATTCCTCCCTTGTTTTGTGCTGCGTTTTGTGACGAGGAACTATTGTGGGCGATAGGTGTTGTGTACGTGCGGTAGATCTACGACGTGTAGAGCGGAGATAGAGCGTTAGATCCGTGGAGATCTCCGATCCGACATCCCTACATCAAAAATACCCAGGCTTGAATACTAAGAACAGGATTGGTGAGACCGACCCGCGCCTTTGATTAAGCCGCGAGTACGCCGTACTCGGTGAAGGCAAGGCAATTTGAGCAACGGGGGGTGGAGGATCCGACCTGCGTTATGTCCGTCCGACGTGGACCAGAAGGTGCGATCTGTTGGAGCGCATAGCGAGAGTCTTAGGCCTGCATGCCATGACACAATGGGGGGCTACGGGCCATCCCGCTGTTTTAAGACTAGAACTCTGGCTGCATGCCATGGAGTAAATGCTCAAGAGAGTTGTCGTTGGGTTGTGGCCCTGATACGGTGGTGGGGAACTGGTTTGTCGGTACACCAAGAATGTGCCCTGAGTGCACGGATCGTCGGGCCGGGTGGCTGACGGTTGTGATGGCATGTGTGTACGTGAGAGCACATTTGTATGAATTATATACATGCTTGTGAATGATATGCCTGCAGGGAAGATTACCGCTTCCCTGAGAAAAGGGGTAGGGTCGTTATAATTTGGTCAGCTGAATGCTGATCGTTGCCTCTGTTTGCCTCCGTTGGGTGGATTGTCCCTGTACAAGTGCTGGAGAGCCAAGCGGGACGCATAAAGGTTGATGTCCCTACTGCTACTGCGGCTAGCCCTCGAAGGCTATTTGGAATGAATGTTGTGTTTTCTTTTATTGTGGCCGGCCTGCGTGCCAATATTTAGGCCACTGTTTGAAAGCCATGTAAGGCCATAAGGCCAACTTTTGTACTATTGTAAGACATTCATATATATATATATATATATATATATATATATATATATATATATATATATATATATATATATATATATATATATATATATATATAAACAATGTTGAGTTGTTTTATATGTTGGACATTCACGTGTGGAGTTCAAGTATTAGTATAGACTTCCGCTAAAATGCAATGTGTTACGGTTTGTTGCGCTGCTCTGGTATCATCCCGTACCTTCACCACCTGTTTTGTGATATATGATGTGGGGCCCCGGCCGGGCCTTCTAGTATATACCATATGAACGGATGGGGTTATTACATTAGGGCCCAGGGAAGATGAGTCTCCTCTGCCCCTAACCTTGTCTTTCTCACGCTAGCGGGCAAAATTCTGCGCCTTGCGCAAGAGCAGCTCCTTTCGTTTCAGATCCACAGAAGGTGATCGCCAGGGTGGTATGTTCACACCCACCAATTCAGCGGTAAGTTTATCTTTCGCATCTGGGGGCAGACTTTCCTCACCTGCAACGGGTGAAAGATGAGCCCAAGTTACCTGTTTAATAGTTTTACAAACTTTGTTAGAATAAATAGAAGATTTCAATTCAGTTTTCTGTACGCTATCAACAGGCCTGCTCAACTCATGTTTCTTGTCAATGGAATCTTGTTTCACATCAAGTGAATCCATCTCTATCTCTCCCTCTGCCACCGTTCACGGTTCTATCACTTTCTTAACCTTCTCTTGCTCCTTCAGTAGAAGACCTATCTCAGCAGCACTAGATACATCATTAGATAACGAATCATTTAATTGCAAAAATTCTCCATGTTCATTTGAACTAATATGGGGAGGTGAATATGGTAGAGTCAGATTTACCTTAGGAGCCAAAGTGACACCACTCGCATTAAATTGCAAGGTAGCTTCACTGGCTTTCAGGAATGGGACCCTTAGGATGGGTTTTGACGTATTTCCCAAGGGCCCTAACACCTGAAAGTCGGTGACTACAGCAGCCCCATTCATAATTACTTTCACATCCTTAATCTCACCATCGACCTTAACTACCGATCCATTAGCTAGCACTAGGGATTTCTGGACATCAGATTCGATAATTAAATTCAGCTTTTCAACATCTTGCAAAGCAAGAATGTTGCAGGATGATCCAGAATCACATAATGATATCGTCTCTACCGTATTAATCTCACATTTAACGGCCACTTCATTTTTCTCGCACTCTCCCGCGTCCCCAGTACTCTTCCCTTGCTCACGGGGATATTTCTCCGTATCACTTGGGAGGGTGCCGCGAGTACGATCGGAGAACACTTGGGCCAATTACCCCAGTTGTGTCTCCAAGTTCCTCATGAACGCAGTTTGAGTGGCTATATTTGATTGGGGGCATTTCAACAAACTTCTCCATCATTTATTCCAGCGCACTTTTGCGCGTACCATGCACGTTTGGATTATAACCCAGATACGGCGGTCGCGGCTGGCTACTAGAGCTTGAGCATCAAATTGATGCTAGCCTCCCTGCCATCTTTGACCGGGAGCATTCTGATTCCATGAGAAATTGGGATGATTTCTCACATTGGGGTTATAAAAATCATTAAAAGGAACATTGCGATTTTGACTATTTATAAAATTCACATTTTCATCAGACATTATACCTGACGGCTCAACAATGCTTTCTCCAGTTGTGCACTCGTAGGCATGATGGCCAGGGTTACCACAACCCTGACAAGATATGTCCATATACCGAGCTGGAGGAGGGGCCGATCTAGTTAACATATTCCTTCCATATAAAGTGTTATGGCTTGCCTCTGATTGCTGCACCACAACATTAACTTCAAATATAGTCCTCTCCCCTCTAGGGGCATTTCTCCCGGCGGTCCAATAAGTGCTATGGGAGGCGGTATCTCGAAGTAGCCTCAATGCCTCCTCCAGAGACAAGTTCATTATCGTGCCACCAACAGCTGCGTTGATCATTGTCCTGAAATTAGGCTCAATACCAAAATAAAATATTTCAACTAGATTCCACGGCTCATAGCCATGCTATGGGCATCAACGCAGTAGTTCCAAGAATCTCTCCCATGCCTCAGATAGTGTCTCATGGTCTAGTTGTTGGAAGGTTGCAATATACCTCTTAGCATTCACTATCTTATCCACCGGGTGGAACTTTGCCAAGAACATAGAGGACAATGCCTCCAAAGTAGTAGCGGTCCAAGGAATAATGGTATGCAGCCAGGTCTTTGCCTTGTCCCTCAATGAGAATGGGAACAACCTCAACTTCACAACGTTGTCAGAAATTCTAGCATACCGAAATGTGCAACAAATCTCCGAGAACTCCGTCAGATGGAGCTGCGGGTCCTCGCTCGGCAATCCCGAGAACAGCGTATTATTCCTGATCATATTCAGGATGGCGGGTTTTATCTCAAAGTGGTTGTTTACGAATGCCGGCCCGAAGCCAGGGTAAACACTTCCTGCAGTCGGGGTTGTGAAATCACACATTGTCCTAATGTATGGCTGGACCACCTCTTGGCCAGCAACAACCCGTTCTCCTTAGCCATTTCCTCATAGTCCATTATTCTCCATTCTTTCTTCAGCAACAACAGCACGCAGGTGAGCTCGCCTCGCAGGTGCAGTTTCTAGAACAACCAAAAGATCTTCAACCCTTTCACCTGAGTTGGGATCTGTCATACAACATAAAAAAAATCTTTCAAAAATAGCAATAGCACTTGCAAATGTTTTTCGAAAGAAAAATACACACAACGGTTGCACTCCCCAGCAATGGCGCCAAAACCTTGATGCGTTCACGGCAACTGTACCGGTCACTGTCAAGTAATAAAGTTGAGGAGTTGAATCCCCATATATCGATCTCTCGAGGAGTGCAAGTTGGGAGTGTGATTTCGCTATTGGAAAGGTGATTGCAAGTGTTAACATAAACAAAAGGGGGTTTGGTTTTGATTCCTAAGTTAACAATAATAAGAAAACTATTGTGGGTCACCGTCACCACGTCTCTTTGGTGGATTACTCAAGAGAGTAATACGGAAGATGGATGAGCTAATGAGGGTCGCGATCAACTCTTCGCAACGCACGCTTCTAGCAATCGCTAGAACAACAGAATCACAACTTGAACAAGAGAAAATCTAAAGTTCCACAATAATATCCATAACTAAAATATATCAACACTTAGACATTCTGAAATATTCAAGCTATCAATGTTCTTACACATCAATCCAACTCCTAAATATGCAGAAAAAGAAATACTACAAGTGAAGGGGAAGAGAAACAACCAAACACACGAAGGCTTTCCGAGATTCACGGCCGGAGTCAACGGTTGTCGGCCTTGTCCGGGCTCGGTCTACGGATGACATTCGGGGTCCAGAAGGGCTGTCACTTCCTTCTAATAACCCGTATTCTTCGTGAATAATCGTTGGGTAGGATCTATCCATAGAACTCCACAGATACACCAACCTATGAGCTTGAAGCGGAGCTTGAAGATGACAATGATGGCCAGAGATGAAGCTTTTGCAAGCTCTTGGAGGAGAAATGGTGGTCGGATCAACTCTCCAAGGAGGAGAGAGAAAAATGTGGCTGGAGGGAAGATTTCCCAGCTCAAAGGAGCAGGAAAAGGTGCCTGGGTCGGACTGGATCGGAATCCTCTGGATGAAGAAGAAATTTGTGCTTTAAATAGAAGCAGGTCAGAAAAATAGGCACGCACGGTTTGGCGCATGACCGTGTGCAAACCGTGCAAAATTAACTTTCACAATAAGCCTGTGGAAGGAGAGGCGTTGACCCGTCTGTTTTACTCTCGCACGGACGATTCTGCCTGTGCGTGAAGGAAATCGCACGGGTAGCGACAGAAAGCTGGAATGCAGGGACAAACAGGAGAACTGTGTGTTTTACTCACGCACGAGCACTTCTGCCCGTACGTGAAAAAATCACATGATTAACCATGGAATGGAACAAACTAGAAAGCTACAGGAAAACCGTGTGTTTCCTTCGTGCACGATTACGATGAAATAGTGTGTCAACCGAACGTTAGGATTGTCGAACTCAGCTCGACGAAATTCATCGAGCTCAACTCGATGTTCTTCCAATAGAACAGAACGCACGATCGGGCTCAAACCATGAGCAAATAAAACATACGATCCTGCATTTTCCTCAAAACAGAATTCCTCCCTTGGGGAAAACGCACCACCTGCACAACAAAAGCAAAACTGGAGCACAAGCTCCCAACAACAAATATACAACAAAGATAACAACAAGAAAGAGCCATGGGGCGCACCTTGTGCTTACCCCAAACAACAGAATGCGCAAATGCAAACCCTTGGGCCAAAACAGTGCACAAAATTTTCAAGTGAATATCTAAACAAAAATATAAGTTTTCCAATTGAAAAAGTAGTGCACATGCAAGATAATAAGCCCAGATGAGTCCGAAACACCCTATAAATATCAGACTCATCACTGACGTCACCAAAAGTCAACAACTCAAAGTAGTTCGTGCCGTTGTGGGAAAGCTACAACAACACTGGATGACCCCTGTAGACGTCACTAGAAGTCAACAAAGTCAAAATAGTTCATGCCGTTGCGGGAAAGCTGCAGTAGCGCTGGAAGATACTTTTGTCCTTTTCTGAGAGATGTGTCGCTGACCATCCTTGGCTGGGCCTATACTAAAATTGTGTCGTTGATTAATATTAACAGATATAAAAGGAAGAGAGAAACGGGGAATTAGGGTTAACAACTACAAACGAAGAAATATGAAAAATAGAGGCGGCTGGACTTCATCTTCTCCAACAAGCTTGAAAGCAAAATCCAGCAGTGCAAGCTGACAAGGAAGAAAAAGATAGTTGAAGCTCTTTTCAAGTTCAACAAGTTAGGTCTTTGAAGAACAAGGCAGCTGATTCATCTAATTAGCAAGGAGATAGCTATGTGAAAGTCCATCAGACTTCTACAGTAGGTAGCTGGTCTTCAGTGCAGCAAAGATGTTGTTGCTGTAGAAGAAGACTCATTCCTTCTACAGCAAGAGGGCTGGACTAATATCTGCTCAGTCCAGCAAGGTGGACTCAGAGATTTATCTCTGAGTCAGAGTTTTAAATTTACTTTAACTTCCTATTTAAATTCATGTAGGATTCAGCTTGTCTGGATCTGAGCTGTGGTGCCTTTAGCCGTGAGTTGTATGTGCCTAATTAGTCACTGAGATAGGTGCCCTGCTGGGGTACTGAGATAAGATCCAAGTGTGGATCTGAGAGTAGGGATATCCTCCCAACTTGAGTAGTAGGCCTTAGTGATAAGGATGAGGTAGGTGACTGTTGAGTCACTGAGATGTAGGTGACAAGTGTCACTGAGTTGTAGGACTTGGAGGAGCCTGAGTTGTAGGTTCCATGAAGGTAACTAATCTAGGTACCTAGAAGAGTACTAAGTTGTAGGAGTGTTGCAGCACTCTGAGAGTATGGCCTTGTGCCTGAAGTTGTATTGTTGAAAAGCCTGAGCTGTAGGCCTTAGAGATAAGGCTGAGGTAGGTGGTCTGTGGACCACTGAGCTGTAGGAGTACTGCAGGGCTCTGAGGCAAGAACTTTTGTGGTTCTTAGATTGGGTTCTGAAGAGAACCTGTGTGTAAGGATGAGGGCCTGAGGTGTAAGCTCTAAGGAGCATTTTGGAGGAGATTGTGCCTAATCCAACAAGATAGTTGGATACGTGGGAGGGAAAGTGGATGTACCCAATTGAGGAACCACGATAAATAACTGTGTGTTGTGCTGTGTTGCTTGTTTTTCTTTTATATTGTGGGTTCTAAGGATAATATCTAGATCATTTAGAAAGAAAACAACAAAAAGACTAAGATATTTCAAAGACCTATTCACCCCCCCCCCCTCTAGGTGATTAGCTAACCTTAAGTTAATAACTTTCAGACACTAAAGTAAGTGTTGAGACATAAGGTTGTCAAGACCCTAAGGTTTATGTGTCGAGAACCATAATCCTTGTGTCGACTTGTGTCGACACATCTTGACAGACTAGTTTTTTTGTGTCGACAGTAGGTCATTTCCTAAAATTTGAAACAGACTAACTAGTGTCTGTCTTTTAGAATTCAACTACATCAACTATAAATAAGGTATGAAAGATGTAGTCGACTACGCTTACCTGAAATCTTGAGAGATTGATCCCTGTGTGTCAAGACCTAGAATTCCTTTAGTCGACACATCTCATTCTCAATTTCTCTCAACTCCAATAGCTCCCAAGAACTTCGACAACATCTTTGAAGGGTATGAGCTTGTGCGCATTGGATTCGTCTCTGCGCAAGATGAAATTAGGAATGTTATTGACCTGGTTACAGAAGCTGAAATAGAATATCTTCTTTCAGAATCGTTAAACATCTGGAAAAGAGAAGATTCCGGGTTCTTCTGTAATGCAAGACTAGATTCAAACTCAGAGAAGATCAAGTCTAAGGTAAATGGTGCAAAAGTGAAAATCACGACCAAGAAGTTGGCCACAGTTTTTCAAATTCTAAGAATCGATCAGGAAGATAAAACAGACACCACCAGGACTGCTGAAGTATTGGTGTGGTGTGGATTGACTCCAACCACTAAGATTGGAGGTACCTTAAATAGGAACGGTATGAATAACTAAGGAAAATTCCTGTCTGAAGTTGTAGGTAAAGTTCTGCTATGTAAGACTGGGGCACATGACAGGCCTTCGGCATTTATGTTTGAGCTGATGACCAGAATTATTTTCAAAATCAAGACTAACTGGAGTAGAGTGGTCTGTGATAAAATAGTAGAGAGTATCAAAAAGCCAAACATGGACAGAATTCGAAGTTTATACTTAGTTCATGCCATTCCTGACAGTCACAATCTTAAGCTCGGATCAAAGATAAACCACATGAGAAGGATGGACATGAGGATTTTAGCAAGATGGGATAGAGTTTTGACAAGGGCAACACTAGAACCTGAGAAAAAGAAGAAGGTTGTGGTTGTGGATGATGATTCTTCCAGTGAATCTAGACAACAAGAAAGTTCAAGCTCTAAGAAGCAAGATGAAGCAATAGCTTAGAAATCTCCAAGGCCCTCACTTGGAACTGGTGATCAGGTGGAGGGGGAGACTGTACAAGAGATGGATCAAGTTGTGGGGTAGAACCTCAAAAATCTGCCTAATATTGATATAGATATTGTAAATATTATAATAATGGAAGTAGTACAAGATCTTGAACAGGAAAAGACTGATTGAGAACATGAGGATACAGTCTCTAAGGAGACTGAGGAAGAAATTCTTTTGAATAAGGAATCAAACATCCAGGGGGAGATAACTGCAACTCCAGAGAACCCAGTTCCTGATGTTGTAGGACAACAAGATGAGATCAACTTGGATAACAACATTGGTGAAGAAGTTGCAATAGTTGAGGGGGAGTTGCCAGATCTTGCCCCAAATACTGAAGGTGATGAATAGCAAAAGTCTGTTGAGGTGGTAAGTTCTTCTGAATCCGAGGGGGAATAAGCCACTTTGTTGAAGAAAAGAAAATTATCTGAACTGAAAAAGAGAAGTAGGAGTTATAAGAAGATTATACAGTCTGGACCAACATTTTCTCCTCCAATTGATTCAAGCTCACTATTAGTTCAACTACAGCTTATACTTGACCAGTAGAGAACTCAACTTGAGAAATATGTAGATGAAAGGAACAAGGACATGCCGTTTTAACTGGCTCAGTACATTAAGTCCATTAGATTTAAACTAAATCAACTAAGAACCGATATGACTAACTTCTCTTAGAAGGGAGCAAATGTTGTAGTATATATTGTAAAACAATAGGAAGAATCAAAGAAAACTTAGGATGAACTAGATGTAAAACAAGGTTATGTCCTTGAGAATCAAAGAATAATGGATGAGAACATGACTGTAATGTATAATGAAACTGATTGTCTCTTAGATATCTGCAAGGAAAAAATAACCAAACTAACAATTCATCAAGGCAAGTATACCTATCGAAATGCAGCTAGGGGACACAAGTGTCGTATTGAAATCCGGGAACATTTGAGTAAGCTTACTCACACGAAATCTATTATTTTATCGACGGAAAAATAAGGTTTAGCTAAATGTACTAAAGGAAGAGAACTACTTGCATGAAAAGATAAAGAGAGCTAAAAGAACGATTAACTTAAGCTTAGTAACGATGAAGGGAAAATGCACTCGATCAGAAATCACCTCGGCAAGAGTGGTTAGAAAAATACGATAAATAAACCTAAGCTAATTAGGGTAAAGGTCCTTGACCGTTGAGGTTCCATGAATATTGACACGCTTCTCTCGAAGGCCGTGCCTAACTGAGTTTAGGAAGGTCCGATCGACTTTCGCCTAAATCGGAGGCCTAAAACTCGCTTTACGCGGTGAACCCCTCTAATGGATTTTACTCCAATCCGGGAGATTTGAACGTCTGCCTCTCTCGAGGGGTGCGAACAACTCCCTTTACTCTTGAGTGCTCATTTCAAACCTTCGGCCTCTCGGCTAGCACAGAATGAAAGCAAAGGTGGAGAGTATATATCGATGATATACCTCCAACCCGTGATAAATCAAGAGTAATTCAAAGCCAAACCCTAAACAGAAAAGGTAAGATTCAAAGCATCATAACCTAATCACTCGAACCTCGGATCAATTAGATCGAGTACATGGAGGATTAGTTAATCATGGTGAGGTGGAAGAGGGGGATGAGTAGAAGAAAAATACTGAAAACAGAGCAGGAACGAAAAAGAAAACAACACTTTTTATTAAGAGAAACAGTGATCTTACAGCTTGAAAACCAGAGATTACAAGAACATGAAAAGGAAACTACACTATCATTAGCATCATACTATAGAAAGAAGCTAGGAGCTAATACAGGGAAAGCATAAAGCTAGAGCTACGAACTAAAAATGGAAAGACATGCTTAAAAAGTTCAGAAATACAAAGGACAGAACCTCCCCTCTCAAAGCGAAAAGTTGTCTAAAACCCCTGGAGTTGGGCTCTATTTATAGAATTTTTTCGGGTCGGGTCACGCCCCCCTGTCACGCCCTAGTCGGGCGTGACCCTGGGGCGTGACACATTCGGCGCGACTTTTTCGGACAGGAATTGAATTCTGACGGAGTTGTTGCGGTACACGCCCACAAGTCACGCCCTGGCAGGGCGTGTACCTGGGGCGTGTTGTTTGTGGCGTGACTTTGTTGAGCTGAAATTGAATGCTAGAGGTGACGGGCGGAATTGCTGAAGTACACGCCCATATGTCACGCCCGGGTCAGGCGTGACCCTGGGGCGTGACACTTTCGGTGCGACGGTGGAGCGGGAAAACGAGCACGCTGCGGCGATTCCTCGGAACCTGGGGACACGCCTCTAGTACACGCCCGTGTCGGGTGTGACACGGGCGTGACCGAGGGCGTGTACACTAAGTTTCCACGGAATGCAGTTTCGGACCAATTGCTTCATTCCTCTGGGTTACACGCCCTAGGTACACGCCCTGGTAGGGCGTGACCTTGGGGCGTGTCACAGCAAACTTCGGCTGAAAGCCGTGAAAACCTGCAAAAAGCATAAAAAATGCATTAGCGACAAAAATATATACAAAGGGGAATCAAAACAAGTACTTTACAAGACATGATTGGCTTTAAAACCCCGAAAATATCCTAATAAAATTGACTGCAAACTGTATTATCAAATTCCCCCAAGCTTAAGTTTTGCTTGTCTCCAAGCAAAGATATAAAGACAAGCTAATCATAAAAAGTGACTAATTCAAAAAGTTTTAATCATACTCACACAAGTACTATGCGAAATTCTAGATAGGGAGAATGTAAAACGTAAATCTAAAACAATTATTTAGGTATGGTTTAACTTTTATAAACTTTACTTAATAAAAATAAATCATCCAGAATTTTGACGAAATTCTTTAAATAGATTTAAGCAAGGCAATGAAAATGAAAAGAACGTATTGAGTTATTACTAGATCCAAGCAACGCATTATAATTATATCAATTAAATAACAAAAATCTAAGTTTAAATCCAAAACTAAAACTGATTTACTTTTCTTCTTTTCTTAGTTGTTAAATAAAATTAAAAAAAAAGGGCGTGAATCAAAAGGACTTAATAGGACCGAAACGTTTGGTTTAGGAATATGAATATGAGTGGAATTCAAATATAAACATGGAGGCTTAAAAATCACACTAAACCAAAGCAACGAGTTTTTTTTAAAAAAATAAATTTATTTTAAACAAAATATGTATAAACAAATTTATTTTTTTTCTCTTTATGATTATTTATCTCTTTTTTTTTATTTTCATTCATTTTTTTTGTTTTTCTCTTTTTTTTCAATTTATTGCTTTTGAGTACACTTTTTTCAACAATTTCTTCAAAGATAACACAAAATTTCCTATAAAAAAAAAATTAGCGTGATTAGATAGGTAGGAATTTGGGCTTTGGTGAAAATGAAATGCTGTGTGGAGTTATCAAATGAATTTGGAAAAAAGGCTCATTGGGCTTTGGTGAAAATGAAATGATGTGTGGAGTTATCAAATGAATTTGGAAAAAAGGCTCAAAAGCGGCTAACTAGTGGTAAACGAGTTTAGGTTGGCAAGAAAGCTCAAACGTAAACAAAAATGGCCTAAATCATATTCACGCTCTTTTATTTTTATAAATTTATTTAAAACATAGAGTCGATAAATTTCAAAAAGCAAGTTCGAGATAATAAAAGAAGATTGATGAAATTATCTTGAAAATAAAAATAATATGTGACTTGGATCGTTCATATCTAGTGGATGATAAATTTTAGAGAAAGTAAAGAAAATAAAGAACGAAAAACCATAATAGAAATGCACGGTTTAGAGAATTACAGCATGGCCAACATTTTACTTGTGAAATATGATTAAAAAGAATGATTAGAAAAATTATAATTAACTACGTTGTCTATAAAGAAGTTTGAGAAAAATAAAACATAAACATGGGGTACTTATTGAAATACCAAAATGCAGCTATATATATAATAATTTTTTGAAATTTTTAATTTGTTGAAATTTTGGATTTTTTGGGATATTTACAAAACAAAAAGAAAACAAAAAGAAGGAGGAAGTCCTCCCCCAAGCTTAAAATCTACATTGTCCGCAATGGAGAAGGAGGTCGGAGAACGAGAGAAAAGTAAAGTGCAAAAATAAAAGATAGAATTGAAAAACAGGCACTTCCCCGGTTTTATTTTGCAGGGCAAGTTGAGTGATGCCGCTCCTCCATGCCTGTGTTGTGGATCTTCATGAAACGTCGTCCGGCGGACTTTGGCATGGAAGCAGAACCGTTGGAGCAGGCGATCGCAGAAGTTTCAGCTTGCCGGAGCCAGTCGGGGCAAAAAGTGTAAAAGAAAGAAAACAGAAAAAGATAACTTGGGTTGCCTCCCAAGAGCGCCATTTGTTTAAAGCGTCGTTTGAGCTCGACGCATCAAAATAATAATGTCCCAAATATTGTTTAAAAATAAAGTTCGAAAAAAGTCAAAGTTTTGAAGAAAAGGAAAGTTCAGATTAATCAAAAGTCAGGACCGGAAAGATAGAGTTAACAGGGTTGAGACTGACATCATCACAGAAATACAGTTTAAGACGCTGACCATTCACTTTGAAAGTACCCTTATCAGGGTGGGAAATTAAAACAGTACCATAAGAAAAAACTTCTAAAACAGTAAAAGGCCCCGACCAACGTGATTTTAATTTACCCGGGAATAAACGTAAACGAGAATTATAAAGAAGCACTTGGTTGCCCGGCCTAAAGATTTTTGGGTGCCTAAGATGTCGATCGTGTAAACGCTTCGTCCGCTCTTTATAAAGTCTGTTATTTTCATACGCGTAAGAGCGCCACTCGTCGAGTTCGTTAAGTTGAAATTTTCTAAAATCGCCGACGGAGTGGGGATCGAAGTTTAAAAATCGTAAGGCCCAAAAGGCGCGGTGCTCTAATTCTACGGGTAAATGACACGACTTTCCGTAAACCAACCGATATGGCGTACATCCGAGGGCAGTTTTGTACGCTGTTCGGTAGGCCCATAGAGCATCGTCTAATTTGGCTGACCAGTCTTTTCTAGATGTTGAAACAGTCTTTTCTAAAATTCTTTTTATTTCCCTATTGACTACTTCGACTTGTCCGTTAGTTTGGGGGTGATAGGCAGTGGAAAGCTTATGAGTAATGCCATATTTAGTTAGGATTTTTGAGAATTGCGCGTTACAGAAATGGGAACCCCTATCACTAACGATAGCGCGCGGCGTACCGAATCGAGAAAATAATTTTTTTAGGAAATTAACTACAACTCGGGCGTCATTCGTAGGAAGAGCTTGGGCTTCGGCCCAACGCGAAACATAATCAACGGCAACTAAAATGTACTTATTCCCGAAGCTAGAAGGAAAAGGGCCGACAAAATCAATCCCCCAGAGGTCGAAAACTTCGCACTCTAGGAAATAATTTTGTGGCATTTCATTTTTATTCGAAATATTCCCCGACCGTTGGCAACTATCACACCTACTCACAAAGGCATGCGCATCTTTAAACAGGCTGGGCCAGTAAAAACCCGCGCTTAACACTTTGTGAGCGGTGCGAGCAGCTTGATAGTGCCCACCTGTCGGTCCTTCATGCAAATGTTTAATAATATCTAATCCTTCATCGAAAGAAACACACCTCCTGATCACTTGGTCGGCACAAATTCTGAAAAGATGCGGGTCCTCCCAAAAATAGTTTTTTAGCTCAGAAAAGAATTTCTTCTTTTGCTGAGATGAAAACTCTTTTGGGAGCACACGGGCCACTAGATAGTTGGCGATGCGGGCAAACCAAGGAGAAGTAGATGTGTTAATTATGAACAGCTTCTCATCAGGAAAATAGTAATGAAAAGAATTTTCGTCTAATTGTTCTATAAACGGGTTGTCTAGGCGCGAAAGGTGGTCGGCGGCCAAGTTCTCGGCACCTCGCTTATCACGATTCTCTAAGTCAAACTCCTGGAGGAGTAAGACCCAGCGAATCAAGCGAGGCTTGGCATCCGTTTTAGAGAGAAGATATTTGAGGGCCGAGTGGTCCGTAAAAACAATAATTTTCGAAAGAGTAATATAAGGGCGAAATTTGTCAAATGCGAATACTACCGCTAAGAGCTCCTTCTCGGTTGTGGTGTAATTTTCCTGTGCAGATGTGAGTGTTTTACTAGCGTAATAAATGGGGTGGAAGTTTTTGGAAATACGTTGACCTAGTACGGCTCCCACCGCATAACTACTCGCATCACACATTATTTCAAATGGAAGATCCCACACCGGAGCTATCATGATTGGCGCATTAACTAATTTTTGTTTTATTAAATTGAAGGCAGCTAGACAGAGTTCATCAAAGATGAATGGGGCGTCTTTTTCTAAGAGATGGGTAAGGGGCTTGGTGATTTTGGAAAAGCCCTTTATGAAGCGGCGGTAGAAACCCGCATGACCCAGGAAACTTCTTATGGCTTTTATGTTCGTAGGTGGCGGCAGTTTTTCGATAACTTCTATTTTCGCAACGTCTACTTCAATACCCCTTTCAGAAATTTTATGTCCCAAAACTAACCCTTCCCTTACCATAAAATGACATTTTTCCCAATTTAAGGCGAGGTTAGTTTCTTCGCATCGCTCTAAGACTTTTTCAAGGTTTTCTAAGCAACTAACGAAGGAATTCCCGAAGACGGAGAAATCATCCATGAAGACTTCCATAATGCTTTCTACGTACTTGTCAAAGATGGTGAGCATACATCGTTGGAATGTAGCCGGCACATTGCACAATCCAAACGACATTCTTCGGTAGGCGAAGGTGCCGAAGGGACAAGTAAACGTAGTTTTCTCCTGGTCCTCGGGGGAGATGGGGATTTGAAGATACCCCGAGAGACCATCGAGAAAACAATAAAAGCTATATCCGGAAAGTCGTTCTAAAATTTGATCAATGAACGGCAAGGGGAAGTGATCCTTGCGGGTGGCGTCATTCAACTTACGGTAATCTATACACATTCGCCATCCGGTCACCGTCCGAGTCGGGATTAATTCATTATTTTCATTACTTACGACCGTTATCCCTCACTTCTTTGGTACTACCTGTACTGGGCTAACCCACTTACTGTCGGATATAGGATAGATAATTCCTGCGTCTAACAATTTCATAACCTCGCCCTTAACTACGTCTTTCATGTTTGGGTTTATACGGTGCTGAGGTTGTATAGAGTTACGAGAATTATCTTCCATTAAGGTTTTATGAGTGCAGAAAGATGGGCTTATGCCCTTGATATCAGATATCTGCCAAGAAATATCTTGGCGATGCTTTTGTAAAATTGAAAGAAGTTTATTCTTTTGTGCATCCGTGAGGTAGGCCGAAACTATGACAGGTAGCTTGGAGTCCTTTTCTAAGAAAGCGTATTGAAGGTGCTCTGGTAGTTCTTTCAGTTCCAAGGTTGGGGGGTCATCATACGAGGTTTTGGAAATTTGTTCTTTTTCAAAAACTATGTCCTCGTACACTTTTTTATATGTAAAATTAAAAGGGGTGTTGCTAGCGGCCATGGAGGCTTCGTGCAGCGATTCAGTTGGAAAAGTAGAAGAGGAACAGAAATCAAAAAATTCTATTTCAAAATCAGAGGTGCGAGTGGAGGATTCTTCACTTAGGTGTAGAGATTCAGTTGGAAGAGTAGGAGAGGAACAAAAATTGGAAAATTCTTTGTCAAAATCAGAGGTGGGAGAGAAGGATTCTTCACTTATGCTATCCATGAAAAAACAGGAGTCATCATTAGCTAGTGTGTTCTTCATCGAGGGGGTGATAGAGAAAGTTACCTCATCGTCGCACACTCGAAGGAAGAGCTTACCATTGCTTACATCAATGATAGCTCGAGAGGTGGCAAGGAAGGGTCGGCCAAGGATCAGGGGAACCTCGACGTCTTCTTCGATGTCTAAAATGACAAAGTCCACCGGGAAGATGAACTTGTCAACTTTGACTAGGACGTCCTCCACTATTCCTAACGGGTATTTGACTGATCTGTCGGCGAGCTGGATACTCATGCATGTGGGGTTGAGACTACCAATTCCTAACTTTTTAAACAACGAGAAGGGCATAAGATTAATACTCGCACCTAGGTCGGCTAAAGCGTGTTTGACAAAGAGATCACCAAAGACACACGAGATAGAGAAACTACCCGGGTCACTGATTTTCTTCGGTAATCCGTTTGTCAAAACCGCCGAGCATTCGACATTTAACGTGACATGCGAAAGGTTCTCTAACTTCTTCTTGTTAGTTAGGAGGTCCTTAAGGTATTTTGCGTACTTTGGCATCTGGGATATGGCTTCGTGGAAAGGCAGATTTACGTGGATTTGTTTAAACATTTCCAAAAAACGGGTGTATTGATTATCCTGTCGTTGTTTATTAAGTTCGGAAGGGTATGGCGGGGATGGATTATTTTTAAAGGTGGGTGGTGGAGTGAGTTCTTTTTCTACGATAGGGGTGATAATTTCTTCGGCAGAGGGTGGAATTTTTAAAACGGGAACGGAGCTTTGATTTTTTAAAACGGGAGCGGAGATTGCCTCGGGTTCTTCACTTACCATACCAGGAACTTTCTTTCCACTCCGAAGAGTTATAGATTTCGCTTGCTCTCTCGGTTTGGGCTCGGTATTGGAAGGAAGAGACCCTACGGGTCGCTCAGAAATCATTTTAGCGAGCTGTCCTACCTGATTTTCTAAGTTTTTAACACTTCCGGTTAAGGTCCTAATCGTAGCGTCATTAGCATTCATGTATTTTGAAAACACTTCCTCCAAATTTGGAGGTTTTGGAAAACTTTGAGGAGGAGGTGGTGGTGGAGCAGAAAAATCACTTTGCAGTGGCGGGCGCACAGCATTCGATGGATTGCTCCACGAAAAATTCGGATGATTTCTTAACGCAGGATTATAACTATTCGGAAAATTAAAACCAGGAGGATGATAATTCGCAGCAGAAAAATTATTAAAAGCAGTTCTAGGCATATTATTTACATAATCCAAATGTTCGGCGGGAGGAGTTGCAAATTCCCATACCTGAGGAGCGGAGGCAGCAATCATCTCCGTAATTTTTTTGCTTAATATTTCAACTTGCAGTGCGAGTTGGGAGACGTTGTCCACTTCAAAGAGACCTGCAGGTTTGTTTGGGCGGGACCTAGGCACATTCCACTGGTAAGTGTTCATGGCCATGTCTTCAAACAGCTCAAGAGCTGCTTCCGGGGTCTTATAGTTTAAAGTACCGCCAGAAGCTGCGTCTATCATTTGCTTCGTGCTTTGATTTAGCCCATTATAAAACGTCTGTACCTGCAACCATACAGGCAGAGCGTGATGTGGGCATCGTCTTAATAATTCATTAAATCTTTCCCAGGTTTCGTAAAGGGTCTCAGAGTCTATTTGTCCAAAGGCAGAAATGTCATTCCTAAGTTTAGCAGTTTTAGCAGGCGGAAAATACTTGGCCAAAAATTTTTCAGTTAATTGCGTCCAAGTAGTTATGCTATTTTTAGGAAGGGTGTTCAGCCACTGCTTAGCCTTAATTCTAAGAGAGAAAGGAAATAATCTTAGCATAATAGCATCATTTGTGACACCATTTATCTTGAAGGTGTCACAAATCTCAAGAAAGCTGGCTATGTGTGCGTTCGGGTCTTCATCTTGAAGCCCGTCAAATTGCACATACTGCTGCACCATTTGAATTATGCCAGGCTTCAGTTCAAAATTATTATTATTTATTGCAGGGCGAACTATACTAGTTTCTGTACCCTCGAGATTTGGTCGTGCATAATAGGACATAGGCCTTTGCACGACTTCCTCCACGTTGGGTTCTGCCATTCTTAAGGTAGAAAATGACTCGGAATCCTCAACCGGCACTTGGGTAGTAGGGCCTTGAAATCGCGATCTTCTCCAAAGAGTACGCTCAATTTCGTGGTCCAGGTCCAAAGTAACCGACGGACTTCCGCGGGTCATACACTAGAAGAAGAGAGGAGAAGCAAGACTAAAAAGTAAAAGAGCTAATGAAGTTGGAAAAAAAAATTTTTTGAAATAGATTTTTTTTATGTTTTAACTCCCGAACTTCCCAAGGGCTACCCGGTGAAGGGTTCGCAAGGTACTAGACAAGATAGTGGCATTTAGAGCCACTTTGCCTTTTTCGAGAGAGTTAGGTGGTGTAGAAAATTTTGTGATGTGGGTTTCTATTAAGAATGCGGTAATTAAAATCCAGCCATTTATCTCTGTGCGAGTAGGCGGAAATTAAAGGCTATACTCACGCACTCGATAGAAAATTAAAACACACCCACTCTACAGAAAGTAAACACACTCTAATGAAATAAAGCCTGCCAATTAACTCAAGTGAGTAGACGGAAAAATAAAATACGCACACTCTACTGAAATAAATCCAGCCAATTAACTCAAGTGAGTAGGCGGAAAAATTAAAAATACGCACACTTAACAAAATCCAGCCATTTAACTCAAGTGAGTAGGCGGAAAAAAATTTAAGAAGAAGGAGGGTGAGAAAGAGAAGTGATAAAATTAATATATTCGCGTTTTCAATTTATCAACAAGCGTTGCTTCCCCGGCAACGGCGCCAAAAACTTGATTGTCTCTTAGATATCTGCAAGGAGAAAATACCCAAACTAACAATTCATCAAGGCAAGTATACCTATCGAAATGCAGCTAGGGGACACAAGTGTCGTATTGAAATCCGGGAACAGTTGAGTAAGCTTACTCACACGAAATCTATTATTTTATCGACGGAAAAATAAGGTTTAGCTAAATGTACTAAAGGAAGAGAACTACTTGCATGAAAAGATAAAGAGAGCTAAAAGAACGATTAACTTAAGCTTAGTAACGATGAAGGGAAAATGCACTCGATCAGAAATCACCTCGGCAAGAGTGGTTAGAAAAATACGATAAATAAACCTAAGCTAATTAGGGTAAAGGTCCTTGACCGTGGAGGTTCAATGAATATTGACACGCTTCTCTCGAAGGTCGTGCCTAACTGAGTTTAGGAAGGTCCGACCGACTTTCGCCTAAATCGGAGGCCTAAAACTCGCTTTATGCGGTGAACCCCTCTAATGGATTTTACTCCAATCCGGGAGATTTGAACGTCTGCCTCTCTCGAGGGGTGCGAACAACTCCCTTTACTCTTGAGTGCTCATTTCAAACCTTCGGCCTCTCGGCTAGCCCAGAATGAAAGCAAAGGTGGAGAGTATATATCGATGATATACCTCCAACCCGTGATAAATCAAGAGTAATTCAAAGCCAAACCCTAAACAGAAAAGGTAAGATTCAAAGCATCATAACCTAATCACTCGAACCTCGGATCAATTAGATCGAGTACATGGAGGATTAGTTAATCATGGTGAGGTGGAAGAGGGGGATGAGTAGAAGAAAAATACTGAAAACAGAGCAGGAACGAAAAAGAAAACAACACTTTTTATTAAGAGAAACAGTGATCTTACAGCTTGACAACCAGAGATTACAAGAACATGAAAAGGAAACTACACTATCATTAGCATCATACTATAGAAAGAAGCTAGGAGCTAATACAGGGAAAGCATAAAGCTAGAGCTACGAACTAAAAATGGAAAGACATGCTTAAAAAGTTCAGAAATACAAAGGACAGAACCTCCCCTCTCAAAGCGAAAAGTTGTCTAAAACCCCTGGAGTTGGGCTCTATTTATAGAATTTTTTCGGGTCGGGTCACGCCCCCCTGTCATGCCCTGGTCGGGCGTGACCCTGGGGCGTGACACATTCGGCGCGAATTTTTCGGACAGGAATTGAATTCTGACGGAGTTGTTGCGGTACACGCCCACAAGTCACGCCCTGGCAGGGCGTGTACCTGGGGCGTGTTGTTTGCGGCGTGACTTTGTTGAGCTGAAATTGAATGCTGGAGGTGACGGGCGGAATTGCTGAAGTACACGCCCATATGTCACGCCCGGGTCAGGCGTGACCCTGGGGCGTGACACTTTCGGTGCGACGGTGGAGCGGGAAAACGAGCGCGCTGCGGCGATTCCTCAGAACCTGGGGACACGCCTCTAGTACACGCCCGTGTCGGGTGTGACACGGGCGTGACCGAGGGCGTGTACACTAAGTTTCCACGGAATGTAGTTTCGGACCAATTGCTTCATTCCTCTGGGTTACACGCCCTAGGTACATGCCCTGGTAGGGCGTGACCTTGGGGCGTGTCACAGCAAACTTCGGCTGAAAGCCGTGAAAACCTGCAAAAAGCAGAAAAAATGCATTAGCGACAAAAATATATACAAAGGGGAATCAAAACAAGTACTTTACAAGACATGATTGGCTTTAAAACCCCGAAAATATCCTAATAAAATTGACTGCAAACTGTATTATCAGAAACTCCGGTCAAGCTGGCTGAACAAACCACTACTCTAGAAACCAAGATATCTTCTGCCACAAAGGAGATGAAAACACAACTGACAACTCATTCAGCCTCCTTGATTAAGGATATCCAAGCTTCTGACAAAGTGTTAGATGAAAATTTACTTAAAGTCAATAATTCTTTAACCTCTAGAATTAATCATTTGGATGGTCAAGTAAGATTCCATAAAAATGATTTGAGTGATCATATTGAAAGAGAAGTCATAAATGTGGAGAGGGTAATGATAAAGGCCAGCTCTGAGCACGCTACCTAGATATCAAACAACATCAGAGACACTTTAGGCCATCCTCCCCTATGGTATGATGGAGACCAAACTACTGAGTATGGTTGTCAATCAGCTTAATTTGAAGCTATTCATGCTGCTGAGCAATCCATGTACAATTCTCCTACATAAATTCCATTTGAGGCTATCCAAACTGCTGTCCATTCTATGTACAGTCCTCCACCACAAGTTCAGAATATAGTATGTGAAGAGGTGGATATGCTGCATCTGCCTTGCTGAAAGAAAAAGAAGCTCAAATGTCAAAGAAAACGTTTAGGAAACAAGCAGAAGCTAGGCCAGATTTTGAACAATGGAGCCCAACTTCCAAATCAATTATTCTCACTATATGGAAAGCAGTTAATACTAATGCTACTGGCAGGGGAAAAATGGTACACAGAACAAGAATGGGTTAAGCACTTAAAGTAGCAAGATGTCATTCAAAAATTCAGACATTATCTAAAGGCAGGGAAGATCCCAGCTAATTCTGTTGAGCCTAGCAAATACTTTCCCAAGCCATATCACTATTTTGAAAGGCAAATTCTGAAGAAGGAAAAGATTGCTAAATCAAAGACTGACAAAGACAAAAAGATAGCTGATGACAAAGTCACTGAAGTTAAAGCCAAGATCCAATCAGGAAAAGGCATTGTCATCAAGGAGACAGATCTTTCCTATGATATTTTTATTTTTTGAACATTATGAAATTTTTTGCTTTATAAGAATAGTTTAACAAACCTGAAAAATGTAATCCTTTGACAAGATATAACGAAAATTGGGTTGCACTGTATTCTATCTGTGTTATCAACTGTGTTAATTTATATTTTGTTCAGCACTGTTGATTTTATATCTTTATCATCATATTTTGGTATCATGGTGTTTATCATTGAATTGAGGTCGTGGTTTCTCCAAGTAGGGGGAGATTGTTGGGTACATTGGGAATTGTGTACCTGATTTGTAGAAGACCTTTCAACTCAATGATATACACAAATTTGTATTTGATGAATGTTGAGTTTACTTGTGCAGGAAAAATAAACTAAGTCTAAAAGTGTCGAGACACTAGACAAGTGTTGACATCTTTGTAAAAGTTGTGCTGAGTCAAGGAATCAAGCTGTGTCAACACTCAGGACTAGTGTTGACACACTCATTCAAGAAGTGTCGAGACTAGATGAAAGGTGTGTCGACACTCAGGACTTGGGTCGACACCGTTAGTCAATAAACCAGCTGTGTCGACACTCAGGACTAATGTCGACACATTTTACACAAGTTGTGTCGAGACAAGAAGCTAGCAGTGTTGTTACACACAGATTATTGTCGACTTCCCTATAAGAGAAGTGTCGACACCCAGGAATGATGTAGACACAATCAATGTACGGAAGTGTCAACACCTTCATGTAGAATTTTTCAAGCCAAAAATTCTTTTAAGTCCAGAATTCAAGCATGAAGTTCTAACAACTGTCTGAACTATCATATGTTAGTGGATTAATCATGGTAGCCGGTTACTTTTGCCAAAGCCTGTATAATGAGACCAACAAAATGGAGACAGAGCAATTAATTATAATTCCTCTCTTCTAAGTCTGTCAGTGCAATTTAAGAGAATTCTGAAGGCGGAAAGAAGGCAGATCGTGGATCAACTTCTATCTTCTCCCGCCAAATTCAATCCTACCTTCTCCTTCAAGAAGCTTTGAAAATGCTAAGAAGGATTGGGCCATTTTCTTCACAGCCAGGATTAAGGGAGAAGATTCACTTCAAGATCTGATCAAGAAGAAGTCACTAGTCTCTTTCTTTCTGGGTGACATTTCGAAACAAAAAATTCCTTTTGCTATTATAGTTTTATAAGATCAATCTGTAGATCTGAGGGTAGGAGATTGATTTCTTTGAGTTATAAGCCTAAATTATAAAGCCCGAGGTAAGGTTGTGTGCCTGAGAGAGGAGAAGGGGAAATTTTCTATAAGCTGTAGGAACTAAAGGTTTTGAGGTTATAGGGCAAGGGTTTGCCTGAGGAGTAGGAGTGAAGGTGCACTCCGAGGTAGGGTTCTTGGAGAGGAATTTGAGTTATAGGATCTTGAAGATCTGAGGTAGGACATCGCATTGTCTGAGTTGTAAGAGCAAGCTGGGCTCTGAGGTGTATGATCTGTGGATCTGAGGAAAAGAAAGAAGAAGTTTTACCGAATCTAGTTCATTGATAGACAGGCAAAGGAGGAAGTGGATGTACCCATAAATTGGGGAACCACTATAAAACTATTATGTGTTGTACTATGCTGAGATCTGTGTTGTACTGTAATTTGTGTTGTGCTGTGATTTGTTCTGTAAAAATTAGATTTGTGCTGCATTTTCTTGAATAACTGTTATTGGATTAATAAACACACAAAGAAATATCAAAGACTTAAAGTAGCCAAATATTGAATTGGACCTATTCACCCCCCTCTTGGTAACTCTCAATCTTAAACAAACACTTTATATATTTTTTCCGAGCTTTACTTCTTGCTCGGGTTCACCGGAGGAGCCGCCTCCGGCAGACATATCGCCGAGCTCATGACGAACATTCTCTGAAAATGGTGATAGCTCTTCCTGTTCCCCTACAGCATAAGGATAAAACGGAGCAAAAGTTGTAGCTGCAAAAGGAGCAGGATAGAAAGGAAAAGCCGCTACAGGAGGAGCAATGACAGGAGCTGATAGTCAAGGATGACTTTCCTGAAAGTTCAGAAATCTTGCTGCACTTCCCCGTGCTGCTTCCCGGAAGAAGTTTTGACGCGCTGCAAACTCATAATTCTGAGGTCGCAAGGGGGATGCAGGCCTTTGCGGAAAGGTTGTTGTGTAAGGAGGAGGATAGACTGATGGGTAAGCTGGAGGATAAGCTTGTTGATTCTCCAATGTTGGTGTTCAATTGATCGGAGTAGTCGGGGTAACTGGAGCTGCTACAGATTGTATGTCTAATCGCTGCGTGATTGCAGCAAGAATTTGGTTGATTGCTTGAAATTGCTGGGAATTTTCACGGCGTGTTTGCACGAAGGCCTCCCAAAGAGGATCATCACTGGGACTTGATTGAAAAATATTCTCGGCTGAATAATGATCTAACATGGCTAACTGTCGGTGTTCACCGTCTGTTCGGATCTGAAGGTCACGTGTGAACTGTTGATGCGCGAAAATGGATGAGGGGAGAAATGGGTTGTTGTCGCGGGCACCAGCAGCTAACGGGGTGTGTTTGGTCTCACAGGCAAGGTGAAGAGGTTGATGGTTGTGGGATAGAGGAGAGGAGGAAGTTTCTGTGTGCTCGAGGGTCGTGCAAACGCTTGTTCAAGAGTTGCAAGGATAGAGGAGAGAAGGTTGTTGATCCGAGTATGGGGATGGTAGGGAAGGTTGAAAAGGAGCCATCGAGCAGACAATTACTTTGACGGTTGTGCTTGCAGGTTGATGCAGAGAGAGTTGATCTGAGAAGAAGAAAGGGGCCGCTAGCAGCGGCAAAAGCAGACTTAGCCCGTCGCGGCTTAAATGCCACTATTGCACCAGTAACTGGGAATTTGACCCATCCAAAGATTCATCCAAGATCTGCTTCATGTTGCTATCCTGAATCAAAGCCTGCCGAACTCTATCCGCTAGGTCACACTGTACCTCTGACCAAAACAATTTCGCCAATTTCAGAGAGCCACGGTTACCAATCTACACTGAAGAGTCTAATCCAGTAAAGCATCTTCAAGCCTTTTAATTAGTTGTTGCTCTCAAAACTCTCTCAGATGCTACTAAATGCAAGCTCCTTGTGACAACATTTGATGGACAAGTGAGGGATTGGTTCTATGGCTTGCTCCCTCAGTCCATCACTTCCTTTGCTAATCTGCGAAGGGAGTTCTTACTCAGAGTCTCTACTTCAACAAAGAGAAAGGGCAGACCAGAAGCCCTATTTGAGATCAGGCAACGTCTGAATGAAACTTAGTCTAAGTTCTTTGATCGATTCCAGCAAGAAATCTTGGACATCGAGATCATTGATCAAGAAATGTACCGAGTGGCTCTTATCCACATTCTTTGTGAAGGGCTGCTCAAGCTTGAAGCCAATGTCCAAGCACCAAGAACATACCAAAAGATGATTGTCCTAGCCAACTCATACATCTGAGGCGAAAAAAGCAACCCAGGCTTCGTCTCCAGGCTTATAGCAGAGAAAGATCCTCCTTCTCACAAGCAGCCTCCGAGGTCTCCTCACAAAGATTTCTCATATAACTCAAGGAAGGGAAGAAGATTTCAGCGTCATCGGTACTCCTTCCTAGACAGCGATCACACTCGAGATCAATTATTATTACTACCAGCTCCATCTTCACAAACAGCCTCAGTTCATCAGCAGCAAGATGATGACTTGCAAGAATGCGAACTTGAAGAGGCCATGCTAGAAGTAAGCTAAGTCATGAAATATATGGCTAATTATAAAAGGCCTTATCGACCAACTGATCAAAGATCTAAAGACTCAGATCCATACTGTGAATTTCATAAAGAGCCATGCCACCTAACTGAATACTGCCGAGCACTTCGTCAAATAGTACAACGGACGCTTCGGCAGGGTAAGATGTGTGACTTGCTCCCCAACGATGATCACCCTGATCCAACAACCTCAAAGGGCAAAGAAGTTGCAGACACTCCTTGTTGCTCAAGAGGAGTGAGCCAAGTCGACGAATACACTTGCCTTGTTATTAACAATGTCGTAAACCTTTGATGCCAATGACGAGGGCAAGCTTGGAAGACAATTCTGAAAATAAAGGGATATCATCGCTCCTTAAAGCTCCTCGCATTCATTACCGGTTACACTTACTCTACTTTACATGTTTCAAACATTGTCTTTACAAAGCACTTATAAGTGTTTATTCTTCCATTTCAATAATGTTTACATTGGAGATTCCATACTGACACATTTCCCTTTTGGAGTGCTTCCTCCTTCATTTTCTCTTTGCCAAAGAGATCATTGAACCACTGAGATATCATAGAGTCTTGCTATAGGCCCCCTCGAGATTGGACTACGATGTAAGGCCACGATGACCACATATCGCGGGGAGTGTTCGCATATGTGTAGTGGCAGCCGTCTAACTCTCATATGGTGGAATACGGGACTTTGGATCCTAGCCGGTATCTAACACAAAGTGGGCATCAAGGGAGGTCCCATGTGTTAGCTCTAATGTGCTTCATTAAGGATACATTACAGTAACGATGATCTTTGCTTGACAAGCAATGACGATCAAGCGTAGCCTTATCTCTTCGATCATCTCACAACTGTGATGGACGAACACTCTATGGTACTCTCAATCCGTGCTTTCGCGGGATCCACAACTCCGCTGATCTTTCCACAGACAAGAAATTCTATAGGCCACTTGGCACAACTAGTCTCATTGATCAGTGATGTTGTAACCCGAGGCAAGAGAGCAGTGTATCTAGCGATCCTTCTCAGGATTTCCTTTGCTTTTCTCATTTTGGCCCTTCTAAAGGATGCGCAGCCAGCCCGCTCTTAGTAGGACTATACTCCTGATGACCCTTTTTCAGCCAAGCGATGCATAAGGCCCAAGGGTGATCTCATGTGGCAGCATCCAGTCTTTCTTGGTCATCTCCGAGCATGGACATTTTTTTATCAACTGCCACTTTCACATATGAACAGGTTAAATCCGACCTACCAAAAGGATCCGTAAAAATCATTTTGCTTACTCTCATCTTATATGCATTGCTTGCTCAAAGCTCTATCAGATGATTATCTGCCAAGCTCTTTGTTACTCTTATCAAATGTAAATGACATCAATCATCAGACAAAGAATCTGGATCTTTTTGACTAACAAGCAATGCTATTGAAGTCTAGTTAAAATGATTTCTTCTTATTGATTTGGACTTCATTTTAAAGATGTCATCTTTAATCTAGCAAGATCACTATTCTGGTTTGATCTTCATTCAATTATCATCAGAGATCGTCAGACATTTCTTCTGTTATATGATCATGTCCATCTTATCTCATCAATTGTTAGCACTCGCAAGTCTCGCTCTGGTACTTGTAGCTTAATTCATTATACTATGTCTGCTTCTCACTCTTCTCTTTGTAGTGATTAGCGGGTATTTGCCTGTTTCTTCATAGGTACTTTCAACCTACTTTCATATATCACATCGGCTTCTAACCCTTTTCTTATAGAGATCAGCAGATGCTTGCAAGTTTATTCATAGGTACTTGCAGCTTAGTCTTTTCATATATCACATCTACGTAAAACTCTTATCTTGCAGGGATCAACAGATACTTGCAAGTTTCTTCACAGGTACTTGCAACCTACTTTCATATATCACATCTGTTTCTAACTCTTTTTGTAGAGATCAGCAGATACCGGCAAGTTCCCTTCAGGTACTTGCAGCCTAGCTTTTCCTTCATATCTGCTTCTAACTTCTCTTTTTTAGAGATTAGTAAGTACTTGCAAGTTGCCTTTAGGTACGTGCAGCTTTCTTTACTTATATATTTGCCTCTAACTTCTTTTTTGCAGAAACAAGCAAACGCTTGCAAGTCCCTTTCAAAACACAGCGGTAGACATGTCTCCTTCATTTTGGCAAAGGCAATTCAGGTACACACAAGATGTACCTTCCATACATGCCTACACTAACTTTTCCTTTACTGGAAGAAGATAGTCATTAGCAAACTCCTAAGGAGAAACATCAGGTTCTATCTCTCCTTGCACCCTTCTTTTCCTTTGGGGTGGTTCACGATTTTTGTGGGTCTCCTTCTTTTTCGAAGTTCCCTTTGGAACTTAAAAAAGTGTGGGGAATATATTAACCCAGAAATCTTCAATCCTTCCCACGGTAGATGTTGAAACCGATTGCTCGATCTCCTGTGGAGTTCGCCCTTAGGGAAGGGGTGGTCTCGCGCCTACTTCACTCTTGCAAGCAAAACAACAAAGAAGACAAGGTGACACCGACCCAAGGGCTCGGCAGGCAGGTCCCACCCCAAACCCAGAAAATCTCAGAGCGCTTCCCCTCCTTAGCCAGAAGCCGAGCTAAGGTATCCTCAGAAATCACTTAAAAGTCGGAGCAGGGAGATCCAGAAGTGTCCCCTCTGCGGTACCCCTTGGGTCCTATTTATAGTTTTTAGAAATTGAACTGCCAATAACCAAAAGAGCTGACCTGAAATTACCAAGAAGCCCTTAGTCGGGTCTGCCAACAGCCAAACTCCGCTGTTCTGAACAGCTATGTGCAGTCCGGCCTGGTCTGCCAACAGCGTGGCTCCTCCTTTCTGTGGAGCTATTCACACCCGTGGGGGCCCTCCATGCAATTCCTCCTCGGGGGCTTCTACTGGGCCCCATCCATGAGTAAGATGGTCGGCTCGCCACTAATCCCTCCCGCGAGAGGCGGGCGCGACCTGGCCCTAGCGGCTCGCCTATCCTTCTGGGGCGAGCGCGAGCCGGGCATCGCGACTCGTCGAAATTCCGCCGAGTCGGACGGGGCAGCCCGGTCGCGGGTAGGGAGCGGGCCGACGACCGTGATGAACATTAGAACAGCTCGCGGATCGCGGGTTGCAGATCACGGGTCGAGCGGGCTATCGGCCAGGAATCACCTCGCCTGGCTCGCTCGACTGAACTGAGCTGGAGAGGACCGGCTTCTTGTTGTATGTCTGCTTGTTGCTTAGGTGCGGGTTGCGGGACTGGGTTCGCTCGATCTTCTTGGCGGGGCCCGCTCGATGAACACGGGGTTGTACACAATCCCCGCTCTTTTTGAGCTTGATAAAGCTCGGAAAGAATCATCCAACCCGCGTGTTCGGCGAGTATGGTGCTGAGCTGGCCGGGAATCTTCTGGTGGGGCCCCACTTATTCGGCTATAAATATACCACCGAGCCCAGGGGGGGCTCCCCAGACCATCTCATTTTTTCAAGCGGACTGCAGCTTCCTGATGCCGGTCAGCGAAGAGGTGCGAGCCCGCCTGGCATCTGCGGGCCAGAAGACGCGGGAGGAGTCCCTCAAGGCCGCCCCCTGGCTAGAGCGCGGGTCTCCCGGCCCTCTCTTTAGACCGGTAAAGGGAAAGATTGTGAGGCGTTCCCCGGCGAATAACTTCCCGGGTTCCAGCTCGGCCGCCGGTGTCGAGGTCGCTTCTGAGGTACGTGATCTCCCCTCCCGGCTTGTTGCCACGTTTCAGACCCTTTGTCCTGTAGGTGCTGCCTCGTGAAGACGAGGGGGATAGGGGGGAGGATCACCCCCCTCCCTTGTCGTCTGAGAGGGTTGCTAGTCCCTCAGGTCTGGACCGTCCACCCCCGAATATCCCTCATTCGCCGTTTCCCCCCGGACTAGGGAAATCACTTGCGGCCTTCGAGGGAGAACACTTTCAGGGCCGGCCGTGCTCCTCTCGTCCTTCCATCGGTATGGACGACGTGCCAACCCCTGGTAAGCTCGTTCTCAGCGCTTGCCTTGTTCTCGCTCATTCCTTCTGAACCTCCCATTTGAAGGCTATAACATGATTTCCTCTGAAACTGAGATGAGCGAAGGGTACTCGCCTCCGCCTGACGTGGAGGGTGTTTCAGATTACCTGGGCGACCAGACTGATGCGGTGGGGATGAAGAGGCAGGTGACACGGCTCTTCCAGAAACATACTCTGCCGCGAACCAGAACGTAACGGCGGGGCAGATGGAAGTGGATCCAGTACTGATCCACCCTTTCTCCTCCCCTGTTCGCGGGATATCGCAGGGTTGCCGCTATTTCAAAGACTTATTCTGTATCTGTGATGATTTGCGACTATCTTTGCCCGTCTATGGGCCTGATTTTTGATTTTTGATGCATGTCGAAGTTATCATGTTGCTGCTTTTATTCTCCGCGGGGCGGGCTCGAGTGTACCCGCATCCCCCGCTCGCCTCCCCCTAGTGTGAGGGCAGGTCAGGGGATCGACTCGATCAACCCGCCATCCCGATCGCTGCGGGAGCGGGCCGAGGAGCGTGCCGGCTAGGAGTCTCCCCGACTCGCTCAGAATCCTGGGCGGGTACGGGCCGAGACTCGCCCGTCTATTCCTCGCGCGGATGCGGACGTGCGAGGCCCGCTCCTGAACAGTCTTGGCGGGCTCCGTTGCGGGTCGGGAAGTCAAACCGTCCGGCCTGATTTTTGCTACACGCACCTTTCCTGTCGGCGGGAAATTTCCCGCCCTTTCTCCCCCCTATAAATAGGCCTTGCCGGTTCTTATCCTCCCACCGATTCAAAGCACTCACCCATTTCCTCCTCTTCGCGAGGCATGGCTCGCATTCTCCCTTTGGATCTATCTCGCCCGAACGGCGGCAGTTCGGTGGAATGGGCGGCGGCGGCGGCGATGCGGACGGGCGAAGCAAGTGCGCCTGGACCTTCTCAGATCATGACTTTCCCCACGCCATCATCTCGGAGCGCGAGTACCTAGATGCCCTTGGCGACGACGTCCCGCCGGGATTTTCGGCGAGACGGCCCAGGGAAGGGGAGAAGATCAATGATCTGTCTAGGGACGAGCTCGCCATACCCCTGGCTCACTTTGAGGTGAGTCTTCGGCTTCCCCTGTGGCCTGAGGTGCGCCAAGTGCTGAAGTACTTCGGGGTCGTCCTAGGCCATATGACCCCGAACTCCGTAGCTGTAATGGTAGGGTTCGCATGCTTTCTGCGGGAGGATCGAGTCCAGTTCAGTCTCGCGGTTCTCTGCAAACTATTCTCCTTCCATGCGAACCGGGATGGGACCACCTATTTCTCCAGCGCCCACCTCAAGGTGCGGGAGACCGTTAATAAGAGTCACAACTGGCTCATGAAGTTCTTGTTCGTCAAGGGGAATTTTGGCAACGTCCCCTTCTCGCCGGTGCAGCTCAGCGAGGCGAGTTACCGCCCACCCAGTTTGGGGGGCCATGAAGCTGACCTGTGTGGGTTCTTCGCCGGGAAGAACTTCGAGGTCGCGTACTTGCGCCGCAACCTCGATGACCTTGCTGTCGTCCTGCATGGGGGAGGTTTGCCACTCACCACTGCTCTGTCTTGCCATTTTATTTTTTGGTTTTACCCTCTCTTCTTGGCAGGCGAGCGAGACGTTCCCCTTCACCCCCCCCCCCCCCTACGAGAGTGCTCGTATCGCCTTCGGGGTCCTCGCCCGGGCTCAGGCCGAAGACGTCGCTCAGCGCGACGCCCTGTCGGTCCCTGCTAAGAAGCGGCCGGGCGGAGTACTGCCTGCTCCCCCGCCCAAGATGGCGAAGACTACTGGGCAGCAACCCGCCGGTGGCCAAAGAAAAGGCAAGGCCCCGACGGATCTTCCGGCCGAGGGCCCACCCTTTGGTCGCTTAGACCAGCGACACCCCCGGCGGGGCGGCAGGCACTTCCGGGCCGCCGGATAGCTCGCAAACTGCCGCGAAGCCGGTGCCGAGAGGGCATCGCAATTTCGGCTACAGCGAGAAATACCTGGACGAGCTCGGCGTCCCGCTTCTGTCATGGTACAATGAGTCAAATCGCGCAGTGGTCTCGACTCTGCTGCCGAGTTGGCTGGAGCAGGACACCATTGGTGGGGAGGACTATAATTTCTCGTTCGGCCTCTACTCGCGAGAGGATGCCTCTATCTATGACAAGGAGGCGACGCGAGTACTGGTGTATGAGAGCGCGCGGGCCTAAGTGCGCGGCCTGGAGTTAGCCCATATGGTTGGGAGGCGTTGCACCCAGCTGGAGCGGAGCGCCACCTCTCTCAAGAAGTTGGCGGACGAGAGGGAGGAGGCCCGAAAACTTGCTTAGGAGGACGTGGATCTCCAGAGGAAACGGGCCGACACAGCCGAGGAGACCCTCGCGCAGTACTTGGGAGGGGTGGTACGTGCTTACTCCCAATCACCGCTTCTTCTCGCGAATCCACCTTACGATTTTCTTTCCTTTTCTCAGGATGCGGCGACGGCCAGTCGGATGGGTGCTGAGATCGCCGCCCTTGGACAGGACAAGTCAGCGCTTGAGGAGCGGGTGCGCGAGCTGGAGGCTGCCGCCGCTGTCCCTCCACCAGGTAACAGGGGCTGCCCGATCGAACACCATTCTGACTACGAGTTGGAGGTGCTGATGTAGAAGAACGCCGCCAGTGCCGCGAAGTACACAATGCAGATGCTGCGACGCGCGGATCTCCTAAAGTGCGGGGCCGCGGAACTCTCGGCGGATGACGTGGTGCCGACGTTGTTCCTTCCCGTGCCGGACCACGGGGATAAGTCCTTCCAGCCCATCTAGGACTTCCCGCCCAGGATCTGGAATCGCCCTCGCTTCTTTGACATTTTCTTGTTAGGTGTATACCCCATGTATTTTCAGTTGTTTGAGATGTAAGCGCGAGCCACACCTAGACTTTGCGGTTTTCATCTATTAATGTTCTTATAAATGTTTCCCCGCCCGCCACATATGCATACTTGCTATTATTGCGCGATGTAAATTCTCCCTTTCCGTGCTCGCGGTCGTTCATCTCGCGTTGCGTCGGCGGGGTCGCATGCCTATGGATTTAGCTAAGGAGTTATAGGAGGCCCGATCGGTCGTCCCGCTAGGGGCGACCTGCCTCTGTGGCCCGGCCCCGCCGTGGCAGCTACTCGCTCACCAGGTGAGGCGAGCCAGCTCGTCCCTCGCCTAGGTCATCAGATTTCTTGCGGGTTGACCCCTTTGTAATGCGGCCTGGGTTCTTGCCTCCTTTCGGTCGTCATTCTGGGGGCTGGGTGGTTACGTCAGACCCCCTTTTCACTTAATCTTCGCGACTCCAATCCATTATTAATGCCGTCAAGTAGAATCTGGCTCTGCCAGCTAGGTGAGAGCCTGGCGCCGGGATCTGCCCGAGGCCAGGGATGACACCGAGTGACTTCCGGCCCTGCAAGCTAGGTGAGAGCCTGGCAGCGGGATCTACTCGGGGTCCAAAACACATTCCATCGAGTGACTTCCAGCCCTGCCAGCTAGGTGAAAGACTGACAGCGGGATCTGCTCGAGGCCAAGGATGACACCGAGTGACTTCCGGCCCTGCCAGCTAAGTGGGAGCCTAGCAGTGGGATCTGCTCGGGGTCCAAAACACATTCCATCGAGTGACTTCTGGCCCTGCCAGCTAGGTGAGCCTGACAGCGGGATCTGCTCGAGCCCAAGGATGACACCGAGTGACTTCCGGCCCTGCCAGCTAAGTGAGAGCCTGGCAGCGGGATCTGCTCGGGGTCCAATACACATTCCATCGAGTGACTTCCGGCCCTGCCAGCTAGGTGAGAGCCTGACAGCGGGATCTGCTCAAGGCCAGAGATGACACCGAGTGACTTCCGGCCCTGCCAGCTAGGTGAGTGCCTGGCAGCGGGATCTGCTCGGGGTCCAAAACACATTCCATCGAGTGACTTCCGGCCCTGCCTGCTAAGTGAGAGCCTGACAGCGGGATCTGCTCGAGGCCAAGGATGACACCGAGTGACTTCCGGTCCTGCCAGCTAGGTGAGAGCCTGGCAGCGGGATCTGCTCGGGGTCCAAAACACATTCCATCGAGTGACTTCTGGCCCTGCCAGCTAGGTGAGAGCCTGACAGCGGGATCAGCTCGAGGCCAAGGATGACACCGAGTGACTTCCGGCCCTACCAGCTAGGTGAGAGCCTGGTAGCGGGATCTGCTCGGGGTCCAAAACACATTCCATCGAGTGACTTCCGGCCCTGCCAGCTAGGTGAGAGCCTGACAGCGGGATCTGCTCGAGGCCAAGGATGACACCGAGTGACTTCCGGCCCTGCCAGCTAGGTGAGAGCCTAGCAATGGGATCTGCTCGGGATCCAAAACACATTCCATCGAGTGACTTTCGGCCCTGCCAGCTAGGTGAGAGCCTGACAGCGGGATCTGCTCGAGGCTAAGGATGACACCGAGTGACTTCCGGCCCTGCCAGCTAAGTGAGAGCCTGGCAGCGGGATCTGCTCGGGGTCCAAAACACATTCCGTTTCTCTATGTAGGCTAGTTTTGACAATACTGGAGGGTTGAAGAAATTTATTATAACCAAAGTATCGTTTACATGTTTCAGGGGAAAAATCGTTTTAAGTCGTCACCACTCCAGGTGAGACTCAGGGTCTCGCCCTCTATATTTTGGAGTTGGTAGCCTCCTGACTTCAAAGCTTCCTTTACAATAAAAGGTCCCTCCCAGCTGGGGTTGAGCTTTTTTACGGATGCTGACCTCCCTACCGCATCTACCTTCTTCAGCACCAAATCCCCTTCCACGAACTGTCTGACCCTGACATGCTTGTTAAAGTATTTGGCCATCCTTCTTTTCACCTCCTCCTGTCGGATAGCAGAAAGGTCCCTCAGCTCTTCCACCATATCAAGGGAGAGCCTCAGCTCCTCCTCATTCTCCGCTTGCCACTCCTATCGGCCTTCTTTGGCCACAACGACTCGAGGTGTTCGGACTTCAAATTCTACGGGGAGCACTGCCTCGCACCCATGGGAGAGTTTGAAGGGGGTCTCCCCAGTAGCCGTGTTGGGGGTGGTTCTTAGGGCCCACAGAACCGCGGGAAGCTGCTCCACCCAGCACCCCTTCAAATTCTCCAACTTCATCTTGAGGAGGTTGACGATGATCTTATTTGCGGCCTCCACCTGCCTGTTGCTCCTAGGGTGATGGACCGAGGCGAACCTGAGGTCAATTCCAAGCTGCCCGCAGAAGCTGGTGAATTCGGCGCTGGCGAACTAGGGCTCGTTGTCCATGACGATGGCCTGAGGTAAACCGTGGCGGCAGACGATTTCTCCCCAAACAAAATTCCTGATTACCTGGGAGGTTACCTTGGCCAGCGCCTTCACCTCCATCCACTTGGAGAAGTAGTCAATCATTACTAGGAGGAACCTTCTCTGACCACTGGCTTGGGGAAATGACCCAACCAAATCCATTCCCCAAATTGCGAAGGGACAGGGGGTCGTGATACTTTTGAGTCGCTGGGCCGGCTGTAGCTGGAGGGGTGCGAACAGCTGGCACTTATGGCACCTCCTCGCAAACTCCGTGGCGTGTCGGCCTAGGGTGGGCCAGAAATAACCTTGCCTGACTATCCTTCCTTCCAGTGTCCGACTCCCGGAGTGACTCCCACATTCCCCGGAGTTGACTTCCTCCAAGATCCTTTGCACCTCGCCCTCGGCCATGCAGCGAGCCAGCATCCCTGAGAGGGTCTTCCTGTACAGCTGTCCGTCCTGGAGGAGATAATACGCTGACTTGTGCCTTAGCTTCTTCTTATCTGCCCCCTCCGGATACTCTCCCGTGGAGAGGAAAGCCACCACCGGGTCCATCCACGAAGTTAGTTGATCAATTTCCATGAGCTCTCCCTCTTCGATGTAGGGGCGGAACAGGTCGGTGATGGTACCCCCCACCTGGGGACCATGCTTTGCTAGTTGATCGGCTTGTTCATTCTCTTCCCTGGGCACGTGTCGGATGGTGAAGGTTTGAAAAGTGCCTATGACCCCCTTCACCTTGGCCAAGTATGATCGCAGGGTGGTCTCCCTTGCCTCAAACTCCCCATTGATCTGGAAAGCTACTACCATTGAGTCAGTAAGGGCCTCCACATCTGACACCCCCAGCTCCCTGGCCAGACGAAGCCCTACTATCACGGCCTCGTACTCGTCCTGGTTGTTGGTAATGGCGAAGTGCACCACCACTGTCTGCTCAATTCGAGTCCCCTGAGGGCTTTCCAGGATCACCCCCACTCCTAGGGAATGCCTCCCCGAGGCACCGTCCACCCTCACCTTCTAAGGAGTCGGGCGGGTGAGTTCTTCCTCCGCCACTTCAACCACGTAGTCGGCCAAGAAGTCGGCCATCGCTTGAGCTTTGATCGAGAGCCGTGGAACGAAGGAGACATCGAACTCGCTCAGTTCCACTGACCACTTAGCCAGCCTGCCTGAATGTTCCACCCCCTCAAAGATGTTGCGGAGAGGATGGTCGGTCACCACTCGGATTGAGTGTGCCTGGAAGTAAGGTCGCAGCCTCTGGGCCGAGATGATTAGGGCGAAAGCTAGCTTCTCTAAAATCGGATAACGGAGCTCGACCTTCCTTAGGACCCGGCTCACGTAATAAATAGGGAGCTGTCTCTTCCCCTCTTCACGAACTAAGACGGAGCTCAAGGCCTCCGCCCCAACCACGAGATATAAGAACAGGTCCTCCCCCTCCTTCGGCCCTTGGAGCAGCGGGGCCTGTGTCAACTGCACCTTGAGGGCCTGGAATGCCTCCTTGCACTCCTTGGTCCATTCAAACCTCTGACCACCCCTCAGTGTTTTGAAGAAGGGGGAGCACTTCTCCCCTGCCCGAGAAAGGAAGCGACTCAGCCCTGCTAGCTTCTCCGTCAGCCGTTGGACCTCCTTAGCATTCCGCGGGGATCCCATCTCCAAGATAGCGCTGACCTTATCTGGATTCGGATCGACCCCCGCGGGGGTGAGGAGGTTCCCCAAGAACTTTCCCCTGCTGGCCCCAAAGACACATTTTAGGGGATTCAATCCCATCTTGTATTTGCGCAGGGTGGCGAAGGTCTCCTCCAGGTCCCGGAGGTGGGAGCCCACATCCCGACTCTTGATCATGAGGTCGTCTACGTACACCTCCAAATTCCTCCCCCTCTGCTCCTTGAAGACCCTATCTATCATCTTCTGGTAGGTCGCCCCCGCATAATTCAGCCTGAAGGGCATCATCTTGTAGCAGTAGCATCCATCCCCTGTGATGAACGAGACATCCTTGATGTCTGGGGGGTGCATCCTGATTTGATGATAACCTGAAAAAGCATCTAAAAAACTCATTACAGAACAACCGACGACTGAGTCAACCAGCGCGTCGATCCGAGGCAAAGGATAACAGTCCTTAGGACAAGCTTTATTAAGTAAGGAAAAGTCGATACACATCCTCCACCGGCCGTCTCCTTTCTTAACCATGAGCACGTTGGAGACCCAGCCGGGGTACTGAATCTCAGACACGAAACCAACCTCGAGGAGTTTCGCCACCTCCTCCCTAATGGCTCCGCCAGCTTGTCCGCTGTGGACCTCTTTTTCTGCTGAATGGGGCGTGTTCCCGGGTATAGGTTGAGGCGGTGGCAAGCCACATCCGCATCAACCCCCGGCATCTCCGAGGCGTTCCAAGTGAAGATGTCCACGTTCTTTTGGATCCACTCCAGCATCCTGCCTTGGTCCTCCGGGGCCAGCCTACCGCTGACGCGGATCTTCTCCATCCTGCCTCCCCGGGTGAGCACCTCCAGCTCCACCACTTCCTCTGCAGCCTCCAGCCTGGACTGTTCCCCCCATCCTTCGGCATCCCCTTCTTCCGGAATGGGGACCTCTACCTTCATCTCTCCTCCCACGGCCCTCACTTCGGCCACCTCCCCCAGGTCTCCTCCTGCCTCCTTCTCCTCTGCGTAGTCCTTCATTTCCAGCTCTTCCTCTCCTGCTCCCTGCCCTGCCTCCTCCATCCTGCTCCCCATCTCTTCGGCTCCCTCCATCCAAGAGATGGTGTTCACCGCAGTGACATAGCACTCCCGTGCCACCTTGGGGTCCCCTCTGACCCTGACCTGAATCCCCTCGGTGTTGAACTTTAAGCACTGATGGAAAGATGAGGGGACGCAGTGGAAGGCGCTGATAAGGGGCCTCCCGAAGATGGCGCTGTAGATGCTGGGGGCGTGCACAATGACGAACCTGCAGTTCCTGGACTGTCCCCCCAGGGTAACATGGAGGCCAACTCCTCCCTCTACTTCCTTCCTTTCTCCTGAAAACCCGAACAAGTGTCCGTCTGAGGCCAGCACCCTCTTTGCCTCCACTTTCATCGAGTCAAATGCCTTTTTGAAGACGACGTTGACGGAGCTTCCGTTGTCCACGAGGATCCGAGAGACAGTGAAATTCTCGATGGCTGCCTTGATGACTAGCACATCGCAAAATGGGTCCTCGTGGTCTGGCATATCGCACCTGGAGAAAGTGATCCTCTCCTCTAGGGGTGGGGTTTGGGATGTGGATGCGACGCTTCCCCGGTACATGGTGTGGAGGCTTGCCTTGCGGGAAGCCTCGACCCCTACTCCCCCATGGATCACTCCTATTACCCCTCGGGTTCCAATATCCACCCAGTCTTCACAGCGATCCTCCTCCGCCCGAGGCAGGACCTCCTCGATCCTCACTTCTTACCGACCCTGCTGTTGCTGCTGCTGCTGCTGTTCCCTATTCTCTCTCATCTCGAGGAACTCCGGGAAGGTGGCTGTGTCATGCCCCTCTTCCTGATGGAAGTCGCAATAGAGCAACTCCACCCTGACCTCTCTTCTCCTCCTCCTCATAATCCCCCTCCTTGCTCCCAAGGCTATGGCCATGGCCTACTCTTGATCGTGGAGCCGGGGCCTCTGGCCCTGCCTCCAGCCCGGAGGGTGGAACTGATCTTGCCTTCCCTGGTAGTGACCTCTTCCGTAGTACCCTCTTTGTGGCCCCTGCCCCTGCCACTCAGGTCTCCAGCCCAGCCGACGGTCGGGCTCCTGATGCCCCCACCTCGGCTGCTGCTTCCACTGGAGCTGCCTCTGCTCCCTCTGTATAGGCTCCCCTCTTCTCTCCTCCTATCCTTTCCCTCCTCTTGAATCCTTCTCTTCCTCCGTGGCCCACCTGGCCAGCTTTCTTGCAAACTTCGGGTTCGACGCCTCCCCGTCGACCTCTCTCGCCGCCCTCTCCATCAACTCCTCGTAGGAGAGGAGAGGAACTCTCTTCAGCTCCATTCGGAAGAAACCCTGATGCAGGCCCAGGGTAAAGGCCATCATCAGACTATGGCCCGACATCTCTTGGACCTGACTAACATCCTCCTGAAATCGGTCCACGTAGCTCCCTAACGTCTCGTTCACCCCCTGCTTAATGTGGAACAAAGACACAAACTCCTTCTTCCTCTTCTTCGAGGTAGTGAACCTCAGCATGAACCCTCGGCACAGGTCCTCGAAGCAGTAGATGGAGCTGGCCGATAGCTGGTGGAACCATTCCCTTGCCTTCTCCCGGAGGGTGATGGCGAAGAGTTGGCATTTGAATCCGTCCGACATCTGACGGATGGAGACCACATCCTCGAACCATTGGACATGCTGGACCGGGTCTCCCTTCCCGGTGTAGTAGGACATCTCGGGTTCTCTGAACCCATCTGGAACTGGAGCTGAGGAGACCAGCTCGTTGAAAGGACTGCCTCCCCCCACCGGGCGAGCCGGCGAGTCTCGCGAACCAAGCTGGCCGAACTGGCCTCGGCCTGCCAAGCCGGGGAAGAGCTCACGCCCGGGGAGATCGCACCCCCGGCCTTCCTCATCCACCTACTTCCCAGCTCGCCTGTCGGGAGCATCCTCACCCAAAGATGGGGCGGCCGCGATCTGGGCTGCCGGAGTCGAGCACTCGGCCCGCGTGCTGAGTGCGAACTTGACGAGGCCCAGCACATCGTTCCTGAAGTCTTCCAACATCCCCACCATTGCGAGAGGCCTGGGGGCGGCGAGTTCTGCCCGTCAGATCCCTGTCCTACTGTCATTGAACTCGCTGAAGCTCTTCTGCACTTACCACTGTCCACGCTCACCACACCAAAATGTTGAAACCGATTCCTCGATCTCCTGTGGAGTTCGCCCCTGGGGAAGGGGTGGTCTCGCGCCTACTTCACTCCTGCAAGCAAAACAACAAAGAAGATAAGGTGACACCGACCCAAGGGCTCGGCAGGGAGGTCCCACCACAAACCCAGAAGATCTCAGAGCGCTTCCCCTCCTTAGCCAGAAGCCGAGCTAAGGTATCCTTAGAAAGCACTTATTAGCCGGAGCAGGGAGATCCAGAAGTGTCCCCTCTGAGGTACCCCTTGGGTCCTATTTATAGTTTTTAGAAATTGAACTGTCAATAACCAAAAGAGCTGACCTGAAATTACCAAGAAGCCCTTAGTCGGGTCTGCCAACAGCCAAACTCCGCTGTTCTGAACAGCTATGCGCAGTCCGGCCTGGTCTGCCAACAGCGTGGCTCCGCCTTTCTGTGGAGCTATCCGCACCCGTGAGGGGGGGGGGGGCCTCCATGCAATTCCTCCTCGGGGTCTTCTACTGGGCCCCATCCATGAGTGAGATGGTCGGCTTGCCACTAATCCCTCCCGCGAGAGGTGGGCGCGACCTGGCCCTAGCGGCTCTGCTATCCTTCTGGGGAGAGCGCGAGCCGGGCATCGCAACTCGCCGAAATTCCGCCGAGTCGGACGAGGCAGCCCGGTCGCGGGTAGGGAGCGGGCCGGCGACTGTGATGAACATTAGAACGGCTCGCGGATCGCGGGTCATAGATCACGGGTCGAGCGGGCTGTCGGCCAGGAATCACCTCGCATGGCTCGCTCGACTGAACTGAGCGGGAGCGGACCGGCTTCTTGCCGCATGTCCACTTGTTGCTTCGGTGCGGGTTGCGGGACTGGGTTCGCTTGATCTTCTTAGCGGGGCCCGCTCGACGAACACGGGGTTGCACAGTAGACAGCTCGCTAGTCGAGGCCTGCTCCAGGTTCCCCCTGGATGTCGCGAAATCCAAGGATGGGCGGACATTCTTCTTTGTCCTCTCAGGCCACACGGCTTGGGCTGTCTCAATGGTCTAACCGCCTAGGTCACGCAGCGTTCCCTTGGTCGGCAGGGGATGCGGGCTGCTTCCTCAGTCTGCCCCTACAGGCGGCACGCATTTCAGCTAACTGTCCCAAGCTCTCCATCCCGATAGATGACGACAACCTTTGGCAGACTCAGATACCTATCCTCCCAGACCGGTAGTAAGACGTGTTATTTGCATGAGTTAGTCTCCTTCATCCCGCTCCTACAGGTCGCACATCAAGCAGACCAGACCACCACATTGTCAAGCGGCCTGCCTCCAGGCTGCCCACCATCAGCAGTGCCAATAACCCGCTAGCTCGCCGAATAGTAAGTATGGCGACATGCCCCCAGGCCGCCAGCCAGCAACACTCGGGTTCCACTTCGCCAGCATGTGCGACCTGCCAGGTCGCCAAGCCCAAGCCGCCCAGAAGGGGTGGCAAGCCATTCCATTCAACAGGCTGTTCGACAAACGCATCCCCCGTTCAACGAACTTTCTCCTGTTCGATGAATTTCATTTGACCAAATTGGTTCCGTTCGACGAACTGTCGAAATTAATTATCGCTGAGGTGGCGACACGTGTCGATGGCTGGTGTGCGGCCGCTGAGCGGTGATGGACTTTGTGGTGTAACCCGAGCCGTTGATGTAGTTTGAAGGGAAGAAATTGTGTTGCTTGGAGCAAACTCGGGGCCTTATTGGGAGAGGAAGTGATCCAGGAAAATCATTATTTCCTATTTTCTCTCTCTTTTTCCCGTGTTCTAGAGCAAGAGTTCTCGGCTGCTAGGGTTGTAAGCGGTTTTGTGTGTTGCTGGAGGCTTTTGGGGCTGGAATTGAAAGCCAAAGCTAACGCGAACGCTCGAATCGCGAAAGGGAAGTGGGGCAATCGTTTCCATCCGTGTGAAAAGCTTCCCATGGCTCCAAAGAGATCTTCAAGGGCAATGATTTTCTCCCAGACAAGTGAAGTCCTTAATATGCATTTGCATGGATCCCCTCACCAAAAGGTGGAATGGGTAGAGTCCAATGGGTAGATCGGTTTGATCCCCATATATTACTGCACTTAGATCCGGAAATGTAGAGTACGGAATATGCATGCTGTGTGAAGCACATCTAGACAAGTTGGTATGGATTAGTGATGTTTCTTTTGCGTGCCGGAGAAGACTCAGTGGATGTACGTGTAATGTACGTGTGAAATCTAGGGTCAAGGGGGTGTGTAGGATGTTGCACCAAAGTACTGGAGGATTTTCCATGAAATTATCTAGAAACGATCATGGTTTCGTGAATTGTTGATATCACCGGGAGATAGTGAAAGTCACCGACAATATCTCCTTATGAGCTAGTATTATGAGGACTATCTTTAAGAGACCTGGGGGCTGTTGTATATAAAGTTGTGTGCTTAAGTTGTCTGGCTTGTTGTGGGTGCCAGCCCAAAATGGACAAAGCCGTGTGGCTTGTGATGAGTTGAGCCGTGAAGGCCAACTACTGTGCCATCAAGTTAAGTACCTCTGAACGACTGAGCCGTCAAGTACCTCTGAATGAGCAGTTGGTCGTCAAGTTAAGTACCTCTGAATGACGTAGTCGTCATATTAACTACCTCTGAACAACAAAGTTACCGTTAAGTCATGGACCTTTGAACGGTGGTCTTACACGGGGGAGTCTGGTACACCAAAAATGTGCCCTCAGTGCACGGGGCGTATGGTCGTTGGGCCAAGGTCTATGGTGAATGATGCTTAAATGCACTTTGTTATTGCCACATATTTTCTACTATGTCTTATTTGTAGTGATGGAGCAATGCTACCCCAAGTAAGGGGTGGGATCATTAAAAATGGGTAAGTAAAATGCTGACATTTGCTTTGTTTTCCACGTTTTGGTGGGCCCTTTTGTTCAGGTGTTGGAGAGCCAAGTGGAAAGTAGCGAGCTGAAGCTCATGTACTGAAATTGGCTGGCCCTTGGTCATCTGTTTGGGGATGAAAGGTCGTACTAAGCGTTAACTTTGTTCCCAATAGTTGATGGATTAGCCTCCAATCATTAGATGTGAATCTCCCGTCACGATCACTTACGATGCTACGGGGAACACCGTGCAATCGGACAATCTGCTCCACATAGAGTTTTGCAAAAGTTCCACTAAATCGTCCTTCTTTTTCGCAAGGAAGTGAGCCACTTTAGTTAGCCGGTCTACAATCACCCCGATTGAATCATTCCCGCATTGAGATCTCGGCATCCCGTGCACGAAATCTATTGAAATAACATCAAACTTCCATTCCGGAATAGGTAATAAATTCAAGAAACCTCCGGGCTTCTGGAATTCCTCTTTCACCAAAGCACAAATTTGATATTTTGCCACATAATGAGCTATGTCTTTCTTTAGTCTTGGCCACCAGAATAACTTTTCATGTCCTTGAACACCATTCTGCTCCCCGGGTGAATTGAATATTTTGTAAAGTGAGCTTCATACATCAATTCTTCTCTTATTACCCATACTAGGAACACACAAATGACTATCCTTTCGCCAAAGGCCATCATCCTAGGTGACTTGGTCATCTAGCCCATCCTTTGCATCGTGTTGGAGAATTTCATCCAGCTCCGTTGCTCGTCGAACCCTGTCCGCAAGGTCATATTGTACCTCCGTCCAGTTTAAGCATGCATCGGCTGTGGAATTCTTATCAACACAAGAAATCTCTAACGCTTCCAACTCCTGGATCAGACGCTCATCATGCATCTGCAACCAATTTTCCCATGATGGAGTCCTATGACACAAGGCATCAACAAACAGTTTCCCTACACGGGAGTATAATGAATATCGAAGGTGTCGTCCCCAATGAACTCCAACGACTTTCGTTGTCGCATATTGAGATCCTTCTGATCCAATAAGTACTTTAGGCTCTTATGGACTGTAAATATATCCACTTTTACACCATATAGTAATTTCACCACAATTTAAGCGCAAAGATCACCGCTGCCAACTCCAAGTTGTGGACGGAATAATTTCGCTCATGTACTTTCAACTGGCGTGAGCCATAAGCAATCACCTTTCCAAACTGCAGAAGAACACAGCTTAAGCCGCTCCCTGATGCATCCCTATAGATCTCATAGCCGTCTGTACCACATGGCGATGTTAAAACAGGCGCCATGGTCAAACGACTCTTTAGCTCCTCAAAATCTTGCATGCACTCCGGCATCCAAATGAACTTTTGATCCTTCCGCATTACTGTGGTAAGAGACAAAGCGATCCGTGAGAAGTTTTCTACAACCCGTCTGTAGTGCCCTGCCAGTTTAAGGAAACTCCTGGCTTCGGCCATCAAGGACAACACCGGCCACTCCTAGATGACTCTTATCTTTTATGGATCTACCGTAATGCCCTCTCCACTCTCCACATGGCCAAGAAAGGCCACTGATGACAGCCAAAACTCACACTTGGAGAACTTGGTGGAGAGCTGATTCCTCTGCAAGGTATGCAACACCAATCGCAAATGGTTTGCATGATCCGCTTCATATTGAGAGTACACCAAGATATCATCAATGAATACAATCACAAACAAGTCCAAGTACTCTCGGAACGTTCGGTGCATTGGTCCATGAATACCGATGGCGAATTACATAGCCCAAACTGCATTACAGTGAACTCATAATGACCATTTTGTGTCCCAAATGCTGTCTTGGGAATGTCACCTTCCCGAATCCTCAATTGGTAATATCTAGATTTCAAATAAAATTTAGAATAGACGGTTGATCCCACTAGCTGATCGAACAAGTCATCTATTGATGACTGGTTTTTATCATCATTTTTTGGGTTCGTTTAGCATAAAAAATTCCTAGGTTTAATTATATTTTTATGTATTTTATGTTTGTTATGTTTTAATATCTTATTTTAGATGTTATGTTTTAATATGTTATAAAACATAACTAATGTTATGTTTTATTTTATTTTTATAGGTTAGAGCCTCCTTGGTGCTGTCCAAACCCGTGAGCCATGCAACCCTCTCATTTGGCCAGCTCAAGATCTAGTCCAGCCCTCCTTGATGCAGCCGACCCCTTTATCTCAAGTCCAGCCCGGCCCTCCTTGATGCAGCCACCCGCCACATTTAATTAAATTAGTCCAGCACATCCGAAGCAGCCCACTTCACTCATCAAATCCACCCGCCACCTTTGCATGGCTCTCCACTTAATGCTTGGCCGACTCCCTCCTCCCTTCTCTCTCTCCCCCCTTTTATATTTTTCTCCCCTCTTTTGTTACTCATTCATCCCCCCTTCTTCTATTCCTATTTTTCTATTTTTTTATTTTTATTTCTTTAAATAACATGCCTTGAACCTTGTTCTATCTCTCTCCCCTTCTCTCTCGCCCTCATTAATACCATTCATGCATCTCCCCATACATGCATGCCCCCCCCCCACTTCTGCCCCTTCATCTCCACCTCCCTCTAGAACCTTCCCCCTCATCTATATGAGGAACACTTGCCTCATGATTTAAGAAGGTTGGGCATTGGAGAGCAAGTAGAGTGCTAGTGCAAGAGAGTTCTTTTCTTTTCTTCTTGTTAAGTTCTTTTTATTAGTGTAATCTTTTTCTTGGTAGTATAATATTGTCTCTTCTATTATTATTGTGTACTCTTTTTATCAATCAATGAAAATGAAATTTCTCTATCTTATTGTGGTTTCCTTCTTGAATATGTGTAGCTAATTTTATTTAGCATTTGATTACGAGGATCTATGAATTGAGATGAGATTTTTCTTTGCTTCTTAGTTTTATTTTTGCTAAATTTTTTCTCGATCCTTCTTTGATTTATCTCGTGTCGACTGCGTATTTCCGGTATACGGTAGTAGGCAATTTGATCTCATTTCATAGTAGTCGAGAGACTCATTGACTTGAAAGATCACTCAAAGAAGGAAGGAGTTGCACACAATCCTAGAGATTGGACGGCGTAAATCCTCCGGATTTGAGTCAAATCCAATAGTGCGGTTCACTTCGATAATGCAACTTTAGGACTTTTGATTTGTAAAGAGATTTCGGTCAAAACGTCTAGAAGTTAGGAGATTTAATGCTATAGCGAGATTATTTCTTATTTTCGGATCCGCCACGGTCGAGAACGATTTGCAATTATAAAACTTTATTTTTTATCTTTCTTATCTATTTTCATAATGAATCATTGATCGAATGCTATCTTTTGAATATGAAGTTTTCATTTTAATATTATTTTCAGTTTAATTAAAAATTCTCAAAACACCCAACAATCGTATGGTAGGATAATAGTAGGAGCGTGAGTTATAGTAATTGACAGCCCCGAGTTTTTAATACGACCTTGGTACTGAAATTCGATAGGTACATTTTCATGTTCGGGTTGATAGTCATTCAATTCACCATGTTTTTGGCACCGTTGCCAGGGAGCCTTTTTCGTCAATATTAGGAAAACGCTTTCGCTATTAATTCTGCAAAAATAAAAAAATATTATTATTATTATATATTATAATCAACCCACATCATCGTTTTCTACCCCCACCTAAATTCTCTCGAATAAATTAAAAAAAGGCAAGGGGGACTTGAATTCCCACCAATGTTGCTTAGTACCGTTGCGAACCCGTCACTGGGTAGTCCTTCGGGAAGTTCGGGAGTTAATCCATTTTAAAAAAAAATTCTATTTTTCCAAAAAAAAAGAGAAAACCAAAAAAAAATTATTTTTTCTTATTCAAGTTTCTATTTCCGTTCTTCTCTTTTTCTTTCCTCCATTCTCATTCTATTTTTTTCTGGTGCATGACCCACATGAATCCGTCGCTACTTGTTGACTTGGACCCAGAAATCAAGCCCTCCCTTCGGGGAAACTTGCGATTCGGGGGTTCCACTTCTAAAACAGCGGTTGAGGATTTCGACGATGATTGTAACTTGAACTCTGAAATGGGAGAAACCAACGCAGAGGTGGCCTAGCAAAGGACAATGTCTGATTGTGCTCAGCCCAACCTGGAGGGTACAAAAACAAGTATTGTTCGACCTGTAATTACGAACAACAACTTTGAGCTTAAGCATAGCATCATACAAATGGTGCAGCAATATGCACTGTTCGACAGATTATAAGATGAAGATCTGAACTTGCATATTGCTAGTTTTCTCGAGATCTGTGACACCTTCAAAATCAATGGTGTCTCAGACGATGCAATTAGGCTAAGACTCTTCCCCTTCTCCTTAAGAACAAAAGACAAACAGTGGTTGAGTTCTCTTCCAAGAGGATCAATCAGCACTTGGAATATTTTAACAGATAAATTTCTCGCTAGATATTTCCCCCCGCTAAAACTGCAAAACTTCGAAATGATATTACCACTTTTTTCTCAAATTGCTTCTGAGACCCTCTATGATACTTGGGAGAGGTTCAAAGACCTTTTGAGACGCTGCACTAATCATGCTCTACATGTATGGTTACAGGTCCAGACATTCTATAATGGGCTAAATCAAGAGACCAAGCAGATGATAGATGCCGCTTCCGGTGGTTCTTTGGTCTACAAAACTCCGGAGGCCGCTCTTGAGCTTATCGAGGATATGACAATGAACACCTATCAGTGGAACTCATCTATGACTCGCCCAAATAAACCTGTAGGTATCTACGAAGTGGACTTTGTGTCCCAACTTGCGCTTCAAGTGAACATGCTGAACAAGAAAGTAGCGAAGATGACTGCTGCCACCGCCCCTTAGGTATATGAAAATGCAAATGTTGTTGTCGAGCAGGTGGATTATCTAGGGAACATACCAAGGCCTGCTCAAAACAATTTTTTAAATTTTTCTAATTTTTCTACTCCTCCTGGTTTCAATAATGCTTCGAACTCGTATCAACATGGAAGGCGTAACCATCCGAATGTTTCGTGGAGTAACCCCGCAAATGCCACACGTCCACCACACGATTTCACTCCACCACCACCACATCAAACTCAAATTAAAAACCAAAATTTTCAAAAACCACCATCTTTGGAGGAAATGTTTTCTAGATATATAAGCACCAACGAGGCGACCATTAGAAATTTAACAGGGTCGATGAAAAGTCTAGAAAACACGGTCGGGCAACTCGCTAAGGTTATCTTCGAGAGTCCACCTGAGACTCTTCTGTCAAATACTGAACCCAACCTAAGGGAGCACGCGAAAGCGATTTCCCTCAGAGTGATAAAGTAATCCACGAGCCCACCACCAGGGAAGAGCCAGAGGTGATTCTCTCTCCTGCTGCTGAACAAACCATCGTTACAGAAACTAATGATAACTATCCTGAAAGTGAAAAAGAAAAATTTGTTTTTGAAAAAGGAAATGATAATTTTCAAAATGATGCTCCGGAGTTTATAAAAGAATTTCCATCACCTTCTTATCCCGCTAAGCTTAACAAAGACAAATTAGATGATCAGTATCAACGCTTTCTCGAGATGTTCAAACAAATCCATATTAATCTGCCATTTCACGAAGCTATTAGTCAAATGCCTAAGTACGGTAAATATCTTAAGGATTTGTTGACTAATAAAAAGAAACTTGAAAATCTATCTCATGTAATGTTGAACGAAGAGTGCTCGGCGGTCATTAATAATTCTAATCTTCCTAAAAAGATAAACGATCCGGGTAGTTTTTCTATTCCTTGTGTTTTTGGTAATCTTTTTGTAAAGCAAGCGTTAGAGGATCTAGGTGCGAGCATCAACTTGATGTCGTTTTCCTTGTTTAAGAAACTAGGACTGGGGACTCTCAGCCCTACACATATGAGTATCCAGTTAGCTGATCGATCGATCAAGTATCTGTAAGGTATTGTAGAGGACGTGCTAGTGAAGTCAACAAATTCATCTTCCTGATGGATTTTGTTATTCTTGATATTGAAGAGGATGTTGAGGTCCCTCTTATCCTTGGTCGTCCCTTCCTAGCCACCTCTCGAGTAGTTATCGATGTGAGTAACGGGAAGCTCTTTCTTCGTGTGGGAGATGACGAGGTTACCTTTTCTATAAATCAATCTATGAAAAACTCTTTGAAAAATGACTATTCTTATTTTTTTCTTGAGGTGTTAAATGAAGACTCCTCTCTTTCCCTTTCTAATGTTTCTTCAAATGATTTTTCCGCTTCTTTTTCTGAAATTTCTTCAAATGTTTTTGAAGACATGGTTATGTCCGTGCAAGCCAATTTTGAAAATGAACCTATTTTTAGACAAAAGAATTTTGAAAATCTTACTTTTGAAAAAGAAAACAATTTGAAAAACTCTTATGATGAACGACCCAACCTTGAATTAAAACCACTCCTCGAACATCTTAAATATTCTTTTCTGGAAAAAATTCTCAATTGCCCATTATAATTTCAGCCTTTCTTTCTCGATCCGAGAACGATCAATTGATCGAAGTGCTACAAAGGCATCGCCGAGCTAAGCCCCTCATTTTGCACCCATAAAATATTTTTCGAAAATAATTCTAAAAGCGTAGTCCAGCCTCAACGTCGTCTTAATCCGAACATGAAAGAGGTCATGAAGGGAGAGGTGCTTAAATTATTAGATGCAGGAATAATCTACCCAATTTTCGATAGTAAGTGGGTAAGTCCGGTCCAGGTTGTACCTAAGAAGGGTGGGATTACGGTAGTGACGAATGAGAACAATGATTTAATTCTAACTAGGACGGTAACGGGAAGGAGGATGTGCATTGACTACCGTAAGCTAAACGATGCCACTAGTAGAGATCACTTCCCCCTCCCCTTTAACGATCAGATTTTAGAACGGTTAACCGGGATTAGTATCTATTACTTTCTCGACGGTCTCTCGGGGTATTTCCAAATCCCTATCGCACTCGAGGACCAAGAGAAGACAACATTCACTTGCCCCTTCAGAACTTTCGCCTACAGTAGGATGCCTTTCGGTCTCTGCAATGCACCAGCTACCTTTCAGCGGTGCATGTTAGCAATTTTCGATAAATACGTTGGGAGTATAATGGAAGTCTTTATGGATGACTTTTCTGTTTTCGGTTACTCTTTTTCTTTATGTTTACACAATATAGCTAATATCTTAGAACGATGCGAGGAAACGAACCTGGTCTTAAATTGAGAAAATGCCACTTTACGGTAAGAGAAGGTCTAATTTTAGAACATAAAATCTATGCTAGGGGAATCGAGGTCGATCGAGCTAAGATGGAGGTGATTGAGAATTTTCTGCCGCCTACGAACATAAAAGCGATTAGTAGTTTTATAGGCCATGCGGGGTTTTATAGGCACTTCATTAAATACTTTTTTAAAATCACCAAGCCTCTAACCCAACTTCTGGAAAAAGACACCCCATTTAATTTTGATGAATCATGTCTAGCAGCTTTTGAATTGATTATATCTAAACTAATTAATGCTTCAATTATGATCACCCCAGTTTGGGATTTGCCTTTCAAAATAATGTGTGATGCGAGTAGTTTTGCGGTCGGTGGGATGCTAGGATAACAAATAGCTAAGAATTTCCACCCAATTTATTACGCGAGCAAAATGCTTAATTCGGCGCAGGAAAACTACACCACAACCGAAAAGGAACTCTTAGCTGTTATTTTCGCATTCGATAAATTCCGACCGTACATTACTCTTTCTAAGGTTATCTTTTTTACGGATCATTTTGCTTTGAAGTACCTCCTTTCTAAACCGGACGCCAAGCCGCGTCTTATTCGCTGGATCCTCTTACTTCAAGAATTCGACTTGGAGATTTGGGATAAGAAAGGAGTAGAAAACCTAGCGGCTGATCATCTTTCTCGCCTCGAAAATCCTGAAATCGGTGTTTTCAATGAAATTTTTATTAATGAATCTTTTCCGGATGAACAAATCTTAAACGTTTCTTCTTCTACCCCCTGGTTTGTCGATCTAGCCAATTATCTTGTGGCCTGGGTCCTTCCAAAAGAGTACTCTTTTCAGCAAAAGAACAAATTCTTTTTTGAGTTGAAGTATCATTTTTGGGAGGACCCCTTTCTATTGCGCATTTATGCGGACCAGGTGGTAAGAAGATGTGTTTCCCGGGAAGAAGGTCAACAGATTTTGAAGCATGTTCATGAAGGTCCAACTGGCAGGAATTTTCAAGCAAAGCGCACCGGCCACAAAGTGCTTAGTGTTGGCTCTTATTGGCCAAGCATATTTAAAGATGCACAAATCTTTGTGAGCGTGTGTGATCGGTGCCAGCGGACTGGAAACATATCCAATAAAAATGAAATGGAACAAAATTATTTTCTTTAGAGTGAAGTTTTTGATTTGTGGGGCATCGACATTGTAGGCCCATTTCCCTCAAGCTTAGGTAATAAATATATTCTAGTCGTCATAGATTATGTTTCTAGGTTGGCGGAGGCCCAAGCTTTACCCAGTAACGATGCTCGAGTCGTAGTTTCTTTTCTAAAAAAATTATTTTCTCATTTTGGTTTTCCTCGAGCAATCGTTAGTAATATGGGAAGTCATTTCTGCAATACTCAGCTCGCTAAAGCTTTAACTAAATACGGCGTTACGCTTAAACTATCCACCGCTTATCACCCCCAAATGAACGGTCAGGTCGAGTTAGTCAATCGCGAACTTAAAAGAATTTTGGAAAAAACCATTTCTACTTCTCGTAAAGATTGGTCATTAAATTTAGACGATGCTATTTGGGCATTTCAGACAACGTACAAGACCGCTATCGGTTGTACTCCTTTCTAGTTGGTCTATGGAAAATCGTGCCATCTCCCGGTAGAAGTAGAACATCATGCATACTGGGAACTAAAGTTTTTTTAATTTCGATCCGCATTCGGTCGGTGAGCACAGAAAAAATCAATTAAATGAACTCGACGACTGGCGAGCAAACACTTATGAGAACAAAAAAAATCTATAAAGAACGCATGGAATTTTATCACGATAAGAACTTGCGCCACCCTAAAACGTTTAAACCAGGCAATCAAGATCTTCTTTTTAATTCGCACTTACGTCTTTTCCCTGGAAAGCTTAAGTCTCGATGGTCTGGAACGTTTACGGTCAAGCAAGATTTTTCGTATGGAACTGTGTTGCTCTCGCACCCGGACACGGGTGACTTCAAAGTTAACAGTCATAGACTGAAGTTGTAATTTTCAAATGATTCGGTATCTCCAACAAAGGAGCATCTTATTTTTGTCTCTTAATGTTTATTTTCATGTGAAACTCTTTCTTTTTCTGGACTTCTTATTATTATAAAACAATCGTTATTATTTCGAACTTTATTTTGTTAAATAAAGACACTCTTGGGAGCCTGCCCAAGGATTTGTCTGCTTTTATTTTTGTATTTTGCTCTTACTCATGGTGGTCATACAAGTACACGTTCGAGATTGCCGCTCCAATGTTGCTGATTTCAAGAAGGATCAAGTCAAGCCTGCTGGTGATAAAGTGAATTAAAGCGAAATCATGGGGGAGCGACATCCGCTTTCGGCCTCACAAACACGGGGAAGTCTTGTTCTTTTTTTTTCTTATTTTTACTTTACTGCATTTTCTATCCCCCTCTTCTCATTCTCTTTCTCATTTTTTTTCATTGAGGGCAATGAAAAATCTAAGCATGGCGGAGGGTTTCGTTTATTTTCTTTCGTTCGTTTTTTTACAAAAAAAACAAAAAAAATTTATTATAGTTATATTAAGCCTCTTAGGAGTACTACTTTTCTTTAACTTTATCAAAAATCTAAAAAAAAACTAGAAAATACAAAACCCCCAAAAAAATCAAAATTCCAAAAAATTTGCCAAAATCTATTTGAAAATTAAAATCAAAAATTATTTTCTGTCTTTATTTCTATGTTTCTTCTAGTGCTGTGTATGCCCCTGCGGTTCTTTAGTTCTAAGTAGAGTTTCTTTAAATCGATTTTCTAAATCTATCATTTTAACATAACTTAGTTTTACTATTTTTTTAGTTCTTAAATAAAGACATCTTTTTTTCTGCATTGTAAGTTAGCAAATTGTAGTTTTTTTTTATTCGGTTTAATTGCGTATGAACGGTTGCTAGATAACGTTATCATTTTTTCATTTTGGGGTAATTCTTTCTTGGTGTCTAAAACTTGTCTCTAGCGACAGTTGAAACATTTGCGCCATTTTTCACGAACTTCCGAAATGATTTAGGCCACCCTTTGACCCGTTTGTACCTTTTTGCCCACCCAAATATTTCACCTTTGATAAAATAACTTTGGGCCTTTTCCATTTTTCTTTGTTTAGCTCCACCTTTCATTTTTAACCAAGCCAAAATGCCCTTCCTATTTCACACTAGACTTTGAGCTTTACTTAAATATTATTATTGTGATGGGTTATCATCTTTGAAAAATGAAAAGGAAATTATAAGCTTACATTTGGTGCACTCCTATGAAAAGAGAAAAAATCATGATTCAAAAATGTGAAATCAAAAAAAAAGAAGAAGTTTATTTTTGGCCAATTATGTGAAAAGAGAAAACTGCATGGCCTTGTGTTTTGCTAAGTTTGAATTGGAGAAAATGACGTACTTGTTACTTCTCATTTGTGTGCTTTAATGTTTATTTAAAGCTCATCTTTGGTTTAGTGTGTTTTAACCGTCATTTTTATCCTTGATTTTCTATTCCTAATAATTTACCTAAGCCAAGTCTTTACGCCTATACAAGTCCTTTTGATCTTTAGAACGTGACACAAACCTGCGTAGTGGAGAGAGTGTGAACGGACAAGCCTATGGCCACCATCATTAATGGATTTCTTTGGAGGTTATCTTGAGGTGATTTAGGGGTAATTGTTATTCTAGCAACCTAGTAGTTCGTTCAATGCGTCATTTATTTAGAATCTCTACTTTTGTCTTTCTTATTCTCCTAAAATTTTGGATGCCTTGTTTTAGGAATTTAGAAATGTGTAATTCTTCCTTATGTTCCAATGATATTTTTAGGTCTCCATTTTTCAAGTTTTCTCTTATGGACTTGTACCCCCACTAGTTCTTAACATAGAAATTCAGATAGTTTAATTTTTTTCATATTTTGGTTTTCTTAATTATGAAACTCAAAATTGCTTTCTTTGTTTTTATTCATGTTCCCTAGTTTTTAATTCCATTTGCTTGAGGGCAAGCAAATACTTAAGCATGGGGGAATTTGATGACTAGTTTTAGTCATCATTTTTTGGGTTAGTTTAGCATAAAAAATCCGTAGGTTTAATTATATTTTTATGTATTTTATGTTTGTTATGTTTTAATATATTATTTTTGATGTTATGTTTTAATATGTTATAAAACATAACTAATGTTATGTTTTATTTTAATTTTGTAGGTTCGAGCTTCCTTGGTGTTGTCCAAACCCGTGAGCCATGCAGCCCTCTCATTCGGCAAGCTCAAGATCCAGTCCAGCCCTACTTGATGCAGCCGGCCCCATTATCTCAAGTCCAGCCCAGCCTTCCTTGATGTAGCCATCCGCCACCTTTAATTAAATTAGTCCAGCTCATCCGAAGCAGCCCACTTCACTCATCAAATCCACCTACCACCTTTGCATGGCTCTCCACTTAATGCTTGGCCGGCTCCCTCCTCCCTTCTCTCTCTCCCCCCTTTTATATTTTTCTCCCCTCTTTTATTACTCATTCATCGCCCATTCTTCTATTCCTATTTTTCTATTTTCTATTCTTATTTCTTTAAATAACATGCCTTAAACCTTGTTCTCTCTCTCCCCTTCTCTCTCCCCTCATTAATACCATTCATGCATCTCCTCATACATGCATGGCCGGCCTCGCCTTGTGCCCCTTCATCTCCAACTCCCTCTAGAACCTTCCCCCTCATCTAAATAAGGAACACTTGCCTCATGCTTTAAGAAGGTTGGACATGGAGAGCAAGTAGAGTGTTAGTGCAAGAGAGTTCTTTTCTTTTGTTGTTGTTAAGTTCTTTTTTTAGTGTAATCTTTTTCTTGGTAGTATAATATTGTCTCTTCTATTATTATTGTGTACTCTTTTTTTTATCAATCAATGAAAATGAAAGTTTTCTATCTTATTGTGGTTTCCTTCTTGAATATGCGTAGCTAATTTTCTTTAGCATTCGATCACGAGGATCCATGAATTGAGATGAGATTTTTCTTTGCTTCTTAGTTCTATTTTTGCTAAATTTTTTCTTGATCCTTCTTTGATTTATCTCATGTCGACTTCGTATTTCTGGTATACGGTAGTAGGCAATTTGATCTCATTTCATAGTAGTCGAGAGACTCGTTGACTTGAAAGATCACTCAAAGAAGGAAGGAGTTGCACGCAATCCTAGAGATAAGACTACGTAAATCCTTCGGATTGGAGTCAAATCCAATAGTGCGGTTCACTTCGATAATGCAACTTTAGGCCTTTTGATTTGCAAAGAGATTTCGGTCAAAACTTCTAGAAGTTAGGAGATTTAATGCTCTAGCGAGATTATTTCTTATTTTCGGATCCGCCGCGGTCGAGAACGATTTGCAATTATAAAACTTTTTTTTTATCCTTCCTATCTCTTTGCATGGTCAATCATTGATTGAATGCTATCTTTGGAATCTGAAGTTTTCGTTTTAATATTATTTTCGGTTTAATTTAAAATTTTCAAAACACCCAACAATCGTATGGTAGGATAATAGTAGGAGAGTGAGTAATAGTAATTGATAGCCCCAAGTTTTTAATACGACCTTGGTACTGCAATTCGATAGGTACACTTTCCTGTTCGGGTTGATAGTCATTCAATTCACCATCTATCCGTGGAATCAGATACTTGTTCTTCTCTGACAGCTTACAGGTTTCACACCTGGCACTACCGTAATATTGTTGTTGGTCTCCTGTGGGTTTTATCACCCATGAAGGTCATTAGGACACACATCTGTTAAGCCGATAAAATAGAAGTGTCACTCAATCGTACTTCGGCCTAATGGTCGTTATAGGCATGAAGAGTTACTTTATGCACGACCGAATAAGTTTGATGACTTGGAGAGCAGACATCAACATCCTGCTAAATCCTTGCACACAAGCAAACTTGGTCTTTCGTTCGGTGTGCTTTCCTAGTGTAACTTCCGTGAAGGGGGAATGTACACCGGTACGCAGCTCGAAGAGCGGTTCCATACCTATGATCACAACAAACACAACTATTGTCAGGACAGACGCTCCTACATCTTGATATGACCCCATAATAATACCAGAACATATCACTCTCGACCCAGAATCACTCTTTCCACTACGATCATGTCGTTCCACTCTTGTCGATGATACAAGAGAAGTACACAGGGCATCAAAAGCTTTAAACCAACAACTTTTCAGCACAACATGTTTATATCTACACAAAATAAGTATTGTATACATCATGATACACGGTACATAATTACAATTATTTATGTACAGAAATTCTTTCCCTTCTTGTTTAGTGTCGTCTAAGGGCCGCCATGGAAGTCTCAGGCTTTATGTCCTTCTTTTCCGCACGAGTAGCAAATGAGTGTACTGTGCCCTGCAACTGCTCCAACTTTAGCTTTCTTTGTCCTTGGCGCATTCTCATGGCATTCTCGAGCACAATGTCCTACTTTACCACAAGAAAAACAAACGTATGGACCACATATTTTCTTTGTTCCCATGATGGTGGAAGAAGGTGATTCCAACAGATGTAACTTCTTCTTCCACTTAGAGGAGTTTGATTTTGACACATTTTCAATGGTTGGCATATTGAAACTGTGCCTTGATCTGAACTGATTTAAGTCCATTTCGAAAGACCAAGCTGCCATTAACAAGGCACAAAATCCAAGAAACTTTGGACCCACCAATAAACCTCGTAGTTCATCGTGCAGACCATCATAAAATCTGTTGGTCTTAGTCTCCTCGGTTTCAAACATAAACTCTGCATGTTGTCTCAGCGCAATAAATGCATGAAAATACTCCTTGACTGTGTATGGTCCTTCGATCAGACACATATTTCATGGCGGGGCCGATGTTCTTTCCCGTGCCATCTGCTCTGATACACCAACCGGCATGGGATGTACATGTCCCTCCTGGTGGGCTTTAATCACTGGGAAGACCACATCAACGATCAATCAGACCGTCTCTACCGAAGGAGGAGGTGTTGGTGCCGTAGTTGGCTAAGTAACCCCCATCGAATGCTGGGGTTTTTGTTGCTCCTCACTACTGCTAGTCTCCTACAATTGTGAAACACACAAGTAAGCAACCAAACAATTGCACAAGCCATACCAGGAACGCATCGAGACCCAAAATTTGTGTATTTTCATTCCTAAGTGGACATTCGTGAGTTCATTTATTTTAACGCGGGTCGCACATATATGTGCTCGCCACCCCACAAAAGAATTCGACCACGAATTCGAAGGAGGAAGACCGAGACAAGTTGATATCAAAATGTAACGATCCCATCCGTTCAATAGCATATAATAGAAAGTCCGGCCGATGCCCCACACCATATGCCACAAAACAGTCATCGAGGTTACAGGTTAATACCAAGACATAATTGCATCCTAACTCAGAGCATGCTAACGGAAGCTTAAGGTTACACTTGAACTCAACAACCACGAATGTCCACTATATATAACAACCATATTTATATCTCACCCAAAGGAATGTACATCAAATACGCAAAGGTTTGGCCTTATGGCCTTACAATTAAGCCTTATACATATAGCTTCCATACATCAGCCCGCAGGCCGGCCACACTTGAACATAATATCATATAAACTTCTTTGGCCTTCAAGGTCCAGCTTAGCAGCAGTAGCAGTAACAACAATAAGGGCTTTATCCCCCTACTTTCTGCTAGGCTCTCCTGCACCTGCACGGGACAATCCACCACACGGTGGTAAACAAGGCAACGGTCAGCGTTCAGCTGACCAATTTATAACGACCCTACCCCTTACCCGGGGCAATGGTATTCCTTCCCTATAGACATAGCATTTCACAAACAGCTATATCACACAATGTGCACTCACGCACAATCCACATATCACAAATGTCGCCCACGCGGCCCGATGTTCCGTGCACTCAGAGCACATTATTGGTGTACAGGATAAACCAGTTGCCCACTGCCATTAAAGGCCCAATGCCCAACTACAACACTTGAGCATTTTGCTCCCTAGCTTTCAGCTGGAGACTTAGTCTTAGTATAACGACCCGGGATTGGACCGTAGCCCCCCATGGCATCGTGCCACGCAGGCCGAAGCCTCTCGTAATCTTGCAACAGCCCAGGATTGGCCCGTAGCCCCCCATAACATCTCTATTGCGAGGCGCACAGGTCTAAGTCTTCTGCCGAGTTCCAGGCACCCAAGTACTCATGGCAGATAATCATAACGCGGATACAGTTCAGCCTTTGCCCATTGGTCAAACCGTTAGTTCAAAGCTAAGACTAACGTGGGTCAGCGTCCCTGTTTCCGTTCTGCAGGAGGCCTTTTGAAGAGCTCATCAAGCTCACAAATAGTCACACAGTCCCCGAAGTACTGGCTTCACAATCACAGGTTAACTAGGAGCCATCGCCAACGACACTCACTCTCGCCCGGCGTTAGCGATGGAACTCACTTTCCATCCCGAGCCCTAACCTTATCGTTCATAGCATACAACACAAGCACTTAGTGGGTATTTTCTTGGACTATCAGTCCAGTACTTCCTGCTATTATCTTTCACAGGCTCAACCCATCGAATCCGCAAACATATTCATTTATACACGGAGTCTTCTCCGGTATGTAAAAGAAAACATCACCAATCCAGACCAACCTGTCCAGATGGGCTTCACACAGTATGCCTATTCCGTACGTCAAATTTCCGGATCTATACGCAAGACTATTGGGGATTCCAAGAATCAACCTAAGGGAAATACCACCACAATCCACCCTCTAGTGGGGGAAATCCATGCACATGCCAAAATGAAGGACTTCACATGTCCAAGAAGGAAGATCGTTACCCTTGACGACCTCTTTAGAGCCATAGAAATCTAGCCAGTTGGAAAGCACCACAGCGGCCTTGCCTCCACAAATCTTGCCTCGGTTCTCGATTCGGAACTCTGAAGCTCCACCGGAGGCTGGATCCTTTCTCCTGCTCCTTGCTCTCCCTTCTCTCTACTCTTTTTGAAAGAGGATAGCCAAGCTTGAATGATAGTTATCTCATTCAACTCCTGGACTTAAATATAGCAAGGAGAAGCTTAGACCATTGGATCCCAAATGAAGGAAATGAACGGCCACAAATCGCCCTCAAATATCTCATTTTAGGCTGACACGGCTTGTGACACGCCTGTATCACTAGCCGTGTACCTTAAGCGGCACACGAACCGACTTAACCCAAATAGGACACGACCATGTGACACGCCAGTGTCATAGGCCGTGTGCCCAGACACGGCTTAGGACATGCCCGTGTCCCGCCCGTGTTCACCAGGCCTCATTGTCTTAGCCAAATCCCAGAGGAGGACACGCCCGTGTCGTAGACCATGTTCCCCACTTGAGGATCGACGAGTGCATTTTGTCTAGCTTACTCGAGTAAATGTCAAGGGCACTCGAGGACATGGCCATGGACACGCTCGTGTCACAGGCCATGTACCCTTACTCGAGGATCGTCGACCTCATTTTTGTCGAACTCACTCGAGACACCTTGCCAGCAGTCGAGTGCAACACACAACCATGGACACGCCTGTGTTCCAGGTCGTGTGCCTCACTTAGAGTAGGATACGGCATGGGGACACGCCCGTGTCCCAGGCTATGTTGTCCACCCTACTCAGCCCAAACATCATCAAGATTTGGGGCATTACGCAGAGTCTATCATGGGCAACTCTATGTTGGGCTTACAAAAACTAGCAACAATTCTTTTCTCCCTCCCGGGTCTCTTTTCAAGGTCCTTGATGAGACTATTCTAATATTTGATGGAGCCTATCTGGATATCATTCAAGATCCTAAGTTAGCAAAGTTCCCTGTCCTTCTGATCTAGCAGAGATGTTGTTTCAGTCAGCTGGGAACCAACCAACTGTAGAGAGACAATCTTCACAGCTTGCTTCTTAGACAACTTATTGCACTTCTTGAAGGCATTCAAAAGTTCTCCATACCCGTCATTCAATTGATTGACATCACCTTCTGATTCAGAATCATCTCCACCACTGGGTGAAGAGTTTTTTGTACAAGGACTAGTCTCATATCCAGACTCAGAAGAGGAGCTTGATAGAGATTTTACCTTCCTTCGACCAGGCTCATACAAGCTAGTTTCCTCATAAGTCATTGCCATTAGCCCATAATAGCTGTAGGCATCTTCTTCATCTTTCTCATCCACCTCTGAATCATAGTTTGTATGTGAAAGAGGGACCCTGATACCTATCCTGGCAGTATGATAAACTTCATCCACTGCTATAACTTCTTGTTCTGCAGCAGTAGCAACTAACCCAATATAGGCTTCATCTTCTTCACACTCAGAAGAGAATGAGTCTGTGCAGCTCTTATCTTTCTTGGAAACAATGGACATCACCTTCTTGCCCTTGTGTTGGAGCTGTTTCTTCTCAACAGCTTCCATCTTCTTCACTGGGCAGTCATCTATCACATGCCCAGGTATGTTGGAGTACTAGCAAACAATTTTAGAAAAATTATATTTACTGGGTTTAGAATCATACTTGCCAGCCATGGAATGATTCCTCCTATGATGAGAATAGGTGGAATGTCTGATCTTGTAATGTTTCTTCTTCATCAGCTATTGAAAGTACCTGGAGAAGGCAGTAGAGTCCTCAACTAACATGCTGCTTTCTGTTACATCTGACTCTGAGCTGTCTGAATCAGCTGGTCTTCTTGGAGGAGTGGGAATCCTCTCCTTACTTTTTTTGATGTTTTCTACCTTAAATGTCAAGGACTTCGCTTTGGCATGGGATCTGCTAGTGCCCTCCTCCTATTTCCTGGCAGCTAACTACATCTCATAGGAGAGCAGCTGTTGGGTATTTTATCCACACTAACCCAGATTTGATGAAGTCGCCCTTGAACTAAGATGAATTAAGTTGTATTTGATGTTTGGTTTGAGTTATGTGTTTGCAGGAATTCTTATGGGAAGTGTAGACCAATGTCAGTCTATAATGGGTAACCAAATATAGGACCATACAATATAATCCCTCATTGTGTGTTCCAAAGTGTTGACTCATGTGTAGCCTCTCTATTGGGATACACTTTATATTCAAGCTCTAGGACTATGTGAAAAGACTTGATGCTCGTCATCCCTTAGAAGAAGAAAAATTCTGTCAAGAAAATTTCCTAAGTAAAGTACTCGAGTAGTTCTATACTTACTCGAGTAAGTTACTGAATTCATACTCGAGTAGTTAAGATATTACTCGAGTAGTTTCCTTTTACCTCTCGAGTTTATTGAAATTATCTTCTCAAATTTTTTCTAAGTTAAATACTCGAGTAGTCATCTTATATACTCGAATAGTTCTATCTTCTGTCTCGTATAGTTGAATTCTGACTCTCGTGTAGTTCTCACTTACTCGAGTAGTCTAAGTCATGTACTCGAGTAGTTCATCTACAACTCGAGTACTCTAGTGCTTATACTCGAGTAATCCAGAATTCCATTACAGAAAATTTCTTTAAGTGAATTACTCGAGTAGTCATCTAATATACTCGAGTAGTTCTATTTGTCTCGAGTAGTTCAACTTCTATACTCGAGTAGTTCTATTTCCAGTTCCAGAAATTTTCTAAGTCTATGACTCGAGTAGTTTCTTATATACTCGAGTAGTTCATTCTTATATACTCGAGTAGTATTTCTTATACTCAAGTAATCTACTCCACCTCTCGTGTAAGTACTTAAGTACTGGAGTATGTTATTCTTGTTACTCGAGTAGCTGATTTCTATTTCTTTTTATTTACTCGTGTAGTTGACTCCATGTACTAGAGTAATGATCTCATTCCCTCTCGAGTAGTTTTTCTCATATACTCGAGTAGTCATCTTCTACCTACTTGAGTAGTGCTGCATGTACTCGAGTAGTCTGTTATATCTCGAGTATTTTACTTTGACTTTTCCGAAAATTCTTTAAGTCCAGAATAACGATCATATTCATAAACTTTGACGTGATTGGTGCACGTGTCTCTCATAATGACTCATTTATGGCTAATCTTCTCCTCTCATATAAAAGGTCTTGTCTAAACCGACAAACCCTAATTTATAAAAGAACAAAGATTATTCTAAGAAAGTTTTTGCAGTCGTACTCTTTGAAGAATTTCTGTCTCCTCTTTCTGTCTCCAAGAAACAAAATCCGCCGCCGCCGCCGTCGCTGATTCCCGACCGGCTAGGGTTTTCATTTTTAGAGGATTTAGATTAAGAAGATTTTACATATCAATATTTTCGCTCAACTCTTCATCCTCTATTCGATCATGTAAAGTCAAGAAGATCCAGATCTGATTTTGTCGACGTTTTCTTCACCTATCTGATAAAGCTGAAAGTCTAGAAGAAGAAGATCCTGGCCGATTACTTGCAGATCTGACAAGATTACTGTTTGTATTTCTATACAATTTTATTTCATTATTGTAGGAGAAGTTTTCTCCGAGTGTAGGAGTTTTTCAACTCTGAGATTGGAGGAAGTTTTACCTTCCGAGTGTAGATCCGTTTTGTGGATCGAGTTTGTAGGAACGTTGTTCCGAGGGTAGGATTGATTTTCAATCCGAGATAGTGGAGTAGCCGAGTCTAGTGTAATACTAGATTGGTGAGGCAAAGTGGATGTACCCAAGGTTGGGGTACCACTATAAATCTTTCCTCATTTGTATTTGATTGATAGATAGATGTGTGCTTTGTTTTGTAATTTTTTATTCCGCAAAAAAATGCATATCTCACTTATTCACCCCCCTCTAGGTGATTTAGGTAGGCAACTATAAACTCTCAATTGGTATTAGAGGCAGGTTGATCGTTAAAAGATTAACACCTTGATCAGATCCTTCAATAGTTGTCATTTGAGATCTACCAACAATGAACAAGGCCAAAGATTTTGCCAAGCTTCATTTATGTACCAAGAATAATTTTCTGATGTGGAAAGAGAGAATCAAGTTCTTTATGGAAGCTGTGGATCCAAGGATCTTCATGACAGTTGAAGAAGGTCCTTATATTCCCATGACCGTCTCCACTATAGATCCAACTAAGAAAGTTCGAAAGAAACTTATGGATCTAGATAAGGATGAGATTGCACTTGTCTCATTGGACAAAAAGGCAAAAAATATCATAGCAAGTACAGTCTATGATTCAATGCTACAAAACCTGATTCACTGCCAGTCTGTGAAGGAGATGTGGCAGTCACTAGTTACCTTGATGGAAGGTACAGAAGAAGTGAGGGATGATAGAAGAGCCCTTATTAATCATAAGTATGAAGCTTTATGACAAGGAAACAAAGATACCATTACTGACACCTTTGAGAATTTCTTCAAGATAGTGAATGGGCTAAGGGTCTATGGCAGAGTCTTCACTAATGGAGAATTATATGATAAGTTCTTGAGATCCCTAACTAAGGAATGGGATAATAATGTCTGTGCCATAAGAGAGTTTGGAAAACTGGCCGAGACAGACCCTCAAAATCTCTTTAGGAAGCTTATGTCATATGAGCTTCAACTCAACACCAGAAAGGCTGAAGAAGAGAAGAGCAAGTCTGCATTCAAATAGAAGTCTGTTGCTTTAAAGGCAGTCACCTCTAAGAAGTCCAAGGTTGTTCCTCCTACTCCAGCACAAGAAGTTAGTGAAGAAGAAACCTCAGAGTCAAGCACCTCAGTCTCTGAACTATCAGAAAGAGAGTTCTCACTACTCTCTCGACAGTTCAAGAAATTATTGAATAAGAAGATGCAATGGAAAGGCAAGGATGCCTCCTATAGATGATCACGACACAATGGTGATCGTCAATGAAAAGGCTCAAGCAGCCATGACAGGTATAACTCTAAACAGAACAAACATGTTTCTACTGACATTATTTGTTATTGTTGTAATAAGCCAGGACACGTCATCGCTGACTGCCCTCACAAGAAGAAGGAGGGTGGTAGAAGAGATGAAAAGAAGTCCTCGTACAACAAAAAGATGACATAGAAGAGCTTGATGGCCAAAAAGGGCAAGTCTCTTAGTGAATCTGGCTCATCTGAGTTGAGAGAAGAAGAAGAATCCTATTTTGGGCTCATGGCTCAAACAGATGATGAACAAGAGCCCCAGTTCACTAGGAAGGTAAACTCTCACACTCTTCTTTCTGATTCTGAAGTTTCTGAACATGATTGTGAGGATAGAACTTCTGACGATGAGTCAGAACTCATGGCCCAATATAAGGAGTTAATCATGGCTTATGACAAATGTCGCCGAGTCGTGAAAACTCAGGCTAAAGAGCTAAAGTCTCTCAAAGCTGAAGAGAGCATCTTGAGAGAGAATGTCGCAAAGACTGACTCGCTTGAAGAGAAATTCAATAATACTATTGAAGAATTTAATAAAGCTCTAGACTGCCTTGATCTTAAAGAGAAAATCATCAAAGAGTTGGAAGAACAACTCGCCGCCGAAAAGAAACTTGTTGAAAGTTTCTCGAAGCCTAAGACTGCTCTTCCATTCGTTGTTGAACTCTCAGCTAAGGCCAAGGGTGTTGGACTAGGTCATGAAGAATCTCCTAGTACGTCTTCTTGGAGAAACAAGGCTTAACAGAAGAATAAGGCCGCCAAAAAGGCTTAGTCAAAGAGAAGGGGAAAGTCCCTCAAGATCAGACCACATTCAAAAAAGTTATATTTCCTTCAAACGAGTTTGATCTTGGCTCATCTTACGGACACTTTGCTAGGTCTACCTATGTAAAGCCAAAGTCTCATTATCAAGGATGGACTCGACCCAGAAACTTTAGTGAAAGTGTTTTTAAGGCACCTTATGAAGAAGTGATTCTTCAGAGCTATGGCCATTTCAATAATGGTCATAACTTCAAGAAGGCAGCAAAGGCAAAGCCTGTTGTAGAAAAGCCAATGAAGGAGAAGAAAATATGTGATTGTAATCATCATGAAGCTTCTTCCTCCAAGATTGCTGCCCCTGCTAGACCACAATTCCAAAAGGTCAAGCAGGAGAACATAAGGCAAAGATACAAAAGATTTGACTGTTGGTGTTGTGGCAGAATTGGTCACTTTGCCATTGATTGCTGGTTTAATCCCAGAAATGCTACACCCTCTCATGTTAGCAATATGAGAAAGACCGCCCATGATGCTAATAATCGTAGGAGGAGTGTTCTAACCCGATACCACGGACCCAAACGTATTTGGGTTCCTAAGGCAAACTGATTGTGATTGCAGGTATGTCCAAAGGCCACAAAAACACCAATATAGTATTTGGATAGTGTATGCTCTCGGCATATGACTGGAACAAGAAGCCTAATTCAGAACTTTACTCCAGTCGTGAATGGACCGAAGGTCATCTTTGGAGGTTCAGACCGTGGAATCACTAAAGGCTATGGTATGATTACAAACGGTAATGTATCCTTCTCAGATGTGGCTTACGTTGAAGGTTTGGAACATAACCTTATAAGCATAAGCCAACTCTACAATAAAGGATACATAGTTGAGTTTCACGCTGATAAGTGCTTGATAAAATTTGTTGACAATATGGAAACGATTCTATCCAGCACTTGAAACAGAAACTTGTTTTGTTTAAATTTCATTTTTAAAGATTCTTCGACACCAGTGTGCCTTTTAACAAAAGATAGTGCGTCTCTTGGTGACCAATAGCACAAGAGACTAGCACATATTAATTTCAAAACTATTAATAAATTATTTTCAATGAACTTAGTACGTGATGCCCCAAATGTTAAGTACGTCAAAGATAGAACTTGTCATGCATGTGTAAAAAGCAAGCAAACAAGGACTACCTTTAAAAGCATTATTGGCAAGGATTCTAATAGATGTCTTCATCTACTGCATATGGACTTCTTTGGTCCACTGCAAATTAGAAGTTTGGGAGGAAAGGATTATACGTTGGTAATTATTGATGATTACTCGCGCTTTGCGTGGGTGTTCTTTCTGAAACACAAGTCAGATACCTTCGATATCTTTACTAATTTTGCCAGGCAAGTCCAGAATGAATACAACTACTCCATAGTTAAAATCAAAAGTGACAATGAAACGGAGTTCAAATCTGGGGCCATGACAGAATTTTGTGAAAGTCTGGGTATCTTTCATGAGTTTTCATCTCCTCGTACTCCACAACAGAATGGAGTGGCCGAGAGAAGGAATAGAACACTCATAGAGGCCTGCACGACCATGTTGAGTGATGCTTCACTTTCAAAATGTTTTTGGGCTGAAGCCATCAACGCTGCATGCCACGTGCAAAATCGAGCTCTCATAAACAAAAACCACGATAAGACACCTTACGAGCTTCTGAAGGGCAGGAAACCAACAGTCTCATATTTTAGAATTTTTGGCTGTAAATGCTTCGTTCTCAACAATGGCAAGTATTATACTACAAAGTTTAGCGAAAAAAGTTTTGAAGGTATTTTTGTAGGTTATAGTAGCCATAGTAAGACATATAGGATTTTTAATAGAAAAACCCTGGTGGTTGAAGATTCGATACATGTTGTATTTAATGAGACGAGTTTACTGCAAAGCAACTCTTCTAGTGTGCTTATTGAAGATGCATGTGAAAAGCTGAAAGAAATTAACTTGGATGGACCGTCCGAAGATAAAGGTGAAAAGTTCATCAAGATCACCACTCCAACCCCTATTGGAGAGGTTGATGATCAAGATGAAGAAGTCATCCAAGATGAAGAAGTCACTCTCGTGATAGAAGTTAATCCAGATGCAAGGATTCTAGAGCTCAGTCATTTGAAGGATCACCCCATGGACCAGATCATAGGAGATCACCGGGATGGTGTCAGGACTCGAAGAGGTGCAACTAATGAAAATCTATATTTAAGTTTTCTATCACAGGTTGTACCAAAGAAGTTTGAGGAAGAAAACTCAGACACATCGTGGATAATGGCGATGGAAGAAGAACTAAACCAGTTTAAGCGCTGCAAAGTTTGGAAGCTTGTTCCATGACCCAAAGGTAAGAATGTCATTGGGACAAAATGGGTCTACAGGAACAAGATGGACGAGGATGGAACGATAGTAAAGAACAAGGCCAGACTTGTCACAAAAGACTATCGTCAAGAAGAAGGAATTGACTTCAACCAGAAGTACGCTCCAGTGGCAAGGCTGGAGGAAATAAGGTTATTCTAAGAATATGCTGCACTCAAAGGCTTCACTGTCTACCATATGGACGTGAAGTCTGCCTTCCTTAATGGTGACATAAAGGAAGAGGTGTATATGTAACAACCTCTAAGTTTCGTTGATTCTAACTTTCCTGATTATGTTTACTTACTACATAAAGCGTTATATGGTCTGAAACAAGCTCCTCTAGCTTGGTATGAGATGATGTCTAGCTTTCTACTTGAGAATAAGTTCACAAGGGGAAAGATAGACAAGACATTATTTCTTAGGGAAATGAAAGGTAAGATTTTTCTAGTGCAAATCTATATAGACGACATTATTTTTGGCTCTACTGATGACAACCTCTACAAGAAGTTTTCAAAACTTATGCAAGGGAAGTTTGAAATGAGCAGTATGGGCGAGCTGAAGTATTTCTTAGGGCTTCAAGTGAAACAATCTGAAGATGGAATTTTCATCTCATAGACCAAGTTCACCAAAGAGCTGATTAAGAAATTCGAAATGGAGAACGCAACCTCGATGAGGACTCCAATGGGTTCAACTATCTCTCTGGACAAGGATGAAAAAGGGAAACCTTTTGATGAAACCAAGTACAGAAGCATAATTGGATCCTTGATTTACCTTACTGCAAGTGGACCTGACATAATGTTCTCAACATGTGTATGTGCTAGATTTCAGGTGAACTCTAAGGAATCTCACTACGCTGCTGCAAAGTGGATTTTGAGATACCTTAAGAGAACACCAAATCTTGGCTTATGGTACCCAAGAAGTAATGACAACAAACTAATAGGTTTTTCAGATGCAGATTTTGCAGGGAGCAAAGACGACAGGGAAAGCACTTCAGGAACATGTCAATTCTTTGGAAGAAGACTTATCTCCTGGAGTAGCAAGAAACAGAACTGTGTAGCAATCTCAACGGCTGAGTCAGATTACATCTCTGCAGGCAGTTGTTGTGCACAGTTACTTTGGATAAAGAATCAATTTGAGGACTACAACATGAAGTTTAAAAAGATTCCATTGTTTTGCGACTCTTCCAACGCAATAACAATAGCCAACAACCCAGTCTCATATAGCCGGACGAAGCATATAGAGCTAAGGTATCACTTCATCCGGGAGCATGTGGAGCATGGGGGACATAGACCTTCAATATGTCCCTACAGATAGGCAAATTGCAGACATTTTCACGAAGCCGCTGGACGAGACCAAGTTCTTATTCTTCAAAACAGAACTTAGGATGCTCAACAAAGAAGACTAGAGAAGCTGGACTTTCAAGAAGGCTCAAGGCTCAAAGGTTAGTCAAATACTGAAATTTTTCAAATTCTAACTCTTTGACTCGAGTATGACATAACCTACTCGAGTAAGCATATGACCTACTCGAGTAATAGAATGACCTACTCGAGTAGTCGACTTGACCTACTCGAGTAGTGGAATGATATACTCGTGTAGTCAACTTGACCTACTCGAGTAGCAGACTGACATACTCGAGTAGTCCACTTCACATACTCGAGTACCTCACAGACCTACTCGAGTACTTCAGTTCATCTACTCGAGTACTTCTGTATACTTACTCGAGTAATTCCAGAGTTATCTACTCGAGTTAATTTCCTCACTCGTGTACATGCCAAGTCGTTTGTTTTTCAAATTTTCTTATGTGCAAACCAAGGCTTATGCCGCCTCTTCTTTGGTTTAATTCTTCATTGTCGTATAATTAGACCTAAAACTAGGGTTATATAAATAAGAAAATCCGGAAATTTCCCTACACGAAATCATTTCTGCTCTCTCGAGTACCCGACTGCCTCTTCACCTTCCTCCGTCAGTTGTAGAGCAGCGCGATTTCCTTAACCCCGTCGAACCTGTCTAGGGTTTCGGCATCTCCAAGACTTCTGAATCATGGCCGCCTCCTCTAAAATCGGTGTGGGTTCGGGGATAGTCGCCGCCGGGATTGCAGAACTCTCCGATGACTTCCATAATCTAATGATTTTGCTCGACACCGCCGGATTAACCTTCGTTCTCCAAGAACAATGTCAAATCCTCTTCCCCGAAGTTGCAGAGTTTTTCAAGAACCTCAAGGTGAAGCACCATGGGACAGTTTTGAAGTCTACAGTTAAAGGTATCAACATCAAACTTACTCGAACCTCTGTTTCTCGACTTCTTTGACTGCCAGTTACAGAAGCAGATGATTTTCTTGGTGATGAAGTGTATGCCAGAACTTGTTTATTCTATGGAATTTCTGCAGATGCAAAATACATCAATAGGTCTGATATGAATGCTGAAGGAAAATTCTTGGTTGATGTCATTGGTAAAATTCTTTTATGCAAAACAAACTCCATCAAAGCCATATCCCTTTACTTTTTTGACATTATGCAAGCAATATTCTGTAGAAAGAGATTTCGGTTGTGTATGATGATCTTGGACAAGATTAAAGACAACATTAAATCTCCCAACTATGTCAGAATCATTTCCTTGCTTCTCCATGAGATAAATCCAGAGGTATTCAGTTTCTCCAAGGGGAGTATTATTCACCACATGAAGAAAGTCTCCATTTCCTCCATACAGAGATGGGAGTTAAAGTTGCAAAATCCTTCTCAAGCTGCTAAGGTTACTGAAGTTATAGACACAGAGGACAGGACTCCATCTCCCTCTCCATCTCAGGTCCCCAGCTCCTCTGGTGCACCTATTGAGGGGGAGTCTGCTCCTTCTATTTCAGCCAGGATGCCTACTGAAAGTGCAGGTTAGATCTGATATACTCTAGAGAGGGGGGGTGAATAGAGTATGGTGCTTGCTAAAAACTTTTCACAACTCTTGTTGTATTCCTAAGTGAAGAGGGAAGCAAATGAAATACCGCAAACACAGCAACTATTTAATTACAAAGAAATCACAGAACAATCACAAACCACAGCCAGAAAACAAAAGAAAATAAGCAAACAGATGACACAAGGAGCTATAGTGGTTCCCCAACCAATCTGGGTACATCCACTCTTCTACAACCCTAGGTAGGAATCCACTGCAGGATGAGTTGATAAGGTGTCCTGGGCACCAATGAGCTTTTGATAATGTACTCAAAAACCAAACCAGATTTTTTGATCAGGTGTCTTGCCACCACTGAGTTTTGATAAGGTCTCAAAAAGCAACACAAACTTTTGAAGGGAGTTTGATAAAACCTTTACAGAGAGAGAGAGGGATGAGATGATCTTCTCTGTCAACAATCAGAGAGAAGATAGTGGATGTTGTCAAAGCTCCCCCTGAGATCTATAGTTGTTCAGGAAATGAAACTTTGCAGTAGGGTGATAGGCCTTCAGAATATTTGATCTCCAGCAAAAGATGATTCCAGCAGCAGCTGAAATGTGTGGTGTCTGGAGTCTTGAATGATAATGGCCTTTGAACACTGGAATCAAAAGGGATCTAGAAATTTCAGAATATTGATCTCCTTCAGTGATGTGTGTCCCTGTATGAATTCTGTTGGTGAATATCTGCAACTCTTTCTCTTTCTGTTGTTGTTGTTGTTGTAATAGTTGTTATTTTTTTCACCAGCAGAATACGAATAAATCTTTTATTCCTTAGATCTGAATAGAATGATTCTCTGTCCAAGATAGTCGTTAGCCTGTCATAAATAACTTCCTTAACTACATTTTGTCTTCTAGAGGAAAGTCCAATAAAACATTCCTTTGAACATACCTTGAAACTTGCTCCAGATTAATTGAAACGGCTACAAGATCCTTGACACAAGTGCTGAGAATAATTCTATAACTGTCTGAATTTGAATCTTGAAAAATGTCGATCTCTCCAGAAAAACGTCGACCTGAGCTCAACTATCGTTGAACTTATCTCAGAGACTGGACTTGGACTAAAGTATAAAGCGTCAATTTGAGCTCAACTATAGTCGAACTGAGCTCATAGATATGGAAACAAACTAGAGACAGGAACGTCGATCTGAGCTCGAAGATCGTCGAATGGAGTTCGACGACTCGTTGAAGTTGAGCTCAGAGATTGTCGAATGGAGTTCGACGATTCGTTGAAGTTGAGCTCAGAGATCGTCGAATGGAGTTCGACGCTTCGTCGTCCTGAGCTCGACGAAATGACTTAGTCTCCTGAACTGAAATATCTAGTCTTGAGGGTCTTGAGGGCAGCTTTCAAACCTAAATACTAACCCTTAGACTCAGTTCTAATTGACCTTTAGATCTATACAAGGAGGTTAAAACAAATTTCCTAAAGGACATAGTGATACTTGCCCAAATCAGTAATAGGGTGTTCCAACAATCTCCCCCTATTTGGGTTAGGATTACTATTTACAGACATTGGAAAAATAAAAACATTCAATGCATAAATATAACAAAAGAAAAAACATTGCAGAAACACAAATGTAATCACAGATAGTCAGAAATAGGTATTACTATCATCATACAGAATCATTCCTTTTCCTTGCTCTTTATGAGAACTATTTCTCTGTTGGGGTTGAGAGCTTCTTTCTTGGATCTTCTGTCATCAGCTGCACCTAGAGAAGTTTGATGTTTTGGCATGGGGACTACAGCTTCTGGGTGCAGCTTCATATACCTTTCTGAATCAAAGAATTTACTGGAAGAGTATCTCTCAAGTTCTTTCTTTCTTTGATCTGATAGAGTAGTGATATTTGATGTATCTTTTCCTTGTTCTCTAGCCTTCTTGATTTGGTCTAGTGCAGCCAACTCTTTCATTCTGGCAGTCCATGAAGTGGGATTATTTTCTGGGTCTTCAAATGGAACAGGAGGCTCATATCTGTTTGAAGAATTATCAGGAGGAGCTCTGGAAGAGACTAGATCTTTAAGCTTATAAGTGAAGGGACCAGAAGTAGTGTCAGAGGGACCTTGTCCTTCCCTTTGATAAGGATGTTGCCTGGAATACACTCTGAGTCCTCTTTGATTTCCTCTGTACTGTCCTCTTCTGGACTGATAACCTCTAGACTGATTTCCTCTTTGTTGAGGTCTTCCTTGAAATTGATATGAAGTTTGGCTTCTAGCAGTAGATTGAGAGGCAAAACTTCGACCTGCACCTGCATCAGGTGATGGAGGAGGAGGATGAGGAGGATTGAAATGAGATGATCCTTTGTTATATTTCCTTTTCTTCTTCATGGCTTTCAGCTGATTTCTGGAGTACTGCATCCATGGTTCTGTAATAGGGCAATCATGCAATATATAATATGGAATATCATTTGTATCTTTCACCTTCTCTGGGGGAACTCTCTTCATGGCCTTGCTTCTTGCTTTCCTTTTCCTTGCAATTGTTGCAGAGGAATCATCAGAGTAAGTCCTAAACTGATCATTTTCTGAGCTTTGTGGATTATCATATACTGCATCAATCCTTTTGATATATTCTTTCTATTGTTGAGACTGAGTAGAAGAAACTGCAATAGGAGCAGCAGCAACAGCAGGAAGTGGAGTAGAAGCAACACTGGCAGAAGGAGCTATGACAGCAGGTTCAGAAATAGAAATTTCAGAAACTAGAGCAACAACAGCAGTAATAGAAGTAGTATAAACAGATGAAACTGGAAAAACAACTTCAGAAACAGAAACAGCAAGCTCAGAGGTAACTGAAATAATAGATTCAGAGATAAAAACAGTAGGCTCAAAATCAATTACCTCTGTCATATGCACATCCTCAGACACTGAAACAGCAACAGCAGCAGTAGGAGCAGCAGAAATAGAAGGAGCACTGTCAACAGTATTGAAGGAATTTATATAAGAACTTATTAAGCTGGGGTTACAGCTGGAAATAGGCACAATGGCCTTAGTAAGATCTTCAGTATGCTGGTCTGGAAGACAGCTGAAGTACACAGAATCAAAAACTGACAACAGTGACCTGAGGTCCACTGTAATGACTGCAACTAGAGCTTGAACTGGAGTTACTACAGCAGACAATCTCTCAGCTTCATAAGGTATCTCCCCCTGCCTAGATTCAGTGGTAACTGGATCAAGGCACCCAGTAGAAGGGATTGCCTGAGGAGGAAGGATAGAAGATAGCCTGGCAGACAACTCCTGAATAGTTTGCAGAAGTGGAGCCAAAAAGGTCTCCAGCAGTAGTGATAGCCTTGGAGCTATCAGCTCATATAGCTTATCTGCAATAGCTGGAAGATCTACTTGCTCAAGAGGGACTTGGGTAGAGGTAGGGATGGATGTGGTAGAGATGAGGGTTAGAGCAGCAGGAGATGTTGTTGGAGAGACTATGGATGGTGGAAGTGATGGTTGAGATATTGGAATTGTGGAGATGGAAGATAGTGGAATGGAAATGGATGGTGTGAATGATGGTTGAGCAATTATGTCCGGAAGTAACTGTTGATAAGAAGTGGATGATGATGGTGGCTCAGGAGGGGATGAAGGAGAATCATCCATATAGGAATCATCTAGAAGGGTGAAAGATGGAATATGAGATGATGAGTCAATGTCCATATATGGGTAGTGATGTAGTGGATGGAAGATTTCTTCAGTTAATGGTGGAGTTGGAGAAGGGATTGAAGTTGGAGATGTGTTGGAAATGGGGGATGAAATTGTGATGGTGGATGTGACTGTTGTAGATGAAACAATAGGTGGAGAAGGAGGAGATGAAGCAGACAAATCTTCTGCAGGGGCAGGAACCTGAGGGGATGAGACTGAAGTAGTCCTTATGCCTGAAGAAGAGATTGCAGAGGGTCTGCTAGGCTTTACAATCTACCTATCCCATTTCCCAAATAGGGCATAGGTAAGCCTCTTGGAGGCATTGATGTGCATCCCACTGGAAACAAGCAGTGCAGGGCATCTATTATGAAGAAACAGCCCTAAAATCCTACCAAAATTAACAAAGTTCTTGTTAATTTTCTTCTTGATTAAATCAAAGAACACTTCTCCCCAGTTCAGCTGCTTCTTGTCCACTAGGTCACCCATCAAACAGAGCTGATACCTAGATATGGTATCATGAGCTGAGTGTTTTGCCAACAGTACTTTCCCAACAACATCAGCAAGAAATCTGTACTCAACTGACAGATTCTTCTTAAGTAATTTACTAGGGTTAGCTTATGAATGTCCCATCCTCTTAAGCATAAGGGAAAACTCTTCTCCAGAAAGCTCAACAGAATCTTCTCTAGAATTCAATTGAAAACCTCTGTCAAAGCAGCAGGTGTTAGAGATACCTGAGTTCCTGAGATGGTTCCAACCACTGTGTTCTGATCGAGATTATGGGAAGTATACACCCATTCCTTTATTTCATTTGCGGCTAAGTTGATCCTTGTAGTCATTATGGTAACTAACTGTTGGTCCTTGAAAAGTTCCAGAATGTCCTTGAAGATTTGATCGCTGTTATCGAAAGAATCCATGTCGATATCAAAGCCTGTATCAAATTTCATTGCTGCCAAGATTGTGACTGAAACTGCCATTGATTCCTGCAAAAATGAACAAACAAAGGACCAAGTGTAGAAGAGTTTGGAGGGAAAGAGAAATTTTGCAGAGAGTATGAAAGCGCAAAGGCAGAACGATGGCCGAAAAATGAGTTTTATATTAGGGTTCGACGCAGAAAAGGAAAGATCGTTGAACTCTGTTCGACGATCTAGGCTTCTAAAGGAAACTAAAAGGTCATCAACATTGTTGATCTCCGTTCGACGATATTGGAGAGCGTCGAGCTCCGTTCGACGATCGCTGACCTGAAGACAAATAGTTTAGCACTATCTGAGAAGCGCTGAACTCTGGTCGACGATTTCTGAAATCGTCGATCTCTGTTCGACGATCTTGGGAAAAATCTTCGAGAGCAGTTCAGAGATCAGAAACACTCTATACACTAGAAAAAGCATTTTGATTTGCCTAGTCTTGGTCAGTTTTAGATTTTTAAAAATCTTGGATATTATTTTAGACTTCCTCCATCTAACATTCCTAACTGATTCAGGAAGAATGTATGTTTCTTTTCATACAAGGGTTTGGTGAAAATATCTCCCCTTTGCAAATCAGTTGGGATATATTGAAGTTCAATTTTGTTTTTCTCAACATTATCCCTTAGAAAGTGATGCCTAATTTCTATATGTTTTGTCCTACTATGGAGGACTGGATTTTGTGCTATGGAAATAGCACTAGTATTATCACAAAATATTTTTGACTTCTCTAAGTTGTAGCCATAGTCTAGGAGCTGATTTTGAATCCATAAGATTTGTGAACAACAACTACCTGCAGCCATATATTCAGCTTCAGCAGTTGAAGTTGACACAGATGTTTGTTTCTTGCAAAACCAGGAGACAAGTCTGTCACCAAGAAACTGACAAGTTCCACTGGTGCTTTTCCTGTCTATTCTGCATCGAGCATAATCAACATCTGAAAATCCAGTTAAGTCAAATACTGAATCTTTTGGATACCAGAGACCTAGATTTGGACAACTTTTGACATACCTAATAATCCTTTTTACTAAGGTTAAGTGTAACTCTCTAGGGCTCACTTGGAATCTAGCACATATGCATGTAGCAAACATTATGTCAGGTCTACTAGTTGTAAGGTACAATAAAGAGCCAATCATTGTTCTATATGTTATCTGATCAATAGGTTTCTCATGTTTATCAGCATCTAATACAGCATTAGTAGGCATAGGTGTTTTTATACATGATGCTTCAGACATACCAAATTTCTTAACCAATTCTTTTGCATACTTGGTTTGAGAAATAAATATGCCTTCAGCATGTTGTTTGATTTGCAATCCTAGAAAGAAGGATAGCTCACCCATGCTACTCATTTCAAATTTAGAATGCATTAGATTGGAAAACCTTCTGCACAAATTTGAATCAGTAGAACCAAATATAATATCATCTATATAGATTTGTACTAGTAGGGTATGGGACTTATGAGTTCTAATAAAAAGAGTTTGGTCTACTCTACCCCTTATAAAATCATTTTTTAGAAGAAAGCATGCTATGGTCTCATACCATGCTCTAGGATCTTGCTTTAGACCATATAATGCTTTATGCAATTTGAAAACATGATCAGGATGAGTTGAAGAGATAAAACCTGGGGGTTGTCTGACATAGACTTCTTCTTTGATATCTCCATTGAGAAAAGCACTCTTTACATCCATCTGGTATAATTTGAAACTTTTGTGTGCTGCATATGCTAAGAAGATTCTTATGGCCTCTAATCTTGCAACTGTTGCAAAGGTCTGGTCATAATCTATCCCTTCTTCTTGAGAGTACCCTTGAGCAACTAGCCTTGCCTTGTTCCTTACAATGACTCCTTGATCATCCAATTTATTTTTGAACACCCACTTTGTTCCAACAATGGAGTGATCCTTTGGTCTTGGTACTAGTTCCCAGACTTTGTTCCTTTCAAATTGATGCAACTCCTCTTGTATTGCAATGATCCAGTGTGGATCTTGCTCTGCATCTTGAATGGATTGAGGTTCAATTTGAGAGAGAAAGTAAGTGTGCATTAGGTTTTGGTTGACCTGATTTCTGGTTTGCACACCAGCTGAGATGTCTCCAATCACTTGGGAGATTGGGTAGTCTCTTGATGTTATTAAATCCATAGGAGATGTTGATTGTTCACCAACCCGTGTTGTTGTTTCCTCTTGTGGTACAACAACTGGCTCTTCAAGAAGATTCTCTTCAAGATGTTGAATGTCTTCTTCATCTTCACTGCTTTCATCTTTTTGAATAATTTGTAACCTGTCCAAGTCTTCAGCAAGAGAGTGTACCTGCAAAGGTTCTATGGTAGAAGTATTCTTCTCCTTGAAAGATATGTTAGATTCATCAAAAGATATATGAACAATTCTTCAATTTTGAGAGTAGATTTATTATATACCCTATAAGCTTTACTGATCATGGAGTATCCCAGAAACACTCCTTCATCAGCTTTAGCTTGAAATTTTGCTAAGTATTTCTTGTCATTATTATGAATGTAGCAAATACAACCAAAGATTTTGAAATAATCTAATTTTGGTTTCTTCCCTTTGAGTAATTCATAGGGAGTCTTGCCCTTCAGTTTATGTATTAAACTTCTATTCAACACATAGTTGGAGGTGTTCACTGCCTCTGCCCAAAAGGATAGAGGAAGATGAGCATCTGACAATAATATAGTAGCAGATTCAATAAGGGTTCTTTTTTTCCTTTCAGCTACCCCATTTTGTTGAGGAGTTTTAGGAGCTGAGAAAGTGTGTCTGATCCCTTCACTTTGACAGAACACTTGCATAAGAAGAGAATCAAACTCTGTCCCATGATCACTTTTGATCAGAGCAATGTGAGTATTGAACTCACTCTGTATGCATTTGAGAAACTCTGTCAAACACTTAAAGTTATCAGACTTCTTCCTCAGAAAGAACACCCATGTGAATCTAGAGAAGTCATCTACAACTACTAAAGTATAAGATTTCCCTCCTAAGCTTTGTACTGTAATGGGTCCAAAAAGATCCACGTGTAACAGATACAAAATCGTAGGTGAATTACTCTTATTAAGTGACTTGAAACAATTTTTGGTTTGCTTGCCTAATTGACAAGCCCTACAAAGTCCTTCCTTCTTATAAGGGCCAGAAGGTAGTCCTCTAACAAGGTTGTCCTTGGATAGCCTAGCAATGGTTCTAAGGTTTATATGTCCTAATCTCTTATGCCATAATTCATTAGGTCTACAAATAGAGTTGAACAAGCATATGTCTACTTTAGTTGAAAGAAAGTCTACTAAATAGATGTTACCTTTCCTTTTACCTGTCAACATAGTCGTGTTGTCCTCTGATTTGATCTTACATAAGGATTTGATGAAGGTCACTTGATAGCCTTCATCACACAGTTGACTGATACTGATTAAGTTGTGCTTCAGTCCTTTCACATAGGCTACTTTCTTGAATGTGACTGAGCCAATCTGGACTGCACCATATCCTTTTGTTAGTCCAAAGTTTGAATCACCAAATATTACTTTGGGTCCAAGCTTGGCTTTGAAGGATGTGAAATTGTCCTTGTTTCCTGTCATGTATTTTGAGCACCCACTATCCAGATACCATTGCTGGTTTGATGTTGGATAGGTCTTCTCCTGCACATAAAATAATTTATTTGTTTTTGACCCAGTTTACCTTGGGCCTATGTTGATAACCTTTGAATTCAGAAATAAAAGACATCTCTGGTTGACTCTTATAGCCTTCAGGATTATATCTCCTAGGAGGTATTATTCATTCAGTATAAGGGTTAAATCTTTGGGATGAAGGACCCTTAGGTTTGAAATTTGATTTACCTTTGAAAATTTTTTCAAAACTCTAATCTCTGCTCGACGATCGCTGAGCTGAGTTCGACGATCTTGGGTCAGATCATCAATCTCCGTTCGAAGATCGACTGTGGCAGAGTTCAGGGTTCAGAGATCGTCAAAATAAGTTCGACGATTTAGCCTGAGATCGTTGATATTCATTCGACGATCGTCTAGCTCCGTTCGACGATTTCTGTTGAACTCTTGTTTTCTTAGGTAAGTCAGAATTCTTCCTAGCTACCTCTACAACTCCCTTACCTTTATCAGAGATAAACTTGATTGGGGTTGTTAATACTATAGGTTGGCTAGATGAGGCACCCAAGCCCAGTGTACTATTGAATCTTGAGTTCACCGTGCTTGTGATGTCCATTAGCTTGATAATTCTCCCATTGAGGGATTCTTCAAACTTTTTGGCCTCTGATAGCTCACCTTTCAGTGAGGCTATCTGCTCCCTACAGCATTCCAACTCAGAGAGTTTGAGATTTTCTGATTTTAAAGTGCTGTGTTCAGATAGCTGATTTCTGAGGGAATTGATTTCCTTCTCAGATTTTAATAAATCTAAACACAGTGATTTAAACTCACACTTGAAGTCCTCAAAATTAAAATCAAAAGAACTTATTACCTGGTCCTCTTCAGATTGAGTCTCTGATTCTGACTCTGACTCTTCTGCATCAGAATTTTGTTGTGAGGCATTGATAGCCATCATGCAGAATTATTTTTCATCAGCATCATCTTCATCATCACTAGAGCTGGATGAAGCTTCAGATTCTGCTTCTGTCTCACTCCAAGTTTTAGCAACAAACCCCTTCTTTGTATGTTTGTTCTTGCTGGAGGAGGGTTTGCCATTGCTGCTCTTCTTGAAGTCCTTTTCTTTTCTCCTTTCTTTCCTGTCCTTCTTTTCCTTGTTTTTATTTTCTGGACAGTCAGGCACAATGTGGCCTGGTTTCCTGCATCCAAAACAAATAATCTCTTTGTTATTTGATTTGTCATACCTTGGCTTGTCATGCTCTCTGTATAATCTTTTCCTGAAATCCTTCCTGGCCATTTTGTAAAACCTTTTGTCCAGTAGGCTTAGCAACTTTTCATTACCTGTGACCTTGTCTTCAGGCTGATCTTCAATGGCTTTGAAAGCTATTGATTTTTCTTTTCTTGTAGCTGGTGAGGCAGCATTCTGCTCTTCTTCTCTATTCTTGATGAGCAGCTTATAAGACTTGAGCTTGCCCAAGAGAGCTTCAGCTGTGATCTCATTTAGGCTTCTAGCATCCTTGATTGGACAGATCCTTGAGTCCCAAGTGCTTGGGAAGCACATTAGGATTTTATCATTGAGCTCGGTCAATGAGATCTCTTTGTCCAATGTTTTCAGCTCATTGACTATGAGACTGAGTCTATTATACATATCTGCTACTGACTCGGCTTCTCCTTTCTTGAAATTCTCATATTGGGTTATGAGGTGAGATCTTCTATCTTTTCTCTCATTAGCAGATCCTGAGACTATCTCAGATAACTTGTCCCAGATGTCCTTTGCTGAGTTGCAGTCAGCTACTTTTTGAAATATTTCATCAGACATAGTCTGGGCTAAAATATTTATTGCCTTAGCATCTGCCACTTTCCATTTCTTGATTTCTGCATCTGTTCCTGAAGGAGGTGGAACGGCACTTGTACTTGTATTTTCTGGATGTCTTGGAGACACTGTCAAAACAGAATTGAAAATATCTTCATCAATAGAGTTCATGTACAATCTAATCCTTACCTTCCAAAGTGCAAACTTAGATAGATTGCACACTGGAGGTCTGGTGCTAACATAATTTTTTTTTGGGCCATGTTTTGTGAAGAAATAAATCTAACAACAAACTTAAAACAAGCAGATCTTACAAGAGGGATCTTTGGGTTCAGGTGTTAGCCTCTGCAACCACTAAGGTGTGGTATTTAAACCAACCTGAGGTCTGGTATTTTAACCAACCTCGCTTTGATACCAATTGAAAGTGCAGGTTATATTTGATATACTGTAGAGGGGGGGGGGTGAATAGAGTATGGTGCTTGCTAAAAACTTTTCACAACTCTTGTTGTATTCCTAAGTGAACAGGGAAGCAAATGAAATACAATAAACACAGCAACTATCTAATTACAAAGAAATCACAGAACAATCACAAACCACAGCCAGAAAATAAAAGAAAATAAGCAACCAGATGACACAAGGAGCTATAGTGGTTCCCCAACCAATCTGGGTACATCCACTCTTCTACCACCCTAGGTAGGAATCCACTTCAGGATGAGTTGATCAGGTGTCCTGGGCACCAATGAGCTTTTGATAAGGTACTCAAAAACCAAACTAGATTTTTTGATCAGGTGTCTTGCCACCACTGAGTTTTGATAAGGTCTCAAAAACAACACAAAATTTTGAAGGGAGTTTGATATACCCTTTATAGAGAGAGAGAGAGAGGGATGAGATGATCTTCTCTTTCAACAATCAGAGAGAAGATAGTGGATGTTGTCAAAGCTCCCCCTGAGATCTATAGTTGTTCAGGAAGTGAAGCTTTGCAGTAGGGTGATAGGCCTTCAGAAGATTTGATCTCCAACAAAAGATGATTCCAACAGAAGCTGAAATGTGTGGTGTCTGGAGTCTTGAATGATAATGGCCTTTGAACACTGGAATCAAAAGGGATCTAGAAATTTCAGAATATTGATCTCCTTCAGTGATGTGTGTTCCTGTATGAATTCTGTCTGTGAATATCTGCAACTCTTTCTCTTTCTGTTATTGTTGTTGTAATAGTTGTTTTTTTTCACCAGCAGAATATGAATAAATCTTTTATTCCTTAGATCTGAATAGAATGATTCTCTATCCAAGATAGCCGTTAGCCTGTCATAAATGACTTCCTTAACTGCATTTTGTCTTCTGGAGGAAAGTCCAATAAAACATTCCTTTGAAAATACCTTGAAACTTGCTCCAGATTAATTGAAATGGCTAAACGATCCTTGACATAAATGCTGAGAATAATTCCATAACTGTCTGAATTTGAATCTTGAAAAACGTCGATCTCTCCAGAAAAACGTCGACCTGACCTCAACTATCGTTGAACTGAGCTCAGAGACTGGACTTAGTCTGAAGCAGAAAGCGTCGATCTGAGCTCAACTATCGTCAAACTGAGCTCAGAGATAGGGAAACAAACTAGAGACAGGAACGTCGATCTGAGCTCGAAGATCGTCGAATGGAGTTCGACGACTCGTTGAAGTTGAGCTCAGAGATCGTCGAATGGAGTTCGACGATTCATTGAAGTTGAGCTCAGAGATCGTCGAATGGAGTTCGACGATTCGTCATCCTGAGCTCGACGAAATGACTTAGTCTCCTGAACTGAAATATCTGGTCTTGAGGGTCATTGAGGGCAGCTTTCAAACTAAATACTAACCCTTAGACTCAGTTCTAATTGACCTTTAGATCTATACAAGGAGGTCAAAATAAATTTCCTAAAGGACATAGTGATCCTTGCCCAAATCAGTAATAGGGTGTTCCATCACCTACTCATCCAGCACCTACTCCTCCATCAGTTACCCTAGAAGATATCCTTACAAATCAAGAACTTCAAGAAATTCTCCTATCCACTGATGCTTCCATCAATGAGATGATAGAAGAATTAACAGCAGTTCTATCCCCTCCTCCTCTATCTCCAAAAGCTCAATCCACTAAAATTCCCAAGGACCCCACTACTGTACTGTCTCTAGAAAAATCTCCAGCAAAGTCTCCAAAAATCTCTCCAGCAAGAACTCCAGCTCAATCTCACCATGAACAGCCGTAAACAATCATTATTTCTGATGAGCTCTCACCTGAGCCAGCTGAAGCTCCTCTCAGGAATTTGGATTTCTCTCTCCCTCAGATAATGGAAGAAGGAGATGGCCTCCTACATACCACAAGAGCTAAGAGCTCTGTTACCCTCACAGAAATAGCTCCATGGGTAGCTCCTCCTATTCCTTCTGCTCCATCTACTTCTGCTCCTCCTGCTGCTACAACTCCTGCCTCCTCAGATTTGATAACTCAGATAGCACTTCTCCTTCAAGAACAGAAATCTTACTTTGATACTTGTATAAAGACTATCACTGATAAGGTAACTGCTCTAGAAACTGAGATGAGCAGAGGATTTGCTGAGATCCAGCATATTACTAATCAGCTCAAACATCTATTCCAAATTTGTGGCAAAGCGTTGGACCACACCATCACTAATGTTGGTCAAGTGATGGAACAAGATCTGACTCTTGCTAATAATTAGATAGAATTGGACAAAAGAGCTTAAGCCACTAAGATGAAAATCTGTGAAGAAGTTGGCACTTTCAAAGATGATGTCATCTCTCAGCTATCTGTTGAAGTCAGAAAGGGAGAGAAGTTGGTAAAAGAATATTTAGAAAAAAACAGATGTTGCCATGCAAGTTCTTTGGAAAGCAAAAGTGAAAGAGATCCATGATGATGTCCTAGCTCAAATTCAAAGTGTTAAATTCCACACCTACGACACTGCTGTCTGTATGCATAACCAGATCCTTCCTGAATTTTCTGCTAATCCAAACATTATCCCTCATCATTTGAACCCACTAGCTGCTGATGTTCCTACTCAAGCTCCTCAACCCACATTCTCTCCAAGGCCTGTGATTCTGTTGCTCCTCCTGATTCCTATACTCAGGGTTGGGATGAAGATCCTATAGATATTTTCTTCAAAGCTCCTCCTGAAATTCAGACTTATAAGAAGAAAAGAAAGTATGGTGAAGGTCCTTTTGCCAGCAAGTCCATTCCTACTCCAGCTCCTGAACATGCTGAGGTTTGGTCTCCCACTTCCAAGTCCCTCATTTTGGACACTCTCAAATTAGTTATGGACTACCATGAGAGCAGAAATATTCACTACAGTTCCCAGGAATGGGAGTTGTATGAGAAATCTATGACCAAAAGGAGGATTTATGACAGAGAATATGGAAGAAACAATCCTGTTGCTCCTCCAATACCCCCCAAGTATTATCCAAAGCCTTTCAGCTACCAAAGGAGACAACAAGTGAAACAGGACAGACAACATCATCAGAACTAGCCAAAAGGACTTATGAGTTGTGGAAATGATTTTTGTTGTTAATGACATTTTTGGATAATCACACTTATATAATTCTAAGTTTTTGATCTTATTATCCTTTTCATAGTCTTTTGCTTGCTTACACTGCTTTATATACTTAGCATTTTTTTATCTCCATAATTCATCTTAGTGTAAAGGGTTCTGACTTCTACAAATAGGGGGAGTTTGTTGGGTATTGTATCCACACTAACCCAGATTGATAAAGTCACCCTTGAACTAAGATGAATTAAGTTGTATTTGATGCTTGGTTTGAGTTATGTGTTTGCAGGAATTCTTATGGGAAGTGTAGAGCAATGTCAGTCTACAATGGGTCACCAAACACAGGACCATACAATGTAATCCCTCATTGTGTGTTCCAAAGTGTTGACTCATGTGTAGTCTCTCTATTGGGATACACTTCATATTCAAGCTCTAGGACTATGTGAAAAGACTTGATGCTGGTCATCCCTTAGAAGAAGAAAAATTCTGTCAAGAAAATTTCCTAAGTAAAGTACTCGAGTAGTTCTATACTTACTCGAGTAAGTTACTGAATTCATACTCGAGTAATAATACTCTTACTCGAGTAGTTAAGATATTACTCGAGTAGTTTCCTTTTACCTCTCGAGTTTATAGAAATTATCTTCTCAAATTTTTTCTAAGTTAAATACTCGAGTAGTCATCTTATATACTCGAGTAGTTCTATCTTCTGCCTCGAGTAGTTGAATTCTGACTCTCGTGTAGTTCTCACTTACTCGAGTAGTCTAAGTCATGTACTCGAGTAGTTCATCTACAACTCGAGTACTCCAGTGCTTATACTCGACTAATCCAGAATTCCATTCCAGAAAATTTCTTTAAGTGAATTACTCGAGTAGTCATCTTATATACTCGAGTAGTTCTATTTGTCTCGAGTAGTTCAACTTCTATACTCGAGTAGTTCTATTTTCCAGTTCCAGAAATTTTCTAAGTCTATGACTCGAGTAGTTCATTCTTATATACTCGAGTAGTTCATTCTTATATACTCGAGTAGTATTTCTTATACTCGAGTAATCTACTCCACCTCTCGTGTAAGTACTTAAGTACTCGAGTATCTTATTCTTGTTACTCGAGTAGCTGATTTTCGTTTCTTTTTATTTACTCGAGTAGTTGACTCCATGTACTCGAGTAATGATATCATTCCCTCTTGAGTAGTTTTTCTCATATGCTCGAGTAGTCATCTTCTACCTACTCGAGTAGTGCTGCATGTACTCGAGTAGTCTGTTATATCTCGAGTATTTTACTTTGACTTTACCGAAAATTCTTTAAGTCCATAATAACGGTCATATTCATAAACTTTGATGTGATTGGTCCACGTGTCTCTCATAATGACTCAATTATGGCTAATCTTCTCCTCTCCTATAAAAGGTCTTGTCTAAACTGACAAACCCTAATTTATCAAAGGACAAAGATTATTCTAAGAAAGTTTTTGCAGTCGTACTCTCTGAAGAATTTCTATCTCCTCTCTCTCTCTCCAAGAAACAAAATCCGTCGCCGCCGCCGTCGCTGATTCCCGACAGGCTAGGGTTTTCATTTTCAGAGGATTCAGATTAAGAAGATTTTACAGATCGAGATTTCCGCTCATCTCTTCATTCTCTATTCGATCGTGTAAAGTCAAGAAGATCCAGATCTGATTTTTCCGAGGTTTTCTTCACCTATCTGATAAAGACGAAAAGTCTAGAAGAAGAAGATCCTGGCCGATTACTTGCAGATCTGACAAGATTACTATTTGTATTTCTATACAATTTTATTTCATTATTGTAGGAGAAGTTTTCTCCGAGTGTAGGAGTTTTTCAACTCTGATATTGTAGGAAGTTTTACCTTCCGAGTGTAGATCCGTTTTGTGGATCGAGTTTGTAGGAATGTTGTTCCGAGGGTAGGATTCATTTTCAATCCGAGATAGTGGAGTAGCGAAGTCTAGTGTATTGCTAGATCAGTGAGCGAAAGTGGATGTACCCAAGGTTGGGGAACCACTATAAATCTTGCCTCGTCTGTGTTTGATTGGTAGATAGATCTGTGCTTTGGTTTGTAATTTTTTATTCCACAAAAGACGCACATCTCACCTATTCACCCCCTCTAGGTGATTTAGGTACGCAGCTATAAACTTTCTGCAGCTTTCCAAACAATGTTTGGGGAAGAGTCTCAACAAGTGAGGCCACCTCTCTTATTGAATAAATCATAGTATCCTAGTCTCTAGTAAGATATCTGAGTAGCTTGTCATTTATTTCATAATGACTAAGGACCCTCCCTTAGGTCCTCTATTTATTAATGATCCTGAAAAACTTTCATAGCAATTAGTTATGTTCTCTTTCAGTGATTGGCTGAAAGCCTCAAACTCTTGGTCGATCATGAACTTTCTATCATCTCTTACCTCTTCAGTACCCTCTATGTACACCACTAGGGTGTCCCATATCTCTTTGGAGGTCTGGCACTGGACAAAGTTCTGAAAGGTAGAATCATCAATAGCACTGACTATGATGTTTTGGGCTCTCTTTTCCAATGCAGCCAACATGACCTCATCATTTTCATTTCTGAATTAGTCGTGGGAGTCTGGATATTGGCATCCAGAACTGAGACCTTCAAAGGGATGAAGGGTCCCTCTCTAACTGTCACAAAGATTCTAGGGTCATAGGCTTCCATAAATAGCTTGACCATCTCCTTACAGATTCCAAAAGTCCTCTTTCTGTAGATGGGGAGTTTCATGGAACAAAGCTCCTTATGGTTCTCTCCAGAACCCATAAGTTCAGATCTGTAGCTACCTTTGCATATTACTCAGATTGTTTAATCTTTTTTGAGCAACCTCCCTCTGATACCACTTGAAAGTCTTTGTTTTCAAGATACCTTACAACCTAAAGGTGTGGGGTGAATAGGTTTATTGATGTCTTGTGACTTTCTTTTAGTTTCTTCGTTAGTTACTTAATGTGTTGGCAGTTATTTGCTTTCAAGAACCTACAAAAGGAAAACAACACAGAAAAGCACACAAAGAAATTTATAGTGGTTCCCAGATTATGGGTACATCCAGTCTCCTCCCACATTTCTAACCATAAATTAGATAAGACACTTCTCCAAAACTCAACACAAAGAGCTTAAACCTCAGATCCCTTAGGATCTCTCAGTCTCCTCCAAGACTTACAGCTCAGGCACAAGTGACCTACAACTCATTGATCAGCAGATCACCTACCTCAGGGCAAAAGCCCTACCACAGGCCAAATGCCCTACCACTCATGCTGTGAGGATAGCCCTTCCTCAGATCCACAAAGGATCCTATGTAACATCCATCAAACAACTAGACCCCCAAGAGTGGTTTTGTCATGGCAAGGGCATGACAAAACCCTAGGAAGCCCTGGAAAACTAAGTGAACCTAGAAAAAAAGGTGAGACCACCAAGGTCTACAATTAACACTTTTCAAATGTTGTCCCTAGGGTTTGACTTTAGGGTTCTAACTTAACTCTGGGATCACTAAGGACCCATTATGGTCAACCAAGGAGGCTAAGTTGACCCAAACCAACCCTATCCCTAATTTGGTCAAAGTATCCTTCCTACGGGTCAAGTGACCCCCAAGATGTTGAACCCACCCCTCCAAGGTCTCCTTAGACCTTTGGTGAGGCCAAGGAGTCACTAATCACCCCCTAGGGTTAGCTATGTCACCCAATGTGGCCTAGGGTTGAGCTAACCCCCTTTTGAGTTAAGTTAACCCAAATAAGCTAACTTAAGCTCAAACCCAAATCCATTTGGGCTAGCTCCATTTTTAATCATCTAAATGGGTTTAAGGGGTGTAACTTGACTGAATTATTCCATCATTTTCGGCCAAGGTGACTAGGAGAGAGAAAAGCTCCTCTTGCCCTTTAATCGAGGAGAGAGAAAGTGGGAGGAAGAACATTCTTGGCCAAGGGATATAATGTAACATCCCATGTTACTTCTGGACCCCTCAACTTAGATTGGGTTAGGCATGGGGTGAGACCTAAGGAGATCAACTAGGTTTGACCCTAGGTAGTGGGTGGTAGCCATGTGGAGCCCACTATAGGACCAAGTCAAACTAGGTCAAACTAGCCTAATTAGGGACCCTAGCCACACCATGACCCCACCACATTGCCCTAACCCTAAAACAATCTAAGTGGACCCTAGGGTATGTCGCTGGGTCAACATTTTGACCCCAGTTGACCAAGATCAACCTTGGGCTTAATTTGGTCAAACCCACACCCATAGGCCTAATTAACCTAAGTGGGGCACCCCCTTGACCCAAACCAAGTTGGGTGGTGCCACTAGACCCATTTCCACCAAGTGGGGTCAGTCCACCCACCATGGTTGACCAGTCAACCCTAAAAGTCAATTTGGTCAACAAATTGACCTAAAGAGTGAAATGAAGGCCAAGCCATTTCCCCTTGGACCAAGCCCACCAAATTGGCCCATGACCAGCCTTAATGGTTAATGACAGCCCCTACCCTCCTGAAATTGGAGAGAGATTGCATGCAAGGGGGTAGTTTTGGAAATTGGGGGGAAAAGAGGAGAGAGAAGAGAGGGAAAATGGGGATGAAGGCCATGTGGCCCTCCTCCTCTCTTTCCAAGCACAAATCTGAACCCACACATCAATTATCATCCTTTCCAACCCAATTTCATGCCACTTGGAGCCAAGGAGGAGAAACCAAAGCTCATGGCCGAAATTCCCATCATGGCATCTCTGTATACAAGCCATATCAGCCAAAACCAACCATCCCATTAGCTTCAGAAGGTCCAAAGGAGTGGAATTCGATACCTGGATCGAAGCTTTTGGTGGAGAATCGAGTTCGGGAGCAAGCTCGCCGGAGAGGAAATTTTTCATGGCCAACCGCCGCCAAACCCGCCGCCAAGCCCCAATCGAGGTCCGTTTCACCTCACCTCTACCCGTACTAGTTTCCTAGATATATTAGGCGAGACATCGGGCTCAAATGAGCCAGATCCAAGGTGAGCTTTTTCATGGATTTTGGAATTTTGATGGAGTGCAAGTTCGCCGGAAACCGCCGCCTCCGGCCACCATTTCACCGCCAAACGTTGGCCACCACCTCAACGGAGGTGGTGGTGGTGGTAGCCGGCCGTGGAGGCTAAGGGGTGGCCGGGAAATGAGGTTTGAAGGTGCTCCAGGTCGGGCAAATCTCGGCCATTGGCTGGAGGAGGAAGATGAACGGATGCCCTCCATCCTGCTTCAAGATTCGTGCTACATCAAAATTTAATTTTCTGTCCCTGTTTTGGCTGTCACTTGCATGTTAAATTTAGGCCTCTTAGAGGCATTTGCAGAACTTAGGCCCTTAATACAAAATGTAGCCTAGGGTCTTACCTTTAATATGCCACCCTAAACTTACATTTTGGTGTAGTGTACAGTCCTGTAGGACATTTCTCCTAGGACTGGTCCTAGAGTAGGGCAGAAATTAAATTGGGTGCCCAGGTCACAATATTATTCACCATGGCCCCACAGTTTGGCCACATGCATTATTAGGGCATACTTAGCTCCTGCCAAAATTTAGGAATTTTTGGAAAATATTGTCCTATAGTTTTTGGTAAAATATCAAAATTTAAATAAATGACATATATGGAGTTCTACTCCTCCCCATGGCCCCAAATTTTGGTGGTGGGTCAGTGGGGTCATCCTTGGTGCATGATAAAATTTTCAGCACCTTGGGTTCACTGTATGTGGGAGAATCCACTTGCATGTGCTAGCCTATGTTAAGCCTTGGTGTGCAAATAGCAAAAATGCAAATTTGTGTATTTAGCCTAATGGTGACATGCAAGTGTCATGAAATTATTTCCAGTGGTTCATTAGGGTAAATTTCACCCCTCAAATTAATTATGGAATTTTTGGAATCAAAATTTCATTTATTGGAATTTATTTTAAATATAGCTATTTTGGGAATAAAATTGGAAAATAGGATTTATTCAAGTACAAATCCAAACAACTTTGCTAAGGCATAGATAACATCACATTTGACTTAGGAAAAATATGATTTCTCTGTTTTGAAGAATATTTGGAGTAGATACCCTATATTTCCCATTTTACCGTTATCTTGTTAATTCTTGAAATGATGGAATTATACCTCTGAAAAATTTGGAAATTATTCTACTGTTATAAAATGTTATTATTAGGTTTGCATAAATTTCTCAGAATTTAATGGATGCATTACTTGTGTTAAATTAGTTCAATGGCATTTTGGTAAATATTTTATAATGGAATCCTATAGGCCATCTTACATTAAATGTTGATGATTCTCTGCCAATAGTCTTAAATTAGTGTCCTACAAGCTCTGTAATATTTCTGGAATTTTTGAGTACATGATGCCTATACTTCATTTGGAAAATGGAATTTATGTGGAATTGATATTAAATAGAAAATGATGATAAATAATTTCAGGAAAATTATGAAATTCTGTAGGCAGTAATATTTTGTAAATATACATTTCAGGAAAAATTCCCTAGGTCAGTGGATACTTAATCAAACTACTTCATGTGTAAAGTGACCTAGCATTTAAATTAGAAGAATTAATTAAATGACTATTTGGTCAAGAAAAATTGTGAGAATCCTTAGGGTAGTTCCCTTAGTCCATATTACCTTAGGATAAATATTTAGAGGCAAGATGCCTTAAGTTTTGGAAGATCACATTTCTAGGGTAGTCATAGGTCATGGTCTGCATATAACACAAATAGGTCCTGCCTTAGGGATTACCAGGGGATTGATTATCGGCAGAAATAAGAGAGAGTTCAACATGAGTAACCCTGGTGGGTAGAGTTGTCTTAGTGAGGGATCAAAAGTGCAAGTCTTGGTCATCAACTAGAGTGGGGGATCGGCGGAAGACCGTCGGTTCCCGGTAATACCTTAAGTCACTAGGGTTATACTTAAGCAATAAGGAGAGCTGGGGAGATACATGGGTAGTCATCAACTAAAATAAGTATCCTTGCGAAAGGGAACGCTGGGCGTAATCCCAACACAGTTCCTAGTGCCCCTTGAGAGCCCTTCACAGGGAATACCGGGGGCAGTCCTGGGATTAACCTTAAATCTCTAAGTATAATAAACCGTAGACAAGAGTAGCTTAATAGGTTAGGACATGGTTGTACCTTCTCGCCCGTGTTTGGGTTGGAGAGTTTCATGATATATGCTCACCCGTTTAGGGTTGGAGGGAATTGACATAAAGGCACTAATGTGCGTTCTCACCCGGGTTTGGGTTTGAGGGATTCAGGACGGGTTTTGGTCCTGCGAGCGGGAGGCTCGGTATGAATTACTTGCATGTGCATAAATATCGTGGCGGGGTATGCGGTACTGGCCGTTCGTCACACCGATGGCAGTACGGTGCACCAGGCGGTTGTGAGAGTTAGAGGGGCCAGTGGGTTGTTTTACACTGCGGTATGGAGGACGATCCCCGATAATGCACATCTGACCCAACAAGACTGACGGGTTTGTCAACAAAGTACGTACGCGAGACTCTAGAGTGCACCTTGGACGTGTACAGAGGCGTATGAGAGGGGTCTAAGGCTTGGTAGTGTGCATACCGGTCTAGAAGCGGAGACGCCCGCTCCGCTGCTGCCGTAGCCACAGCGGTGGTACCCGAGAGTGATGCTAGCTCTCAAAAAGTGGGAACTAAAGGTCTGTGATCACAGAGTCGTTGTGTGTGAGTTGCACTTGTCTGCGCATAAAATTGCATCATATCATTCATTCATATTAGGTCATACGCTTCATAGATCCTTATCATATAAATTAGTATGGGCTCTTTTATATGATAAGTTAAATTTCCTGGAAATCCTAACTTATATATTTGTATGGGCATTTATATAAGTTAGGGTACGTTTGTGATGATAGCTTAGTGGTAGCTTAGCTTATTTACTTGTTCATACTGCTGTTTCTTTACTTTTCTTTACTGCACCGCTCTTACTTACTTACTACTTGTACTGTACTTAGCATTGCTAGTGTAGAATTTCATTACTTAGTACCACTTTAGATAGATATTGTCACCTGCTTCCATTTTGCTACCCCTTGTTGTCCTCCGCTTCGTCCTCCCGCTCGGTGCCTAGGAGCTGCGGGGCGAGGTGTGGAGGAAACGACTTAGTCTTTTTGACTAATGGTCGGTGACCAACTATTTTTAGGAGCCCGTGGAGATGGAGCACCAGCACGTCGAGGAGGCAGGACATGAGGAGCAGATACCGCTTCAACAGGCTACCACTACTACTGTGCGTCCTCAGGTGGGACGAGTCTTGATGTTCTAGTTTAGCTTCCGCATTTACTATTTTGTGAGAGAGAGATTTGATGTACTGGGCATAAGCCCTTTTTACTCTTTCTTCTGTACTATTCTGTGGACTATTGTACTATTCATTTCTTTTATATGATTGTACTGTGACTTGTGGACTGATGGCATTTTATACACAGTTTTACTTCTTTATTCTCATATTGGCCTACAGGTTAATGATCGTACTAGCCGGCAGAATCGGCGTATTGCGGTGTCGACTAACCCGTGAGTTAGTGCCATCGTAAGACGGCGGTTCTGGGCATAAGATCCGGTAGCCCTCCTTGGTAAGGGGGAGGGGGGTCTTACATATAAAGGGCACCTCTCTTAATCTCCAGAGCTCTGATCATATTACCCATTCAGTGTAGAGAAGGCTAGGGGTCATTTTAGTGGATGTACAATGGTCGGAACAGTACAACCACCAATGGCTGAAACCACTTCATTAGCCATTAATGGTGCCATAAAGAAAGACCCCTCCCCTCCCCATTCTGACACTTTAAAAAGACTCCCTAAACCCAGAGGAGTCATTTACAATCTTCCCTCAATGAAATTGCATCCTTCCATAGTACTGTTGTAGAACTCCGATGATCCTCCACCGCAAATGGCGATCCGGCATTCGGCACGGCTGCGCTCCACCCCAAAAGTCGATTTCTCCCCCTCTCCCTCTATGCTAGGATTCAAGATAAAATAGGAGAGATATCGGGCTCAATTGAGACGGATAAAGTGAGCACTTTCCCAAATTTTTCTGGTTTCTCTCACACCTCGTGTTCGCCAGAAACAGCCTCTCCAGCGGCCATGCCACCGCCTGGTGATATCCACCACCTCAACGAAGGTGGTGGAGGCTGTGGCCTGTAGGGGAGATGGCCTGGCGGCCGGCGGTATCGCTCGTAAAGGGCTCCAGGATGGGGCAATCTCAGTCGTAGGATGGAGATTGAAGACTACCAATTTCCGAACGATTTGCCCCAAGATTCGTGCCGCCTCCGATTTAAACTTACGAATATATAATTCCTTTTATTTGATTTTCTTTCTCATTAATTTCGGTTAATGTTTCTATTTATTAAAAATATTTAGATACTTTTACAGAAAACATATTCAACAACAAAGTTGTATCCCTTGAGGTCTATTTTAATTTAAAATTTGTTTTAACCAATTTGGCTCAATGGTCTAACCTCAGCTCCCCAAATGGTGAAGTCTATACTTTGGGCTAGTCAGAGATTAAAATAGGTTCCCCCACTTAACCACATGTCCAAATGACCTGAAAATTGGGCAGGGAGTCAATATTATATAAAATGAGAATTTTTGGAGAAAACTTTTCCAAAGTTTTGGTAAAAATTTAATAATCCTTTTATAGTTTAATTAAGGGATCTAATGACCTCATCATGAGTCACTGGTTAAAATCTCAACCCATTTGAGTATGATTTGATTGGGTTTTTATGTGACTAAAGGTTTGGCCATTAAAGGTGAGTTTAGGGTTTAGGATTCTTGGGGCATGGAGGGGCCAATCCTAAGCCAAAGGGGTTGGTGCTCTGGCCAGAGACACAAGGTCAGTAGGGTCACCCTCTCTTAGAGTTGGGATGAGTTATGGTGGTTGAGCCCTAGTGCCCTAGTTCAAGCCTTGGACTGAGCTTGTTATGGTTTGTGAAGGACTTAGTGTGTTTAGTCCTTATTTGGACTTGGGGTTTACCCCATGGGTTTCTAGGGTGGAGTAATGCTCTAGGGTTGTTGTAGGTTGTAGTTGGACTCTTGCACCACACTTAAATAACATTGTGCCTAATTAGGCCTTTGCACATTCAGGAATAATTTAGGGGTTCTATGACCTTGGATTTACATGGGATGATGGTAGGAGTAATTTTTATAATCATATTAATCTCTGGAATATTTTACATCATATTGGGATGAGTTTACAACTAGGTTCCTTCGTAAAGCGCACTATCATGGGTTTTCTTGAAGAATTTTTATATATGACTTTCTGATCCTTAAATTGCATGAGATTTAGTCAGTTATGATGTAAGACATAACAAAGCTCTAGAAATTATGGTATGAATTTTTAGATCAATATTTAGAGTACTTAATTCACAAACCATCAAGTTGCTATATCTTTTTAGGAATTTCTTATGAATTAACCTCTTACGAGAAACTCAGGAAATATACTTAGTGAACCTTTTATGACATTATAGAGCTCTATAAATTTTTCTGTAATTTCTGGAAGTCGGTTTAAAGGGGTTGCTTCACAAGGTGCTTGTTTCTAAGTAAACTTATTTAATTTTATTTTGGTAACTAATGAGCTTGATAAATTATTATCTTTGGTCAGAGATCCTTTCTGGTCACCCTTAAGATTCAGTAATATTTTCATAATTTTATGATGAAGATTTTTAGTACTTCCTTCTTTAGCCATAATTATTAGATTTATTGTGGATTATTTAATTAGAGGCCAAAACATTTATGAAAAATTATGAAAGTTTGTATTCTCTGATTTATTGGCATCATAAGGACTTCATAATATTTTGGTGGTCATAACTTATGTAAATCTAGAACTTCATGTTCAAAATCACCTATGGCCTTAATTTGGGAAAACTTAAATAAATGCCAATTAAATTAGTAAAATTACAAGTTTCTGGACATAGTCTAATCTTATCACTATAGACCCCCAGTAATCATCTTGGGGTATTCATATGAATATTTATGTGGGTCACCATTCTTGCATGTCATTTAGCTCACTAAGTCTGCACATAATAAAACAGCAATATCAGGGAATCTTGAGAACTTAGGTATGGGGTAAAGGGATATGTGGTGTAATTAACCCACAGGGTATGACTGAGGTCATCAATATAGGTCAGGTTGTGAGAGCCTGATTGGCTAGGTTAAGGTCGTACCTGGGAGCGACGAACGATCGTCCTTCCCAGATGAGAGAGTCCAAATACACATAGGAATAGTTCAAGAGTGAAATGCACTAGTGTTAGATTAAGTATACTTATAATGTGGTTTATTATGGGTAGATACCAATAATAGCAATTATCTTGTGAAAGGGAGCTTTGGGATTCAGCCCATCGTAGTTCCTAGTTCCCTCGAGAGCCCTTCACTCGGAATGCCTTGGGCAGTCCAAGGTTAACGTAAACTGTAAGAGTAAATTGATTACAAGAGTAATTAGTCTATACCAAAACTCCACTTACACTCACCTCTAGTTACAGGGTTGTTAGTTTAGCTTTGTCATTTGAGCGGTATGCTCGGTGGTTTTAGTAGTGGGCAGGATAACCCGGCAAGATGATGGTTCGGTAGGTGGTTTGACAGACAGGTTAGTCTGGGGAGCCTATGACTCAGAAGTTCTTGTTTGCATGTGCATAATATAAGGTGGTGGGTCTTTGTTACTTAACTATCATTCTTACCAACATTTGTATGTTGACTCGGCGTGTGTGGCTCACACTTAGCCAAAGAAAAACTGGTGGTTTTGCCATCAAGGTACGTAGAGGCTCCATGGTGTATCCTTCACATTGTGGCATACAAAGGTCTAGGTTGGGTGGCATGAATCTCGGCCTAGAAGTATGGTGTAGGGGAGACTGTGATACGTGCTCGACTACAGTAACGGAAACTATCTTCACAAAGCATAAAATCAAGATAGGAGGGCTCCGACCAAAAGCGAACAAAAAGGGGTCGGGTTGGCTCCCAAATCCGAATGATAAAAATAATATAGAAGTTTCTAGTCCGGACTCGATACAACATCCTTAAGACCTACCTCTCCAACAAGCACACAACTCACCGCACCTACACAAGCATCTATTGTACCAACTTGTGCTGTTTCAAACGCATCAATAATTTATTTCGGAACAGCGACAAACTTCAAATGGCGGTCGAGTTCCAGTTGAGATTAATTACCTTATTGACACAAAGTGTTCCAATCTTGGAGAGCAAGTCAAGGCTAGGCAAAGTCTCGCTCCCACAACGGATCTTCCCAATACGGAATACAAGAGATTCAATAACAACGAAGTCGGATCAGATTTTGCAAGAGATATATTTTAAAATCATGGAAAAGGCGGTTCGCAAAAGCCTCCACAAACTCAAAGCAAGAATCACTAAAGATGAAGAGATTACCCAACCAAGAACATCAATCACACAAGATAGGTGGGAGATTCACTCTCTCCACGGAACCACCGGCGTCACACCGAATGGGGTTGCAATCCTTGTTCCTCGGAGTCGCACTGAAGGAATCCATGCCGGCGTCGCACCGAAGAGGGGAGGAAGGAAGCAGGGGGGGCAGCTTCAGACCACAAGGTCGGCGGCTTGGAGTCTCTCCTTGGCCGAATTTCTCCTAGGGAGTTTCTTTGGATTCAAATTCTTCTTCTCTATTAATTCGCATAAAGAGATCTCCTTATATAGGAGTTACAAACACATAAGAGTTACAAACACATAGGAGTTACAACAAGCCCTTAACCATCCATGATAGAGATGTAATCTCATCCATCTGTATGGTTAAGTACACACCACAAACTATGAAATGTCAAAAAATAAAAATTACATATCATTTATGAATATAAAATTATCATCCAAACATGGAATAATTTTATATTCATCAATATAAAATAAAAGTTCATGAAATAACGTAATTAATTATTCACGGTAGATTTGGCACGCCGCGGGCAGAGGTTGTAATGCGGTCTTCCTTCAGCATCATCATGGCACCTAAGATCTTTGTGTCGTTGTGCCTCGGCTGCCGGGTCATCATCAAGTAGTGGCGGAGGGGCCGCAACATCAATCCTCCCCCACTCAAAATCACGTATCTCAGATGTGTGGGCCGAGAGATAGCGGCGGAGAAGCTCGGCATCCAAACGTTGAAGCTCTGTCGCGAGTACCCATGAGTCGTCTGAAGGGGGATGGTCACGCCAACGGATGAGGAAGCGGTAGGTAGCACCATCAGGAGTAGTAAGTGGCTCAGCAGCAAGTATCATATCTGGAGTGAGAAATGTCTTAGGAAACCTGGGAAACATGTCAGCAGTAGGAAAAAAAGAAGGCAATGTACCATCCGATGTTATACCTGCGGGGACCGAAAGAGAAAGATCATCCGAACTACCACTCCCCAACCCATTAGAAATTTTAGTGGAGGGAGAAGACGACAGAGAATTCAACTCAGGTGGAGGCGAAACAAACGACGTCAAATCCGAGACATTAAAAATATGGGAGATACCCTAATCAGCTGGAAAATCCAACACAAAAGCGTTGTCACCTAGCTTCTTTATAATTCAAAAAAGTCTGGCGCGCTTTGGTGATAACTTTTTAACGGTGCCAGATGGCAAGCGTTCGGGAACTAACTTGACTAGGACTAAGTCGCCAACTTTGAAGTGCGACACCCTCCTATGTAGATTAGCGTGCGTCTGATAAGACTCGTATTGAGCAGTCACGGTAGCTCGTATACGTGCATGTAGGTCATGAATATGTTGGGCGAAGGATTGTGCAAACTGACTTGTCTTGTATGTTGGGGGAAACGGAACCAAGTCAAGAGGCATAGGGTCCTTGTACCCATGAACAATCTCATTTGGAGACAGACCGGTGGAACGATGTTTGGGATTATTATAGGCCAACTGGGCGTGCGGAAGAAGAAGATCCCATGTACCTTTGTGATCGCTCACTAGGCATCTAAGAAGGCTTCCCATGCTCCGATTGACCACCTCTGTTTGCCCATCGGTCTGAGGGTGATAGCTGGAGGAAAACAATAACTTGGTACCCATAAGACCCAAAGTGTTTTCAAGAAATAGCTCGTATACTTAACATCTCTATCCGAGACTATTGTCTTCGACACTCCCCGGTGACTAACTACTTCTTTAAAATACAATTTTGCAATATGAGATGTGTCGTTGGTTCTAGCACACGGAATAAAGTATGTCATTTTAAAGAACCTATCCACAACGATAAGAATGGAGTCGTGATGACGCAAAGTAGTTGGTAGGCCTAGGACAAAGTCCATGCTCACATCTTCCCATGGCGTAGAAGGTATAGGCAAGGGCGTATATAGTCCTACATTGGTTTTGGTGCCCTTGGATACCTAACAGGTACGACAACTACTAACTACCCTTCCCACCATTGCCTTAAGTTTTGGCAAATAGAATTTCTCCTCAACTAGCGTAATGGTCTTGTACCTGCCGAAGTGGCCACTCAACCCTCCACTATGTAATTCCCAGATGATATGGAGGCGTAACGATGACTGTGGAATACACAACTTCCCATGTCTAAATAGATAGCCATCCTTAATGACGAACGCAAATATAAACGAGGGGGAGCTATCTTGGGCAGACAGATATGCGTCCTGAAAATCCGGGCATGTGGCGTACTCATCCTTGATTCTCACGAATCCTACGACATTAACCTCCAGAGTGGTGAGTAATAGGGTTAGGCGACTAAGAGCATCCGCGACTCGATTGTCAGCTCCCTTAAGGTGTTTGAGAATAAAAGTGTAACCCTGTAGGAAAGATACCCACTTAGCGTGACGCAGGCTGATTTTATGCTGGTCATTGGTGAACTGCAATGCTTCGTGATCAGAGAGGATCACGAACTCTTCACAGAGGAGATAGTCCCTCCAATGGTATAAACATCTAATGACGACATAAAACTCCCTATCGTAATTTGAGTAATTCAATTTGGCGCCCGCTAACTTCTCAGTAAAATAACTCACAGGGTGTCCTTCCTAACTCAAGACACCTCCTATTCCCACGCCAGAAGCGTCACATGTAAGCTCAAAGACCTTTGTAAAGTTAGGTAGACGTAAGACTGGTGCCTCAGTCATAATCTCCTTAATGCATTGGAAAGCGATAGTGGCGGACTTCATCCAAGTAAACTCACCTTTCTTCATGCAATCACTAATGGGGGCCAAAATTCTACTAAAGTCTCGAATGAAATGGCAGTAGAAAGTAGCTAACCCATGGAAACTCCGCACCTCTCATAACGTGGTGGGTTCGGGCCAATCCTTAATGACTTTAACCTTGCTAGGGTCAACTCTAATGCCTTCTGAACCGACTATGTAGCCTAAGAACTACACTTCAGTGACATAGAATGTGCCCTTCTTGAGATTAAGGAATAAGGTTTCCTTCCGCAGGGTGGAAAGAACCGACCTCATGTGGGAGACGTGCTCAGCAGTGGTGGTACTAAAGACTAAGATGTCATCGAAATAGACGACCACAAACTTCCCCATGCAAGGCTGAAATACATGCGTCATCATCCGGGATAAAGTACTGGGGGAATTGGATAGCCCAAAGGGCATCATAAGCCACTCGTATAACCCATCCTTTAACTTGAACGCAGTCTTCCATTCGTCCCCCTCACGGATCCTGATCTGGTGATAGCCACTCCGCAAATCTAACTTTGAAAAAATGGTAGCGCCAGATAAGATATCTAGGAGGTCAACTAATCGCGGAATTGGAAATTTATATTTGATGGTAATCTTGTTGATAGCACGGCTATCAACACACATTCTCCACATACCATCCATCTTGGGAGCAAGAAGGGCAAGTACCACACAAGGACACATACTAGTCCTAATGAACCTCTTTTTCATCCAATCCTCGATCTAGGTCTGTAACTCTTTATGGGCGGCGGGATGAAGCCTATAGTGGGGTTGGTTCAGTAAAGGGGAACCAGGGATAAGGTCTATCGCATGCTGTATATTCCTCAGCGGTGGTAACACCGAAGGCAGCTCATCCGGGTACATGTCCTTATATTCCTCCAACAATACCCGTAACACTTTAGGAAAATCGTCCAATGCACTCGAATCCCCTTTCGCACCCATAAGAACTAGTACGTACATCATCCCGTCAAGAAAGGGATCCTTCACAAATTCTTTTCTACCCACTAGATTCAACGTCTTCCTCTCGACCGGAACTGTGGTGTCCTTAGCACTAATGGAAACTATCGGCACAAAGCATAAAAGCAAGATACGAGGGCTCCGACCAAAAGCGAACGAAAAGGGGTCGGGTTTGCTCCCAAATCTGAATGATAAAATCAATATTGACGATTCCAGCCGGACTCGATACAACGTCCTTAAGACCTACCTCTCCAACAAGCACACAACTCACCGCACATACACAAGTATCTATTGTACCAACTTGAGCCGTTTCAAACGCAGCAATAATTTATTTCGAAACAGTGGAAAACTTCAAATGGTGGTCGAGTTCCAGTTGAGATTAATTCCCTTGTTGACACAAAGTGTTCCAATCTTGGAGAGAAGTCAAGGCTAGGCCAAGTCTCGCTCCCAAAACGGATCTTCCCAATCCGGAATACAAGAGATTCAATAACAATGAAGTCGGATCAGATTTTACAAGCGATGTATTTTAAAATCACGGAAAAGGCGGTTCACAAAAGCCTCCACAAACTCAAAGCAAGAATCACTAAATATGAAGAGATTATCCAACCAAGAACATCAATCACACAAGATAGGTGGGAGATTCACTCTCTCCACGGAACCACCGGCGTCACACCGAATGAGGCTGCAATCCTTCTTCCTCGGAGTCGCACCGAAGGAAGCCACTTCGGTGTCGCACCGAAGAGGGGAGGAAGGAAGCAAGGGGGGAGGCTTCACACCATAAGGCCGGCGGCTTGGAGTCTCTCCTTGGCCGAATTTCTCCTAGGGAGTTTCTTTGGATTCAAATTTTTCTTCTTCTCTTTTAATTCTCATAAAGAGGTCTCCTTATATAGGTGTTACAAGCACATAGGAGTTACAAACATATAGGAGTTACAACAAGACCTTAACCATCCATGATGGAGATGTAAACTCATCAATCCGTATGGTTAAGTACACACCACAAACTATGAAATGTCCAAAAATAAAAATTATATATCATTTATGAATATAAAACTATCATCCAAACATGGAATAATTTTATATTCATCAATATAAAATAAAAGTTCATGAAATAACGTAATTAATTATTCACGGCGGATTTGGCACGCCGCGGGCGGAGGTTGTAACGCGGTCTTCCTTCAGCATCATCACGACACCTAAGAACTTTGTGTTGTTGTGCCTCGGCAACCGGGTCATCATCAAGTAGTGGCGGAGGGGCCACGACATCAAAGTGGGGTAGCCCGACCAACTGCCTCTATTTTCCACAACACGAGGTACATAAGAGTTTAGCTAACTCTAAAATGAGGGAACTAAAGGTCTGTACGCATAGAGTCATGTGCGTGAGTTGTACTTGTGTGAACATAACATTTCATCCGCATAACATTTCACTACAATCATACTTACACAAAACCTGACACCATATCGTATAACCTAGTATGGTATAACTTATACGCTGGGATCCTTGCAAAAGACCCCTTATAAGTTTGTATGGGCATTCATATAAGTTAAGGTTATTCTTCAATATAGTTTGCTCTCTTACTGTTCTTACTTTACTGTCTTACTTTAGTATTATCATATTACTGCTATACACCTTTATAGCTCTGTGATATCACTGCTAGTTTCGGTCTGCCGTAATATACTGTGACACTTCTACACCTCAATAGCTTCCCTATCCTCCTTCCCACAAGGTGCCTAGGAGTCGCGGGGGGAGGCGGGGATGATAGTTGGCTTAGTCTTATGGCTAACGGTCGGTGGACAATATTTTTTTATAGGCGCTCCGGATGGAAGACAGGCAGCAACCGGAGAGGCAGCACCAGCAGGGCACAGTGCACATGGAGGTGGGCCAGTCTATCTCGGGATAACCCACTTCTGGTTCGATGAGTGTTTAGTTTTTTAGCTTCCGCGAGTGACCTTGTAGTGAGGATTCTGATGTACTGGGCATAAGCTCGTTTACCTTTCGGCTTGTCTCTTTTTTTGATACTGCATTTATTTCTAGGACATGTTGTGATTCATGCTATATATTTATATATGATATGTTTTGTGGACTTGGCATTTACTCTCTTCTTTTATAAGCTTCCGCATCTTTGGTGATTCTGTTATGCCGGCAGTGTTGGCATTTCGTAGTCTCGACCTTCTCGAGCGAAGGTGACACCGCAAAACGGAAATTCTGTGCATAAGACCCAGTGATGTAGCCAAAAAAGGGGTATTACAAACTGGTATCAGGGGCAACCTCGATCCAAAGAAAACAAAGTCCACAAAACCCTGGGCCACCACGCGTGAGTTTAGTTTGGGGACAAACTAGCAGCGGAGCAATGGTATGCCCATAAAGGGAAATCACATGCAAAAGTCCCATCCCTTTTCTTACTTTGCTTTATCGCCTAACAATTGGAATTCTGCTTTGTAGCTTGCGACAAACCCTACTCCTCTGTACGGGGCATTTCAGACTCAGAACGTGATTCCACCCCCGCCAGCTCCGGCTCTGTTTCAGCAGATAGAGATAGGCCAGACATTTATTGCTATTCTGGAGGCCTTCAGAGCTCAGCAAGCTCCGACTCCTCAGCCAAATCCTGGGGCATACTGGCTGAATGTCTTACAGGGGCTTTCTCCCCTATCATATCTCGGTATGGAGACTGCAGTTCATACAGAGGAGTGGCTGGAAATCATTTATGAGATGTTGACCTGTATTAGATGCCCGATGGAGGACTCTATGACTTTGGCAGTGTCATGTCTGGAGTCGCATACGAAGAGGTGGTGGAAGTCGCTGCTGGACACCACCTTTGCTGGAGTGGATAGTGCAGACATTTCCTGGGAGGTGTTCAGGGTATCCATACTGGAGCATTTTATACATCAGTGAGTGAGGGATGAGTTGGAGGACAGGTTCCTGTAGTTGAGGCAGCGAAGGAGGACAGTTTTGGAGTACTATCGGGAGTTTACTTATTTAGCCCGCTTTCTGGATTTGTACTAGCTGGACGATGCGGGCTACGTGAAGAGGTTCTGCAAGGGTGTTCACGACGACATGAGGCAGACCCTCCTCTTCATCTCTGATGGGAGTTTGGCCAGGATCTTGGAGATGGCCAAGAATCTGGAGGCAGACCAACCTGCTGTTCGGGGCCAGAAGAGATCTGCTAATGACTCTGTGATTGGTGGTAGGAGAGACCAGCTGAGAGGTCTAGTTATTGAGGAAAAGAGGAATGGGGATCAGCCCCTTCATGAGGGCAGGCAGGAGCAGATGACCTAGGTGGTGTTGGCTCCTCTACCACTACAGATGGAGGGGATACCGCGCGCAGTGGAGGATCCACCAACATGTTATCGGTGCAACCAGCCAGGGCACATTCGGAGGAACTTCCCTATGAGTGGAGCACCATTACTAGCACTCCAGGAGGCCCCACCTGCTCTGTAGTTTGGTAGGCAGGGATGTGGCCAGGATCGTGGATTTCTGGGGAGAGAATGCAGCAGGACAAGGGGTAGGTTTATTCCTTGGATCTAGCACAGTCCCGGGACCTAGAGACGGTAATAGCAGGTACATCAAATTTTTTTTAAGTTCTTTTCTTTCTAGGATGGGATAATGTAGATTTGAAACATTTTAAATGTTAAGGAAGAATCTTAAACCAGATAACTAAGAATAGTCTAATAAACTCAAGAATAGTGTTGGTGTGTGGCAAGCCTGCCCTCACTATCATTGACATGGAGGAATCGCACAATTTCATCTCAGAGGACTTCGTCGAGATGCTGGAGGGCGTTAGATTTTACGAGGGAGTTACCAGGAGGGTGCATCTCCCTAGTGGGATGGTGGTCCAATCTACTGTCAGTTGCATCCTGAGGGTGACCATCGATTGGTTGACCCTCGAAGCCCCGACAACAACCCTAAGCTTGTCGGACTTCGATCTCGTTCTGGGTATGGCATGGCTCGCCCAGAACCACGCTCAGATTAACTGCCCGACGAGGAGGGTTGTACTCAGATGTGTCGATGTTTATGCGACATTCGAAGGTACTGCTCCAGTTTCCCGCCTCTTTCTTTCAACTTTTCAAGCCATCAAGGCCCACCTGCATGGAGACAAGGTTTACCAAGTGTTGTTCGAGAGGGCTGAGGTCAAGGGCACTGTTGCTGATATTCCGATGGTTCGAGACTTTGTTGATGTATTCCAAGAGAAGCTGTCAGGGTTACCACCGTATCGGGAGCAGGATTTCAAGATACAGCCCATGTCGGGGGCTATGTCGGTATCGAGAGCACCCTACCGTATGGCTCTGAAGGAGCTGGTAGAGTTTCAGAGCCATTTAAAGGAGCTGGTAGAAGCAGGATTTGTCAGGCCGAGCTCCTCGCCTTGGGGAGCTCCAGTTTTATTCGTGAAGAAGAAGGACATCACATATTTTGTGACGCATTGTTAGGCTTGCCAGTTAGTGAAGACGGACTGTAGGAGTCCGAACGGGTTTTCTGAAGCCTGTCGGAGTGGAAGTTTGAGGATATATTCATGGACTTCATACAAGGGTTACCTTAGTCTAATGCATAGAACGATTCGATTTCGGTCATTGTCGACAGGAAGACAAAGGTGTCCAGGTTTATCCTAGTCAGGAAGGACGCTTTGGTAGATGATCTGGTACGGAAGTTTGTGGAGCACTTTGTGCGCCATCATGGAGTTCCTAAGACGATCGTTTCGGATCAGGACGGGCAATTTATGTCCAAGGAGTGGAGGTCGGTTCAGGCTTACCCGGGCTCTCAGTGACACTCTTGTCACCTCCAGCTCAGTGACTCACCAGTCACCTACCTCAACCTTATTTTTAAGGCCTACTACCCAGGCTGGGAGGATAGCCCTACTCTCAGATCCATACTTGGATCCCACCTTAGTACCCCAGTAGGGCACCTACCTTAGTGACTAATTAGTCAGCTTCAGCTCAGGACAAAATGTCAAACAACTCAGATTCAAGTTAACTGATTCCTACTGTAGTTCATACAAGATGAAATAAATTTAAAACAACAAACTCAAAAATTAATCTCTGAGTCTAACTTGTTGGACTGAGAAGATATCAGTCCATCCCAATTTCTGTAAAAGGAATGAGTCATCTTCTATAGCTAACTCCTTTGTTGCACTAGTGAGCGCAATCTGCTGTTGAACGTGATGGCCCTTCACACAGCTATCTCCTTGCTAAATAGATGAATAAGCTGCCTTGTTCTGGGGAGAACTATCTTGCTGAACTTGAAGAGCTTAAGTTTTCTTTATTTAGCTTTTGGCTAACTCTGCTGGACTTTTGCTTTCAAGCTTATTGGAGAAGATGAAGTCCAGCCGCATCATGTTTTCTTTGTATGTTCTGCGTGTGTTCTCTTGGGAAATTTTGTATACCTTTACATAACCTCTGAACATTTAAATTTTGTGTACCTTTACATAGAGCCAGCTAACCTCTGAGTGGAGCTCACCAATCCTTTACATAGATCCAGCTAACCTCTAGAGAGGTTATGTTTGGACTCAGAGAATTTCGTCCCGAAATTGCAAAGTTGCCGGATTTGTGGTCTGGCTCTTGGGTTCATCGGTTCTATGTGGAATGTTTGTTGTATACGTTGGTGCTCTGTTCTCACCAGGGATGTCTGGTGGTGTGGACTTGGTTTGGATTTAGACCAAGTTCATGTTGGATATGATTGGGAGGTTGTGCGGTCTATGCGGGTTGGTTTTCTATGTCTGCTAAGTTCGGTAGATAGCTTTGTGTGCTTTCTCGGCGGTCTTGGAATATGCATACTGGAGATTGTGTCCGCAGGCGCGTACGGACTAAAGTTGTCCGCTGTAGTGTAGACTGTTCGGTTTCTGCAGTTTCTGGCTTTAGTGGTGCAAGCTTGGAGGTCTGCTTGTCTAGCCTTATCACTACGGTCTGGTTTTGTATCTTCGACTATGCGGATACACTTGGCATTCGCCGTGGGATAGGGAGGTTATCCTATCAACTATGGTAGTGATCACACTCCTCTCAGCGCCTATAAATAGTACCTCTTATCACATTAAATATACACCAAGTGAACAGTAAGTGAACTCATGGGAGTTTGCTGCGATTAGATTTTTCTATCCACGCAGTTTGAAGAGTTTGTCCAGTTTGTGTTGTGCAGGTTGTGTGGATAGCATTGAGGAGCCAAGGACTTGGTTCTGACTTCGGTCAAGGTCAGTACAGATTCTGCGGTTTGCAAGAAGTGGTTAGCAGCAGGTCGCGGCTTGTGACCAGGCGGTCTTCTCTTCTACAACTTGTTTTCCTAATTCAATAAGATGTCCGCCTCTGGCGGCTTGTTCAGTTCAGTGGCAGTAGAAGTTTGTGTGATTTGGCAGCTAGGCTGTAACACCCCAAAATTGACAGCAGAACTTTTGCCACTATCATCGGGCGATACTGGGTATCGCCTGATGGCGATAGTGGCGTTCATTGATCCGCGCTTGACGAACTCAACAGTTTCGACAAATCGTTGAACTGATATCGCCGAGTGACGACAGTGGGTATCGCCAAATGGCGATAGTGATGGCACTCAACACCATAAAACATTTAGTGAGCTTGAGGCACTCGACTCCTAGAAGTGTTGAGTGAGTTACTTGCTCTGTTAACACCGGGCGATACTGGGTATCGCCGGATGATGATAGCAATAAAGAGTTGAGTCAGCACTCGATGCTCTCGACTCTCTCAATGCACTCGATGCCTAAAAGCGTTGGGTGTCGTGATATCACGGGCGACAGTGGGTATCGTCGGGCGATAGTACCACGTGGCATATGACACGTGTCGGATTGGCTGTTAAGCGTCCAATAAGCGGTGGTTGACCTGGGTCAAAGCGATCAAAGCGGTGAACGATATCGCCAAGTGGCGACAGTAGATATCGCCGTGCGATATCGCCAAAGTTGACCAGTCTACTCAAATCCTAGCCTTTGCTTTCTTTTGAATGAGAGATCAAGTGGCTGAGATTAATCTCGAATCCATTTAACTAGAGAAGAATAAGAATGAGGTTTCATTCTCTTTCTTCCCCTCTCTCTCTCTCTTCATTTCTTGATTTCCCTTGAGGGAAAAGGAAGAGGAAGCTAAGGAAGGGCTGGGCTGAGCTTTGTGAGTTCACTGAAGGAGATCTTGTGGTCAGAGGCCAGATCCAAGGATAGATTCGCGAAGAGGAGAACAACGTGCTTCTTTCCATCCACATAGAAAAGTTTTGTCATGGCTCTAAAGAGAACTATAAGGGTAACGATATTCCTTCTTGGACAAGTGAAGTCCTAAATTTGCATGTGTATGGAATCCTCGACAAAAAGGTTGACTGTTAAGTGTATTCCGTTGGTTTGATACTCATATCCCCAAGTCAGTTTGCATATAGATCCGGAAATGTGTATTACGGAATAGGCATGCTGTGTGAAGCCCGTCTGGACTGATTGGTCTGGATTGGTCATGCTTTCTTTTGCGAACTGGAGAAGACTTCGCATATAAACAAGTATTTTACGGAGTCTGTGGGTTATGTCTGTGAAGTGGGGTTGCAGGAAGTACTGGAGAGGATCTCCAGGAAAATACCCGGGTGAAATCACAATTTTGGTAACTTTTGATATCGCCGGGTGACAGTGGGTGTCGCCGACGGCGATAGCTCCCAGATAGATATTTGTGATGTGAAAGACAAGTTTTTTGGCACTGCAGGTTACTACAGGATTTGGGTTGAGTTTGGGCGCAGAAAGAGAGTTATGTGGATCCCGCCAAGCAATTATGATGAACGCTGGCATTAACTCCCTTTGTGAAGCCAGTCCTTGGTGGACTTTGTGGCTATTGTGAGCTATGAGCTCTTAGAAGACTTCGTGCCGAACAGATAAGGGTGAAGCTGACACGCATCATTTGTGGCGATTTGAACAATGGGTAAAAGATGAACTGTCTCCGCATTATGGTTGTCAACTTGAGTTTCCCAGGTTATTGGGCATTCGTTGTAACATATAATGAGAGTCTTAGGACTGCGTGCCATTAAGACTAAAGTCTCCGGCTGTAGGTCGGGGAGCAAAATTGTCACAACCCGCATTTCCTCAACGAGCACGTCGTATCAGAGCAAGAGGAAAAACAGGTTATGATGCCACGTCGTGCAGGGGATAATTGCACACGCTCAGGCAAACCTTTGCACTTACTAGACTAGAGTAAAATCATCAGTTATATGCAAGAAAACCGTTGAGTTTGATGGCCGTATCCCTCAGCCTAGTAGAGCAAAATGTGGTTGTACGCGGCGGAAAATAATTTACGTTAGTTGTGATTTTTCCTATATGCACTCTAGATTTATTATACCATAGGAAATCGTCTGTTTTTACGTGGTTTGGAAATACATCTTAGTTTGCCAAAACATGTATGCATGACATAGAATAGTAGGTTTGGTTTACCTTTAAAATATCTAATGCAACCTAGCATAAACCCTTCCCAAGAGCAAGTAGACATCATCTCATCCAAATGATTCATATTAGCAGTGTAGCATTCATATGTAGCAAGTAAAGAAAACCACCAATGGGCGCCAACAAGCTGACACGAACCCATTGCGGCGTATGTATGTCTGTACAATAAAGTAAATACTACCTCACCCAACAAGCTCGGCAAGCTCCAAGTAAATTTCACCAAACTCTAGCCGCTCAATCGGCTACAACCTGCACTTGAGGCATTCAAGAAAGAACACCTCAGCAATCATCAAGGCTACAACATAGAGCATTAAGTTCATAAAATATGATGAAGGGGCTTACCGACCCCATAACAATTTTCATATAAAATGAGTGGAAAGAACAGGGTGGATACTAAGTGTCAAACACTGCCAACCCGACGAGTGAAACACACCAAGTGCGTATAACAACCCTCATGCCCTGCCCAAACCTGCAGTAGCAACAAGATGACATATGCCAACACCATAACCGTATAACCTCACACGTCGAACACGTGCACTTATGGTAGTGGTAAGTCATCAGTACTCAAGGGCTCAACGGTGGTAGCCCAGAAGTACAACGCACCGGGCCAGATCGGGCCAAAATAGGTGCAACGCACCACAAAGCACAACCCCCCTCTGGGGCAATAAACGGTGGACACCAAGGCATTACCACACTGCCCCTCACAGAGCCAGCAAATGACACCACACACCAAACGCACGACGCACTCAAAACTCTCCATAATCCAACCTCAACACACTCACTACATCGTTCCTAAACATGACCACAAATCACCCATGTTATAACAAGCTTGATAGAGTTTGGGTATCTACTTCACCATAAGCGAACTCCACAAGTAACAACGCCGACCAAACCAGCAAGCTTATCATAATATGATGAACAAGAAGGGATCACATGAAAAAGCAAAAAGTACATGAAGGAGAAAGGTAAAGCTACATGAATAAAATGAAGAAGTACAGGCATAAGAAAGAATTGAGCATAGGGAATTGAGATAATTAGGCGGTAAGCATAAAATACTTGAAGGAACAAGAGGATTTATGCTTGTGAGTACTAAACAAAAGTAAGAGTAACGAGGCTAACATATTTAGACAAAAGTGAGGTACAAAACAAGAAGAACAAGCTAGTAAAATTGAAAGGGGAAAGCTAACTAAACTTGCACAATCAAAGAACAAGAAAACAAGATTGGCAAGGGTGAAGAACACCGCTTGCCTGAACCGAGATGACACCGCGACAGCTGCTCCTCTCTTTCCTTCCCTTGCCTTAGCTTTTCTCCCTTGCTTTCTCTTTGAGAATGAAGAAGAAGGTGAAGAAAGTGATAAGTGAGGAGGAAGAATCTCTTTCTCGATCTTATATCTTCCAGAACAGCGCTGGACCATTTGATCCAGAATCAGAGAAATGAACGGCACAAAAAAACTGAAAAAATTGATTTTCGACCCAGACACGCCCAGTGACACGCCCGTGTCCCAGGCCATATCACTTAAACAGTACACGGCGTGTGACACGCCCGTGTCACAGGCCGTATCACTGAACACGCCTATCTACATGGCCGTGTCACACGGCCGTGACATAGCCCATAGCACCCGCCATACAACCTTAGAAGGACACGGCCTGGGGACACGCCCGTGTCCCAAGCCGTGTCACCCCTACTCGACACTCGTCGAGCAAACTTCGTCGAGCGAAGTTCGTCGACCGCGTGACACGCCATATGACACGCCCGTGTCACAGGCCGTGTACCCCTTCTCTCGTCACTCCACACTCGTCGAGTGAATTTCGTCGAGCAAAGTTCGTCGAGAGCGGGACACGCCCTGTGACACGGCTGTGTCACAGACCGTGTACCCCTTCTCTCGACACTCGACACTCGTCAAGTGAACTTTGTCACCGAAATTCGTCGAACACCCGGGATACGCCCTATGACACGCCCGTGTCATAGGCCGTGTACCCCGACACGCCCTGGGACACGGCCGTGTCCAAGGCCGTGTCACCCAAATGCGCTCCAGGTCTTTGACCTCTTACACCTCTCCCCTGCGACAAGAAACAACAGACATAATTTTGGCACCTGTGGGGGTAAAAACCAGCAAACATGCTTTTATCTACTAACTCCACATCTTCCATACAAAATTCCATACAATCAACCCGTTTTGAGCAATACGACTCAGGCTCGAGAAAGTGCTTGCATTCCCTAAGAGGCCTCACCGAGTCCCCAAAAAGAGACTCCTGCTTGCTGGGGAACCATGCAACTAGGCTACCAAAACAGCCACTCGAAAGCCCGCGTGAAAACCATGCTCAAACAACGGTCAGAGCCAACGCAACGCCCATCAAGCGTATGCAATCATTCAACGAAAAACAAATCTGGGGCATTACAGTCACTCCCCCTAACAAAATGTTTCGCCTCGAAACTTTTCAATACTTCGTATATCAATTCAAGAAGTAATCAAACAAAAACACCAATTCACATACCAGCTTACTTTATGGGAACAAATGAGGGTGAGCCTCCCTCATCATTGACTCGAGCTCCCACGTCGCGCTTTCCACATTCTGATTTTTCCATAGCACCTTGACCATAGGAATCTTCTTTTTCCGCAACACGCGATCTTGGGAGTCCAAAATACGGATGGGCATCTCCACATAAGAAAGGTTCGGCGTCAACTGCGGCACAAAGTTCAAAACTTGCTTGTCATTCTGCACACACTTTCGAAGTTGGCTGACATGAAACACGTCGTGAACAACAGGAAAGTCCACGGGTAACTCGACTTTGTAAGCGGATGCACCAACCCGCGCAAGAATCTTGAAGGGACCCACAAATCTTGGGTCTAATTTGCGCTCTTTTCCAAACCTTTTAATTCCAACCATTGGGGAGACTTTCAGGAAGACGAAATCCCCCACAGCAAACTCTAACTCCGACCTTCGCCGGTTGGCGTACATTGAAATGCATTCCCACTTCCATGTTGGAATCTCCAAGGGCGTCAACTTGCCACCAGGCCTCACATGATCAGCTTTCACCCGCTTGCAGGTATGACATTCCGATACAAATTGCGCTATATCTCTTTTCATTCCATACCACCAGACAATTTGTTTCAAATCACGGTACATTTTAGTTGAGCCTGGATGGTAGGCCATACTTGAGCCATGTGCTTCCCTACACACCATATCTCGAATGTGTCCAACTGCGGGGATACAAAATCGACCGCGATATCTTAACGTGTCTGCGCCACCAATAGCAAAATCTAGTAATTCACCTTTTTCAGTCCGAAGAAATAAATGTAAAAGATCAAGATCCTCCTTTTGATGTTGTCTTGCAAGCACCATCCATGAAGGTTCTTCTACTGCCGAATGACTTTGCGGTTCATATCTTCCCACGAAAATATCCATCAAGAGAAATTCCTCCACTAGACGGTCGGCCGAAAGATTAAATAATTTACCTGTCTTCCGACTCAAAGCATCGGCCACAACATTAGCTTTCCCGGGATGATACTGAATCTCCACATCATAATCAGCTACATATTCAAGCCATCGCCGTTGGCGCAGATTAAGTTCCTTTTGCGTGAAGACGTACTTCAAACTTTTATGATCCATAAATATTTTACACTGCGCGCCGTAAAGTAAGTGTCTCCACAACTTCAATGCAAATATTAGCGCTGCGAACTCCAAATCATGCATCGGGTAGTTCTTTTCATGACTTTTCAACTGCCGAGACCCATACGCAATCACCTTTTTGTCTTGCATTAAAACACATCCAAGTCCAACGTGCGATGCATCCACAAAAACCTCATAATCTATCCCTTCGGTCGGTAATATCAACACAGGAGCGGTACATAATCTGTTCTTGAGTTCAAGGAATGATGCCTCACACTTGTCATTCCAATCAAATGCCACATTATTCTGGGTTAAGCGAGTCAAAGGTGAAGCTAAGGTAGCAAACCCTTCTACAAATCGGCGATAATAGCCGGCCAATCCCAAGAAGCTCCAAATATCCTGGGGTGTCTCTGGTCTCCTACACTCCATGACTGCAGTAATCTTTTCGGGATCCACTGAAATTCCATGTTGATTAATAACATGACCCAGAAATGCAACCTGAGGCAACCAAAACTCGCATTTGCTTAGCTTGGCGAACAACTTTTGGTCTCGCAACGTGGTCAACACCAATCGTAGATGATGTTCATTCTCCTCAACACTGCGGGAGTAGACAAGAACGTCGTCAATAAAAACCACCACAAACCTATCCAAAAAGTCCTTGAACACCAGTTTCATCATATCCATGAAGGCTGATGGTGCGTTGGTCAAACCAAACGACATCACAAGAAATTCAAAATGGGCATGCCTCGATCGAAACGCAGTCCGCGGAATATCAGACTCCCGGACCTTTAGCTGACGATAGCCAGAACGAAGATCAATCTTCGAAAATACTAAACTGCCATGCAGTTGATCAAACAAGTCGTCAATCCTTGGCAGTGGGTACTTGTTCTTAATCGTCACCTTGTTCAATTCCCGGTAATCGATTCAAAGCCACATCGACCCATCTTTCTTCTTCACAAATAACACAGGTGCACCCCAAGGTGATGAACTTGGCCTGATAAACCCCTTTGCCAATAAGTCATCCAGCTGGGTACGCAACTCTGCTAGCTCACGCGGTGCCATTTTATACGGCGCTTTCGGAATAGGCCGCGTACCCGGCTCCAAATCAATGACAAACTCGACATCACGATCAGGTGGAAGACCAGGAAGATCAGTAGGAAAAATATCTGGAAATTCACGCACAACAGGAATCTCCTCCAAACGCTGCAAAACAGCACTAGGCCCCACAACTGAGACTAGATAAGCAAAACAATCAGAAACAAACAACGTCCGAACACATACCGCCGAAATCCCTTGAGAATCCTGGCATGAATCACCATAAACACTTCCCGGTTGACCATTGTCTTTGATAAAATCCAAGCGCTTTGCTTTGCACTAGATGACGGCGTCATAGCGGGATAACCAGTCCATGCCCAAGATAACGTCAAAATCTTCCAAATCGATCACCTTCAAATCAGCCTTCGCTAAGAAATCCCCCAATAAAATGGGACAATCAAGAAGACCCCAGTCTGCAACCACAGAAGCACCAGAAGGAAACCTCACCAAAAAGGCATTCCCCACTCGATCTGGTGTCAAACGATACCGATCTACAAAGGGTCGAGCCACAAATGAATGGGTCACGCCAGAATCGAAGAGAACACGCGCCCAACGGTTCTTTACCTTAAATTTTCCTATAAGGGTACATATGTATCTAAGAACTACGCTTAAGAGTCATAAACAAAACGTGAACCAGAGGAAGGAATCGAACCTGAGATAACCTGAGGTGACATCTGAGCTTCCTCTGAAGAGATCACATTTAACTTCCCCTTTCCTTTGTCCACCGGCTGCGATGGAGGCAAGGCCTAGAGTGGTACGAGTTGCAAAATAGGTTGGATCTGCGGGCACCTTGCTCTGAGATGTCCTTGTCTGCCACACTGATAACAAGCTTTCTCTTTGGCCCAGCAACGGGCAGTCTCATGCCCCTTTCATCCACATACTGTACACGGCAACTCTCTGGTTGGCGCACCCTGAATGGCATGCACCTACTCCTTCTGCATTCCCAATCGCTTGAAACATCTCTCAAACGGGTGACCTGACCGGCCACAGAAGCTACACGTCTCCTTATTCTTCTTTCTCCCAGCAGCTTCTTGGGAGCTTTTTCCTTCCACTAGCTTTCTCTTGTCCTTCCTCATCAACTGCCCTCTTTGTTTTGCATTTTATATAGCTTCAACCTTCAAAGCAGCCTCAACCACACTGGTATAACTCGTCCCTCCATAAGCGCTTGCGAACTGCTGGACATCGCTCCGGAGTCCGCCAAGAAATCTCTTCACTTGGTCAGCTTCCGTAGTCACCAGGCCCGGAGCGAACCGACTTAGCTTGCTAAACTCAATTTCATACTCACTAACTGTGAGTTTCCTCTGCTTCAGGTACAAGAAGTCATTCATCAGGTGGTCCCTTTCGACCGACGGAAAAAATTTGAGTCGTAGCATTTCTTTGAAGACTTCCCATGAACAACCCGCCACTAAGCTTTCCTTTTCTCGCAACCACCAACTTTTTGCCAGTCCTTTTAGTTGGTAGGCGGAAAGCATCACCTTCTGGTCCTCGGTAACGCCAGAATAGACAAACATTTCTTCCAACGTGATCACCCAATCATCCATGATCACAAAGTCTGCTTTGACATTATAGGTAGGTGGTCCAAGTCGCTGAAACTGCGAGATAAAAGTCATCGCAGGAGGAAGCACAACTGGGGGTATCAATGCCACGGAAGGAGTAGAAATAGCGGGGCCTCTGACAGGCTCGTGCACTCTTGGTGCCAGCCCAGACATCACTGATGACATAGCTTGGAGCTGGGACTGCACATCCTGCACTTGCCTAGTCAAAGCATCATTACTTTGTCGTAGACTATCCATCAGGGCATTATTCTGCGCGCCCGAACACTCGCCCTCAGATTGGGGAGTCTGCCTTGTCACTAGACGCTTCGACATCCTATAAACCATTGCACTCTAAACAAAACTCAAACCTAACAATCAACACATAACGATGTTGTACAGACAATACATATATAAATATGAACATCAACTGCTAACTTGCTCTGAGAGTTTGAGCATGATATTATGCCTAGCCTAAGATGACTCATCGTCATCCCACTAACTTGTGCCTAAACAATGAATGCATGAATTTATTTGACCCAAAACCATGTGTGTACAGGTGTCATCATGTAAATCTTTAGCTTGGCATGTTGTGCTCATGCAATGTTATGTTATGCGTGTTGTGCTATGCATTCTAGAAAAGGCCTTAATGCATGTCATGAGCGGTCGTACGCATCATAATGCTATGCATCCCATACTCCATAGCATTGCATGCAACGAATAAAAGAAAACGTGCTAGTCGCATTCATGTGGTGAGGTTATGCATCCCATACTACATAACCCTCACATGTTGCCCCTATGGTGGATCCATATACAACCACATATTATGCATCCCATACTACATAATATGCCATGTATACTTCTGTTCATGCCATGAGTGTAGTGTTCGTTCTTCAGCCAAGACGTACTGATGGCACCTCGGTGTGTGTATGATATGATGATTAATACGTATTACAAAAAGGAAAGTTTGCCCGACCAATTTTCAAGCAAACCTCCCTCTGATACCAACTATCACAACCCGCATTTCCTCAACGAGCACATCGTATCAGAGCAAGAGGAAAAATGGGTTATGATGCCACGTCGTGCAGGGAATAACTACACACGCTCAGGCAAACCTTTACACTTACTAGACTAGAGTAAAATCATCAGTTATATGCAAGAAAACCGTTGAGTTTGATGGTCGTATCCCTCGGCCTAGTAGAACAAAATGTGGTTGTACGCGGCGGAAAATAATTTACGTTAGTTGTGATTTTTCCTATATGCACTCTAGATTTATTATACCATAGGAAATAGTCTGTTTTTACGTGATTTGGAAATACGTCTTAGTTTACCAAAACATGTATGCATGACATAGAATAGTAGGTTTGGTTTATCTTTAAAATATCTAATGCAACCAAGCATAAACCCTTCCCAAGAGCAAGTAGACATCATCTCATCCAAATGATTCATATTAGCAGTCTAGCATTCATATGTAGCAAGTAAAGAAAACCACCAATGGGCGCCAACAAGCTGACACGAACCCATTGGGGCGTATGTATGTCTGTACAATAAAGTAAAGTACTACCTCGCCGAACAAGCTCGGCAAGCTCCTGATGCGTGTAATTCGGCAAGCGCACCGGTCGCACAAGTAATAAAGTTTTGGGAATAAATCCCCGAGTGTCGGTCTCTTGAGGAATGCAATTAGCGTAGAATGACAACAGTACCGAGAATATCGTTATGAGAGTTAAAATAGAACAAAAATGAAATAGTGGACTAGGGAGATTGTGGATGTTTGATCTACTGAACTAGTAAAAGCTATGCGGGTCGAAGGCACCGCTTCGCAAAGTGGAGTGGGTTTGTTGGCCGCGATGCCGAACTTCAGTTGGGCGAGTGGAAGGGAAGCTAATGGATTGCAGTGTTCTTATGTGGAGTGCAATCGGACAAGGCACGGGAATGAAGTGGATGTGGGGTGAGCGAGGCACATTCACAGACAAAACTTACAAGCATAAGAAGATACTAACATTCCATTAACTATAAAATAAACTTGATGTTCAGGGATGGAAATATTCATTACACTGCTCAAAACATTCATAACACAGAGGAAGGGAAAGAGGAGTAAACCAAAAGAGAATGAAGATCCACCGCGGGTCGTAGCCGGAGTAGCGAGTTGTCAATCCGCTTCCGGGCTCAGTCCAAGGAGGCTTCCGGTACCAACGATCTGTCACCTCGAAGGCCTTTAAGTCCATTTTCTAGGTTATCTACTTCACCAACTCTGCAGGAAAGCTTGGAGTTGAAGTCATCAATGGCCGAGGGCTTCGCCGGAGTGTTGAAAAGCTTCGGGGTAGTTGGAAATGGCCTCCCGACGAAGGTGGAAGTGATGAAGCAGCTGGAGAAGTGAAATGGCGATTCCCGCGCACTCTCCGATCGCAGCAAATGACATGCGTTTACCTAAAACGCGGGGCAGGGCCTTATATACGGAGGCAGTAGAAGCAGTGCGCACGATCTGTGGAGCACGACCAGTGGTCGTGCGCACTGTAGGTCGATGATCGTGCGGCTTTTCCAAATAAACCTGCAACCTGGACAAGAAGCATCAGCATATATGCGCACGAGCAGTGGCACACGACCAGTGGTTGTGCGCACTACGGCTAGTGCTCATGCGATTACTGAGACAGGGTTATGAAAAAGGGGGTGTAATGCGCACGAACAGTGGCGCACGACCAGTGGTCGTGCGCAGTAAGTCTAGTGGTCGTGCGCAGTATTCCTGCATCGTCGGAGTCTCCCGAGCAGTTCCGGAGCACGCACATGACCACTATACCAGCAGAAGGGGCAGAAAGGCCACCAGAACATGCACACCACATCCCCGAGATAGGGCTAAAGAATAACAACCAAATAGAAACACAGAAAGCACACAGAAGCGGGCCTACAGTGCACTTAATCGTGAAATAGGTACATAAGCACAAATAAGCAATAAAGGCTCTCAAGTGTAGTGCTAAGACGATAAAACTAGCCCAGATGAGTCCAAAAATCAGTGTAAAATGTGGACTCATCACACCCCCAGACTTAACCATTTGCACGTCCCGAGCAAATCATTACACCGTGGACTCGAAGATAGCTAACTGGCTCAGAAATTTCAAAAAGAAGTAAGACGAGAAATCAAATATATCATGGGTATAGAAGATATAATAGAAAAACTTTTTAATTATACAACGTAGTTTAAACTATTCGACAGACGTAAATAAATATTGTAATTGCTCAAAATTAGAATTCTGGAGAATCAAGCGATCATGTGCAGGAAGAAAGTAGGCAGACCACTATGTGAGCATTGCCAAAGTTCGGGACTCAGGATCACCTCCAAATGAATCCACCAATGTCGGGGACCATACGCTTGCACGTTCACACTCTCTCCACGGTGCGGGTTAGACTCAAGCGTGAATCAGTAGGACTTGTAGGAGGAAATGGGGCTTAGGCGACGGCTTGGTAGTCAAAGATAAACATGAAGGCTCTATGCAACCAAAGCGAGCGAAAACAACCCAAACCAAAACAGCCACTTCGAAATAAAGGGGGCACACGCCCCCAGACTTAGCTTGAAATCCAGGTGTGAACACGGCCGAGCCCGACCAAATTCAATAAAGAGGATGGGGATCGAAATCTCAAACCAATTCTTTCATATATGTTTTTTTTCTTTTGCGCGAATCAACTTTTTATTTTCGTAAATTGTTGTTTTCTTTTCTGCGCTAGCAATCCCCAAACGGAGCAATCAAAACGGGAATAAATTCAGCACCCCCAAAAACAATGTCCACTTATCACAACCTCGGCAAAATAGTAAATACAAATCAGCTCAAGCATTTGATTACGAACGTGGGTTTAGCTTCAGGCCTTGGTGAAAGTGAGTGGAGCTGGATCAAAGGAAGGGTAGGCACAAATTTGGCATGCAATGGTTAACAGGTAGGAATGGCTAAACAAGGCTCAAACTAGCCAAAATGAAGGTCTACGTCATGCTCACGCTTAACTAACCGTGCACCAATGCTTCGAGAGTAGCTTAGGGCAAGTTCTTAGCCACCGAGAAAGATGATCCTTCCCCCCGACTCGAGCAATACGAGTCTAGTGGCGGCTACACACATTCCTACACTATCATTCGATTATCCCAGATTCAGATTTTGAGCAGTACAAATAAAATTTACGTGTGCAGAAAAGAATAAATCTACGAGCATAAAGAAAAATTAGTTCTATCCTAACTCTACACAAACCATGAGTATTCGATTAGGAGCACTGCATGAGTTTCGAACTACTCAATCCTGAAATCCTAAGCCAGTACCACTATTTTAAAGTTTACACAAAAGCAATAAATTTAACTCGGGTTGTGCGCGTGGGTAAGAGCGCACTCGTGTGGGTGATTCAGTGTGTGCAACATAAAGCAAGAAATAAGTAAACAAGAAACTGGAATGCAACAGAAAGTGCGGTGTAGTGACCATAGGCATACTCCCCCCCAGACTTAAAGTTGACAACGAGTAAAAATCAGCATTCCAAATAGGATAAATAGCTAGGGTAGGAAGTACCTATGCTCAAAATTGAGTATACCAGTCAAGCAATGAGATGTCCAAGTGCGGCCAAGTTGCCGCGCCTCAAATATTCCTTCACCTACGATTAAAGGATTCCAGCCAAACAAAATATGGACAAATATATATATGAAGAAATAAACAGAGCTCAAAACACAGCATAGGACCAAACGGTCCAACTTGGGTTGTCTCCCGAAAGCCCTTTTGTATATCGTCCTTAAGGTGGACCAAATACTTGTATTAGCAGTTCAAATAGAATATCGATACATAAAAAAAAAAGACAACAGTCGGCTCCCAGATGGGCGCTCACAAAAATATAGTAGCTGTCTTGCTCAGAAAATATAAACAATAGAAAAGAAACAGAAGGCGTGGTAGACTAGCTCTGTGGTGAGTTCCACTGTCGATCAAGGAGTGTCGCTATTGCTTTGCGTGGTATCGGCGAGTTGCGGGCTTTGAGAGTCGCCGGTGGTTGCGCCGCCATCATATAATTTTAACCGGTGCCCATTGACTTTGAAATTGTCTCCGCTTTTCCCGACTATTTCGATGGCGCCAAAAGGGGAGACTCCGATCACTGTGAAAGGGCTGCTCCACCGCGATTTGAGTTTGCCGGGAAATAAGCGGAGGCGGGAATTGTACAGCAGGACTTGGTCGCCTGGTTGGAAGTCTTTGGGGATTATGTGACGGTCATGCCATTTTTTTGTTCTTTCTTTGTATATCCGCGCATTTTCGTATGCAAAATGCCGGAGCTCCTCTAATTCGTTCAGTTGAGTGCGGCGCTTATCTGCTGTGGCTTCAATGTCCATGTTTAGCAATTTGGTTGCCCATAGCGCTTTGTGTTCCAGCTCGACTGGTAAGTGGCAAGCTTTTCCGTATACGAGTTGAAAAGGGGTCATACCGATAGGGGTTTTGAAGGCGGTTCTATACGCCCATAAGACGTCGTCGACCTTTTTGGCCCACTCTTTTCGGTTGGAATGGATGGATTTTTCGATGATTCTTTTGAGCTCGCGATTGGAGACCTCGACTTGCCCACAGGTTTGGGGATGGTAGGCAAGAGAGATTTTGTGGTGGACTCCAAATTTCTTCATGAGTTGCAAGAACGACTTGTTGCAAAAATGGCTCCCGTCGTCGCTGATGATGGTGCGCAGGGCGCCGAATCAAGAGAAAATGTTCTTGTGTATGAAATTCAAAACGGTGCGGGCATCATTTGCTGCGACAGCCTCGGCTTCGACCCATTTGGAAACATAGTCTACTGCGACAATAAAATAGAGTTTTCCATGCGACATTGGGAAGGGTCCCATGAAGTCAATTCCCCAAACGTCGAATGGTTCGCAGACGTGCATATTGTTGAGAGGAATTTCATCCCTCTTGGAGATATTCCCTGTCCTTTGGCATTCATTGCATTTTGCAACGTAAGCTTGTGTGTCTCTAAACAGGGTTGGCCAAAATAGGCCACATTGCAGTATTTTGCGTGCTGTTCAGGTGGCGCCGAAATGACCGCCGACCTACCGATCGTGGCAGTGTGTTAAGACGGATTGAAATTTGGTCTCGGGTACACAACACCGGATGATGCTATCGTTGCAAGTACGGAATAGTAACGGGTCTTCCCAAAAATAATATTTGGCGTCGGACAGTAGTTTTCGCTTTTGCTGCGATGACAGGTGAGGGGAGACAGATTTGCAAGCGAGGTAGTTGGCCATATCTGCGTACCACGGGATTGTCGGAGTGAGCGAACAGATGGTGAATAATTTTTCGTCCGGGAAGCAGTCGGCAATCTCGTTGCAGTTGCAGATAGGTACAACTCCTACGGTGTTGCTCTCCAATCTTGATAGGTGATCGGCGATGATGTTTTCGACCCCTTTTTTATCTCGGATCTCGATGTCATATTCCTATAGAAGAAGAATCCAACGGATTAGTCGGGGCTTGGCGTCTTTTTTTTTTGAATAAATACCTTAGTGTGGCATGGTCAATGTACACAATGACCTTAGATAACACTAGGTATGAATGGAATTTTTCGAAAGCGAAGATCACTGCCAATAGCTCCTTTTCCGTAGTGGTATAGTTCAGTTGAGCATCGTTGAGAGTCCGACTGGCGTAGGAGATAGTATGAAAGATTTTGTTTTTCCTTTGACCGAGCACTGCTCCGACTGCAACATCGCTTGCGTCGCACATGACTTCGAAAGGCAAAGTCCAATCTGGTCCACCAAGATTGGAGCGGAGATGAGTCGATCTTTGAGAGTCTCGAAGGCCTGCATACATTTTTTTTTGAAGTCAAACGGGATGTCCTTTGCCAGCAAATTTGTGAGGGGCTTGGATATGGAGGAGAAATCACTGATGAATCTTCTGTAGAAACCGGCATGTCCCAAGAAGCTGCGGATCCCCTTGGCGGAAGATGGAGGAGGAAGATTTTTGATGATACTGACTTTTGCTTGGTCGACTTCGAGCCCACTGTGAGAGACTTTGTGTCCTAAGACAATTCCCTCGCGAACAATGAAATGGCATTTTTCCCAAATCAAGACAAGGTTTGTATCCTCACAACGCTTCAGAGCTTTGTCTAGATTCACAAGGCAGGAATCGAAGCTGTTACCGAAAAGGGAAAAATCGTCCATGAAGACTTCGAGAAAGTCTCCATTCATGTCACCGAAGATGGCAATCACGCATCGCTGGAAGGTTGCTGGGCCGTTGCACAATCCGAATGGCATTCTCCTGAATGCGAAGGTGCCGGAAAGGCATGTAAACGTCGTTTTGTCTTGGTCATCGGGGTCAACTGTGATTTGATTGTATCCTGAGTACCCGTCGAGGAAACAATAGTATTCCTGACCGGCCAATTTTTCTAGCATTTGGTCGATGAAGGGTAGCGGGAAATGATCTTTGCGGGTGGCCTCATTCAGTTTCCGGTAATCTATGCAGACTCTCCACTCGGTGACCACGCGGGTGGGTAATAATTCATTCTTTTCGTTGGCCTCCACCGTAATCCCGCCATTTTTGGGCACCACTTGCACTGGGCTGACCCATTTGCTGTCGCTGATGGGGTAAATGATACCCGCATCAAGCAATTTTATTACTTCGGCCTGTACCACTTCATGCATCTTGGGGTTCAATCACCTTTGAGGTTGTGCCAACGGCTTGTATTGATCTTCAAGCAGAATTTTGTGCATGAAAAACGCCGGGCTGATCCCTTTTATGTCGGTTAATGAACGTCCAAACAAATTTTTGTATTTCTTTAAGAAATTAACCAAGGCGAGTTCGTTGTCGACGGAGAGAGATGTAGAGATAATGTGTAAGACCCCCTCCCCCTTACCAAGGAGGGCTACCGGATCTTATGCCCAGAACCGCCGTCTTACGGTGGCACTAACTCACGGGTTAGTCGACACCGCAACACGCCGATTCTGCCGGCTAGTACGATCATAAACCTGTAGGCCAATATGAGAAATCAGAAGTAAAACTGTGTATAAAATGCCATCAGTCCACAAGTCACAGTACAATCATATAAAGGAAATGAATAGTACATCACTAGTCCACAGAATAGTACAGAAGAAAGAGTAAAAAGGGCTTATGCCCAGTACAACAAATCTCTCTCTCACAAAATAGTAGAAGCGGAAGCTAAACTAGATCATCAGATCTCGTCCCACCTGAGGACGCACAGTAGTGGTAGTAGCCTGCTGAAGTGGTATCTGCTCCTCATGCCCTGCCTCCTCGACGTGCTGGTGCTCCATCTCCACGGGCTCCTAAAAATAGTTGGTCACCGACCATTAGTCAAAAAGACTAAGTCGTTTCCTCCGCACCTCGCCCCGCAGCTCCTAGGCACCGAGCGGGAGGACGAAGCGGAGGACAACAAGGGGTAGCAAAATGGAAGCAGGTGACAATATCTAACTAATGATGTAATAAGTACTGTAGTTCTACTCTAGCAATTCTATGTACGGTACAAGTAACAAGTAAGAGTAGTGCAGTAATGAAAAGTAAAGAAGCAGCAGTATGAATAAGTAAATAAGCTAAGCTACCACTATGCTATCATCACAAACGTACCCTAACTTATATAAATGCTCATACAAATATATAAGTTAGGATTTCCAGGAAATTTAACTTATCATATAAAAGAGCCCATACTAATTTATATGATAAGGATCTATGAAGCGTATGACCTAATATGAATGAATGATATGATGCAATTTTATGCGCAGGCAAGTGCAACTCACACACAACGACTCTGTGATCACAGACCTTTAGTTCCCACTTTTTGAGAGCTAGCATCACTCTCGGGTACCACCGTTGTGGCTACGGCAGCAGCGGAGCGGGCGTCTCCGCTTCTAGACCGGTATGCACACTACCAAGCCTTAGACCCCTCTCATACGCCTCTGTACACGTCCAAGGTGCACTCTAGAGTCTCGCGTACGTACTTTGCTGACAAACTCGTCAGTCTTGTTGGGTCGGATGTGTGTTATCAGGGGGTCGTCCTCCAGACCGCAGTGTAAAACAACCCACTGGCCCCTCTAACTCCCACAACCGCCTGGTGCACTGTACAGCCATCGGTGTGACGAACGGCCAGTACCGCATGCCCCGCCACGATATTTATGCACATGCAAGTAATTCATACCGAGTCTTCCGCTCGCAGGACAAAAACCCGTCCTGAATCCCTCAAACCCAAACCCGGGTGAGAACGCACATTAGTGTCATTATACCAACTCCCTCAAACCCAAAACGGGTGAGCATATATCATGAATCTCTCCAACCCCATACGGGCGAGAAGGTACGACAATGTCCTAACCTATTATACTACTCTTGTCTACAGTTTATTATACTTAGAGGTTTAGGGTTAATCCCAGGACTGCCCCCGGTATTCCCTGTGAAGGGCTCTCAAGGGGCACTAGGAACTGTGTTGGGATTACGCCCAGCGTTCCCTTTCGCAAGAATATTTATTTTAGTTGATGGCTACCCATGTATCTTCCCAGCTCTCCTTATTGCTTTAGTATAACCCTAGTGACTTAAGGTATTACCGGGAAACCAACGGTCTTCCGCCGATCCCCGCTCCAGATGCTAGCTAAGACTTGCACTTTTAATCCCTCACTAAGAAAAACTCTACCCACCAGGGTTACATATGTTGAATTCTCTCTTATTTCTGCCGATAATCAATCCCCTGGTAATTCCCCTAAGACAAGACCTATTTGTGTTATATGCAGACCATGACCTATGTTTACCCTAGAAATGTGATCTTCCAAAACTTAAGGCATCTTGCCTCTAAATATTTATCCTAAGGTATTATGGACTAAGGGAACTATCCTAAGGATTCTCATAACTTTTCCTGGCCAAATAGTCATTTAATTAATTCTTTTAATTTAAAAGCTAGGTCACTTTACACATGAAGTGGTTTGATTAGGCATCCACTGACCTAGGGAATTTTTCCTGAGAGGTATATTGACAAAATATTACTGCCTACAGAATTTCATAATTTTCCTTAAATTATTTATTATCCTTTTCAATTTAATATCAATTCCACAAAATTCCATTTTTCCAAATGATGTATAGGCAATATTTACACAAATATTCCAGAAACATTACAGAGCTTTTAGGACACTAATTTAGGACTATTGGCAGAGAATCATCAACATTTAATGTAAGATGGCCTATAGGATTCCATTATAAGATATTTACCAAAATGCCATTATACTAATTTTAACACAAATAATGCATCCATTAAATTCTGAGGAATTTGTGAAAGACTAATAATAACATTTTATGACAGTAGAAAAATTTCCAAATTTTTCAGAGGTATAAATCCATCAATTCAAGAATTTACAAAATAAGGGTAAAATGGGAAATTTAGGGTATCTATTCCAAAACTTCTTCAAAACAGAGGAATCATATTTTTCCTAAGTCAAATGTGATGTTATCTATACCATGGAAAAGTTGTTTGGATTTGTACTTGAATAAATCCTATTTTCCAATTTTATTTCCAAACTAGCTATAATTAAAATAAATTCTAATAAATGGAATTTTGATTCCAAAAATTCCCTCATTAATTTGAGGGGTGAAATTTAACCTAATGAACCACTGTAATTAATTTCATGACTCTTGCATGCCACCATTGGGCTAAATATACCAATTTGCATTTTTGCTATTTGCACACCAAGCCTTAACATAGGCTAGCACATGCAAGTGGTTTCTCCCACATGCAGTGAACCCAAGGTGCTGAAAATGTTATCATGCACCAAGGATGACCCCACTGACCCACCACCAAAATTTGGGGCCATGGGGAGGAGTAGAACTCCATATATGTCATTTATTTAAATTTTGATATTTTACCAAAAACTATAGGAAAATATTTTCCAAAAATTCCTAAATTTTGGCAGGAGGTAAGTAAGCCCTAATCATGCATGTGCCCAAAATTTGGGGTCATGGTGACTAATATTGAGACCAGGGCATCCAATATAATGTTTGACCTAGTCTAGGACCAGTCCTAGGCGAAATGTCCTACAGGACTGTATACTACACCAAAATGTATGTTTAGGGTGGCATTTTAAAGGTAAGACCCTAGGCTACATTTTTCATTAAGGGTCTAAGGTCTGAAAATGCCTCTAGGGGGCCTATATTTAACATGCAAAAGGACTGAATATATGTGACAGGAAATGTTACTATTCAATACATTATATTAATTTAAATTAATGATCGGCGCACGAATCTTAAAGAAGAATCGACGGGATCTGGTTATCGTCTACCTCCAGCCAACGTCTGAGATCGAGCCGACCTGGAGCGATTTTGCCGGCGGTTTCCGGCCAGCTGAGACGTCGCCACCTCCGGCCAACGGTGCCATCACCTTCACGGTGGTGGTGGCTATCATTTCCCGGCGATGGGGCGGCGGAAGACGGCGGCCACGGCGATCCCGAGCGGTTTCAGAAACTTAGAATTCTCTCGATTTTCTCACATGGCATCGGGCTCAACTGAGCCCGATCTCTCGCCTATTTGATCTAAGAAGCTAGTACGGGTAGAGGTGAAGTGAAACGCACCATAATCGGGGCTTGGCTGCGGGTCAGGCGGTGGTTTGCCGTGGTGGTGGTGCGCCGGCGAGCTCCTCCCCGAAAGTTCAATTCTCCACCGTTCTCCATGAGTAAGTAGTCGAATTCCACTCCTCTCGGCCTTCTGAAGCTAATGGTGAGCTCTGTTTGGACTGGGGTGGCCTATAAGTGGAGATAACTCCAATGTTAGCTCGGTTTTGAGCTTTGGAGGCTTCACCCAGCAGCCATGTGGCTCACAGCCCTGGTTTCCTGCTGGAATTAAAGAGGGGAGGTCAGCCACCTGGTCTTGGGCAGCCTAAGTCAGCTGATGGGGTGGCCATGTGGCCACCATTTCCTTCATTCCTCTTTCTCTCTCCTCTTCTCCTAAAAATCCAATTTTACCCCCTTGCATGTATTCTCTCTCCTGATTTAGAGGGGTAGGGCTGGTCTTGTTCACTTGGGCTGACTATGGGCCAATTTTGGTGGGCTTGGTCCAAGGGGGAATGACTTGGCCTTCATTTCATTCCTTAGGTCAAATTGTTGACCAATTTGACTTTTGGGGTTGACTGGTCAACTATGGTGGGTGGGCTGACCCCACTTGGTGGAAATGGGTCTAGTGGCACCACCCAACTTGGTTTGGGTCAAGGGGGTGCCCCACTTAGGTTAATTAGGTCTATGGGTGTGGGTTTGACCAAATTAAGCCCAAGGTTGACCTTGGTCAACTGGGGTCAAAATGTTGACCCAGTGACATACCCTAGGGTCCACTTAGATTGTTTTTAGGGTTAGGGCAATGTGGTGGGGTCATGTTGTGGTTAGGGTCCCCACTTAGGCTAGTTTGACCTAGTTTGACTATGGTCTTATAGTGGGCCCCACATGGCTACCACCCACTACCTAGGGTCAAACCTAGTTGGTCTCCTCAAATCTCACCCCATGCCTAACCCAATCTAAGTTGAGGGGTCTAGAAGTAACATGGGATGTTACAAATTCCAATAAACAAGAAAATAATTTCGTCCCCGAAATTTAAGTTCGGGTCTACGGGGTTCTAATTGCAAGGATTATCAAGAATCTTAAAAGCATAACTTAAATGTACCTGATGCGAATAGCTCCGGGTGTTGCTCCAGCATCAGATCTCTCGGCTCCCAAGTGTGCTCTTCCCGTCCATGGTTGGACCACAGCACCTTCACAAGGGGAACCTTCTTCTTCCGCAACACTCGGATGGCTGTATCGTCAATCCGGATCGGCTCCAATCTCACTGATCTGTCAGGCTCTACCGGTCCGGCTGTAGTAGTGATGTGCTGCTCCGGCCGAAGGAGAGCTCTCCGTAAGGAAGAGACATGGAAGACGTCATGTAGTGCACCCAACTCCGGTGGCAGCTGCAGTCGGTAAGCTAAGGGGCCGATCCGCTCCAGGATCAGGTAGGGCCCCATGTACCGTGGACTGAGCTTCTTGTGCCTCCGCACCCGTGAAACACCGTGTACCGGACGTATCTTCAAGAATACCCTGTCTCCAACCTGGAACTCCACCTGCCGGTGCCGAGCATCATAATACTTTGCCTGCCTGCTCTGGGCCTCCAGTAGCCAATCCCTGATCAATCGAATCTGAGCCTCAGTGTCCTCTATATAATCAGATCCCAGAGCCCTGGTATCCACATCCTGTACCCATGATAGCGGTGTCCGGCATCTCCTCCCATAAAGAGCCTCGTACGGAGCCATCCTGATGCTAGCCTGGTGGCTGTTATTATACGAGAACTCGATCAATGGCAGCAGCCTCTCCCAAGGCCTCCCCGTATCCAATATGCATAATCTGAGCAGGTCCTCCATGGTCCGGATGGTCCGCTCGGTCTGTCCGTCGGTCTGCGGGTGGAAGGCTGTACTAAAAGTAAGCCGAGATCCCAAGTAAGCATGCACGGACCTCCACTCGCTCGAAGTGAACCGACCATCACGGTCCGAAACAATAGTCCTGGGGATACCATGATATCTGATGTACTGCTCCACAAATAGTCTCACCAGGACTGCAACTGGGGCATCCTTCCGAACTGGAATAAACCGCGCTACCTTGGTCAATCTGTCCACTATAACCCATATAGAATCATGCCCAGAGTGGGAGCGAGGCAATCCGTGTACGAAGTCCATAGCAATGTCCTCGAACTTCCACTCTGGAACTGGCAGTGGCTGTAGTAAACCTCCCGGGCTCTTGCATTCCACCTTCACACGCTGGCAGGTCTCGCAATGGGTCACAAAATCCGTGATCTCCCTCTTCATCCCGGGCCAATACATAGATCTCCGCAAATCTGCCCACATCTTGGTGACGCCGGGGTGTACTGAATATCTCGAGCAATGTGCCTCCCGGAGTATGTCCTCCCGGATACTGCCTCCTGCTGGTATGTAGATGCGCTCCCGGAACCGAAGAAGATCATCCTGCAACGTGTAGCCCTCGACCTTGCCCCTCTCTAGGGCACTGAAAATCGGCTGTAACGCAGCATCCAGCCTCTGATGTGCTCGGATGTGCTCCTGTATATCATCGCAGCTGATCACTGAGCTCAAATACTCTCTATATACCACTGGCTCGGTCTCGGACACCACGGTAATGTGCATGTCCTCCATCATCTGAAGCAGCTCTATGGACATCAATCGGGGCTCCGGTCCAGAAGTGCCGGCCCTCCTGCTCAAAGCATCCGCAACCGTGTTCGCTTTTCCTGGATGATAGTGGATCTTGTAATCATAATCACAGAGAAACTCCAGCCACCTCCTCTGTCTCAGGTTTAGGTCCTTCTGAGTATCGATATACTTGAGATTCTTGTGATCTGAGAAGATGTCACAATGAATCCCATATAAGTAATGCCTCCATATTTTCAGGGCGAAAACCACAGCCCCGAGCTCTAGATCATGTACTGGATAATTATGCTCATGCTTCTTCAACTGTCGCGAAGCATAAGCGATAACGTGTCCATGCTGCATCAAGACTGCACCCATCCCCTGATAAGAGGCGTCCGTGTAGATCTGGAAACCTTCGCTCCCGTATGGAAGCGCAAGAATAGGGGATGAGATGAGTCGGTCCTTCAGCTCCTGAAAAGCCGTCTCACACCGCTCTGACCAAACAAAATCTGCTTCCTTCTTCGTCAAGGACGTGAGGGGGAGTGCTATCCTCGAGAACCCCTCCACGAACTTGCGGTAATAGCCTGCTAGTCCCAAGAAACTGCGGATGTCAGATGCGGTCTTTGGCCGTGGCCAATCCCTCACCGTCTCTATCTTGGCTGGGTCCACAGCTAACCCAGCCCCACTGATCGTGTGCCCCAGGAAAGCCACCTCCTGCAACCAGAACTGGCACTTCGAAAATTTTGCGTACATCCGTGTCTCCCTCAACCTCTGCAGGACCTGTGTCAAGTGCTCCGTATGCTCCTCCTGAGTCCGAGAATAAATAAGGATGTCGTCGATGAATACTATCACGAAGCGATCTAAGAAAGGCTCGAAAACACGGTTCATCAGACTCATGAATGCAGCAGGAGCATTCGTGAGCCCAAAAGGCATCACCGTGAATTCGTATAGTCCATAGCGTGAACTGAAAGCCGTCTTCGGTATGTCTTCTTCCCTGATACGGAGCTGATAATAGTCGGGTCGCAAATCTAACTTGGAGAACCAGAATGCTCCCTGTAGCTGGTCAAATAACTCATCTATCCGAGGCAGAGGATAGGTGTTTCGGACCGTCAACCGGTTCAGCTCCCGGTAATCTATACATAATCGCAGTGATCCGTCCTTCTTCTTCACAAATAGAACTGTCGCTCCACATGGCGATGAACTAGGCCGCACAAATCCTGACTCTACTAGCTCCTGTAGTTGAGTCCTGAACTCTGCTAACTCCCTAGGATCCATCCTGTAGGGTGCCCGGGATACCGGCTTCGCTCCCGGTACTAGCTGAATCCTGAAATCCAAGTCTCTAGCAGGCGGTAGTCCGGGCAATTTCTCCGGGAATACATCGGAGAAATCCCGGACCACTGGAATATCTGAGATAGTCGCCTCTGTTCCCACCATCTCGAAGTAGACAATATAGACTTCTTCACCCTGCTCATGGGCCTTCACAGCCTGTATAGAAGATAACAGTAGGTGGCAGATAGGCTGGATACCTTCAACGATAACATGAGAGTCGCCATGTCTTAGCGTGATCCTCCTGGACGGGCAATCTATCTGGGCATGGTTCCGATGCAACCAGGCCATGCCCAAGATCAAATCAAAGTCCTGCAACTTCAGAATGGTCGCCGGCGCCTCAAATGCCTTGCCGCCAATCTCGGCCTCCATGTCACAATGTGCAGTAGTCCGCAGCTCCGACCCATCGGGTAGGCGTACCCTCATCTCTAGTCCAGGGAACCTCTCCACGCCTTCGAGTCCGTCGATGAAGGCCTCGGATACGAACGAGTGTGACGCACCCGTGTCGAAAAGAGTATGGGCAGGCTTGCCGCTGATCATGACTATGCCTGAGGTTTGTTTATGTGAAAGTTAATTGTTGTCCTATGGTTCCAGGTACTATATATATATCATTGAAAAATTCAAGAAAACTCATAATTAACTTCAAGTACCTGTGATGACCTCCTTGGGATTCCTCGGCTCTGTGAGGTCCAAGGCGTATATCTGCTCCTGCTTGCGCCTCCTGCCATGATATCCCCGACCTCGGCCTCGTCCTCGGCCTCGTCCTCGGCCCTGCTGTACTGGGGCCACTGGAGGTGGAGGAGGAGGAGGGGGATGGAATCGGTGCGGGCACTCCGACCTGATGTGCCCAGGCTGGCGGCATCCGTAACAAACCACTTGTCGGTGGCCTCGGTCATCCTGTCTCCTCGGATCATGTATCTGTAGAGGTGGGGGAGCCAAAGCTGGAGGAGGCCCCTGCTCCTGCCTGAAGTTGGGACGACGACGTCCCCCACCCCTCCTGTATCCCATGGTCCTGCCTCTCTGAGAGCCCCTACTGCCCTCACCTGATGTCGATCCATCAAATGGTCTCTTCCCTCCGGCTCGCACCATCAGCTGGTCAGCCTCCAGCTTCTTCGCCATCTCGATGATCTGCCTGGATGTGCCATGTGAAATGAATAACAGAGCCTGCCTCAGATCATCCCTGAGGCCCCGGTAGAACCTCTTTGCATACCTCCTATCGTCGGTGTCCTGAATCCCCGCGAACCTGGCCAAGTGGGAGAACTCTCTCTGGTACTCAATCACTGATCTGGTCCCCTGCTTGAGGTTCAAAAACCTCTCCTCCAAAGCATCTCTGTCCGTAGCAGAGACGAAGTGTTCCAGGAACACATCGCCAAACTCCTCCCAAGAAATCTCTGACAGCTCAAAGTCCGCATAGGTAGTCTCCCGGACTGACTTCCACCATCTCTTCGTGTGGGCCTCTAGCACGGAGGTGGCTAGAGGTACTGCCTGGCCGACTGGGCAGCTGATGCCCGCTAAGATCTCGTGTATGGCCTCCAGCCATTCTTCCGTCTTCACCGCATCCTCTGTCCCACGGTACGTCGGTGGGGACAGGCTCTTGAATGCACTCAGCCAGCTCGACCCCGGATTTGGCTGTGGAGCCGGGACTTGCTAGGCTCTAAAGGCATCCAAAATCGCCGTCAGGGTCTGCCCCATCTCCGTATGTAGGAATGGAGTGGCAGCTGGAGGGGGAGGAGCCACATTTTGCGGCGCTGCGACCTGTGGAGGTTGCATAAAGGTAAGGTTAGAGCAAAATTGGCCTAACAAATTGTACTTTGTGGACCATCTATGTGACTTTACATATGGGCACACCACTGCTTCCGCTGCATAGTTTGTCCGCAAACTAATGCTGGGGCGGGGGTGGTCCCATGTTGTGGACTTCTTTCTCATATGATCGTTGTTCAAGTGATACTAGTTTGTAAGACCCCCCTCCCCCTTACCAAGGAGGGCTACCGGATCTTATGCCCAGAACCGCCGTCTTACGGTGGCACTAACTCACGGGTTAGTCGACACCGCAACACGCCGATTTTGCCGGCTAGTACGATCATAAACCTGTAGGCCAATATGAGAAATAAGAAGTAAAACTGTGTATAAAATGCCATCAGTCCACAAGTCACAGTACAATCATATAAAGGAAATGAATAGTACATCACTAGTCCACAGAATAGTACAGAAGAAAGAGTAAAAAGGGCTTATGCCCAGTACAACAAATCTCTCTCTCACAAAATAGTAGAAGCGGAAGCTAAACTAGATCATCAGATCTCGTCCCACCTGAGGACGCACAGTAGTGGTAGTAGCCTGCTGAAGTGGTATCTGCTCCTCATGCCCTGCCTCCTCGACGTGCTGGTGCTCCATCTCCACGGGCTCCTAAAAATAGTTGGTCACCGACCATTAGTCAAAAAGACTAAGTCGTTTCCTCCGCACCTCGCCCCGCAGCTCCTAGGCACCGAGCGGGAGGACGAAGCGGAGGACAACAAGGGGTAGCAAAATGGAAGCAGGTGACAATATCTAACTAATGATGTAATAAGTACTGTAGTTCTACTCTAGCAATTCTATGTACGGTACAAGTAACAAGTAAGAGTAGTGCAGTAATGAAAAGTAAAGAAGCAGCAGTATGAATAAGTAAATAAGCTAAGCTACCACTATGCTATCATCACAAACGTACCCTAACTTATATAAATGCCCATACAAATATATAAGTTAGGATTTCCAGGAAATTTAACTTATCATATAAAAGAGCCCATACTAATTTATATGATAAGGATCTATGAAGCGTATGACGTAATATGAATGAATGATATGATGCAATTTTATGCGCAGGCAAGTGCAACTCACACACAACGACTCTGTGATCACAGACCTTTAGTTCCCACTTTTTGAGAGCTAGCATCACTCTCGGGTACCACCGCTGTGGCTACGGCAGCAGCGGAGCGGGCGTCTCCACTTCTAGACCGGTATGCACACTACCAAGCCTTAGACCCCTCTCATACGCCTCTGTACACGTCCAAGGTGCACTCTAGAGTCTCGCGTACGTACTTTGCTGACAAACCCGTCAGTCTTGTTGGGTCGGATGTGTGTTATCAGGGGGTCGTCCTCCAGACCGCAGTGTAAAACAACCCACTGGCCCCTCTAACTCCCACAACCGCCTGGTGCACCGTACTGCCATCGGTGTGACGAACGGCCAGTACCGCATGCCCCGCCACGATATTTATGCACATGCAAGTAATTCATACCGAGCCTTCCGCTCGCAGGACAAAAACCCGTCCTGAATCCCTCAAACCCAAACCCGGGTGAGAACGCACATTAGTGCCATTATACCAACTCCCTCAAACCCAAAACGGGTGAGCATATATCATGAATCTCTCCAACCCCATACGGGCGAGAAGGTACGACAATGTCCTAACCTATTATACTACTCTTGTCTACAGTTTATTATACTTAGAGGTTTAGGGTTAATCCCAGGACTGCCCCCGGTATTCCCTGTGAAGGGCTCTCAAGGGGCACTAGGAACTGTGTTGGGATTACGCCCAGCGTTCCCTTTCGCAAGGATATTTATTTTAGTTGATGGCTACCCATGTATCTTCCCAGCTCTCCTTATTGCTTTAGTATAACCCTAGTGACTTAAGGTATTACCGGGAAACCAACGGTCTTCCGCCGATCCCCGCTCCAGATGCTAGCTAAGACTTGCACTTTTAATCCCTCACTAAGAAAAACTCTACCCACCAGGGTTACATATGTTGAATTCTCTCTTATTTCTGCCGATAATCAATCCCCTGGTAATTCCCCTAAGACAAGACCTATTTGTGTTATATGCAGACCATGACCTATGTTTACCCTAGAAATGTGATCTTCCAAAACTTAAGGCATCTTGCCTCTAAATATTTATCCTAAGGTATTATGGACTAAGGGAACTACCCTAAGGATTCTCATAACTTTTCCTGGCCAAATAGTCATTTAATTAATTCTTTTAATTTAAAAGCTAGGTCACTTTACACATGAAGTGGTTTGATTAAGCATCCACTGACCTAGGGAATTTTTCCTGAGAGGTATATTGACAAAATATTACTGCCTACAGAATTTCATAATTTTCCTTAAATTATTTATTATCCTTTTCAATTTAATATCAATTCCACAAAATTCCATTTTTCCAAATGATGTATAGGCAATATTTACACAAATATTCCAGAAAAATTACAGAGCTTTTAGGACACTAATTTAGGACTATTGGCAGAGAATCATCAATATTTAATGTAAGATGGCCTATAGGATTCCATTATAAGATATTTACCAAAATGCCATTATACTAATTTTAACACAAATAATGCATCCATTAAATTCTGAGGAATTTGTGAAAGACTAATAATAACATTTTATGACAGTAGAAAAATTTCCAAATTTTTCAGAGGTATAAATCCATCAATTCAAGAATTTACAAAATAAGGGTAAAATGGGAAATTTAGGGTATCTATTCCAAAGATTCTTCAAAACAGAGGAATCATATTTTTCCTAAGTCAAATGTGATGTTATCTATACCATGGCAAAGTTGTTTGGATTTGTACTTGAATAAATCCTATTTTCCAATTTTATTTCCAAACTAGCTATAATTAAAATAAATTCTAATAAATGGAATTTTGATTCCAAAAATTCCCTCATTAATTTGAGGAGTGAAATTTACCCTAATGAACCACTGTAATTAATTTCATGACTCTTGCATGCCACCATTGGGCTAAATATACCAATTTGCATTTTTGCTATTTGCACACCAAGCCTTAACATAGGCTAGCACATGCAAGTGGTTTCTCCCACATGCATTGAACCCAAGGTGCTGAAAATTTTATCATGCACCAAGGATGACCCCACTGACCCACCACCAAAATTTGGGGCCATGGGGAGGAGTAGAACTCCATATATGTCATTTATTTAAATTTTGATATTTTACCAAAAAATATAGGAAACTATTTTCCGAAAATTCCTACATTTTGACAGGAGGTAAGTAAGACCTAATCATGCATGTGCCCAAAATTTGGGGTCATGGTGACTAATATTGAGACCAGGGCATCCAATATAATTTTTGACCTAGTCTAGGACCAGTCCTAGGAGAAATGTCCTACAGGACTGTATACTACACCAAAATGTATGTTTAGGGTGGCATTTTAAAGGTAAGACCCTAGGCTACATTTTTCATTAAGGGTCTAAGGTCTGCAAATGCATGTAGGGGGCCTATATTTAACATGCAAAAGGACTGAATATATGTGACAGGAAATGTTACTATTCAATACATTATATTAATTTAAATTAATGATCGGCGCACGAATCTTAAAGAAGAATCGACGGGATCTGGTTATCGTCTACCTCCAGCCAACGGCTGAGATCGAGCCGACCTGGAGCGATTTTGCCGGCGGTTTCCGGCCAGCTGAGACGTCGCCACCTCCGGCCAACGGTGCCATCACCTTCACGGTGGTGGTGGCTATCATTTCCCAGCGATGGGGCGGCGGAAGACGGCGGCGACGGCGATCCCGAGCGGTTTCAGAAACTTAGAATTCTCTCGATTTTCTCACATGGCATCGGGCTCAATTGAGCCCGATCTCTCGCCTATTTGATCTAAGAAGCTAGTACGGGTAGAGGTGAAGTGAAACGCACCATAATCGGGGCTTGGCTGCGGGTCAGGCGGCAGTTTGCCGTGGTGGTGGTGCGCCAGCGAGCTCCTCCCCGAAAGTTCAATTCTCCACCGTTCTCCATGAGTAAGTAGTCGAATTCCACTCCTCTCGGCCTTCTGAAGCTAATAGTGAGCTCTGTTTGGACTGGGGTGGCCTATAAGTGGAGATAACTCCAATGTTAGCTCGGTTTTGAGCTTTGGAGGCTTCACCCAGCAGCCATGTGGCTCACAGCCCTGGTTTCCTGCTGGAATTAAAGAGGGGAGGTCAGCCACCTGGTCTTGGGCAGCCTAAGTCAGCTGATGGGGTGGCCATGTGGCCACCATTTCCTTCATTCCTCTTTCTCTCTCCTCTTCTCCTAAAAATTCCAATTTTACCCCCTTGCATGTATTCTCTCTCCTGATTTAGAGGGGTAGGGCTGGTCTTGTTCACTTGGGCTGACTATGGGCCAATTTTGGTGGGCTTGGTCCAAGGGGGAATGACTTGGCCTTCATTTCATTCCTTAGGTCAAATTGTTGACCAATTTGACTTTTGGGGTTGACTGGTCAACTATGGTGGGTGGACTGACCCCACTTGGTGGAAATGGGTCTAGTGGCACCACCCAACTTGGTTTGGGTCAAGGGGGTGCCCCACTTAGGTTAATTAGGCCTATGGGTGTGGGTTTGACCAAATTAAGCCCAAGGTTGACCTTGGTCAACTGGGGTCAAAATGTTGACCCAGAGACATACCCTAGGGTCCACTTAGATTGTTTTTAGGGTTAGGGCAATGTGGTGGGGTCATGTTGTGGTTAGGGTCCCCACTTAGGCTAGTTTGACCTAGTTTGACTATGGTCTTATAGTGGGCCCCACATGGCTACCACCCACTACCTAGGGTCAAACCTAGTTGGTCTCCTCAAATCTCACCCCATGCCTAACCCAATCTAAGTTGAGGGGTCTAGAAGTAACATGGGATGTTACATAATGACTGGGCATGCTGTGCCTTCCTCTAAGAAAGCGTATTTCAGGGATTCAGGCAGTGGCTTCAGAGTTGTGGCAGTGGTTGTGACGGTAGATGTGATGAAAGGTTCTTTGGTTGGATGCGTGGTTCTTGGGACATTAGTGGCATCCTCCTCTTCCCACACTAGCTCGGTTGGGTCAAGAATCATTTCGCTGTACAAGTCCGGTTCGTCGATCAAATCTGCTTCGTCACAATTAGTGATTCTGAGATGTTGGGAAGGTTCGTGGACGTTGAAAGAAATTGTTTCGTCCCCCAGGCTTAGGGTGAACTCTCCTTGGTCAACATTGATAATGGCACGGGCCGTGGCAAGGAAGGGCCGTCCTAGTATTATAGGCACTTTGGGATCGGCCATCATGTCAAGAATGACGAAATCTGCTGGGAAGGCGAAGTTGTTGACCATGACAGTAGGATCTTCGACTATTCCGGCCGGTTGTTTTACCGATCTGTCAACTAATTGCAACCTCAGATGGGTGGGTTGTAGAATCCCAACTCCTAGCTCGCGGAAGACGGAGAGCGGCATTAGATTTATTGAAGCTCCCAAATCACATAATGCGCGTCCGAATCGGTGGAGGCCAATTCTGCAGGGAATGGTAAAACTGCCCGGATCTCTTCGTTTGGTTGGGGAATAGTTGGCGAGGAGAGTTGAGCAATCTTCAGTGAGATTGATCGTTTTCAGTCCTTCTAAAGATTTACGCCGTGTGATGAGTTTCTTTAGGAACTTGGAATATCCTGGGATCTGAGTGATAGATTCTGTCAGAGGTATACTTATTTGCACTCCTTTCATGATCTCGAGGAATTTATGAAATTGTTTTTCAGCCTTTTCGTTTTGCAGTCGGTGGGTAAATGTCGGCTTCACGGCGTTCTTCACAGGTTGTAGTACTGTCATGGGTTCTTGTACGGTAGGTGAGGACGGGGGTTCCTTTATCAAATCGACGATGGGCTCGCAGAGTGATTGTGTGGGAGGGTCAGGAGGCGAGGCCCTCTCTAGGCTTTTTTCCGCTTCTCAATCTCATAGTATGTACCGTTTCCTGTTTCTGATTGACTGAACATAGTAACATTTCCGTGAGAATTCCTATGGCGGTTTGTAGGCGCTGAATGGTGGTGACTTGGTCATTGAACATTTCCATCATTTTGCACGCGTAAGAAAAAAAATTCCTCTGTCTTTGACAAGAGATTGTGGTCGGTGGCTTCATCAGAGACTACTGAATTTATCTCTACCGGAAAGTCGGGAGAAGGCGGATAGTTCCAATGCCTACTAGTTTGGGCAATGTTTTCTATAACTTCCCAGGCATCCTCACTGGATTTGTTAAATAGGGTTTCACCAGCTGCGATGTCAAGTAATGGTCGGAATCTATCTACGATGCCGAAGTAGAAAGTTTGGATTAGGAGGATGTCTGACATTTCCACTCTGCAGCATTCCCTTCGCAGGGACTGGAAACGCTCCCATATATCGAACAAGGTCTCTTCATTTCTTTGGGTGAAGGTGATTAGCTCCTTGTAATTGTCGATTGCTAGCATCGGTTGTCGGAATTTGGCCAAAAAGTTTCTTTCGAGTTGTTTCCAGGATGAGGATATTCCCTTCCGAATATCTTGATACCATCGCTTTGCTTCATCTTTCAGGGAGAAGGAGAAGAGTCGGATCCTCTGCGGCTCATTGTTGGCAGCATTTGGCGTACAAGTGTTGTAAATTTCTAAGAACCGCTGCACGTGGCATAGTGCATCTATTTTCCCGTCTCCGCTGAATTGACAGTTTTCGATGATGTATTCGATGAGGTCAGGAGAGATCTCGAAACTGTTATTTCCCGTTTCTGCTCGGTATGTGAGGTTGATAAGGCTTGCTTTATAAGTCTGCTGCTGAATTGTAGTCATTGAGAGAGGCTTGAATGAAAAAGGGGTAGTAAGCTACTAGATCTCCTTTGCCTCGACCCTGCATTCACTGTGGCAAACACTACACACTAGAAGGAAACAGCAGTCAAAACAAAACAATACTAACTCTTATAACAATATTGTAAGTCATCCGAAGTCGCTCTACAGTTGCATTCCCCGGCAACGGCACCAAAAACTTGATGCGTGTAATTCGGCAAGCGCACCGGTCGCACAAGTAATAATGTTTTGTGAATAAATCCCCGAGTGTCGGTCTCTTGGGGAATGCAATTAGCGTAGAACGGCAACAGTACCGAGAATATCGTTATGAGAGTTAAAAATAGAACAAAAAGGAAATAGCGGAATAGGGAGATTGTGGATGTTTGATCTACTGAACTAGTAAAAGCTATGCGGGTCGAAGGCACCGCTTCGCAAAGTGTAGTGGGTTTGTCGGCCGCGATGCCGAACTTCAGTTGGGCGAGTGGAAGGGAAGCTAATGGATTGCAGTGTTCTGTGTGGAGTGCAATCGGACAAGGCACGAGAATGAAGTGGATGTGGGGTGAGCGAGGCGCATTCAAAGACAAAACTCACAAGCATAAGAAGGTACTAACATTCCATTAACTATAAAAAAAACTTGATGTTCAGGGATGGAAATGTTCATTACACTGCTCAAAACATTCATAACACAGAGGAAGGGGAAGAGGAGTAAACCAAAAGAGAATGAAGACCCACCGCGGGTCGTGGCCGGAGTAGCGAGTTGTCAATCCGCTTCCGGGCTCAGTCCAAGGAGGCTTCCGGTACCAACGATCTGTCACCTCGAAGGCCTTTAAGTCCGTTCTCTAGGTTATCTACTTCACCAACTCTACAGGAAAGCTTGGAGTTGAAGTCATCAATGGCCGAGGGCTTCGCCGGAGTGTTGAAAAGCTTCGGGGTAGTTGGAAATGGCCTCCCGACGAAGGTGGAAGTGATGGAGCAGCTGGAGAAGTGAAATGGCGATTCCCGCGCACTCTCCGATCGCAGCAAATGACAGACGTTTACCTAAAACGTGGAGCAGGGCCTTATATACGGAGGCAGCAGAAGCAGTGCGCACGATCCGTGGTGCATGACCAGTGGTCGTGCGCACTGTAGGTCGATGATCGTGCGCCTTTTCCATATAAACCTGCAACCTGGAAAAGAAGCATCAGCATATATGCGCACGAGCAGTGGCGCACGACTAGTGGTCGTGCGTACTACGGCCAGTGCTCCTGCGATTATCGAGACATAGTTATGAAAAAGGGGGTGTAATGCGCACGAACAGTGGCGCACGACCAGTGGTTGTGCGCAGTAAGTCCAGTGGTCGTGCGCAGTATTCCTGCATCATCGGAGTCTCCCGAGCAGTTTCGGAGCACGCACACGACCACTGTACCAGCAGAAGGGGCAGAAAGGCCACCAGAAAGTGCACACCACATCCCCGAGATAGGGATAAAGAATAACAACCAAATAGAAACACAGAAAGCACACAGAAGCGGGCATACAGTGCACTTAATCGTGAAATAGGTACATAAGCACAAATAAGCAATAAAGGCTCTCAAGTGTAGTGCTAAGACGATAAAACTAGCCCAGATGAGTCCAAAAATCAGTGTAAAATGTGGACTCATCAGCTCCAAGTAAATTTCACCAAACTCTAGCCGCTCAACCGGCTATAACCTATACCTAAGGCATTCAAGAAAGAACACCTCCGCAATCATCAAGGCTACAACATATAACATTAAGTTCATAAAATATGATGAAGGGGCTTACCGACCCCATAGCAATTTTCATATAAAACGAGTGGAAAGAACAGGGTGGAAACTAAGTGTCAAACACTGCCAACCCAACTAGTAAAACACAGCAAGTGCGTATAACAACCCTCATGCCCTGCCCAAGCCTGGAGTAGCAACAAGACAACATATGCCAACACCATAACCGTGTAACCTCACACGTCGAACACGTGCACTTGTGGTAGTGGTAAGTCATCAATACTCAAGGGCTCAACGGTGATAGCCCAGAAGTGCAACGCACCGGGCCAGATCGGGCCAAAACAGGTGCAACGCACCATAAAGCACAACCCCCCTTTGGGGCAATAAACGGTGGACACCAAGGCATTACCACACCGCCCCTCACAGAGCCAGCAAATGACACCACACACCAAACGCACGACGCGTTCAAAACTCTCCATAATCCAACCTCAACACACTCACTACATCATTCCCAAACATGACAACAAATCACCCAAGTTATAACAAGCTTGATAGAGTTTGGGTATCTACTTCACTATAAGAGAACTCCACAAGTAACAACGCCGACCAAACCAACAAGCTTATCATACCAGGATGAACAAGAAGGGATTACATGAACAAGCAAAAAGTACATGAAGGAGAAAGGTAAAGCTACATGAATAAAATGAAGACGTACAGGCATAAGAAAGAATTGAGCATAGGGAAATGAGATAATTAGGCGGTAAGCATATAATACTTGAAGGAACAAGAGGATTTATGCTTGTGAGTACTAAACAAAAGTAAGAGTAAGAAGGCTAATATATTTAGACAAAAGTGAGGTGCAAAACAAGAAGAACAAGCTAGTAAAATTGAAAGGGGAAAGCTAGCTAAACTTGCACAATCAAAGAACAAGAAAACAAGATTGGCAAGGGTGAAGAACACCACTTGCTTGAACCGAAATGACACCGCGATGGCTGCTCCTCTCTTTCCTTCCCTTGCCTTAGCTTTTCTCCTTGCTTTCTCTTTGAGAATGAAGAAGAAGGTGAAGAAAGGGATAAGTCAGTAGGAAGAATCTCTTTCTCGGTCTTATATCTTCCAGAACAGTGCTAGACCATTTGATCCAGAATCAGAGAAATGAACGGCACAAAAAAACTGAAAAAATTGATTTTCGGCCCTGACACGGCCTGTGACACGCCCGTGTCCCAGGCCGTGTCACTTAAGCGGTGGGCAACCGCCTCACCTCCAAATAGTACACGGCCTGTGACATGCCCATGTCACAGGCCGTGTCACTGAACACACCTATCTACACGGCCGTGTCACACAGCCGTGTCACAGCCCACAGCACCCGCCAAACAACTCGAGAAGGACACGGCCTGGGGACACGCCCGTGTCCCAAGCCGTGTCACCCCTATTCGACACTCGTCGAGCGAACTTCGTCGAGCGAACTTCGTCCACTGCTGGACACGCCCTATGACACGCCCGTGTCACAGGCCGTGTAGCCCTTCTCTCGACACTCGACACTCGTCGAGTGAATTTCGTCGAGCAAAGTTCGTCGAGAGCGGGACACGCCCTGTGACACGCCCGTGTTACAGGCCGTGTACCCCTTCTCTCGACACTCGACACTCGTCGGGTGAACTTTGTCACCGAAATTTGTCGAACACCCGGGATACGCCCTGTGACACGCCCGTGTCACAGGCCGTGTACCCCGACATGCCCTGGGACACGGCCGTTTCCCAGGCCGTCTCACCCAAATGCGCTCCAGGTCTTTGACCTCTTACACCTCTCCCCTGCGACAAGAAACTGCAGCCATAATTTTGGCACCTGAGGGGGTAAAAACCAGCAAACAAGCTTTTATCTACTAACTCCACATCTTCCATACAAAATTCCATACAATCAACCCGTTTTGAGCAACACGACTCATGCTTGATAAAGTGCATGCATTCCCTAAGAGGCCTCACCGAGTCCCCAAAAAGGGACTCCGGCTTGCTGGGGAACCGTGCAACTAGGCTACCAAAATAGCCACTCGAAAGCCCGCGTGAAAACCATGCTCAAACAATGGTCAGAGCCAACGCAACGCCCATCAAGCGTATGCAATCATTCAACGAAAAACAAATCCGGGGCATTACAACAATGCTCAAGTTTACCATTGGGTTGAAGCCCGAGAACGGTGGTGGGACCCTATTTTTTTGGTACACTGAGAACACTACAAGATATGCACTTTACAGTGACGCTTTTTTTGCGACGTTTTGAAAAGCGTCAACGTATGTTTTCTATCTAGCGATGTTTTTTATAAAAAACGTCGCTACTACAAAAAATAGTATTAACTACGTTTTCATGAAAAAACGTCAATATAAATGTTGAGTTTTGGTGACGATTATTTTTAAAACGTCACCAAAACATAGGTTTTTTGTAAAAAAATTGTTATCAAAAAATTCAAAATATTTTTCTTACAATCATGTCATTTATTATTTGAACATGAAATGCATGCATGACATCATGTTTACATTTTGATAAATAATCTCTCTCATATGTGGTATCATTACAATTTTTATAAACAAGTTTTGAGATATAATTAATTACAAATTTTAATTGAGTTGATAATATCTATATTAATTTATGATAGTGATCAAATTTTTGATGGTAATGAGTTTATATTAATGATAGCATCGATCCTGATCTTGACTTTGATACAAATAATCATAATGATTGTATTTATTATGCATATGATATATTAATTCATACGTACTATATTAAAAAAATAGTTAGGTCTGCAAATAACGTGAGTTAATTTAAAAAAACATCAAAAAATATCAGCCACTGATCGATTCTTGATGTACTATGAACATATGAAGCCATGAACGTACTAATTAACACATAGTCGTTAATGTAACCCAAAATGTCATATTCTCATGAAACTACAGTAACATGGTTTGCCGTTTGGCCTTACCTTGTAATGACTTGATTCAACCAATATAGAGTTTTACCCCTTTTATATGCTGTTTAGTACTTGAAGTGGATTGTATACATGATGCATATTTAACGAATAGTACGAGACATAATACTACTTATTTGATCGAATAGCATTAGTATATTCCACAGGTTTGTCATGTATTCCAAGTTATTGTCCATATGGGGTCATGATATTATACAGTACAATATATAGTTAGCAAAACATAATCCGGCACTAGCATGTCAGTAATAATTCTTAATAGATTCCTCCTAATTTCAACACAAGCACTTCATCAAAATATTAGCCACTGATTCATGATGATCAAAAAGTGTACGTTGGATCTGATAGCAAATTCATATAAATAATTTACTCCTAACCTAAACCCGCAGAACCCCGGCAAAATCGATATCTACTATACCTCCCGCTCACGCTTCGTCTTCCCTAACCCTAAACCCGCAGAACCCCCACGCTTCGTCTTCCCGACTGTCATTCTGCGTCCATTTCGCTGATGACGACGCCATCGCTGTTCACCGACGCCGCGTCGCCAACTACAGTAGGATTGACGCCATCGCTGTTCGGAGTGTCGCAGATCCATTCCTGACTCCTCTGAGGTAGATATTTTTTATTTCTAGCATTCTAGCACCAAAGATTCAGTGATTCCTCTAATCCTCTCCAATCTGAACATTCCGCAGAGTATTTCCGCACACATCCTTAATAGTTCATCCATCCATTCTGTGACTTAAATTTTTTTTTTTTGTTCCTCATTCCCGCAAGTATTTATCGACTGACTTACAGTTAGGAAAGCAAGATCAAGGCATATAATAACAAAACAACCCGCGACTTAGGGAAATAAATGCAGAAGAAGTTCGACGTAGGAGGACTGCTCTTTGACTTTAGCTTTCTTTATGTTGCTATGAGAAAAGAACGAACCCTAGGATACATTCTCGAGAAGCTAATCCCCTACGACCATTTCGCTCAATTTTTTTTTGTTCGCATTTTTGAACCGTATGGCGTATGCACTTCCATTTTGTTTGCTGGAAACACCCAAATTGATCTAAAATCAGATGTTTGTCTAGTTCCTAATGACTAATGTTATGTCTACATATTTTCAATTAAGTGTTTGGTGCATCTTGCAAATTAACAAAGTAAATGAGTAATTGTGTCAATTAAGTGTTTGGTGCCTTCACCGTGCATGTCTTAGTGAAGAATGACTCTTGTTTTTCTACTTCTATTTTTTGGGTTTAATCTCTGTGGACAACCATTGATCTAACCAATCATGCAACTTAAGTAGTGGATGGTTTTGTTGAAATAAATTTGTTCATATTTTTGTTCTAATGGTTGTTTGTGTTGGGACCAACTAATCGATCGGGTCATGTACATATTTTTATTGTTTTGCTTCTTTGCTAGGTTTGAAAAGCAATGCATTTACCTAATGGTTTTTTCTGGGTGGGTGAGTAGGTCTAGAGAGCATCCTAACATTGATGTGAGAATTATTTAACAGGTATTTATAATTCAAGTTATCTTTGTTTTTTCTGAGTACATTCAATTTTTTTAGTGGTTAGTCAAATTCCGTTGGTCACTCACTCCTAATCCTTTGACTCTAATTGATGCTACCTTGCTTCCTGTGATTCCAGTTGAGCAAGTTTTTTTCCGCTTGAAGCTCTTTATAGTGTTTTGTCACCTTGGAGCTCCTTATTGGTTTTTTCCCTTAAATTAGAGATGTTGGGGTTAATGATGAATTTAGACAACTGAAGATATACCCTGATCAAATGCAATATCAGTGAAGTTTAGATATACGTTTTATTAGCTTAACAATATAAAAATTCGATTGTCTTGACATCTACTTATAATTAGTTGCTTTAAAGACTAACATATATAAGTGAGAATATTATTAGAAGAATAATTAATGGTCATATCCTCTTCCTAGTCATGTGCAACTAGACTTGTAACGTTAATTATGAGCTTGGAAAAGAAATAGCCATCTCCAGAAGCGGAGGAGGTTCATTCGGGGCAAGACATCAACTTTGATACGGTTTGGCACTGATTTTAGGACTCAGACTGTTAGAGCTGTCTTGCAGTAGTGGTAAGTGTGGTTGTAAGTTTTAGGAGGGATGGGGAAAGGGATCGGAGGGGGAAACAAGAGTATTGGTAAGTGTCCTAGTGGCCTTGACAGTGATTGATTTCAGGTTGGATTGCAGAGAGCATCACTCATAGGTGCATGAATTGAAGCCAACAATAGTCAGACATGGGAAAAAGGTTGGCTACTGGATTTGGCTAAATATGAGAGATGGTTATGGTGTTGTAAAGGAAGAAAAGAAGAAAAATAATATCAGTTAATTGCTTTTGTTCTTTTATTAGGCTTGAATTGAGCTTATGATAATTCCTGTTCATTGGATTCTTCCATAATTTCTCAACAATCTAGATGTCCAAAAAACTCCCCAACAATTTTCAGTTGTGTTGCCCTGTTGTTCATAATCATGCCTATTTGTGCCACATAGAAGAATATATCTCTAGGATTTACACGTAAATGGATTCTACAAGTTCTAGTCAAATCAAATGAAAATTCTGAAGCAAACCTCTAAATGAATCCCTAAGTATGCGATCTTCATGAAACTCAATACCAATTTTAATATGCATTCAAACTAATACCTACAAAGAATGATGATACTTCATGACATACATGATAATAAACTAAGACAAAACCTGTAAACATCGAAGATGCCGCACCTACAACATGACTTTTTCATTGTAAAAAGTGGAGCTACAACAATTTGTAATAAAAGAAATTTCATCTATAAGATTTAGAGATTGGGAATGGAATTAAAAGAAAACAATGCTTACATATTTGGGGATAATTGAAAAGCAAATTTTATAAAGAAATGAAAAAGCAAATTTTACCTTGGAACTGAGCCATGCTGGTGGAGAAGGGGCAATCCCCACTTGTTGCAGATTTGTGGGTGAGAGGAAGATGAGGATTACCTATGAGGAAAAATTTGAAACATTCTCTTTTGTTTGCCCTGTACTAATGAAAAACATAATAAAAGAAACAACACACAGCATGATGTATGTTTTATAAATGACGACCCTTTTATTCATCAAATTTGTTTCAAAATATCATCAGAATGAAACTTTACAAACTAAACCAGCCATTATAGAAAAAATGTGGCAACCAAAATAAGAGCAAAAGAAAGAACCATATTCAAGTAAAAGTAAGATTTTTATAAGAAAATGTGTCAATACCTTGGAAATGCTAACATCAAAGAGACTCTCCTCTATCCATACAACATCCTTGAATTTAATTTATCAATAGTTGAAAAGGCCCAATCAATGTTTTTCTTACGCACCAAGAGTCCACCACTCAAAAACATTGCTAACAATTGACATTTAAGCACCCAGTTCGGGGTATAAACTAATAATAATATCAACTTTTTAATATTAATCCTTGGTAGCCTGAGGTGAAAATTTTAATTTTAGTTCATGAGAAAATAACCAAGAACTAAAGTGAAAAGATAAGAAAATAGTCCTCATTGATGAATTTATTCCTCCATTTATGAATTCTACCACAAATCCTGCAGTAAAATTCATGTGTTTTCGTTCAAGAAATGTGGTCATCATTGTGATTTTGTTGTTGATTCTATTTCAATCTGGATATTTATCTCCATCGAAATATGGTCATCATTGATCTTGGTCATCCATCTATTTAAGTTGTATTTTTCATTTTCATTTTATATTCATTTTTATATTATCATTTTTTAATTCATGTGTGACCAACAATTTTCCTTTGTAAGCAGTAGAGTGGATTATTCAATTTTGTAAAGCACAATCTCCATGTCTGATTTATAATCTTTATTAATTGTGTTATTTTTGTATATAGGTACCAATCCGATTTATTATTAACAATGGACAAAAGATGGATGAGAGAGTTACGACATTCGAAGACTTATTTAGATGGCGTGAAATATTTGCTAGATTCATTCTATTCATATACTCCAATTGGTGAGAAGTGCCCATGTCCTTGTAAAAAGTGTGTAAATCTAAAGAAGTGGGATAGAGATGTGGTAGAGGGGCATCTTGTATGGAATGGTATTATGGAGAACTACACAGAATGGATATACCATGATGGACGTTTAATTAATAATGGAGTTTTACAAAATAATAATCGTCCTTTAATTATAGGATCTTTGAATCATAATAACAACTCTAGTGATCCGATGAATGAACTTCTGCATGCTGTTATTCCTAATTTAACAAACAATGAGAGTTTGTATGAACAAGAATTACTTGATGATGATAGCGGCATAAACACACATTTCGAGAATCCTCAAGGTCCCTTTAATGCAGAAGCAGATAATCTATACACGGCTCTCTTAGAGGAAAATAAGCCATTGTGGGAAGGATGTCAAGAGTACACAAAACTATCCTTCTTACTGAATCTCCTGCATATTAAGACACTTGGAAATTGGAGTAATGTACATTTTTGATATGTTGTTGAAAGTTCTACAAGGTGCAGTGCCAGACGGATATAAATCAGTGCCGGCAAACTATCGGGAGGCCAAGAAAGTCACATCTAAGTTGGGCCACAAATATATTAAGATTGATGCATGTGAAAATGATTGTTCATTATTTTGGGACATACATAAAAATGACAATTCTTGTCATATATGTGGACAATCACGATGGGTTGATGTACAAGACGATCAATTGACTCGCCGATCGAGAAAACGGAAGCCACAAGATGTGATCATTATGAAGAAGACACCTAAAAACGTTTTTCGGTATTTTCCATTGAAAGAACGTTTGGAGCGACTATTTCTTTGCAAGGAAACTGCCGAGATGATGCAGTGGCATGCCAAAGATCTTAATCATGACAGTTTAATGCATCACCCTAGAGATGGCTTGGCATGGAAGGAATTTGATCAACGCCACAAAGAGTTCTCAAAAGATCCTTGAAATATTCGTTTAGGACTTGCTACTGATGGATTCAATCCATTTGGTGATCTTAGCAGCACACATAGTACGTGGCCAATTATGTTAGTGATATACAATGTGCCACCTTGGGAGTGCATGAAGAAAAGATCTATTATCATGTCGGGTTTGATACCTGGGCCAAAGATGTCAGGAAATAACATCGATGTGTATCTACAACCATTAATAAAAGAGTTGAATGAGTTATGGGAAGTGGGTGTAGAAGTGCTTGATGTTTTAGATGGGAAAAAATTTACACTACACGCAGCACTATTATGGACTATTAGCGATTTTCCCGCGCTTGGTAATCTATCGGGATGGAACACACATTCCAAACTTGGATGTCCATCATGCGGGTTGGACACTCAATCATGTTGGCTAAAGAATAGTCAAAAAACTGTTTATCAGGGTCATCGCCGATTCTTGCCAGTTGATCATCCATATCGGAAAGCAAGAAAGTTTGGTCGACATGAAATGCGTATTTGTAGTAAAAAACCTCCTAATGGACGAAGAGTATCAGAGGAAACAAAACATCTTCATGTTGTGTTTGGTAGAGAAAATAATTCGGGAGGACCTACTAAATATTGGAAAAAAAGAAGTATATTTTTTGAACTTCCCTATTGGAAGACAAATTTACTCCGTCATTGTCTTGATACAATGCATATAGAAAAAAATGTGTGTGATAATATTTTGAACACTATATTGGGTGACCCGATCAAATCCAAGGATAATGTGCGCGCTAGAAGGGATTGCAAGGATCTCGGGGTTCTAAAACATCTATGGATCCAAGAAAGAGATGATGACACAGAGATTATTCCTCCAGCTTGTTTCACCATGAGTAAGATGGAGAAAGATATCTTTTTAGGAATGATAAAGTCATTACGAGTTCCTGATGGATATGCCTCTAATATATCACGCTGTGTAAAACTGAAGCAATGCAGAATACAAGGCTTAAAGAGCCATGATAATCACATTATAATGCAGCAATTGTTGTCAATTGGTTTACGATCAGTGCTACCAAGGCATATAGTGACACCATTGATGGAGGTTTCCATGTTCTTTAGAGAATTATGTTCCAAAAAACTAAATGTTTCTGATTTGTGTAAGATTGAAGATCGCATAATAGTGGCTTTATGTCAACTCGAAATAATTTCCCCCCCTTCATTCTTCACTGTAATGATTCATCTTATGGTTCATCTTTCACAAGAAGCTATTTTGGGTGGCCCAGTACAATTTAGATGGATGTATCCCATCGAGAGGGAACTTGGACATTATAAAAAATATGTACAAAATAGAGCAAAACCAGAAGGATCTATAGCAGAGGGTTATATAGCGGAAGAGACTTTGACCTTTTGTTCTCGGTTCTTAGAAGGGATAGAGACTTGATTTAATCGATCAAGTCGTAATAGTGCAAATTCTACTTCTCCAACTCCAGCATTTAGGATGCTTCCACAAATTGGGAGTGCAACAAGGGGAGTTGTCTTGAAGGTACTAGATCCAATTAGTCTTATGCAAGCTCATCGATATATTTTGTTCAACTGTGCAGAGCTTGAAATTTTTCGAAGGTAAGTTTTAATAAACTTTAAACTATGTTAAAGATTTTTTATTCTTGAACTGTACATTAATTAATACTTTTTTAATAGCGAACTTCGAGAAGAATTGAAGAATCGCCACCAACCCCAATGTATTGATGTGGACCGCTTGGAGAATCTACTTCATAAAGAATTCTCAGAATGGTTTAAGCAAAGAGTAAGAATCATCATATGCATGTACATTAATTTACTCATGCTTGTGCTCATACCTAGATCTACAAATGAAGAATGACTATGAAATGAATTATGTTTCCATTTTATCATAACAGGTTAATCAAGATGGTGCAATTGTTGATGACCCTCAGTTACGACAATTAGCCCTCGGACCAAACTCTATTGTTCGTAGCTACAAAGGATACAATATAAATGGGTTTTCATTTCGAATTGTAGGCAGTGAGATTCACAAGAGGACGCAAAATAGTGGGGTTGAAGTTATGTCTAATCATGTTGGGCTTCAAGAGGATATTAATTATTTTGGTAGAATAACTGAGATCGTAGAGCTGGATTACTTTGACTTTGCTAAAGTGATGCTTTTTAAATGTGATTGGGTTAATCCTGCAAAGAATGTAGGTGTGAAGAAAGATTTATATGGGTTCACATTGGTTAATTTCACAAATTTGATACATACAGGAGCAACACTAGAACATGACCCATATATTTTCCCTTCTCAAGCAAGAATGGTATATTATATTTGTGATCCTAAACAATCAAATTGGGAATTGGTCATGAGGATGTTACCACGAGATGAGTATGAAATGGGAGAATTTGAAGCTGCAAGTGTTGATGATCATGAAAACTTCATTCAATGTGTTAGCGATGACATACACAATATTCCAAATTTATATCAAGATGATGAAGACACCGAGATGGTTAGAAGAGATGTTGAGCCTATAGTTGTGCAAAGAGAGGAATAAATTCACGATCGGGTTGCGAATACTGGTTTGCAAAGAGAAGTATAAATCAAGATGTTGAGCATTCATATGTGCATTTATCTGTAATTCAAGAGTACCCTTATTTCTACTCCCTTCCAGGTATCCATATGATGCTTCTAATTTACTAGTTCTACTCTCATCTCACCCTGGTTTTGCTTCCAACTAACTAGTTCTACACCCAGTTCACAAGTTTGCTTCCAGCCCCCTGTTCATCAGTAGATGTAATGCAGTTTGGGTTGTGAAGCAAATTTATAAACTCCAAGTGGGCCGATTATGTCGATTCCATGATTACCAATATAATAAAGCACTTTTTGCATCCTCTTGTCGTTGTTGGAGATTTGTCCTATCAAAGTAATTTCTTATTTTTCAATTCTGTGTTGTTATTCTGATTGATTTGTGCATAACAACTACACATTGTCCATTCCATGACTACACATTGTTGTATTACTAGTGTATAACAATGGATGGATCTTGTTATCTTGCAAATATTTGATTTTGTTATCATGCAGATATTTGATGGCTCCTAAGAGAACATTTGCTCCAAGAAAATTATTTGTTTCAAGGGATAACTCTCTAGCTAAAGATCAACAGAAAGGTGTAAGCGGTGGCTCTCATGTGATCACTTCAAATGCCCACAAGGAACCACTACATGATCCAATAACTACACATTATTTTTCAACAGATGAAAGCTCTGATGAACATCAACATAGTGATCAAGAAGCTATCAATCTTAGTAATGAATTCCTAGGGAGCTCAGGTAAATAATAAATGTTTTTCTTTGTATGATTTGCTATAAATGCAAGTACAATAATCAAAGTTTTGTATACGTAGGTGAAAATAGAAGTAAAAAGTTACGAGGAGCAACAACATGTAAGGATATTCATCTTATGCCATCAGATAAAATTATCTTATTGGAGCGAAACAAACATGGGCAATTTGTTGGAAATGGCGCACCTCAACTTTCATCGTTCTTAGGCACACTTGCACGAAATACATCATTATTTCCAATGACTCCTTTATCTTGGACGCATGTGTCCCAGTATAGCAAGGAAACTGCATGGAGTATGGTTAAGGTGAGTGCACATAAGCATCATGATTTTATTGAATATTAAATAAAATTTATAAGCTTTATGTTTATTCATGCAGCAAAGATTTCTCGTATTTGAGACTGACAAAAAGCTTATCATGGAAATTATAAGAGAAAGCTTTAGGAATTGGAAGTCAACTTTTAAAAAACGATATTATGACCCATTGGATACTCCAGAAGCACTTATTGCACGAGGTGGTCCTACAGATATGCCAGAAAGCCAATTTGTTGACATTGTGAAATATTGGTATTCTACAAAAGGAAGGGTATTGTATCTTTATTTGTTTATTCTTCCAAGGTTTTTTTTTAATTTCCAACATTTTAAAAGATTTAGAATGAATTTTCTGATGTGGCAGAGTATAAGTGAAAGAAATAAAGCATGTCGCCAAAAACATATTGGTGCACATACTCTTGGACGGATGAGTCTTGCTAATCGAAAAAAGGACTTGGTATACATATATACATATATATAAATATATATCCTTATTATTTCTTACTTTAGTACATAAAGCTGAATAATTGATTTTTTATAAGGAAATTGAATTGGGCAGAGAGCCAACTCGCATTGACTTGTTCTTAGATAGTCGCACAAGCAAGAAAAATGGGAAAACTTTAGTGAATGATGATGCAATATCAAAAAAAGTAAGTGTTTCATTAAATTATAATAATATCCAAATTGTTTATTGAAAATTTCATCTGTGCACTTTTTTTTAGGTTGCCTTGGACAAGGCTATCGAGGAACAAATATCGCAGCATCCTCCTAACACACCAATAAATGAAATACATGAAGGTGCATTTTGGTAAAAAGTATTTTATAACATTTTGATTCGATTTAGAGTATTGCACAATATATATAATTATATATATATATATATATATATTTAGATCCACATTTGTACAAGAATACTATGGTCGATGTCGTGGTATGGGATTGGGTGTCACTGCAATTCAGATATACCCTGATTTATCACGTCGCTCAAGAACAACTGGCTTGAAATCTACAAATCCAGAAGAGTTGCGGGAGATTGAACATTTGAAATTACAAATGTCTATCATACAGAAGACCATAGATAGTCTTGTCGCTGATAGGTCGCAACAAAATTCTAGGGAAGATTCAGTTGGAACATCAATAGGACCAGGGATACATCTATCACCGGACCAAGTAATAATTGTGTTTAAATCCAATTAATAATATTTAATTTAATTACAATAGTTTTATAAATATGTATTATTTGTGCAGTTTTTGAGAATGATGGCTTCTATTGGAAGATCAAATATAAATGAGTCTACCCCTAACAACACCACAACACCATCTCCTACTATAAATATCAATTCGAATCAAGGTTTGATTTCTACCTTCTTATATTATTTTTTGAGATTCAATTGAATGAAAAATGATATTAAATTTTACCCGCAGTCTAGCCGCAGTCTAGCCGCAATTTGTGCAAAATTGTTGGACGCAGTTTGGCCTCAGTTTGTGCTTTCAGCCTGGTCGAAATGTTTTCTGATAAACTGATTTCCTGGTACGTATAATTGCTTTTAGACTACTTATGGCTGACCTATATTGATGTATTTCATATGATAATGATTACCATGGTTCTTTTGTTTTTAAGGACTACTTTTAATTTGCTGAAAAGACTTGCTTTACTCATTTTTTTCCTCTTAGCACCATTGCTTCACAGCTTCATATATGTGCATGATTTAAAGTTAGATTGATCGGCTTATATTTTTCTGAAACTGGCTGGTTATTTGGTACTAATTTCAACAAAATGTCACATGCATTTGGAGTAAAAAAAGAAAAGAGTACAATTTAGAAAAGGACTGACATGGAGGCTCCATACTCTTTTATGCTATATAGTATTGTACTTGAAATTTGATCTTTTTGCTGTCATTCTTTTCGCAAGAGAAAAATTCTGTATTTGGATCATGTGTAGATCTATTAGATATGTTGAGATCCAAGATTACTCTTGCAGTTGCCCCAAACTGCTGCTGCAGCAGTTTGGGGCTGTCCCAAACTGCTGCTGCTGCTGCAGTTTGGGACAGCCCCAAACTGCTGCAGCAGCAGTTTGGCAAACTGCCCAGTTTGGCAAACTGCTGCTGCAGCAGTTTGGCAAACTGCTGCAGCAGCAGTTTGGCAAACTGCTGCAGCAGCAGTTTGCCAAACTGCTGCAGCAGCAGTCACAAGTCACGGAATGAGCTGAGATGTTCATCTCCAAACACATTCTACACACTAATTTATCGCTATCGGATTGGTATCACCTACTGGTAACATAAGGCTCCCCTTAGTCATGTTTTGAACTCAAAAAGGGAGGGTCGTACATTGTTTGAAGTAACAATACATTCAATCAATGCATAATTTTCAGCACCTTATTTTATCTTAGTTAAGGGTTTAGTATACATTCAATCAATGTATGGAGAGTGTAGCTTAGTTTGGATAGAAATTTTGGCTTCTTTAGTTCCAATGTTTTTAAATATCTTGCATGAGGGAGATAATGAAGCTTATGTTTCTTCCGTACGCCCAAGAATTTTATTCTCTGTACCACCAGAAAATGTCATATCTTGCATCTACTTATAAACCTTTCATATAGACATGAAGCGTTATTCTACCTATATCTTCATTAAGCTTCCGGCAGGAATGCCATGTTATATCAAATCTAAACTTTTAAGCAACATGCACTGGCTCAGGCATGCCAGTACTTTCTTTGTTCATATTGCTAGATATAACTAAACACTATTTTGTACTGAGAAATCAATTAGCTGTGGATCCTCTACAGAAAAACTAGCTTGTTTCATCAATTGTTACTGTCTTCTGTTTTATTATGACTAAATTATTGCTAACTTGTTTGCCCTAATGTAGTCAGGAATTTTCTGTTTGATTGCTGATGTACTCATTAAAGGAGAGATCTACAGTGATTATGTGCAGGTTTGTATTTGATTCTGAAATTCATAAATGTTGTAGGTAAATGAGATTTTGTGATATGACTTCATAGTAGGAATGTAGTTACCTGGCATTTAAGTCAGCGTTCTTGAAACATGGTGTATTGGTATCAAATTTTAGTCTGGTTCTGACTTTAAAGCTTTGAATTGCAGGAACACCTTGCTCCTAGTGGATATCTTAAAATTCCTACTGTAAGTTATTTTTTTATCAGCCATCTGCAAGCTTTTGGATATTCTTCTTGAAACTTAAGCATTAGTGAGATTATGATTAAAGATGTGGCACAATGGCGACAAAGGATCCATATAGCTGACCCACTATAGTGGGATAAAGGCTGCGTTTGGCGCGACTTATGGCGGATTATTTGCTCCGGTGAGGTTGGACAAAAATGTCATTGTCATATCAAAATCTTATGCCCCAAACTAGTATTTTTTTGTAATGATAGTAACATTTGTCATACCAAACATACATTCTACGACAATGACATTTTTGTCCAATCTCACCGGGGCAAATAAGCTACGATATGTGTGCGCCTATAAGCAAGTGGGCCGCAAACTGCTGGGTGCAACAGTTGGGCGCAAACTGCTGCTGCAGCAGGTGGGCCTCAGGCTGCTGCTGCAGCAGTTGGGCCTCAGGATGCTGCAGCAGCAGTTGCCCCAACCTGCTACTGCAGCAGCAGTTTGCCGAAACTGCTGCTGGCAGCAGTTGGCCGAAACTGCTGCTGGCAGCAGTTGGTCGAAACTGCTGCTGGCAGCAGTTGGCCGAAACTGCGGCTGGCAGCAGTTGCCCCCAAACTGCTGCTGGCAGCAGTTGCCCCCAAACTGCTGCTGGCAGCAGTTGCCCCCAAACTGCTGCTGGCAGCAGTTGCCCCCAAACTACTGCAGCCCGCAGTTGCCCCCAAACTGCTGCAGCCCGCAGTTGCCCCCAAACTGCTGCAGCCCGCAGTTGCCCCCAAACTGCTGCAGCCAGCAGTTGCCCCCAAACTGCTGGCTGCAGCCAGCAGTTTGTGCAAAGTTTGTGCACAAACTGCTGCAGCAGTTTAGCAGCAGTTTGTGCACAAACTGCTGCTCCTGCAGCAGTTTGTGCCAAGCAGGAGCAGCAGTTTGTGCCAAGCAGGAGCCGCAGTTTGTGCCAAACTACTGCAGCAGTTTGTGCCAAACTGCTGCAGCAGTTTGTGCCAAACTGCTGCAGCAGTTTGCCACAAACAATTTTGGTAAAACATCAAGATTTGTGCCCAAATTGCTGTAAGAAGTTGTGTGAATCTGTCGCCAACAGTTTTTAATTATATTATGTGGAAGTTGCTTAAACTCTTAAGTACCCCACCTGCTCATTTCATGTTTGATTTATCTTCAATGTTTATTCTTTGATGTGGAGATATGCAGTTTCTTGTTTTATGTCACATTGATATTGTGTTTTTTCCAATTGTTATTTATTTTAACTTTAAATATAATTACCATAAATGTTTAATCTGTGTTTCAATTTTATTTATTTTGCAGGTAATTGAACAGTTTTGTTTATTATGATTCAAGTTTGAAAAAGATGATGCGAGCGGTAGATGATGTATGAAAGAAGTTGAATGCTCATCAATACAATGTCAATGAAGCTAATGATTAAAGAAGAAAATTTTGATGTTGCATGATGCTTCAAACAATATATATTTTGAATGATTATGTTGAATGTTTTTGTTTTTTTGGAAGTTTATATTCACTTGAATGATTATGTTGAATGATTATGAAAACAATATATATGTTGAATAATTATGTTATTTTGAAAGTTTAAATGTTGAATGATTTTGAAACTTATTAAATGTTTTTTGGGAAATTTTAAATGTTGAATGATTTTGAAAACAATATATATGTTGAATGATTATGTTTTTTTGTAAGTTTATATTCACTTGGAACAAGTTTGTTGATCATAAATGTGATCTTTTGCATGTTTATACTCTTCAAACTTAATGATGATGTATTATGTGGGTATTGTTTTATTTTTATTTTTGGTATAATTAGAGATATATTATTTGGACAACAAGTTGTAAAAAATTTCTCAACATTTCTTAATATCACTCTCAAAATATTTTAAATGTTAAAAAAATTATAAAAAATTATATTTATAATTTTAATTAAGATTTTAAATACATAATTATTTCTCATTTTAGATTATCATAAATTTAATTTGTTTTAATTTTTTTTCTCAAATGTAAAAGGTTATTACGTTTTTTAAAAACGTCATTATAGAGTTTTAATTATAGTGATGTTTTGTAAAAAACATCGTGTTAATGTTAATATTTAGCTTCATGTTTTGTAAAAATTGTCACGATAAATTAATTGCTTATAACGATGTTTTTGGAAAGCGTCGCGGTAAAACAATTGTCAATCATGACATTTCTTTGAAAAAGTGTCACCGTAGAGTAATTGTCAATTACGACGTTTTTTGAGAAAAACGTCATTGTAGAGTACATGTCAATCACGACGTTTTTTTTTGAAAGCGTCGCAAGGTGCTACAACGACATGCGCAATCGTGATGATTTAGTGACGTTTTTATAAACGTCACCAAAACTATCGTGACGCTTTGAAAACGTCACTAAAGGCATAAAAAAATGTCGTCGTATGATAACTTTGTTGTAGTGTCAAAATCTAAAGGCAAAACCCTGAGTGCACGGAGCATTGGGCTGTGTGGTCAACGTTTGTGATATATTGATGGTGTGTGAGTGCGCATGTTGTGATATATCTGCTTGTTAAATGTGCCCTGAGTGCACGGAGCATTGGGCTGTGTGGTCAACGTTTGTGATATATTGATGGTGTGTGAGTGCGCATGTTGTGATATATCTGCTTGTTAAATGTTATGACTATAGGGAAGGAATACCGCTGACCCAGGTAAGGGTTAGGGTCGTTATAAGTTGGTCAGCTGAATGCTGACTATTGCTTTGTTTGCCACTGTTGCGGAGGATTGTCCCCATGAACGTGCTGGAGAGCTGAGCGTAAAATAGTGGGCTGAAGCCCTTACAGCTACTGTTGTTGTTGTTGTTGTTGTTGCTGCTATGCTGTCCCTCGATGTCCGATGAAAGAAAAGTGTCTTGTGATTTTCATGTGTGGCTAGCCAAACACTTTGGTGTACTTTGTATACATTCCTGCGGGATATTTATAAATATGTTGGTATATATATAGTGGACATTAATTGCAAATGAGTTCAAGTTTAACCCTTAATGCTTTCGCTAGAATGCTCTGAGTTAGGATGTGTATGCTGGTTTTGATATTCATAGATAATATCCCTGAGTGTCTGTGGAATATGGCGTGGGGCCCTGACTGGACCTTCTGTTATATTTCATGTGACGGACGGATGTGTTACAATTTGGTATCAGCTTGTTCTGGTTTTCCTCCTTCGAATTTGTGGTCGAATTCTTTTGAGGTGTGGCAAACACGTGTCTGTGTGACCCGTTATAACATAAAATGAACTCAAGAATGTCCACTAAGGAATGTAAATATACTTGTTTGAGGAACCTGCGCGTTCCTATATTGTTGTTGTTGTTCCAAGTCGCTAAAGTGCATCATTTAAATGTATAGGTGATGCGAAGTGGTGCGGGGTAGTCTGAGCCGCAGTATTCTGATGAGAGTACGACACCAGCTGAGGTGCCTACACATCCTCCTTCTGCGGGGACAGTACATTTAGTTGTTGAGGAGTTGTTTTCTTTGATCCAAGCACAGCCGACTGTGCAAGCGTGGCCTACGGTGGTGCCAGAATAGGTTGGTGTGAGGCCCGAACCTATTGTAGCTGTTGTAGATCTCCGAGCAGCGGAACAACAACTGAAGAAATTTATGAGCCTCAATCTTGCTACGTTTACGGGGACGGGATCCCCAACACAGGCAAAGGATTGTCTTGCGCGCGTCAAGCGGATTTTGACGGCAATCTAAACTGAAGAGGAACAAAAAGTAACCTTAGCCACTTTCTGGTTGGAAGGAGAGGCTCGGCTTTGGTGGGATGAGATGGAGCTGCACCACTTGGCAGGCAGACAACTGACAGACATCTTGATCGAGGAGTTTTCGAGACTATTTTTGGCAAAGCACTTGCCATCGGCTCAGCGCATAGCCATGGAGAATGAATTCCAGCGTCTAACTTAGGGAGAGAGTAGTGTTGATACCTACTTGCATGAGTTTGTGCTGTTGGGATGCTATGCGGGAACTATCTTTGCCGACGAAGAGCAGAAAACTAATAGTTTCTACGAAGGGTTGTCGGATCAGCTGAGATTCCTGCACACGAGTTTGATGAACCAGGGGTTTCAAGCGTTGGTGGATACGGCTTTTGCATTGGAAAAAGACATGAAGCGGGTTCATGGAAAGCGGGACTTGGCTATGATAAAGACCGAGTTTAAAGCGCCGCACCCGGGAAAGTCGGGCTATCACAAGAGATGGGTAAGAGATCCAAGTCTTCTTCACAGGCTTCCTAGAGTGTTGCATTTAGAGCAACTTCTAGGCAAGACTCTCGTGCTTGCTATACTTGTGGTAAGGTGGGTCATCTAGCCCGTGATTGTCGGGTTGGTCCGCCTAATGGTGAGAAGAAGACAGGAGCGTCTTATGCGGAAAAGGGAAAAACAGTGGTGGAATCCTATGCATCACAGGAGCAGCCCCGAGTATATAATCTTGGCCAATAAGAGGACATAAAGCAAAGTGACGTCGTTAGATGTATGAGCTAAGATATTTGGTTTTTGTTGTTGATATTTCATACCCTGTATGTATCATGTGTATGATGTGTTTGTATTAGGCTTTGTCCTGATTTGGGACTATCCGGCGAGAGCACTGCTTGATACGGGTGCTTCGCATTCGTTTCTATCTGTGGACTTTGTGTAACGGATCGGTGTGTTGATTCGTATGGTGGCAGAGAGTGTGAAAGTGTTATTACCAAACAGATGTATAATGCATGTGGATAGAGCTTGCTTTGTGGAGGTATGGATGGAAGTCAGGATTTCGGATTGGAAGCATCTGTGCTGCCGATATTGGAATTTGATGTGATCTTTGGTATAAACTGGCTCTCGGAGCATCGTGCCTATATAGATTGCATTTCAAAGGAGGTCACACTAGGGCAGAACACCGAACGAGAGACTACATTCGCTGGTATGCGAGGATCGAGCAGGACATTGATGCCTGCTATCCAAGTGGTCAAAGCTGTTTGGAAAGGTGCGGAGTTGTTCTTCATGCTTATTGAGGCTTATGAGCCAAAAGCCAGTGTGAGTGATGTTCTGATTATTTCAGAGTTTGCTGATGTGTTTTCGAAGGAGGTTACGGGGTTACCACCACAGTGAGAGATTTATTTCTCGATAGAGTTTGTGTCAGATGCAAAACTTGTGGCCCGCTCGCGATATTGAGTAGCACCAAAGGAAATGGCGGAACTAAAAGTGCAACTACAAGATTTATTGGAACAGGGTTATATACGCCCAAGTATGTCACCTTGGAGCGCACATGTTCTCTTTATGAAAAATGAGGACGGTAGCTTATGGTTGTGCATCGACTATCGCGAGTTAAATAAGCTGACGGAGAAGAACAAGTATCCAATACCACGAATCGATTAATTGTTTGATCAGTTAGTGGGATCAACCGTCTATTCTAAACTCAACTTGAAGTCGGGTTACTACTAATTGAGGATTCGGGAAGGTGACATTCCCATGATAGCGTTTGGAACACGCTACGGGCATTATGAGTTCACTGTAATGTCGTTTGTGTTATGTAATGCGCCCTTAGTGTTCATGGACTTAATGCATCGAACATTTCGAGAGTACTTGGATTTATTTGTGATTGTCTTCATTGATGACATCATGGTGTACTCTTAGTCTAAAGAATATCATGTGAACCATTTACGAATGGTGTTGCACATCCTGAGCCGAATTAAGCTATATGCCAAGTTCTCAAAGTGTGAGTTTTTGGCTGTCATCAATGGCTTTTCTTGGCCATGTGGGGAGTGGAGAGGGCATTGCGGTGGATCCGTCAAAGATAAAAGCCATTCAGGAGTGGCCAGTGTTGTCTTCTGTGGCCAAAGTCAAGAGTTTCCTTGTACTGGTGGGGTACTACAGATGTTTCATAGAAAACTTCTCACGGGTCGCTTTGCCTCTTAACACACTCACGATGAAGGATTAGAAGTTCGTTTGGATGCCGTAGTGCGCGTGAGCTTTTGAAGAGCTGAAAAGTCACTTGACCGCGACACCCATCTTGACGTCGCCATGTGGTACAGACGGCTTTGAAATTTATAGTGATGCGTCAGGGAGCGACTTAGGTTGCGTTCTTCTTCAGTTTGGCAAGGTAATTGCTTATGGCTCACACTAGTTAAAAGTGCATGAGCGGAACTATACCATCCATGACTTCGAGTTGGCGGCGGTGTTTTTTGCACTTAAACTTTGGCATCATTATTTATATGGCGTGAAGGTGGACATATTCCCAGACCATAAGTACCTACAATATTTGTTAGATCAAAAGGATCTGAACATGCGACAACGAAGGTGGATGGAGTTTCTTGGGGACTACACCTTCCAAATATATTATACTCCTGAGAAGGAAAATGTGGTTGCAGATGTCTTAAGTCGAAGGTCTCCAGCAAGGAAAAATTGGTTGTAGATGCATGATGAGCATCTGATCCAGGAGTTGGAAGCTTTAGAGATTTCTTGTGTTGATAAGAATTCAACAGCAAATGAGTGATTGACCTGGACGGTGGTACAATATGATATTGCAGACAGGGTTCTACGGGCAACAAAACTTGATGAAAGTTTGCAACACTGTGCAGTGGATGGAGTAAATAACCAATTCTTCTGGGATGACGGCCTTTTTCGAAAAGAGGGTCGTTTGTGCGTCCCGAATATAGGTAAGTTAAGAGGTGAATTGATGTATGAAGCTCATTTTATAAAGTACACAATTCACTCAGGGAGCATAAAAAATGCATAAAGACATGAAAAAGCTATTCTGGTGGTCGGGCATGAAGAAAGACAAAGCACTTTACGTGGCTAAAAGTCAGACTTGTGCCTTAGTGAAAGCTGAATGCCAGAATCATGGAGGTTTCCTGAAGTCGCTACCTATTCCGGAATGGAAGTTTGATGATATTTCCATGGATTTCCTGCACAGTTTGCCGAGGTCTCAACGCGGTAACGATTTGGTTTGGGTGATCATGGACCGGTTGAATAAAGTGGCTCACTTCATTCTAAATAAGAGGGACGATTCAATGGAAGTTTTGGCAAAGCTTTATGTTGAAGAAATAGTACGATTACAAGGTGTTCCTCGTAGCATCGTAAGTGATCGAGAAAAGCGCTTCACTTCGAATGATTGGAGGCTAATCCATCTGTTGTTGGGGATAAAATTACAATTCAGTATGGTCTTTTATCCACAAACAGATGGCCAAACTGAGAGGACCAACAAAATAATGCAGGAGTTGCTCCGAATGTGCGCCTTGGATTTCGAGAAGAGATGGGATGATCGTCTCTATATGGTGGAGTTTGCCTACAATAAAAGCTATCAAGCTAGTATAAATATGACACCGTTTGAAGCTTTGTATGATAGGAAGTGCCGTACACCCTTAGCTTGGGCGGAAATAAGCGAGTCAAAGCTCTATAAGAGTCAGGAAGTCAAAGAGGCGAATTTGACTATACCCTCTATTCGAGAGAGGCTGGTAATGAACCAAGATAGGCAAGCCAAATACTACAATGCCAAGCACCGGAATGTGGAATTTGCGGTTGGTGATTAGGTATATTTGAAAATCAAACCTTTCAAGGGCGTGTCCGGGATTCGGCGCATGAAAAAGTTAAGTCTGAGGTATCTTAGTCTGTTTGAAGTAATGGAACGAGTTGGAGAAACTGCCTATCAGCTAGCTCTTTCGGCAGAATTGAGTGGGTTGCATGATGTGTTCCACATATCAGTGCTTTGAAAAGACGTGAAAGATCCATCTCAAGTATTTGCGAATGATCACGTACCGTTCGAATCCAGGTTAACGACGAAGGTTAGACACATTAGGATTGAGGATAAAGCAATTAAGCAGCTGCGGAACAAGATAATCAGGACGGTCAAAGTCAGGTGGGACAACTGTGGCCGTGAAAAGCTAACATGAGAGCGTGAGCATACCATGATTGATGAATATCCTGAGTTGTTTAAGTTGTTATAACATTGTTTGCATAAATAAAAGTTATTGTAACTGTTAAGTTGTTATTTTCCTTATAGTTGTAAGAAAATTTCGGGATGAAGTTTCAGTAAGGACGGGAGGGTTATAACACCCCAAAATTGACAGAAGAACTTTTGCCACTATCATCGGGCGACAGTGGGTATCGCCTGATGTTGATAGTGGCGTTCGTCAATCCGCGCTCGACGAACTCAACGGTTTCGACAAATCATCGAACTGATATTGCAAAGTGGCGATAGTGGGTATCACCAAACGGCGATAGTGATGGAACTCAACACCATAAAATATTAAGTGAGCTCGAGGCACTCGATGCCGAGAAGTATTGAGTGAGTTACTTGCCTTGTTAACGTCGGGCGATAGTGGGTATCGCTGATTCACGATAGCAATAAAGCGTTGAGTCGGCACTCGACACTCTCAACGATCTCAATGCACTTGACACCTAAAATTGTAGAGTGGCGTGATATTGAGAGAGACAGTGGGTGTCGCCGGGCGATAGTACCACGTGGCGTATGACACGTGTCTGATTGGCTGATAAGCGGCCAATAAGCGGTGGTTGACATGTGTCAAAGCGGTCAAAGCAATGAACAATATCGCCAAGTGGCGACAGTCGATATCGCCAGGCGATATCGCCAAAGTTGACCAGTCTACTCAAATCCTGGCCTTTGCTTTGTTTTGAATGAGAGATCATGTTGCTGAGATTAATCCTGAATCAATTTAACCAGAGAAGAATAGGAAGGAGGTTTCATTCTCTGTCTCTCTCTCTCTCTCTCTTCATTTTTTGATTTCCCTTGAGGGAAAGGAAGAGGAAGCTAAGGAAGGGCTGAACTTGGCTCTGTGAGTTCACTGAAGGAGATTTTGTGGTCGGAGGCCAGATCCGAGGATAGATCCGCGAAGAGGAGAATGATGTGCTTCTTTCCATCCATGGAGAAAAGCTTCGTCATGTCTCCAAAGAGAACTACAAGGGTAACGATCTTCCTTCTTGGACAAGTGACGTCATAATTTTGCATGTGCATGGAATCCACCACCAAAAGGTGGACTGTTAAGTGGATTCCGTTGGGTTAATACTCGTATCCCCAAGTCAGTTTCCATATTGATCCGGAAATGTGTAGTACGGAATATGCATATTATGTGAAGCCCATCTGGACAGATTGATATGGATTGGTGATGCTTTCTTTTGCGAACCAGGGAAGACTCCGCATATAAACGAGTATTTTACGGAGTTTGTGGATTATGCCTGCAAAGTGGAGTAGCGGGAAGTACTGGAGAGGATCTTCAGGAAAATACCCGGGTGAAATCACAGTTTTGGTAATTGTTGATATCGTCAGGCGACAATGGGTGTCGCCGATGGCGATAGCTCCCAGAGAGCTATTTGTGATGTGAAAGACAAGTTTTCTGGCACTGCAGGTTACTGTAGAGTTTGGTTGAGTTTGGGCGTAGAAAGAGAGTTTTGTGGATCCCTCCAAGCGATTGTGATGAACGCTGGCATTAACTCCCTTTGTGATTGTGAAGCCAATCCTTGGTAGACTTTGTGGCTATTGTTAGCTATGAGCTCTTAAAAGGCTTCGTGCCGAACGGATAAGGGAGAAGCCGACCCGCATCATTTGTGGCAATTTGAGCAATGGGTAAAGGATGACCTGTCTCTGCGTTATGGTTGTCAACTTGAGTTGTCCGGGTTATTGGGCATTCATTATAACACATAATGAGTCTTAGACATGAGTGCCATTAAGACTAAAGTCTTCAGCTGTAGGCCGTGGAGAGAAATGCTCAAGTTTACCGTTGGGTTGAAGCCCGCGAATAGTGGTGGGACCCTGGCTTTCTGGTACACCAAAAATGTACCCTTAGTGCATGGAACGTAGGACCGTGTGGTCGATGTTTGTGATATATTGATGGTTCGTGAGTGCACATCTTGTGATATATTTGCTTGTGAAATGATATGCCTGTAGGGAAGGAATACTGCTGCCCCGAGTAAGGGGGGGTCATTATAAATTGGTCAGATGAATGTTGACCATTGCTTTGTTTGCCACTGTTGTTGTGGATTGTCCACATATAGGTGCTGGTGAGCCGAGCAGAAAATAGTGGGCTAAAGCCCTTGCTGCTGCTGCTGTGCTAGCCATCGATGGCCAATGAAAAAAAAGTGTTTTGTGATTTTTATGTGTGGCCGGTCTGCGTGCTGATGTACGTAATCCACACATGTGAAGAAAACTTGTAAGACCTTAAGGTCAAACACTTTGGTGTACTTTGTATACATTCCTGCGGGATATATATAAATATGGTGGTTTATATATATAGTGGACATTCATGACAAATGAGTTCAAGTTTAACCCCTAATGCTTCCACTAGAATGCTCTGACTTAGGATGCATATGCTGGTTTTGATATTCATAAGTAATGCCCCTGACTGTCTGTGGAATATGGCGTGGGGCCCCGGCTGAACATTCTGTTATATTTCATGTGTCGGACGGAGGTGTTACATATGTGACCTCGCGGTTAGGCGGATTGCAGTTCATCGAATAGAGTTCTTCTCAGCAGTGGAATAATGGGATGTCCACGCAGCTTGGTAGCAGTCTTGCGGCTAGGCGGCTTCAGCAGACTCCCTAGGCAGCTCGGTAGAGCCGAAGGCTTCTCTCTGAGATCGCGCGACTTATTGTTTTGCCTTGCAGTTTTTCTTCTTCCATCTGATACATCGGCGAATCATGTATCTCCATCTATGCCTCGCTATGTAAAGATTTTTTATTGTACAAGATTCCTTCTCTTCTGGTTGGATTTGGTTGCTTGGCCTCTGATAGGTTGAGTGTTCCTGCGTCTGGTGTTCCGTTTAACGCTTATCACAAATTTTACAAAAATTATCCAACTATTTCTCAAAGAACCAAGTACTGGAGGTGGATTTGGAGCTAAGCTCGGAGCAAGATCGTCGGTGGCCCCCCACCACGACATCAAGGAGACAAACCCAATCTATGGCTTTAAATCAGGTGACTTCCTACCCTCTCCTTTACTGTAAAATCTATTGAATAGAGTGCCCAAATGTCATACACAGAGGGGGGGGTGGTGAATGTGTGTGACTATATTTTTAATTTAATGAGACATTTTAAAATGATAAACTCACTAAATTTGATATCTCAAAATTCAAACACAAGAGAAAGAGATCATAAAATTTCCAGACACAATATTCCTTACATAAAATTCATGTCTCATAAAATTACACAATGTTAATTCAAAAAGAAATACTTATAACTTTAACAAACACCAAATTCACAATACTATAAAGATAATGTTCTTAAAAATAGTTAAAAGGATTTCTTAAAAATACTAGGATTTAAAATTCTAGACTTCTTTTGCAATGAAGTGAGTTCAAAACCAAACGATTAAATGCTCCCTACCCTGTCTTTCCTTAGAGTATGAGAATGATTTCACCTTTAAAGTTCACACTTGAGTGGAACTTTGTCTTCTTTGAAGAACTCTCACAATGACTTTTTTTCCTTGCCGAAAACTTAGAAGAAATTGATTGTTTCTCCACTTCAAGTCTTGTACTTGATTAATCATTCAATTCTCTATGAGAAATTAAAGTGTGCTCCTTGATGAAGCTTTTGTATAGCATCCCCTAACTCCTTGAGGAATCGGCCAAGTGGTTTTGGCCTTGAATGAAGTTCGGCTCCTCCAAAACTTCACTAGCTTTTGCCGAGATTTTTCTCCACTTGATCCTGCAAAAACACTTACCACCCCACTTTTAAATGCAGATTTTTAATGCTTTTATAATAGGCCGAACATTGCCTTTTCAAAGTGTCTTAAATCAAAAGATGTGGCTCTTGGTGGATAACCACCACAACCGCCTAAAGATATGGAATTCACGACCTTCTTTTTAAAATCAGTTTTTACTATAATTAGTATATAATCAATTTCGAAAATAATAAACAAATGACATACATCCATTCACAAAAGCCATGACTATTGGATAGTAACTACCCATTACTATTTTTAGACTTAAAATAAAATTCGGACAACCAAAAACAGAAAAATAGCTGTCTTTAAAAATTTATTTTCGGCCATGATAGAATCAAAAAAAAGAAAAACATCCAACATGAAAGTTGTTTGTTTTTATGTTAACTAAAACTTGTCTTAAGGAGTCAACATCAAATAATGACTATTTAATTGACCATGTTCAGTTCTACGCATGTCGCGCTGCAAAATTCAGAAAAAATTGTTTTTTTAAACTTCTTATTTCATGAAAATGTTTTACTTCGTAAGTGATGTTATGCATGGAAGCATGACATACGATAGCAACGATAATCATTATAACAATGACTAATACATATAAATAAAAGTCATGTATCAAGTGGAGGTTACATATGCAATAAACTCACACAACTTCAAAGCACATAACACACAACTGCAAAACAATAAGTCTCCTTAATACAATATAATATAGTTAGTAAATAACACACAAACAAAAAAAAATAAAACACAACATCACCATCAAATACATGGAAGTCTGCTCCATAGTTGTACTAGAATAAAAACTTCTTCCTGCTAGGAGACGAGTACCCCTCTCGGTACTATTTATTTGATGGAAAATCATCATCAGCTTTTTTAAAGGGATTATTGTAAAGCCATGTAAAATCCCTCCTCCTGTAAGAAATAAATTGAGTTAGATTTAAAATAGCAAAATTAATAGTTACAACAATGACAAAAGCACAAAAACATTGATTTGTTCATTGCTCTCAACAAACTCCCCCTTTGACATTATTGTCAACAATTAATTTAGAAATAGTTCCCCATCTCTTCCTATATCACACTATCGTCCCACTTACGTATTATCCCCCTTTGACAACACTGCCAAAAGATTTTGAGCCTCTCTTTACCACAAGAGAGCTCCCCCTCTTAAAAAAATGTGATTTAGTTGATAGTCGCTAGGGATCTGATCCCTAAGCTGTCTCGTATCTCTAAAAAAATAGGCTTAGATAAAGGTTTCATAAAAATTTCAGCTGCTTGTTCTTTTGTAGGAACATATATGAGAACTATATCCTTCTTATTAACATGTTCTTTTAATAAGAAATATTTAATTGAGATATAATTTGTCTTACTATGCATCACAGAATTCTTAGAAATATTGATAGCACTTGTATTATCACATTTGATCTCTGTAGGATTATTGTGAATAATTCCAAAATTCTTAAGTTCTTCTCTCATCCATAATACTTGTGTGCAACAAGTTGTGGCAGCAACAAACTCTGCTTCTGTAGTGGATAGAGTAATATATTCTTGTTTCTTAGAGTGCCAAGAAACAAGATGCCTTCCTATGTAAAATGCTCCTCCACTAGTACTTTTGCGTTCATCTATGAAACCAGCCCAATCAACATCCGTGTAAGCCATTAAAATGTTATCTTTCTCATTTTGATAGAAGATACCATAGTCAAGTGTTCCTTTTAGATACCTTAAAATTCTTTTTCTAGCAATCCAATAACATTCTCATGGACTGCTTTGAAATCTTGATATTAGGCATACAAAGTATATTATATTTGGTCGTGTCGATGTTAGATTTAACAAACTTCCAATCAATGATCTATATTGCTTTTGATCAACTTCTGAACCATCCATATTCTTAGATAATTTTAGATCTGTACAAATTGGAGTACTAATCGGTTTACAATCATTCATTCCAAATTTCTTAAGTATCTCAAATAGATATTTACTTAGACTCAAGAATATACCATTTTCTTTTTTATATATTTGTATCCCAAGAAAATATGATAGTTCTCTAATCATGGACTTTTCAAAGGTCTGTTTCATTTCTTGAATAAATTCACTGCATGAGTTTAAATTTCTTGATCCCAACAATATATCATCAGCATAGATTAACACAAAAATTAGTTCATCATTCATTCGTTTGATATATAATGTGTTATTGATTTGACTATTTTTGATACCTGTACTACATAGAAATTTGTCCAAGCGATCATACCAAGCTCGTGGAGCTTGTTTTAAACCATAGAGAGCCCTTTTTAGCTTACACAAGTATGATGGATTTGATTGATCAACAAATCCCTCAGGTTGCTCCATATATACTTCTTCATCTAAATAACCATTTAAAAAGCTAATTTTACGTCCATCTGATAAATTTTGAAATTTAATTTAATAGATAGAGAGAGAAACATCTTGATTGATTCCATTCTATCCAAAGGAGCCAACGTCTCCTCATAGTCTACCCCCTTTATTTGAGAATAACCTTTACATTCAAATCTTGCTTTATTTTTGATAACTTCTCCTTTTTCATTTAATTTATTCGGAAAAACCATTTAGATACCAATTGTTGAATAGATAGCCCAAATGTCATTAAAGAGAGCCTCAATTACAGTTTTAGGTTCTTCAGATGCTATCATAGAATATAATGTATTTGTTTGTTTACTACGCGTTGTAACTCCTTTTTTTAAGCTTCCAATCATTAAGTTTTTAGGATGATCCTTTTGACATGATTTCCTTAGATCAGACATTTTCTCAACATTTTCTTCTTCAGTAATTTTATATTTACCTTGTTTATTTCTTAATTCAGTATCTTCATATTCATCTTCTTCAGTGTTTATGATCACTTCTTGATGACTTATTTGATCAAATTTAACATCTGAAGTTTCTACAATCTTCTAGCTATCATTTAAGAGACACTTATATCCTCTTCTGGATACAGAATAACCAATGAAAATTGCTTCATCACACCTATTTTCTAGTTTTCCTACTTCAGGTTCCTTTCTTTTAACCCAACATTTGCTTCCAAATACTCTAAAATATTTAACTAAAGGTTTATTATTATACCATAACTCATAAGGTGTTTTATGAGAGGTATGTCTTAACAGACAACTATTCATTATATGAACTGCTGTCTGAATAGCAAATGGCCAAAATTTTTCACTAAGTTTACTCTCATTTAACATAGTCCGTAGAATTTCTTGAATAGTTCTATTTTTTTGTTCTGCTACTCCATTCTGTTGAAGAGTTCTAGCTTCGGTTAGTTGTTTGTTGATCTCTTGTTCAATACAAAACTCATTAAATTCTTTATATGTAAATTCTCCACCTCTATCTGTTCTTATACTCTTTATGTGTTTTCCTAATTGTTTCTCAACAAAAACTTTGTAATAACAAAAACTTTTGAAAGCTTCATCTTTGGTTTTTAATAATGATATCTAAGTTAATCTAGTGTACTAATCAGTTATCATCATAAAATAACTTTGAAAATGTTTTAGTTGTCTACCTAAATCAGCTAAAGGGGGGTTAATAGGTGAGTTCTGCGATTTTTTGCTGAATAAAAATCATACAAGAGATGCTCGGAAAATAAACATGCAAACCACAAATGACACTAAAAATTATAGTGGTTTCCCAACCTTGGGTACATCCACTTTCCACCTCACCGATCTAGCAACACACTAGACTCGGCTACTTCACTATTCTCTCGGGTTGAAAACAATCCTATAACTAGGAACAACGTTCCTACAACTTGGAGTAAAACAACTCCTACAAAACTCAGAGAACAACTCCTACAAAACTCGAAGAATAACTCCTACAATAATAAAATGAATTTACAATCAGAACACACTGACTTGTCTTCACAGATCTGGCTGAATCTCAGGTTCTTCCTTCTTGAAAAACTGAAAAGCCCTATCAGAAAAGTTGAGGAAGAAATCTGCGAATCCTTCAATCTGAGAACTTAGGATCACCATGATCAAGGAAAAGATTCGGAGATGTCGAAAATCTTGATCGGTGAACTACTTCTTGTCTGAATCTCTAGATCGAGAAGTTTGGCAATGAAGAACAATCCTTGTCGGTGGCGAAGCTTCTCGATTTAGAAACTTTAGAATTATTCAGAAACTTGTACACTACTACTTATTGTTTGTCGATTCTGACAAGTCCTTTTATAGATCTTTCATAACGGTCTAATTTACATTAAGTGAAAGCCATGTGGACCAATCAAGAGTTGATGATATTTGAAATCAAATCTGTCACATACTTAAGAAAATTCAGAAATATGCATTCCGTTTCTCCAGAAGAGTAAGTATTCTCGAGAAGATATTTTTGTTTCTCGAGAAGTGTTATGAAGTTCTCGAGAAGAACTTGACCTCTATAATCTCGAGAAAAAAATAAACTTTTCCCCGGAAGAAGTTTTTTGTTTACTCTAGAACAAGAAGCCAACTCGAGAAAAGTTTCTGTCTTCTCGAGTAAGAACGTCTGGTTCTCGAGAACTAGCCTTGGCCTTCCCGAGAAATGCTTTGGCTTCTCGGGAAAAATACTTAAAAAAATTTAGAGATTATTTTTAAGGTAACTCGAGAAGGAGAGTCATCATCTACTCGAGTATGCATGGATTTCTCAAGAACTGCACTAGGCTTTCTCGAGAACCGCTTCTGTTATTCGAATACTTGACTGAGCTCACTCAAGTACTAAATTTAATTCTAGTTGAGTACAATAAGTCCTTCTCGAGAAAAACAATTAGAGATTTTTGTTATATTTTGAAAAATGATTTTCTTCAAGGAATCCAGCAATCAGCCTTTCTCCTATAGTTTTAGTACTTGAAAATGAAGTGTATCTCAATAGAGAGGTTACACATGAGTCAACACCATGGATCACATAATGAGGGATTACATTGTATGGTCCTATGTTTGGTGACCCATTGTAAACTGACATTGGTCTACACTTGGCAATTATAACCTACAAGCACTAAACTTGAAAAGACATCAAATACAAACTTAATTCATCTTAGTTCAAGGGTGACTTCATACAAATCTAGGTTATGGTGGATACAATACCCAACAATCTCCCCCTATTTGTAGAAGTCAGAACCCTCTACACTAAGGTGAATTACACAAGATAAACAAGTAACATAACTAATAAGCAAAGTAAATGGAAGAAATGCTATGAAATAGAAGATTTAAATCATCAAATTTTAAAGAATTATATATAGATATTGTTTAGAAATAAGTCCTAATCCACAAACTCTCATGTATCACACTTCTGGTCATCTTCAATTATTTCTTGGTCTGCTATTGATGTTGTCTCTGATGCTTGTCTTCTTATCTTTAGAAGTACATGAATGGCTTTGGAAAATACTTGGCTGGTCTGGGAGGAGCAGTAGGGTCATCTCGAATGTACCTCTTATCATGTAGCCTTCTTAGAGTCATAAATTTCTCATATTGCATCCATTCAGAATGAGAGTAGCATGTAACCTTATTTCCAATAAAATCCACTACAAGTATTAAAGTATCCAGAACAATGGATTAAGTGGTAGGTCTCTAGACTTCATCAAATTCTCTTTCAGCATGTTCTGTCATAGTAGTGGATCTGCTAGCAGAAGCACCTTCACCATACTTCCTTCTTTTAGGAATCTGTAATTCAGGAAGTGGATGTTGAGGCACATCAGCTTGTTCAGTATTCCAGATTTATGAATATGTTTCAGGAGGTGGAGCTTCATAAAGTTCTAGATGTGGAGAGAATGTAGGCCTATGAACATCCAGGCTGGGAGGAGGGGCTGCCGTGGGATCAACTGAGAAATCAGGGAAGATTAGATTGTGCATCCACACTGCAGTGTCATAAGTATAAATTTTGTTCTCTTAATTTCATGTAGCACTGATGTTTGAACCTATTTAAGTTGATTATCCGATAGATCTTTCATCATTTGGACTTTCTTATCTAGCTGTTCTTTTACTTTATACTCCCACTTTCTGACTTCTACAGAGAGGGTGTCTATGACTTCTTCTTTGAACTTGCCAACTTCTTCACATGTCTTGAAGTTGTACTCTTTAGCTTTCTTTTCCAACTCAATCTGGTTGTTAGCTAGAGTGACAGATTGATTGATTATCTCACCAATACTGGTAATAGTATGGTCTATAGCTTTGCCTCCAATTAGTAAGAGCCTTTTGAACTCATCAGTATTGCTCTGGATTTCTGCAAATCCTCGGCTCATTTCTTTTTCAAAAGTAGAGACTTTATCAGTGACTGCTTGAATGGAGGTATCAAAGTACTTTCTATGCTTAGCAAGTATGGCTTCTATCTTACTCAAGATATTATCTTCAGGAAGAACTTTAGTCTGAGGAGGAGGTGGAGGTAGAACTGGAGCTGTCCAGGGGACTATTTATTCAAGAAGCACAGTAGAAGTAGAAATCTGTTTTCTTTTGGCAGTAGTTATTTTATCTTCAATATCATCACCTAGGAAAGTGAGAATGTTGAAATGTAGGCTTGGAAGAGGAGGTTCAACAGATTTAGAAGGTACTTCTTCTTCAGTATCAAAAATAGAGACAATCTCTTCATCTTGCACATCCTTAAGAGGAGATTTTTCTTGTGGAGATGAATTTTCTTCAGGCAGAGGGGATAGTGGCTCTTTAGAGGTGAGTTCCTCTATCATCTAGTTAATGTCATCAGTTGTAGACAGTATTTGATCATTTACCTAGGCATTAGTTAGAATTTCTGGATCAGGCAGGTCTGCAGCAATAAATCCCAAGTTATCTTCTTGGAGAGAGGAGTCTTTTGCAGCAGCAGATGGAGCTGAATCTTCTTCTAAAACTGTATGTACAACAACAAGTGAAGTGGTGACTTGGTCTTGCGCGTTTTTTATGGACTAGGGCTGGAGTTTGAATTTGAGTAGGTTGCACTTGCATAGATGGAGTGGCTCCCCCTCAATAACTGGATCAGCTGTGTCAGTTATGTGTTGAGAGAGGGGAGATGGAGTCTTGACTTCATCTTCATCTGTCCTTGGAGCTTGGTCTGATTTTTGAAGCTTGATTTCCCATCTCTGGATGGAGGTGATTGAGACCTTCTTCATGTGATGAAGGGTCATGCCCTTAGCATTGGAAAATACATCTGGCTTCATCTGATTTAAATAGAGAGAGAGAATCCTCCCTTAGTTGGTGCTCTTTATACTTCCTTTGATCCTGTAAAAGATCATCATCCTTCATTGATACTTCTCTCTATAGATTACAACAATCATCATGTCAAATAATTTGGGTGTTATGTAGCATATAGAACTGGTGTGGTGGAGAAGAACTTTTCCAAGAATATCTGCAAGTAATTTGCTCTCTATATTCATATGTTGTTGACGAACTGTGTGGGTTGAATAGGTAATGCCATAGGAATTATAAGCCCTACCATAAACTGAGAATTCTAGGTCGTCTTCCATGTCAATCACTGACAGCTGTAGAAATTGTAAAATATAGGTTGAAGTAATTTTGATCTTGATGTCCCATACTTTGGTTTTCAGAAGTTTGCCATTATGCTTGACCTTGGCATTCTAGAAAAATTCTTCCTGATCAAAAACAAGAATATTACAAGGGTGTTGGAGAGCAAATGTCAGTCCAGCATTATCGAGCAAGATGAGGACGTTTTTGAAATCGTCAGAAATTTCGTTGATTCCATTAGAGATGAGTTCGCTGTCGATGCTTAATTTTGATAAGGAGGCCATAGATTGAAGAACGAAATATTTGCTGACCGACGAGAAGACAGATAGGGTTGTTTGCGGCAGTGTGGCGGAGACGGAGAAGGTGAAAAGTTTTTATCGAGAGTCTGATTTTGAACTTCGGGAATAGGATTTTTCTGGACTTAATCTATTTTTATATGTAAGACCCCCCTCCCCCTTACCAAGGAGGGATACTGGGTCTCATGCCCAGAACCGCCGTCTTACGGTGGCACTAACTCACGGGTTAGTCGAAACCGCAACACGCCGATCCTGCCGGCTAGTACGATCATTTAACCTGTAGGCCAATATGAGAAGAAAAGTAAACAGTATGTAAATCCACTAGTCCACAAGTCACATGGCACAATCATATAAATGAAATGAAAAGTACATCAATATAGTCCACAGAAGAGTACAAAAGAAAGAGTAATAAGGGCTTATGCCCAGTACATCAAAATCACTCTCTCTCAAAATAAATAAAAGCAGAAGCTATACTTGAACATCAGATCTCGTCCCACCTGAGGACGCACAGTAGTGGTAGTAGCCTGCTGAAGCGGTATCTGCTCCTCAAGTCCTGCCTCCTTGACGTGCTAGTGCTCCATCTCCACGGGCTCCTAAAAATAGTTTGGTCACCGACCATTAGTCAAAAAGACTAAGTCGTTTCCTCCGCACCTCGCCCCGCAGCTCCTAGGCACCGAGCGGGAGGACGAAGCGGAGGACAACAAGGGGTAGCAAAAGTGGAAGCAGGTGACAGAATCTAACTAGCAGTTGCAATAAGTAATAATGATCTACTGTAGCAGTTCTAAGTATAGTACAAGTAAGTAAGAGCGGTACAGTAAGGAAGTAAAGACAGCAGTAAAAGCAAGTAAATAACTAGTCTACCACTATACTATCATCACAAACGTACCCTAACTTATATAAATGACCATACAAATATATAAGTTAGGATTTCCAGGAAATTTAACTTATCATATAAAAGAGCCCATACTAATTTATACGATAAGGATCTATGAAGCGTATGACCTAATATGAATGAATGTTATGATGCAATTTTATGCACAGGCAAGTGTAACTCACACATAACGACTCTGTGATCACAGATCTTTAGTTCCCACTTTTTGAGAGCTAGCATCACTCTCGGGTACCACCGCTGTGGCTATGGCAGCAGCGGAGCGGGCGTCTCTGCTTCTTGACCGGTATGCACACTACCAAGCCTTAGACCTCTCTCATACACCTCTGTACACGTTCAAGGTGCACTCTAGAGTCTCGCATACGTACTTTGCTGACAACCCGTCAGTCTTGTTGGGTCGGATGTTCGTTATCGGGGATCGTCCTCCAGACTGCAGTGTAAAACAACTCACTGGCCCCTCTAACCCTCACAACCGCCTGGTGCACCGTACTGCCATCGGTGTGACGAACGGCCAGTACCGCATGCCCCGCCACTATATTTATGCACATGCAAGTATTTCATTCCGAGCCTCCCGCTCACAGGACCAAACCCGTCCTGAAACCCTCAAACCCAAACCCGGGTGAGAACGCACATTAGTGCCTTTATACCAACTCCCTCAAACCCTCAACGGGTGAGCATATATCATGAATCTCTCCAACCCTACACGGGTGAGAAGGTACAATAATGCCCTAATCTATTAGACTACTCTTCTCTACGGGTTATTATACTTAGAGATTTAAGGTTAATCTCAGGACTGCCCCCGGTATTCCCTGTGAAGGGCTCTCAAGGGGCACTAGGAACTGTGTTGGGATTACGCCCAGCGTTCCATTTCACAAGGATATTTATTTTAGTTGATGGCTACCCATGTTTCACCCCAGCTCTCTTTATTGCTCTGGTACAACCCTAGTGACTTAAGATGTTACCGGGAAACCGACGGTCTTCCGTCGACCCCCACTCCAGTTGCTAACTAAAGACTTGCACTTTTGATCCCTCACTAAGATAATACTACCCACCAGGGTTATAAATGTTGCACTCTCTTATTTCTTCCGATAATCAATCCCCTGGTAACCCCTAAGGCAAGACCTATTTATGTTATATGCAGACCATGTCCTATTATTATCCTAAAAATGGGATCTTCTAAACCTTAAGTCATCTTGCCCCTAAATATTTATCCTAGGATGGTATGGGCTAAGGGAACTACCCTATGAATTCTCATAATTTTTCTTTGCCAAATAATCCTTTAATTAAATCTTTTAAATTAATTACTAGGTCACTTTACACATGAAGTAGTATGATTTTACATTCACTGACCTAGGTAATTTTTCCTGCGTTGTATAATGATAAAATATTACTGTCCACAGAGTTTCATAATTTTCCTTTAAGTATTTATTCCAATTTCTTATTTAATACCAAATATTCATAAATTCCATTTTCCAAATGAAGTATAGGCAATATGTAATCCAAAACTCCAGGAAAATTACAGAACATATAAAACATGAATATATGACTATTGGCAGAGTTTCATCAACTTATATTGTGTAATGGCTTATCAATTTCCATTCTTACTTATTTACCAAAAATGCCATTATATTAATTTAAAAACTATCAGCACATCCATTAATTCTGAAAAATTTATGCAAGACTAATAATACAATTTTATAGCACTAGAATTAATTCCAAATTTTTCTGAGGTGCATATCCATCATTTCAAGAATTAAATGAAATAAGGGTAAAATGGGCATTTTAAGATATTTTATTCCAAAAGCTCTTCAAACAGAAGGATCAAATTTTTCCTAAGTCAAATGTAACCCTATATATATCTTGGCAAAGTTTGATGATTTGTGCTTGAGGAAAACCTATTTTCCAAATTTATTTCCAAAAGAGCTATATTTAAAATAAATTCCAATAAATGGGATTTTTGATTCCAAAAATCCCATGATTAATTTGAGGGATGAAATTTACCCTAATGAACCACTGTAAACAAGTCTAAGATTTTTGCATGCCTCCATTGGGCTGAATACACAATATTTGAACTTTTGCTATTAGCACACCAAGGCAAAATATGAATTAACATATGCAAGTGGATTCTCCAACATGCAGTTATCCAAAGGTGATGAAATTTTTATCATGCACCAAGGATGTCCCCAGTGACCTACCACCAAGATTTGGGGCCATGGGGAGGCATATAGCTCCATATATTTCACTTATTTACATTTTGACATTTTGACCAAAACTATGGGAAATATTGTTTCACAAATTCCTAAATTTTGGCAAGGGCTAAGTATGCCCTAATCATGCATGTACCCAAAATTTGGGGCCATGGTGATTGCTGGTTTGACTTGGGCATCCAAATGAGTTTCTGCCCTAGTTTAGGACCAGTCCTAGGAGAAAAGCCCTACAGGACTGTACACTACACGAAATCACAACTTTAAGATGGCAAATTAAAGATAAGACAGTCAGCTACACGTTTAATTTAGGGACTATTTCCTGGAAATGCATCTAAGAGGCCTAAAAATAACATGCAAAATGACTGTTTTTATGTGACAGAATTTACACTATGCATCACATTTAAATTAAATCATTTTAATAGATTTGCACGAATATTAAAGCGTAACCGACGGGATCCGTTCATCTTCTCCAATGGGTTAACGGCTGAGATCGAGTTTTCCTAGGTGTTGTTTGCTGGCGGTTTCCGGCCAGCTGAGCCACCACCACCGCCGGCAGATGTCGCCACGAACTTCATTAAGGTGGGGGCTAGCGGTTCCCGGCGGTGGGGCCTCCGGAGTTGGCTCCTCCGGCGAACCCGAGCAAGAAGAAAAAGCCCGGATTTCTTCATTTTCCTCTCATGGCATCGGGATCGATTGAGCCCGATATCTCCCTAAATGGATCTAGAAATCTAGTACAGGTAGAGGTGAGGTGAAACGAACCTGGATTGGGGCTTGGCTGCGGGTCAGGCGGCGGTTTGCCATGGTGGTGGTGCGCCGGCGAGCTCCACCCCGATTCCTTGATTCTCCACTTTTTTCCATGATCCAGCACTCGAATTACACTCCTTTCTACCTCCTGAAGCTGTTGGTGAGGTCTGTTTGGACTGAGGTGGAGTATATGGCGGGGATATTACCTATGTGAGTTCGGTTGAGCTTTGGTTGCTCCGCCCCAGCTGCCAAGTGGCTCTCAGCCCCTGTTTTCTGCTGGAATGGAGAGAGGAGGTCGGCCATCTGGTTTTGGGCAGATAAATTCAGCTGAAGGGGTGGCCATGTGGCCACCATTCCCTTCTTCTCCATTTCTCTCTCCTCCTTCTCTTAAAATCCCAATTCTACCTCCTTGCATGTATTCTCTATCCTGATTTAGAGGGGTAGGACTGGTCTTGTTCACTTGGGCTGGCCATGGGCCAATTTTGGTGGGCTTGGTCTAATGGAGGATGGCTTGGTCTTCATTTCACTCTTTTAGGTCAATTTGTTGACTTGTTGACTTGGGGAGTTGACTTAGTCAACATGGTGGGTGGGCTGACCCTACTTGGTGGAACTGGGTCTAGTGGCACCACCCAACTTGGGTTGGGTCAAGGGGGGTGCCCTACTTAGGCTAATTGGGCTTATGAGTGTGGGTTTGACCAAATTAACCCCAAGGTTGACTTTGGTCAATTGGGGTCAAAGTGTTGACCTAGTGACATGCCCTAGGGTCCACTTAGATTGTTTTTAGGGTTAGGGCAATGTGGTGGGGTCATGGTGTGACTAGGGACCCCACTTAGGCTAGTTTGACCTAGTTTGACTATGGTCCTAAAGTGGGCCCCACATGGCTACCACCCACTACCTAGGGTCAAACCTAGTTGGTCCCCTTAAATCTCACCCCATGCCTAACCCAATCTAAGTTGAGGGGTGCAGAAGTAACATGGGATGTTACAAATTCTAATAAACAAGAAAAATAATTTCGTCCCCGAAATTTAAGTTTGGGTCTACGGGGTTCTACTTGCAAGAATTTTTTAGAAACTTTAAAACATAACTTGAAAGTACCTGATGCGAATAGCTCCAGGTGTTGCTCCAGCATCAGATCCCTCGGCTCCCAGGTGTGCTCCTCCCGTCCATGGTTGGACCACAGCACCTTCACAAGAGGGACCTTCTTCTTCCGCAACACTTGGATGGCTGTATCGTCAATCCGGATCGGCTACAATCTAACTGATCTGTCAGGCTCTATCGGTCCGGCTGTAGTAGTAATGTGCTGCTCCGGCCGAAGGAGAGCTCTTTGCAAGGAAGAGACATGGAAGACGTCATGTAATGCACCCAACTCCGGTGGCAGCTGCAGTCGGTAAGCCAAGGGGCCGATCCGCTCCAGGATCAGGTATGGCCCCATGTATCGTGGACTTAGCTTCTTATGCGTCCGCACCCGAGACACACCGTGTACTGGATGTATCTTCAAGAATACTCTGTCTCCAACCTGGAACTCCACCTTCCGGTGCCGAGCATCATAATACTTTGCCTGCCTGCTCTGGGCCTCTAGTAGCCGATCTCTGATCAATCGAATCTGAGCCTCAGTAACCTCTATATAATCAGGTCCAAGAGCCCTGGTATCCACATCCTGAACCCATGATAGCAGTGCCCGGCATCTCCTCCCATAAAGTGCCTCATATGGAGCCATCCTGATGCTAGCCTGGTGGTTGTTATTGTACGAGAACTCAATCAGTGGCAGCAGCCTCTCCCAGGGCTTCCCCGTATCCAAAATGCATAGTCTGAGTAAGTCCTCCATGGTCCGGATGGTCCGCTCGGTCTATCCGTCGGTCTGCGGATGGAAGGCACTACTAAAAGTAAGCCGAGATCCCAAGTAAGCATGCGCGGCCCTCCACTCGCTCGAAGTGAACCGACCATCACAGTCCTAAACAATCGTCCTGGGAATGCCATGATATCTGACGTACTGCTCCACAAATAATCTCACCAAAACTGCAACTGGGGCATCCTTCCGAACTCGAATAAATCTCGCTACCTTGGTCAGTCTATCCACTATGACCCATATAGAATCATGCCCAGAGTGGGAGCGAGGCAATCCGTGTACAAAGTCCATAGCAATGTCCTCGAACTTCCATTCTGTAACTGGCAGTGGCTGTAGTAAACCTCCCGGGATCTTGCATTCTGCTTTCACATGCTGGCAGGTCTCGCAATGGGTCACAAAATCCGTGAACTCCCTCTTCATCCCGGGCCAATACATAGACCTCCGCAAATCTTCCCACATCTTGGTGATGCCGGGGTGCACTGAATATCTGGAGCAATGAGCCTCTCTGAGTATGTCATCCCGGATACTGCCCCCTGCTGGTATGTAGATGCGCCCACAGAATCGAAGAAGATCATCCTGTAGCGTGTAGTCCTCGACCTTGCCCCTCTCTAGGGCACTGAAAATCGGCTATAACGCAGCATCCAGCCTCTGATGTGCTCGGATGCGCTCCTGTATATCATCGCCACTGATCACTGAGCTCAAATACTCTCGATACACTACTGGCTCGGTCTCAGACACCATGGTAATGTGCATGTCCTCCATCATCTGTAGCAGCTCTATAGACATCAACCGGGGCACCGGTCCAGAAGTGCCGGCCCTCCTCCTCAAAGCATCTGCTACCGTGTTCGCTTTTCCCGGATGGTAGTGGATCTTGTAATCATAATCACAGAGGAATTTCAGCCATCTCCTCTGTCTCAGGTTTAAGTCCTTCTGTGTATTGATATACTTAAGATTCTTGTGATCTGAAAAGATGTCACAATGAATCCCGTATAAGTAATGCCTCCATATCTTTAGGGTGAATACCACAGCCCCGAGCTCTAGGTCATGTACTGGATAGTTATGATCATGCTTCTTCAACTGTCTCGAAGTATAAGCAATAACATGTCCATGCTGCATCAGGACTGCACCCATCCCCGGATAAGAGGCGTCCGTGTAGATATGGAATCCTTCGCTCCCAGATGGAAGCGCAAGAATGGGGGATGAGATGAGTCGGTCCTTCAGCTCCTGAAAAGCCGTCTCGCACCGCTCTGACCAAACAAAATCTGCGTCCTTCTTCGTCAAGGACGTGAGGGGGAGTGCTATCCTCGAGAATCCCTCCACGAACTTGCGATAATACCCTGCTAGTCCCAAGAAACTACGGATGTCAGATGCGGTCTTCGGTCGTGGACAATCCCTCACTATCTCTATCTTGGCTGGGTCCACTGCTAATCTAGCCCCACTGATCGTGTGCCCCAGGAAAGCCACCTCCTGCAGCCAGAACTGGAACTTTGAAAATTTTGCGTACATCTGGGTCTCCCTCATCCTCTGCAAGACCTGCGCCAGGTGCTCCGTATTCTCCTCCCGAGTCCGAGAATATATAAGAATGTCGTCGACGAATACAATCACGAAGCGGTCTAAGAAAGGCTCGAATACACGGTTCATTAGACTCATGAATGCGGCAGGGGCATTCGTGAGCCCAAAAGGCATCACCGTGAACTCGTATAATACATAACGTGAACTAAATGCCGTCTTCGGTATATCCTCTTCCCTGATACGGAGCTGGTAGTAGCCGGATCGCAAATCTAGCTTGGAGAACCAGAAGGCTCCCTGCAGCTGGTCAAATAACTCATCTATCCGAGGCAGAGGATAGGTATTGCGGACCGTTAACCGGTTCAGCTCCCGGTAATCTATACATAGTCGCAATGACCCGTCCTTCTTCTTCACAAAGAGAACTGGCGCTCCCCACGGCGATGAACTGGGCCGCACAAATCCTGACTCGACTAGCTCCTGTAGTTGAGTCCTGAACTCTGCTAACTCCCTGGGAGCCCTTCTGTAGGGTGCCCGGGACACCAGCCTCGCTCCCGGTACTAGCTGAATCCTGAAATCCAAGTCTCTAGCAGGTGGTAGCCCGGGCAATTTCTCCGGGAATACGTCGGAGAAATCCCGGCCACGGGAATATCTGAAATAATCGTCTCTGCTCACACCATCTCGAAGCAGATAAGATAAACTTCTTCTCCCTGCTTGTGGGCCTTCACAGCCTGTACAGAAGATAATAATAGGTGGCAGATAGGCTGAATACCTTCGATTATAACATGAGAGTCGCCATGCCTTAGCGTGATCATCCTGGACGGACAATCTATCTGAGCATGGTTCCGGTGTAACCATGTCATGCCCAAAATCAAGTCGAAGTCCTGCAGCTTCAGAATAGATGCTGGCGCCTCAAATGCCTTGCCGCCAATCTCGGCCTCCATGTCACAATGTGCAGTGGTCTGCAGCTCTGACCCATCGGGTAGACGCACCCTCATCTCTAGTCCAGGAAACCTCTCCACGCCTTCGAGTCCGTCGATGAAGGCCTCAGATACGAACGAATGTGAAGCACCCGTGTCGAAGAGAGTATGAGCGGGCTTGCCGCTGATCATAACTATGCCTGAGATTTGTTTACGTTAAACTTAATTGTTATCCTATAGTTCCAGGTACTATATAATTGAAAATTCAAGAAATTTAATCATTAACTTAAGTACCTGTGATAACCTCCTCGGGGTTCCTCTGCTCTGTGAGGTCCAAGGCGTATATCTGCTCCTGCTCGCGTCTCCTGCCGTGATATCCCCGGCCTCGGCCTCGTCCTCGGCCCTGCTGTACTGGGGCCACTGGAGGTGGAGGAGGAGGAGGGGGATGGAATTGATGCGGGCACTCCGACCTAATGTGCCCGGGCTGGCGGTATCCGTAACAAACGACCTATCGGTGGCCTCGGTCATCCTGTCTCCTCGGATCATGCATCTGTAAAGGTGGGGGAGCCAATGCTGGAGGAGGCCCCTACTCCTGCCTGAAGTTGGGACGACGACGTCCCCCACCCTTCTTGTATCCGATAGTCCTGCCTCTCTGAGAGCCCCTGCAGCTCTCTACTGATGTCGACCCATCAAATTGTCTCTTCCCTCCGGCTCGCACCATCAGCTGGTCAGCCTCCAGCTTCTTTGCCATCTCGATGATCTGCCTAGATGTACCATGAGAAATGAACAGCAAGGCCTGCCTCAAATCGTGCCTGAGGCCCCGGTAGAACCTCTTGGCATACCTCCTATCATCGGTATCCTGAATCCCTGCGAACCTGGCCAAATGAGAGAACTCTCTCTGATACTCGATCACCGATCTAGTCCCCTGCCTGAGGTTCAAAAACCTCTCCTCCAAGGAATCTCTGTCCGTAGCAGAGACGAAGTGCTCCAGAAACACATCGCCAAACTCCTCCCATGATATCTCTGACAGCTCAAAGTCCGCATATGTAGACTCTCGCACCGATTTCCGCCATCTCTTCACATGAGCCTCTAGCGCAGATATGGCTAGAGGTACTGCCTCGCCGACTGGGCAGCTGATGCCTGCTAAGATCTCGTGTATGGCCTCCAGCCATTCTTCCATCTTTACCGCATCCTCTGTCCCACGGTACGTCGGTGGGGACAGGCTCTTGAATGCACTCAGCCAGCTCGACCCCGGATTTGGCTGTGGAGCCGGGACTTGCTGGGATCTGAAGGCATCCAGAATCGCCATCATGGTCTGCCCCATCTCCGTATGTAGGAATGGAGTGGCAGCTGGAGGGGGAGGAGCCACATTTTGCGGCGCGACGACCTGTGGAGGTTGCATAAAGGTAAGGTTAAAACAGAACTGGCCTAACTCATTGTACTTTGTGGACCATTTATATGACTTTTGCACATGGGCACACCACTGCTTCCGCTGCATAGTTTGTCCGCAAACTAATGCTCGGGCGGGGTGGTCCCATGTTGTGGACTTCTTTCTCATATGATCGTTGTTCAAGTGATACCAGTTTGTAAGACCCCCCTCCCCCTTACCAAGGAGGGCTACCGGGTCTCATGCCCAGAACCGCCGTCTTACGGTGGCACTAACTCACGGGTTAGTCGACACCGCAACACGCCGATCCTGCCGGTTAGTACGATCATTTAACCTGTAGGCCAATATGAGAAGAAAAATAAACAGTATGTAAATCCATTAGTCCACAAGTCACATGGTACAATCATATAAATGAAATGAAAAGTACATCTATATAGTCCACAGAAGAGTACAAAAGAAAGAGTAATAAGGGCTTATGCCCAGTACATCAAAATCACTCTATCTCAAAATAAATAAAAGCGGAAGCTGTACTAAAACATCAGATCTCGTCCCACCTGAGGACGCACAGTAGTGGTAGTAGCCTGCTGAAGTGGTATCTGCTCCTCAAGTCCTCCCTCCTTGACGTGCTGGTGCACCATCTCCACGGGCTCCTAAAAATAGTTTGGTCACCGACCATTAGTCAAAAAGACTAAGTCGTTTCCTCCGCACCTCGCCCCGCAGCTCCTAGGCACCGAGCGGGAGGACGAAGCGGAGGACAACAAGGGGTAGCAAAAGTGGAAGCAGGTGACAGAATCTAACTAGCAGTTGTAATAAGTAATAATGATCTACTTTAGCAGTTCTAAGTATAGTACAAGTAAGTAAGAGCGGTACAGTAAGGAAGTAAAGACAGCAGTAAAAGCAAGTAAATAACTAGTCTACCACTATACTATCATCACAAACGTACCCTAACTTATATATATTCTCATACAAATATATAAGTTAGGATTTCCAGGAAATTTAACTTATCATATAAAAGAGCACATACTCATTTATATGATAAGGATCTATGAAGCGTATGACCTAATATGAATGAATGTTATGATGTAATTTTATGCACAGGATAGTGCAACTCACACACAACGACTCTGTGATCACAAACCTTTAGTTCCCACTTTTTGAGAGCTAGCATCACTCTCGGGTACCACCGCTGTGGCTACGGCAGCAGCGGAGCGGGCGTCTCCGCTTCTAGACCGGTATGCACACTACCAAGCCTTAGACCCCTCACATACACCTCTGTACACGTCCAAGGTGCACTCTAGAGTCTCGCATACGTACTTTGCTGACAACTCGTCAGTCTTGTTGGGTCGGATGTGCGTTATCGGGGATCGTCCTCCAGACCGCAGTGTAAAACAACCCACTGGCCCCTCTAACCCTCACAACCGCCTGGTGCACCGTAATGCCATCGGTGTGACGAATGGCCAGTACCGCATGCCCCGCCACTATATTTATACACATGCAAGTATTTCATTCTGAGCCTCCCGCTCGCAGGACCAAACCCGTCCTGAAACCCTCAAACCCAAACCCGGGTGAGAACGCACATTAATGCCTTTATACCAACTCCCTCAAACCCTCAACGGGTGAGCATATATCATGAATCTCTCCAACTCTACACGGGTGAGAAGGTAGAACAATGCCCTAACCTATTAGACTACTCTTCTCTACGGGTTATTATACTTAGAGATTTAAGGTTAATCCCAGGACTGCCCCCGGTATTCCCTGTGAAGGGCTTTCAAGGGGCACTAGGAACTGTGTTGGGATTACGCCCAGCATTCCCTTTCGCAAGGATATTTATTTTAGTTGATGCCTACCCATGTTTCACCTCAGCTCTCTTTATTGCTCCGGTACAACCCTAGTGACTTAAGATGTTACCGGGAAACCGACGGTCTTCCGTCGACCCCCACTCCAGTTGCTAACTAAAGACTTGCACTTTTGATCCCTCACTAAGACAATACTACCCACCAGGGTTATACATGTTGCACTCTCTTATTTCTTCTGATAATCAATCCCCTGGTAACCCCTAAGGCAGGACCTATTTATGTTATATGCAGACCATGTCCTATTATTACCCTAAAAATGAGATCTTCCAAACCTTAAGGCATCTTGCCCCTAAATATTTATCCTAGGGTGGTATGGGCTAAGGGAACTACCCTATGAATTCTCATAATTTTCCTTGGCAAAATAATCCTTTAATTAAATCTTTTAAATTAATTACTAGGTCACTTTACACATGAAGTAGTAAGATTTAACATCCACTGACCTAGGTAATTTTTTCTGAGTTGTATAATGATAAAATATTGCTGTCCACAGAGTTTCATAATTTTCCTTTAATTAGTTATTCCAATTTCTTATTTAATACCAAATTCAAATAAATTCCATTTTCCAAATGAAGTATAGGCAATATGTAATCCAAAATTCCAGGAAAATTACAGAACATATAAAACATGAATAATTGACTATTGGCAGAGTTTCAACAACTTATATTGTGTAATGGCGTATCAATTTCCATTCTTACATATTTACCAAAAATGTCTTTATATTAATTTAAAAACTATCAGCACATCCATTAATTCTGAAAAATTTATGCAAGACTAATAATATAATTTTATAGCACTAGAATTAATTCCAAATTTTTCTGAGGTGCATATCCATCATTTCAAGAATTAAATGAAATAAGGGTAAAATGGGCATTTTAAGATATTTTATTCCAAAAGCTCTTCAAATAGAAGGATCAAATTTTTCCTAAGTCAACTGTAACCCTATCTATATCTTGGCAAAGTTTGAGGATTTGTGCTTGAGGAAAACCTATTTTCCAAATTTATTTCCAAAAGAGCTATATTTAAAATAAATTCCAATAAATGGGATTTTTGATTCCAAAAATCCCATGATTAATTTGAGGGATGAAATTTACCCTAATGAACCACTTTAAACAAATCCAAGATTTTTGCATGCCTCCATTGGGCTGAATACACAATATTTGAACTTTTGCTATTAGCACACCAAGGCAAAATATGAATTAACACATGCAAGTGGATTCTCCAACATACAGTGATCCAAAGGTGCTGAAAGTTTTATCATGCACCAAGGATGTCCCCAATGACCTACCACCAAGATTTGGGGCCATGGGGAGGCATATAGCTCCATATATTTCACTTATTTACATTTTGACATTTTGACCAAAACTATAGGAAAGATTGTTTCACAAATTCCTAAATTTTGGCAGGGGCTAAGTATGCCCTAATCATGCATGTACCCAAAATTTTGGGCCATGGTGATTTCTGGTTTGACTTGGGCATCCAAATGAGTTTCTGCCTAGTTTAGGACCAGTCCTAGGAGAAATGCCCTACAGGACTGTACACTACACCAAATCACAACTTTAAGGTGGCACTTAAAGGTAAGACAGTCAGCTACACTTTTCATTTAGGGACTAGTTCCTGGCAATGCATCTAAGAGGCCTAAAAATAACATGCAAAAGGACTGTTTTTATGTGACAGAATTTACACTATGCATCACATTTAAATTAAATCATTTTAATAGATTTGCACGAATCTTAAAGCGTAACCGACGGGATCCGTTCATCTTCTCCAATGGGTTAACGGCTGAGATCGAGTTTTCCTGGGTGATGTTTGCTGGCGGTTTCCGGACAGCTGAGCCACCACCACAGCCGGCGGATGTTGCCACCACCTTCGTTAAGGTGGGGGTAGCGTTTCCCGACGGTGGGGCCGCCGGAGTTGGCTCCTCCGGCGAACCCGAGCAAGAATAAAATGCCCGGATTTATTCATTTTCCTCTCATGGCATCGGGCTCGATTGATCCCGATATCTCCCTAAATGGATCTAGAAATCTAGTATAGGTAGAGGTGAGGTGAAACGAATCTAGATTGGGGCTTGGCTGCGGGTCAGACGGCGGTTTGCCATGGTGGTGGTGCACCGGCGAGCTCCACCCTGATTCCTTGATTCTCCACTATTTTCCATGATCCAGCACTCGAATTCCACTCCTTTATACCTCCTGAAGCTGTTGGTGAGGTCTGTTTGGACTGAGGTGGAGTATATGGGGGGGATATTACCTATGTAAGTTCGGTTGAGCTTTGGTTGCTCCGACCCAGCTGCCAAGTGGCTCTCAACCCCTGTTTTCTGCTGGAATGGAGAGAGGAGGTCGGCCATCTGGGTTTGGGCTGATAAATTCAGCTGAAGGGGTGGCCATGTGGCCACCATTCCCTTCTTCTCCATTTCTCTCTCCTCCTTCTCTCAAAATCCCAATTCTACCCCCTTGCATGTATTCTCTCTCCTGATTTAGAGGGGTAGGACTGGTCTTGTTCACTTGGGCTGGCCATGGGCCAATTTTGGTGGGCTTGGTCCAATGGAGGATGGCTTGGTCTTCATTTCACTCTTTTAGGTCAATTTGTTGACTTATTGACTTGGGGAGTTGACTTAGTCAACATGGTGGGTGAACTGACCCTACTTGGTGGAAATGGGTCTAGTGGCACCACCCAACTTGGGTTGGGTCAAGGGGGGTGCCCTACTTAGGCTAATTGGGCTTATGAGTGTGGGTTTGACCAAATTAAGCCCAAGGTTGACTTTGGTCAATTGCGGTCAAAGTGTTGACCTAGTGACATGCCCTAGGGTCCACTTAGATTGTTTTTAGGGTTAGGGCAATGTAGTGGGGTCATGGTGTGACTAGGGTCCCAACTTAGGCTAGTTTGACCTAGTTTGGCTATGGTCCTAAAGTGGGCCCCACATGGCTACCACCCACTACCTAGGGTCAAACCTAGTTGGTCCCGTTAAATCTCACCCCATGCCTAACCCAATCTAAGTTGAGGGGTCCAGAAGTAACATGGGATGTTACAATGTATACCTTAAATCTTAATGATTAATGAAATAAATAATGCTAAAGTACCTGGAGTATGGCAGTTGAAGTGCCTGGGTGCCAATATCAAAAATTTGAAATTGACAGAGATTTTGCATCTGATTTTTCTAGTGAGATATTATTTCTCGAGAAGAAGAAATTTTTTTCTCGACTACAAGGTGTCTTGTTCTCGAGTAGAGTTATTTTTCTCGAGAAGCAAGTCGAATGTTCTCGAGAATAAATGAGGTACTTGAGAAATGAAGTAAAGACTTAGAGTTTTCTTAATTTTTGAAAAGTAATCTGACTCTGAAATTAGTTGTGTGGCCCTTTTCTTTAGCATTCATTGTTGAGCATGCCAAATTCTGTTTTGAATAACAAGAACTTGGCCTTGTCCAGTGGCTTCATGAATATGTCTGCAACCTGCATGTTAGTTGGAACATACTAGAGATTTATGTCTCCATGCTCCACATGCTCCCTGATGAAATGGTACCGCAGCTCTATCAGCTTTGTCCGGCTGTAAGAGACTGAGTTGTTGGCTATTGCAATTGCACTGGAGGAGTCACAAAACAGTGGAACGTCCTTGACCTTCAAGTTATAGTCTTTAAGTTGATTCTTGATCCAGAGTAATTGTGCGCAACAACTGCCGACAGAAATGTATTCTGACTCGGCCATTGAAATTGCGATATAATTTTGCTTCTTTCTGCTCCATGAGATGAGTCTCCTTCCAAGGGATTGGCAAGTCCTGGAAGTGCTCTTTCTATCATCTTTACTACATGAAAAATCTGCATCTGAAAAGCCAATTAGTTCGCTATCATTACTTCTTGGGTATCATAATCCAAGATTTGGTATGCCCTTAAGATATCTCAAAATCCTCTTTATAGCAGTGTAATGAGATTTCTTAGAGTTCATCTGATATTTAGCACACACGCACATGTTGAAAACATAATGTCTGAACTACTAGCAATAAGGTAAAATAAGGATCTAATTATGCTTCTGCACTTGGTTTCATCAAAAAGTTTCCCTTTCTTATCCTCGTCTAGAGACATAGCTGAACCCATTGGAGTCCTCATAGAGGTTGCACTCTCCATTCTGAATTTCTTAATCAACTCTTTGGTGAACTTTGTCTGAGAGATGAAAATTCCATCCTCAGATTATTTCACCTAAAGTCCTAAGAAATACTTCAGCTCTCCCATAGTGATCATTTCAAACTTCCCTTGCGTAAGTTTGGAAAACTTCTTGCAAAGGTTGTCATCAGTAGAGCCAAAAATGATGTCATCAACATAAATTTGCTCTGGCAAAATCTTGCCTTTTACTTTACTAAGAAATAATGTCTTGTCTATCTTTCCCCTTGTGAACATGTTATCAAGAAGAAAGTTAGACAACATTTCTTACCAAGCTTGTGGAGCTTGTTTTAAACCATATAGTGCTTTAACTAGTAAATAAACAAAATTAGGATGTTCAGGATCAACGAAACCTGAATGTTGTTCCACATACACTTCTTTCTTTATGTCACCATTAAGGAAAGCTGACATCATGTCCATTTGGTAGACTGTGAAGCCTTTGAGTGCAGCATATGATAGGAACAACCTGATTTCCTCCAGTCTTGCCACTGTAGCAAATGTCTGATCGAAGTCGATTCCTTCTTCTTGTATGTACCCTTTGGCGACGAGTCTGGCATTGTTCTTGATTTTTTTTCCATCTGTGTCCATCTTATTTTGGTAGACCCACTTTGTTCCAATCACATTCTTTCCTTTGGGTCTTGGCACAAGCTTCTAGACTCGGCAAAATTTGAAATGGTTTAGTTCTTCTTCTATTGCCATTACCCAAGATGTGTCCTTGTTTCCTTCCTCAAACTTCTTTTGCTCAACCTGCGGGAGAAAACTCAAATACAAATTCTCATTAGTTGTACCTCTACGTGTTCTGACACCATCATGAAGGTCTCCTATGATTTGATCAATTAGGTGATCCTTCAAGTGTCTGAGCTCTAAAGTCTAAGCATCTGGAGCTTCCTCTATCGTTGGGGTGACTTCATCAGCTTGAATGTCATCTTCATCATGGTGATCAACCTCTCCAATTGGGGTTGGAATGGTGATCTTGACGAACTCTTGACCTTTTTCCTTAACTGGTTCATCCAAGCTTAATTTCTTTAGTCTTGAACATGTATCTTCAACAAACACACTAGAGGAGCTATTGTGCACCAAGCTCATCTCATTAAATACAACAATAATAGATTCTTCTACCACCAGGGTTTTCTTGTTAAAAATCTTATATGCCTTACTATGGCTACAATATCCTACGAAAATAGCTTCAAAACTCTTTTAACTGAATTTAGTGGTGTGATACTTCCATTGTTAAGTACGAAGCATTTACTACCAAAGATTCTAAAGTATGATATAGTCAGTTTCCTGCCGTTTAGTAGTTCGTAAGGAATTTTATCATGGTTCTTATTTATGAGTACTCTATTTTGCACGTGACACGCAGTGTTGACGGCTTCAGCCCAGAAGTATTTTGGGAGTGAGGCATCACTCAACATGGTTCTGCAGGCCTCTATGAGTGTTCTATTACTTCTCTCAGTGACTCCTTTCTGTTAAGGAGTACAAGGAGTGGAAAACTCATGAAAGATACCTAGGCTTTTATAGAATTCTGTCATGGCCCCAGATTTAAACTATATTCTATTGTCACTTCTGATTTTGACAACTGAACAGTTGTATTCATTCTGGATCTGCCTGACAAAATTTGTGAAAATATCAAAAGTATCTGACTTGTGTTTTAGAAATAACACTCATGCAAAAAAATAGTAGCCATCTATAATAACCAGTGTATAATCCTTACCTCACAAACTTCTAATTTGCAGGGGACCGAACAAGTCCATATGAAGTAGGTGTAAGCACTTATTGGAATCTTTGCCAATAATACTTTTAAAAGTATCCATTTTTTGTTTGTCTTTTACACATGCGTGACAAGGTCTATCTTTGACACACTTAACATTGGGTGCATCACGTACTAATTCACTACTAAAAAAAAAACTTTCGGCCAGGGCAAATTTCCCTGTCAAAAAGTCCAAAATAGTGGCAAAACGTTTTAGCCACGGTCTAGCGACGGGAAACTTCTGTGGCTAAAGTCGGCGTGGATAAAACTTTTAAGCCACGAATTAGCAGTAGCAAATAGTATTAGCCATGGTAAAATAAGGTCGTGGCAAATAATCCAACTATTAGCCACGGTATGAAACGCGGGCTAAAAGTAAACTCATCATTTTAAAAAAAACTATTTGCCACAGTTACAAGCCGTGACAATTACTAATTTTTTTTAAAAAAAAACACATTCAAAATACTGTAGTACAGTTGCAAATTGTTACAACTATAAATTAATGAGATACACGCTCAATTGTGACTCAGCCAAGCCAGACCCCTTCATTGATGCAGCTTTTAATCTCTCAAGATGGCATCACACTCCGCAAGTCTCTCGAAAGGGAGACTGGAACATATATTTTCTATGACAGGCATAACCTTCACATTAAGATATTTGGATCTCCAAATAAAGCTGTTGTTGTTGAGGAAAGACTGATCCAATCCGCAAGTTGGAATAATTGATAAGCAATCAATTTCAGGTTGAATTAAAATTTAGAATGCTTCAATTAAATCATATGCGAAGAAATCATATTCATAATTATATGACTTTCACCAAATACACATCCAAGAGCAATAATAATGCCATTTATTGAAAGTTGTATTCATGACAAGAATAAAATCAAAATAATTATCAAATTAAAAGATCAAGAAAACAAAACAATGACATACATAACCCTACACTGTATCTTTTCAGCATTGCTAAACATAAGCAAATGAAGAATATGTCCAGTGTGTAGCTGACATTAAACACTGTATTTTAATATACCATAATCATGATCGGCGGGGAATAGCAAGCCCAAAAATAATTTACCAAAAAAAAATAAAAATCGTTAGTTGTAAGGAGATCCTTACCTGGCTTGAAGAACAATGAAAGCCCAAAATCTTCATGAGAACAGACAACATGAAATCCACCTTCGTGGTCATAATATTCCTCCAAATCTATTGAAAGAGGTCCTCCAGAGGTTCGGTGCAGATCTTGAAGGGCTTAAGTTACTCATACCGGAGTTCAGCTAACTCTCAACACCTGGCGGCACATCATTTCTGCTCGGGGTAGCATGAAACAAAAACAGAAGGTGGAAGTAGTGGTTTTGAATATGTAAAATCACTAAATGGCCATTTTCTTGTAACAGAAACTCCAGAAACAATATGTCCCATTTGCTTATGTGACATGGATATATCCTTCTGCCTTGAGTCATGTGGTCACAAGTTCTATCAGGGCTGTCTTGTGAACCAGTGTGATGTCGCTATAAGGTCGCGTGATGTGTTCCCTTTGTGATGCACAAAGGAGGGTTGCTCGAGCCTTTTTGTACTCGTAAATCTTAAATCCCTTCTGATAGGAGAGAAGCTCGAGGAACTCTTCCAAGCATCAGTTTTATAGTTTGTAACCACAAGTGCTGGGGCTTACCGCTTCTGCCCGAATCCAGACTGTCCCGGGATCTACAAAGTAGTTGTTTCGAAGGATGAAGCAGATGCTGATAAGACATTTATGTGTGGAGCTTGCTGTGTAGAGGCGTGTAGATGCTGTCATCTCGAATATCATGCATTAATCAGCTGTGAGTTGTACAAGGAGTATAAAGACAGTCCAAATGTATCACGTACTATTTGATTGGCGATTGGGGAGGGAAAATGTGAAGGATTTCCCTAGCTGTAAGCATGTGATTGAAAAGGTAGATGGATGCAACCACATCGAGTGTCGGTGCGGACACCATATTTGCTGGGTGTGCCTCCAGGTGTTCGCCTCCAGCAAATAGTGCTACACGCACCTGAGGTCTTCTCATGAAGGCTGATTTTTTGGGCATATCATGTGTATTAATTATAGATGTGCATATGTCAACATATATATATGTATATCTCTATATATATGAATAAAACATAGGGCCGTCCCTGAAGTCTCCTCTAGATGTCAAGAGTTTCTAGGGCAATTTTCAATCTATTTTAAGGTATGGAATTTTAATTTGATAATAATGTTTTCCACTTCATAATCTGAATGAAGCAGTTTCAATTTTTCTGTTTCATTTCTAACACAGTTTTGTTTGTTTGAATGTAGTTCCTCTAGATGCTGAAGAATTGGAACTTCACAACTATTGAAACTAAAAATCTAAGTCTCCTGTGGAGTTCGCCCTTGGGGAAGGGGTGGTCTCGCACCTACTTCACTCCTGCAAGCAAAACAACAAAGAAGACAAGGAAAGACCGACCCAAGGACTCGGCAGGGAGGTCCCACCACACACCTGGAAGATCTCAGAGCGATTCCCCTCCTTAGCCAGAGGCCGAGCTAAGGTACCCTCAGAAAGCACTTGAAAACTGGAGCAGGAAAGCATAGGAAGCCCTGCCTCCTGGGGTAACCCTTGGGTCCTATTTATAGTTTTTAGAATCTGAACTACCAATAACAAAACAGAACTGACCTGAAGTTACCAAAATACCCTTGGTTGGGTCTGCCAACAGCCAAAATCCGCTGTTTTGAAGGGATATAGGCAGACCAGTGGGGGTAAAATAGTAAAAAGTACCTCTCACATCCAGGCGAGCTGGGGAGCTTGATCACCTCGGCAGGTCCTTCTCTCCTGCTGTTGCCAAGCTCCGTTGCGAGGGCGCGAGCTGGGATGGTGAGCTTGCCCACCCCTTGGTCGCCATCAGTTAACCTGAGCTTGACGATTCTTGGACTAGCTCGGCGAATGCCGAGCTCTGGGTCGACGAATGCTGATCTCTATTCAACGAATGCCGATCTCCGGTCGACGAATGCCGAGCTCGGGCTCGGCTTCTCTACTGCCGAGCTCGCCCACTATCTTCAACCCGATCTATCTGGTTCCTGGCAACCTTGCTCGCCGAACACGGGGTTGTACATAATCCCCGCTCTTTTTGAGCCTTGCAAAGCTCGGAAAGAAACATCCAACCCTAAGTGTACGGCGAGCGCAGGGTGGCGAGTTGGAGGTAATCTTTGGGTGGGGTCCACCTGCGGCTATATATATATACCTGCATACCTGCTTGGCTCTTGACCTTCCCTTTGCACTAACCCTGCCAAGATGCCGCTCCCCCAGGAGATCCAAGAGCGCCTCAACTGAGCTCGCCAGGCCTCGGCTGCTCGCGTGGCCGCTCTGTCAGCGGTCCCGTCCAATGTTCCTCAAGTTGACTCTGCCGAGCCCAGCTCAAAGAGGTCGAGGTCATTCCCCAAAGCTCCCGAGCCAATTTATGAAGACCTGAGGACCACCCTGGAGATGGGCACCGGCTCGTCCACTCGGATAGTTCTTGAGAAGGATAGAGGGGTTGTCATGGTCGGCGACGACCCGGACGGTCAACCTGATGGCGGTGGCATCACGCCGCGATAGCCCACACCACGAGGCGAGGCCGTTCTTACAAACTCGCGGTTCACGACACCGGATATCCATCCACGGGACATGACTCTTCTCTTCAGGATACTGCCAGTTAGCCCGCAGAGGCCGAATTCGCCGGTGTGCGCTCCCTCTCCTCGGCGAACTGACGTGGCCGCGGGGGCGGGTCTGGGGACCATCCCCACCTCGGGATTCGAGCTTCTCCCGCTGTGGACTCACTGCCCAGGTCGCGGGAAGGATCTGAGTTTCATCCCTCCCCGCATCTCCTTCGAGCTGCCGAGCTCATCAGGTCAATTTTATTTGGACTCTTACCACATGAACTTTTCCTGCATTCCCCCTCCTGCTGATACTTATCTTCACAGCTCCCCCCAGCCAGTCCGCTGCTGAGGAATCTTCGCGGGCAGCCCACTACTCCCCCCTCCCCTCCCCAAGCTCACTGGACTCTTACCTGGGTCCTGAAGTGGATCAAGGCGAGCTGACGAGGAGGGAGGTCAAGATTCTCAAGAAGCTGGTGTGCGGGCTGCGCGAGGTGCAGGGGGTCAACGAGACGCTACAACGCGACTATGCGCATCTCGCCGACGAGGTGCGAAGCGGCCAGGCTGGTGAGCTGATGTCCCTCTCCCGGCTTCTGGCCGAGATAGATGATGGACTATCCGTGGCGCAGAGGAATTCTGGGAGGATCCGCGAGCTGCTCCGCGCGCGGCAGTCTGGGGGCAAGAGACGCGAGGCCGGGGTAGGTAACAGGGCGGCTCCTTTACCGAGCCGACCGGTACTCACATCCTGATGCTCCACCTGCTCGCGCGCCCTGCTTTTTATTCCTGAACTTGTTCTCTGTAATAAGTAGTTTTTAGAATATTCTTGGACATGCATTATTCAAATAATGTACTGCGATGTTTGACTTAGCCTTGGTTGGGACGCGCTGGAAGTTGACGAGCTGGGGTGGCGAGTAGGGGTGGCGAGCTGGGCTGATTGGATGGCCTGACCCCAGATTTCGTCTTCTATAAATAACCCCCCCTTTTACCAACCCCCGTACTGTGCTTTTATTGCTCTCTCTCCCTGCGTCTTTTCTCCTTTTCTACTCGCGCTCTTCTTCTTCCTCTGCGAACATGGGCAAGGCCATCCCTGATGCCGACGGCCGCTCCAAGTGCGCGTAGCACTTCACTGACTATTGCTTCTTCGAGGGGCATACCAGCGAGGAGGAGCTCGGGGAGTTCAAGGCTGAGTATGCGCCGCCAGGCTTCGAGGCGCGCAGGCCGAGGGAGGGGGAGGCTATCAACACTTTCTACGAGGACGAGCTCGCCTTCCCCATCTCGCATTTTGAGATGGGGTTGCGCCTCCCCCTCTGGCCGGAGATCTGGCAAATCCTGAAATACTATGGTGCAGTACCCGCGCAGTTGAAATCCAACGCCGTCGCGATGATGGTGGCGTTCGTGAGCTACCTCCAGCGGGAGAAGATTGTGTTCAACCTGACAGTGTTCAGGAAGCTCTTTTCTTACAAGGCGACGCCGGATGCGGTCGCCTACTTCGGCGGCTCGCTGATCAAGGTTTGCAAGATCACGAACAAGCATCACACTTGGATGACTAAGATCGCCTTCATCAAGGGCGATCTCGGCAACATCCCCTACTCGCCCCAGCAGAAGGGCGAGGAGGTCTACCGTCCCCCTGCTGTGTCTGACAATGATGCCGAGCTCCATAAGTACTCTCTCCATAAGGACTTCAAGGTCTCCTTCCTGCAAAGGGGCCTTGACTCGCTCCCCCCCCCCCCCCGTTCTACCTGGTGAAGGTATCGTTCTCTTCTCTTCTTGCCGAGCTCACCCGATGGCCGAGCTCGCCATATTGCTGCTGAGTTTCTTCTAACTTTATCCAAGTATTTTCTTGCAGGGGAGCGGATAATTCCTACGAACCCACCGTTTGCGGATCCGGGGTCGCACCCGGACCCCTTTGCTCGCAAGAATGTGGCGGCGGCGGCCTGCCGAGATGAGGCGGCCCTCTCCCAACCCTCTTACAGCAACAGGCGGCCTGAGGATGCATGGTCGAACCCGCCACACTGCCAGCGGCTGCCAAAGAAGATGAGGAGAGCCCTGATGGCTCTACGGGGGCAACAACAACAACAACATCAGCGGCCCAGCCCCAAATACATAAGCTCATCTGAGACCCTTCCCGACGCGTCGCCAGAGAGCCCGCTGAAGGAGGTCACCAGCAAAGGCCGGAAGAGCAGCGAGGCCCCCTCTTCTGCGACGGCGATCTCTCCACCTCCCTCGGTGAAGAGGGCGGCTCGCGAGTGCGATGCGCCGAAGCAACATCCCCTCTTTAACTTCGGTGGGCGGTGGAAGGACTCGGCGGGCGAGCCCATGCTATAGTGGGATGAGCTGGCCCACCAGGTCTCTATCTCCACTATGCATCCATCCTGGCATGACCGCGAGCCCGCCACCGGTCATGCTTATGCCCTCGGCTTCGGCCTATATGGCTGCGAGGATGACGAGGCCTACAAGAATATGACCCTCCGGCAGCTCGGCCATGAGGGTCTGCAGGCCCACCTGCGGACCATGGAGCTCCACCACATGCTGACTCGCCGCAGCTTTGCCCTCAGCAATCAACTCCAGAAAGCTGAGTAGGCTCGCGACGTCGCCAAAGACAAAGTCGCTGATCCGGCGAGACGGCTCGGCATCGCCGAGGGTCTTCTCGCCCAGGCCGCCGACGGGTTGGTAAGTGTCAAGCACTCCTCTTCTCTTTTACTTAGAACGTTCTGCGATGATACTAAATCAAATTTTCTCTTTACCAGGATGCCAAGACTGCAGGGGAGCTTCAGGCTCGCAATGCCGGGGAAGGGGAGGAGATTGGCCGGCTGTGCGCCTGCCTTGCCGAGCTGGAGGAGGCGAACGCGAAGCTGAAGGAGGAGAATCAGCACCTCAACCGTGAGTACCGCTGCCAGGCGGAGATTTTCTTCCCAGCCCGCGACGTCGACCCTACCGTCCCCTATAAGAGGCCACGGATCTTTGGCGAGGCCGATCTCGCCGAGAGGTTGCAGATCAACTCCATCCAAGCGGCCGAGTGCACCCTCCAAATGATGGACACGGTGGTGCTGGTGAAAGGGTGCGAGGAGGTCTCCGCTAGAGACCTGATGCCGAGCTTGTTCCCGGCAACGCCGCCCAGTGAGAAAGAGGAAAGCATGGACGCGATGTTCGGGAAGGGCTTTCTGGACCAGCCAGATGAAGCGGAGGACTAGTTCGGCGGGGGGGGGGGGGGGGGGGGGGAGGCCTGAATGTGTACATCTTCTTTTTTGGTTTACTCACCGAGGCGAGCCCCTGTAAACATCTATTGTAAACACCTTTATCTAATGAAAGAGATTTTTGATCATACCCATGCCATTTTTGTGTTTTGTTGTCTATTTGCTGTGCTCTGTATGTCCGCGAGTGCTTCCCCAGGCGACCTCGCGCAGGCATATATTGTGAGTAGGATAGTCATTATTACGCGCCCGTGAGAGGGTAAATTTTGGGTGCTTGCCGAGCTTCAGACAATTCGCGAGCGGGCTGCTCTTCGCCCTTGTCACGCCACCTCATCTCGTCCGCGAGCCGTCCAGGTTGAACTCAGAGAAATTCTTCTAAGTAAAATAGACGAAGGGGTGAAGTGCCCTGGCCTGGCTCGCCTTCTTTCAGCGAGGTCCTGAGACCTGGCTTGCCACCACTTTGCCACTGCCGAGTTGGGTTGGGCGAGTCCAAACTCACCGGTGCAGAATCCCTTTGTCAATGCCGAGCTGGGTTGGGCGAGTCCAAGCTCGCCTATGCAGAATCCCTTTGCCGATGCCGAGCTGGGTTGGGCGAGTCCAAGCTCGCCTATGCAGAACCTCTTCTCCCTTATTCCTTGGCATTCGAAACTTCTTGGTCTTTGCCTGGCGATTTCAAGGACGATACCATCGAGTGACTTCCTGCCCTGCCAGCTAAGTGAGAGCGTGACAGCGGGATCTGCTCGAGGCCCAAGGATGACACCGAGTGACTTCCATCCCTGCCAACTAGGTGAGAGACTGACAACGAGATCTGCTCGGGGTCCACTATCAATACCATCGAGTGACTTCCAGCCCCGCCAGCTATGTGAGAGCCTAACAGCAGTATCTGCTCGAGGCCCAAGGATGACACCGAGTGACTTCCAGCCCTGACAGCTAGATGAGAGCCTAATAGCGGGATCTACTCGGGGTCCACTACCAATACCATCAAGTGACTTCGAGCACTGCCATCTAGGTGAGAGCCTGATAGCGGGATCTGCTCGAGGCCCAAGGATGACACCGAGTGACTTCCAGCCCTTCAAGCTAGGTGAGAACCTGACAGCGGGATCTGCTCGGGGTCCACTACCAATACCATCGAGTGACTTCCAGCCCTACCAGCTAGGTGAGAGCCTGACAGCGGGATCTGCTCGAGGCCCAAGGATGACACTGAGTGACTTCCAGCCCTGCCAGCTAGGTGAGAGCCTGACAACGGGATCTGCTCGAGGCCCAAGGATGACACTGAGTGACTTCCAGCCCTGCCAGCTAGGTGAGAGCCTGATAGTGGGATCTGCTCGGGGTCCACTACCAATACCATCGAGTGACTTCTAGCCCTGCCAGCTAGGTGAGTGCCTGACAGCGGGATCTGCTCGAGTCCCAAGGATGACACCGAGTGACTTCCAGCCTGCTAGCTAGGTGAGAGCCTGACAGTGGGATCTGCTTGGGGTCCACTTCCAATACCATCGAGTGACTTACATCCCTGCCAACTAGGTGAGAGCCTGACAGCAGGATCTGCACGGGGTCGACTACCAATAACATCAAGTGACTTCCAGCCCTACCAACTAGGTGAGAGCCTGACAGCAGGATCTGCTCGAGGCCCAAGGATGACACCGAGTGACTTCCAGCCCTGCTAGCTAGGTGAGAGCATGACAACGGGATTTGCTCGGGGTCCAAGTTCACTTCATTCCTTCATGCAAACTCACAGCGGTAATATTGGCATGTTAAAGAATTTTCATTAAAAATCAAGGCATAACTTACAAGCTTCAAGGAAAAAAGCGTTTTAAGTCGTCACCACTCCAGGTGAGACTTAGGGTCTCGCCCTCCACATTCTGGAGTCGATAACATCCCGATTTTAAAGCCTCCTTTACAATAAACGGTCCTTCCCAACTGGGGTTGAGCTTCCCTACGGACGCTGACCTCCCTGCTGCATCCACCTTCTTTAGTACCAGGTCCCCTTCCACAAATTGTTTGACTCTAACATGCTTGTCAAAGTACTTGGTCATTCTCCTCTTCACCTCTTCTTGTCGGAGGGCGGAGAGGTCCCGCAGTTCTTCCACCATGTCGAGGGAGAGCCTTAGCGCTTCCTCGTTCTCGGCCTGCCATTCTTCCCTACCTTCCTTGGCCGCAACAACTCGAGGTGTTTGAACCTCAAACTCCACGGGGAGCACCGCCTCGCACCCATGGGAGAGCTTGAAGGGGGTCTCCCCAGTAGCTGTGTTGGGGGTGGTTCTCAGGGCCTAGATAACCGCAGGAAGCTGCTCCACCCAGCTCCCCTTCAAATTCTCCACTTTCTTCTTGAGGAGTTTTATGATGATCTTGTTCGCAGCTTCCACCTGCCCGTTGCTCCTGGGGTGGTGAACCGAGGCGAACCTGAGGTTGATTCCCAGTTGTTCGTAGAAACTAGTGAACTCGGCGCTGGCGAACTGGGGCCCATTGTCCGTGATAATGGCCTGGGGCAGCCCATGGCGGCAAATGATCTCCCCCCAAACAAAGTTCCTGATAACCTGGGAGGTCACCTTGGACAGCGCCTTCACATCCAACCACTTGGAGAAGTAATCGATAAATACTAGGAGAAACCTCCTCTGCCCACTGGCCTGGGGGAACGGCCCAACCAAATCCATTCCCCAAATGGCGAAGGGCCAGGGGGCCGTGATACTTTTGAGTTGCTGGGCCGGCTGTAGCTGGAGGGGGCAAACAGCTGGCACTTATGGCACCTTCTTGCGAACTCCATTGCATCATGGCCTAGGGTGGGCTAGAAGTACCCCTGTCTGACGATTCTTCCCTCCAGGTTCTGACTCCCGGAGTGGCTCCCACACTCTCTGGAGTGGACTTCCTCCAAGATTCTTTGTACCTCACCCTCGGCCACGCAATGAGCCAGCATCCCTGAGAGTGTCTTCCTGTACAGTTGCCCGTCTTGGAGGAGGTAGTATGCTGACTTGTGCCTTAGCTTCATCCTATCTGCCCTCTCCGGATACTCTCCTGTAGAAAGAAAAGTTACAACTGGGTCCATCCATGAAGTCTGTTGATCAATCTCCATGAGCTCCCCCTATTCGATGGAGGGGCGGAATAGGTCGGTGATGGTACCCCCCACCTGGGAAACCATACTTTGCTAGTTGGTCGACCTGTTCGTTTTCTTCCCTGGGCACATGTCGGATGGAGAAGGTTTGGAAATTGCCTATGACCCCCTTCACTTTGGCTAAGTATAATCACAGGGTGGGCTCCCTTTCCTCAAACTCCCCGTTGATCTGGGACGCTACCACCATGGAGTCGGTAAGGACCTCCACGTCCAACACCCCCAGCTCCCTGGGCAGGCGTAGCCCTACTATCACGGCTTCACACTCGGCTTGATTGTTGGTGATGGGAAAGTGCACCACCACCGTCTGCTCAATTCTAGTCCCTTGAGGGCTCTCCAAGATCACCCCCACTCCTAGGGAATGCCTCCCCAAGGCGCCGTCTACCTTCACCTTCCAAGGAGCCAGACGGGTGAGTTCTTCCTCTGCCACTTCAATCATATAATCAGCCAACAAGTCGGCCATCGCTTGGGCTTTAATCGAGAGGCGAGGAACGAATGAGACATCGTACTCACTCAACACCACCGACCACTTGGCAAGCCAGCCTGAACGCTCCACCCCCTAAAAGATGTTGCGGAGAGGATGGTCAGTCACCACTCGGATCGAGTGCGCCTGTAAGTAAGGTCGTAGCCTCCGAGCTGAGATGATCAGGGCGAAGGCCAGCTTCTCCAAAATCGGGTACCGGAGCTCTGTCTTCCTCAGGTCCCGGCTCACGTAATAAATAGGGAGATGCTTCTTCCCCTCTTCACAAACTAGGACGGAGCTCAAGGCCTCCTCCCCTACCCCGAGATATAAAAATAGGTCTTTCCCCTCCTTCGTCCCTTGGAGCAGCGGAGCCTAAGTCAACTGCATCTTGAGGGCCCGGAATACCTCCTCACACTCCTTGGTCCATTCAAATTTTTGACCACCCCTCAATGTTTTGAAGAAGGGGGAGCACTTTTCCCCAGCCCGGGAAAGGAACCTACTCAGCCCTGCTAGTTTCCCTGTCAGGCGCTATACTTCCTTAGTATTCCTTGGCGATCCCAGCTCCAAGATAGCCTTGACCTTATCAGGATTTGGCTCAACCCCTGCTGGGGTTAGGAGGTGTCCCAAGAACTTTCCCCTGCTGGCACCGAAGACACATTTTAGGGGATTCAACCGCATCTTGTACTTGCGCAGGGTGCCGAAGGTCTCCTCTAGGTCCTGGAGATGGGAGTCCACATCCCGACTCTTGATCATGAGGTCATCCACGTACACCTCCAAATTCCTCTCCTTTTTCTCCTTGAAGACCATATCCATCATCTTCTGGTAGGTCGCCCCTGCATTATTCAGCCCGGAGGGCATCATCTTGTAATAGTAGCATCCATCCCCCGTGATGAACGAGACATCCTTGATGTCCGGGGGGTGCATCCTGATTTGATGATAACCTGAAAAAGCATCCAGAAAACTCATTACAGAAAACCAACGGCTGAGTCAACCAGCGCGTCAATCCGAGGCAAAGGATAACAGTCCTTAGGACAAGCTTTATTAAGTAAAGAAAAATCGATACACATCCTCCACTGGTCGTCTCCCTTTTTGACCATGACCACATTGGAGACACAGCCGGGGTATTGGATCTCAGATACGAAGCCGGCGGAGCTTTGCCACCTCCTCTCTGATGGGCTCTGCCAGCTTGTCTGCAGTGGACCTCTTCTTCTATTGAACGGGGCATGTTCCCGAGTCCAGGTTGAGGCAGTGGTAGGCCACATCCGCGTCAACCCTAGGCATCTCCGCGGCGTTCCAAGAGAAGATGTCTACGTTCTTCTGGATGCACTCCAGCATCCTGCCCTGGTCTTCCGGGGTCAGCCCTCCGCTGATGCGGACCTTCTCCACCCTGCCTCCACGGGTGAGAACCTCTAACTCCACCACTTCCTCCGCAGCCTCCAACCTAGACTGCTCTCCCCATCCTTCAGCATCCCTCTCTTCCAAGACCAGGATCTCCACCTCCACCTCTTCTTCCACGGCCATCACTTCGGCCATCTACTCCTGATCTCTTCCCGCCGCCTCCTCAGCGCAGCTCTCCACCTCCAGCTCCTCCCTGCCAGCCTCCTGCTCAGCCTCCTCCATTCTTCACACCATCTCCTCGGCTCCCTCCTGCCAAGAGATGGAGTTCACGGCGGTGACATAGCATTCCCGCGCCACCTTGGGGTCCCCCCTGACCTAGACTTGAATCCCCTCAGCGTTGAACTTTAAGTATTGGTGGAATGATGAGGGGACTCAGCGGAAGGCGCTGATAAGGGGCATTCTGAAGATGGCGCTGTAGATGCTGGGGGCATCCACAATGACGAACCTGTAGTTCCTGGACTGCCCCCCCCAGGGTAACATGGAGGCCTATTCCTCCCTCCACTTCCTTCCTCTCCCCTGAAAACCCGAACAAGTGTCCGTCCGAGGCCAGCACCCTCTTCGCCTCTACTTTCATTGCGTCAAATGACTTCTTGAAGACGACGTTGACGGAGCTCCCATTGTCAACGAGGATCCGAGAGACGGTAAAATTTTCGATGGCTGCCTTGATTACTAGTGCATCACAGAATGGATCCTCGTGATCTGGCATGTCGCTTCTGGAGAAGGTGATCATCACCTCTAGGGGTGGGGTCTGGGATGTGGAGGCAATGCTCTAATGGTACATGGTGTGGAGGCTCGCCTTGCGGGAAGCCTCGACCCCCACCCCCCTGTGGATCACTCCGATCCGTCCTCGGGTTCCAACATCCACTCGGTCTTCGCAACGGTCCTCCTCCGCCCGAGGCAGGACCTCCTCAATCCTCACTTCTTACCACACTTACTACTGCTGCTGATGCTCCCTTTTTCCTCTCATCTCAAGGAATTCTGGGCACGCGGCTGTGGCGTGCCCTTCCTCCCGATGGAAGTCGCAATAGGGCAACTCCACCCTAACTTCTCTCCTCCTCCTCCTTACTATTCTCCTCCTCACCCCCAAGGCTATGGCCATAGCCTCCTCTTGATCTGGGAACCAGCTCCTCTGGGCCTGCCTCCAGCCCGGGGGGTGGAACTGATCTTGCCCCCCTTGATAGTGATCCCTTCCGTGGTATCCCCTTTGTGGCCCCTGCCCTTGCCACTGAGGCCTCCAGCCTAGTCGATGGTCGGGCTCCTGACGCCCCCACCTCGGTTGCTGCTACCACTAGAGCTGCCTCTGCTCCCTCTGCCGGGGCTCTCCTCTCCTCTCCTCCTGTCCCCTTCCCCCTCTTGACTCTTTCCCCTCCTCCGTGGCCAACCTGGCCAGCTTCCGCGCAAACTCCGGGTTTGATGCCTCCCCATCAACTTCTCTTGCCGCCCTCTCCATCAGCTCCTCGTAGGAGAGGGGGGAACCCTCTTCAGCTCCATCCTGAAGAATCCCTGCTGCAGGCCCAGGGTAAAGGCCATCATCAAACTATGGCCCGACATCTCCTGGACCTGAGTAACCTCCTCCTGGAACCGATCCACGTAGCTCCCCAGGGTCTCATTCACCCCCTGCTTGATGTGGAACAGGGATTCTGACTCTTTCTTCCTCTTCTTCGAGGTAGTGAACCTCAGCATGAACCTCCGGCGCAGGTCCTCAAAGCAGTAGATGGAGCTGGCCGGTAGCTGATGGAACCACTCCCTCGCCTTCTCCCTGAGAGTGATAGCGAAGAGTCTGCACTTGAACCCATCTGACATCTATCGAATGGAGACTACATCCTCGAACCATTGAACATGCTAGACCGGGTCTCCCTTCCCGGTGTAGTAGGACATCTCGAGTTCCCTGAACACATCTGGAACTGGAGCTGAAGAGACCAACTCGCTGAAGGGGCTACCTCCCCCTACTGGGCGAGCTGGCGAATCTCGGGAGCCTAGCTCGCCGAACCTGCCTCGACCTGCCGAGTCGGGGAAGAGCTCGCGCCCGGGGAGCTCGCAGCCCCGGCCTTCCTTGGCCACTTCCTTCCCAGCTCGCCTATCGGGGGCGTCCTCGCCCAAAGAGGGGGCGACCGCGATCTGGACTGTTGGAGTCGAGCACTTTGCCCGCGTGCCGAGTGCGAACTTGACGAGGTTCAGCACCTCATTCCTGAAATCTTCAAACATCCCCATTGTAGCGAGAGGCGGGGGGTGGGGGGGGAGGGCGAGTTTGGCCTGTCAGATCCCTGTCCTCCTGTCATCGAACTCGCTGAAGCTTTTCTGCACTGACCACGATCCACGCTCACCGCACCAAAATATTGAAACCGAAAATCTCGGTCTCCTGTGGAGTTCGCCGTTGGGGAAGGGGTTGTCTCACACCTACTTCAATACTGCAAGCAAAACAACAAAGAAGACAAGGAAAGACCGACCCAAGGGCTCGGCGGGGAGGTCCCACCACACACCCGGAAGATCTCAGAGCACTTCCCCTCCTTAGCCAGAGGCCGAGCTAAGGTACCCTCAGAAAGCACTTAAAAACTGGAGCAGGAAAGCACAGGAAACCCTGCCTCCTGGGGTACCCCTTGGGTCCTATTTATAATTTTTAGAATCTGAACTGCCAATAACAAAATAGAACTGACCTGAAGTTACCAAAATTCCCTTGGTTGGGTCTGCCAACAGCCAAACTCCGTTGTTTTTAAGGGCTATAGGCAGACCAGCGGGCGTAAAACAGTAAAAAGTACCTCTCACATCCAGGCGAGCTGGGGAGCTTGATCACCTCGGCAGGTCCTGCTCGTCTGCTGTTGTCGAGCTCCGTTGCGAGGGAGCGAGCTGGGATGGTGAGCTCGCCCACCCCTTGGTCGCCATTAGTTAACCTGAGCTTGACGATTCTTGGAGTAGCTCGGCGAATGCCGAGCTCGGGGTCGACGAATGTCGATCTCCGGTCGACGAATGCCGAGCTCAGGCTTAGCTTCTCTACTGCCGAGCTCGCCCACTATCTTCAGCCCGATCTGTCTGGTTCCTGGCGAACTTGCTCGCCGGACACAGGGTTGTACAACAACCAAATGTGTGCAAGTAACCTGAAGACAATTTAATGCAGTGATATCACAGGGGATAATAAGTAATATTCGGTTTGATGGGGAGCCTGAATAAATGAGGTTTGTTTGGATCTATAAATGTCGGGTTTTATAATAGACTCTGCAAGAAAGAAGGTGGAAATATCTTTTCAAGATGACATAGTGTTAGAACTAGACGTTCTTTCATAATCTTCAAGTCCACATGCTTAATAGCCTTTGAGAACAATTGTCTATAGAAATTAGATAACTCGATAACAACTTTCACAACATCTGGTGGCAATACTTTCCTTATGGCTATTGGAAGGAATTGTTGCATAAGAATGTGCATATCATGACTTTTAAGACCCCAAATATTTCTCTCTTTCAAATGTAGACGTCGAGAAATATTAGATGCATAACCATCCGACACTTTGATATTTTTTAACACTTGTAGGAAAACATCTTGATGAACTTTGTTCATTGAAAAACAGGCTGGAGATAAGAAGGCCTTACCGGATGCAAGTTGTTGTCGGTGCAATTTTGTTCGAATACCCATTTCTTTTAAATCTCGTCTTGCTTTTAAGCCATCTTTTGTCTTTCCTATAACACCAAATATTGTAAAAAAGCAAATTTTCACCCATATTCTTCTCTTGGTGCATTACATCAATGAAATGACGTGTTTGAAAATACTCACAATATGGCAATTCAAAGAAGATGCTTTTTTTCTTCCAACCATGTTTTTGACCAACATTCTTAACACTACAATTATCTTCCCTCTTCCTCTTTTTAAGATCTTCCTTCTTGTATTAAGTAAGTATATCATTCAGTTGTGTTGTGATAGTACTTCCCTTTAACTTTAGTGGTTTAGCTTCAAATTCACGACATCCATTAAAAGCTGCCTTATCTCTTCAAAACTTGTGCCCACTGGGTAACCATCGACGATGCCCAAATAGCAAAATTTTCTACAATTTCTTAGCCATTGTGATTTAGTTTACAAATTACAATTTGCACAAGCATACTGGGATTTTGTACTCCATCCTGATAAGTTTGCATATGCCAGATAGTCATTAATTGTCCAAAACAATGCGACACGTAGAGTGAACATCAGATTTTTTGATGCATCATATGTAGCCACACCATCATTCCATAATTCTTTTAACTCTTCAATCAATGGCTGAAGGTAAACATCAATTTTATTACTAGGCCCCTTCTGTCCATCAATTAGTACAGTCAGAAAGAGAAACGATTGCGTCATGCACATCCATGGGGGCAAATTATAAGGAATTAAAACAACTATCCACGTGCTATGAGCAATGAACATGGTTCTATATGGATTAAACCCATCAGAGGCCAAACCAAGTCTAATATTACGACACTCTGCAACAAATTGAGGATAATCTTTATCAAATGTTTTCCAAGTTAGAAAGACAGCTGGGTGCCTTATAGTATCATCTTTAGTACGTTCCTCTGCATGCCATCACATATAACTTGCAGTTTTTGATGACATGAATAACCTTTTCAATCTCGGTGTCAAAGGAAAATATCTTACTTATTTTGCTGGAATTTTTGAAATTGTATTTTGCATGTTATTTCCACTATCATTTAGTTATTTGTATCGTGACTCGCCACAAATCTCACAATTTTCAAGTGTAATATCATTTCCTTTAAAGATCATGCAATTATTGGGGCTTGCATCTCAAGTCTCGTATGAAAATCCCAATTCTTTTGTAATCTTTTGAGATTCATAATAAGACTTGGGTATTTTTATGTCCGGAAAAGCATCAATAAGGCACTCCAATATCCATGTGAACGAGATATCTTTCCATCCATGCATGACTTTACCTTGCAGTAATCTAACTATGAAAGACAATGATGTATACTTGACACAATTAGGGTACAATGGACACTCTGCGTCTTCAACAAGTTTTATAAATTTGGCATCTTCCTGGCTAGGACCATCTATTCATGGACTGCTTAACGATGGTGGATTCTAATACAAACTAGCACCAATAGGTGGAATTTCAATTACTTCATGTATAATCTCCATCATATCATCTCTAAAATTAGAACGTTGTTCATTCCCACTGCAAGATATAGAAGAATATGATTCCCCATGAAGGGTCCATATCTTGTACTTGGATAAAAACCCATTTAAAATTATATGTTCACGAGCAATGACCCTCTCCATCAAATAAGTATTACAACATTTTTTGGCAAGGGCAATAAATCTAAGTCTCAAAACTATATATTTTATTTTGATATGCATAATCTAGAAACTTGTCAACACCATGGATGTATTCAGATGAAGCTCTATTTTGCAAATCAATCCAACTTTTATCCATATTTAATGCCACAGAAATAGACATAAATTAAAATAAAATAGGGTTATACAAATAGAGGTCGGATAATGAAAATATATTAGTTTGAGTTTAAATAATCTTTGAAAAATAAAAACAAACACACACATACACACATAAAAAATCAAAAACACACACACAATAAAAAAACACACACACATGTACACATACACAACCAAACAAACACACACACACACACACACACACATATACAAAATCAAAAACACATACAAAAAAACAATCAAAAAACACACACACACACACACGTACACACACAAACAAACATAAACACACACACATACACATATAAACAATCAAACACACACACACACACACACACATACACAATCAATAACACACACAAACACACATATACACACACACACACACATACACAATCAAAAAACACACACATATACACAAACAAAAAAATCACATATACACGCATACATAATAAAACACACACACACATACACAAATACACAAGCACATACACATACACAATCAAAAACACACAATTAAAAAAACACACACATACACACATACAAAATAAGAACATGTTGGATCCCGAGTAAGATTTGGTCTAGGTTCACTAAGTTAGGATCATATGACCCACAATGTATAGCCAGGGTCATAGTTGTGTCCTAGAGTCTAGGCCAAGTCCTTAGAGTCAACATCACATGGACCAGCTATCAACAAGACTACTAGAGACTCAAGACTTAGAAGATTTCAAGACTATGTAAAGTGAGTTTGACGTTCGTCGAAATCAGGTCGATGATTTTCGTACTCATTTTGACGATCACAGAGTTAATTCTCTGAGCTGAGCTCAACGAACTACATTTTTTGATCGACAAAAACTTGGATTACAACAACACTTCAAGTTCAGGAAAGATAAAGATATCCCAAGTCCTTAGAATCTTTGGACTTCTACAGCATTCTGTCAGGACTATGTTCTCTAGTCTCAGGTCGACGAACATAGTTCTCTACCCGACGAATTCTGGATTATCTACTTCAACAACTTAGAACCAGAAGACTTGTGTCAACACTCAGAGTATATGTTGACACAAACTGAGTCGACACTAGAAGCACTTGTGTCGACACACAGATCATCAGTCGACACTTTGGAAATATTGTGTCGACATACAGAATAACTGTCGACACCAACTGTGTCGACACCAGAAGCAAGAATATGTCGACTCACAGAAGACTTGTGTCAACACACAGAATATCTATAAACACCAACATCACTTGTGTCGACACATAGGATATCAGTCGACATCACCAGTGTCGACACTGGGAGTAATTGGGTCGACACATATAATTGACAAACTCCAGAAACTCAACTCGACGAAATCAAATCTTAGGTCGACGAATTCTGGAGACTTTAACTTTCATTTCAGATACAACTGTGAATATTCTAAGTCCAGAATAGTTGCTGGACTCCAATCGACGAACACTGTTATCAGCTTGATGAATTCTGCCATCAGTTCGACGATTCCAGACTTAGTATTTATTCCTTCTGTCCTTAGTCTATGACAATAATTTCTGAATGATTAATGATAAAATATTCTCTGAATATTACCGTTGGATGGTACACTAATCACAACTTTCATCAGAATTATTGTTTTCCATTTTTCCAAGGGGCGGTTGGGGAAAGAAATCAATACAGTTTATTTTCAAGGACCGCCAGCATTGATTGCCGCAGAAGGATTCAAATTTCGAAAGGAAATTCCCACAGGAAATATAAAAAGAGATTTTTCTCTCTTTTCTGACATAAGGCACACAAGAAGGAAGTAAGAGCAATCAGAGTACCAGAGCAATTACAGAGACACAACATACACAGACACAGAGATTTTCAGTCAGTCTATCTTCAGCAGCTTCTCTGGTCCTTTCACAAAAGCTCTGATACAAAAAGAAGATCGGCTCTCAGAAGAAGAAGAACAATCATACAAAATCAAGAGTCTTCTTACTTCAACACTTCAGGACATCCAAGGACAACAACTATAAAATATGTCAAGAAGATCCTGTAGATAAAGACTAAAAGCTTGAAGGCCTATCACCCTGCAGCAAGGCTTCCATATTTCCCTGAACCATTCAATATCTCAGGTGGAGCCATTTGCTACCATCAATAATCCACAAGTCTTCTCTCTGATTGTTGACAAAGAAGACATAATCAACTCTCTCACCCATACTGTGTAAAGGGTTGTCATCTCCATTCAAAAGTGATTCCTGGTTACAAGTCAACTGATCAAAAGACATGGGGATTTGGTTTTTGAGCACCTGATCAAAAGCTCATTGGTGTCAGGCAGCTGATCAAAAACATGAGTGGATTCCTACCAGGGTGGTAGAAGAGTGGATGTACCCAGGTTGGGGAACCACTATAAATTTCTTGTGTCGTCTGGTGGCCCTCTTTCTTTTGTTTTCTTATTGTGGCTGTGGTAGTTAGTTTTTGTGCTTTTATATTTTGATTTATTTACTACTGCACTTAGACTAATCTGCATTATATAACTGAGAATTTTATAAAACTCTAAATACTCTATTCATCCCCCCCCCCCCCCGCTAGAATATTCCTGATCTAACTGCTCACTTTCAATTGGTATCAGAGCAGGTTCCTTTGGTTGTACAAGCTAACCCTTGAACCAAAGATCCTTTGTTAGATCTAAATTTTATTTTTATTTCCATATTAGGTTTATATACACAGCTATGGCACAAAGTAAGGACTATGCAAGCACCAGACCTCCAGTTTGCAACCAAAATAGGTTTGCCATCTGGAAGGCAAGAATTAAATTATACATGAATTCTATTGATGAGGATATATAAAACTCTATTTTGACAAGTCCCCCTCAAGTTTCAACTTCTGCAATATCTACAAGCACTACTGCAGTTCCACCATCTGAGTGGACTGAAGCGCAGAAGAAGGCAAAGATAGCTGATGCCAAGGCTATGAACATACTAGCATAGATTATGTCAAATGATATTTTTCAGAAGGTGGCTGAATGCACCTCAGCCAAAGCCATCTAGGATTCACTAAATAAGATGGTGGTTGGTTCAGCTGATGAGAGAAAGGATCGGAGATCTAACCTCATATCCTTATATGAGAACTTCAAGAAAGAAGAAGCTGAATCAGTAGCTAATATGTATAACAAGTTAAGCTCAATCATCAATGAGCTAAAAACCTTAGACAAGGACATCACCCTCACAGAGATGAATGACAAGATCCTGATGTGCTTCCAAAGCTCATGGGATTCAAGGATCTGGCCCATCAAGGAGACTAGAAGCCTAAATGAGATATCTACATAATATCTATTAGGCAAGTTAAAGTCTTATGAACAACTGATCAAGTCCAGGGAGACAGCAGAGCAAAGGACACCTCCACTAGCCAGAAAAGAGCAAAGTATAGCTTTCAATGCTGTTGAGGATACAAAGACATCAACATCAAATGAAGAGCTCATGAGTCTATTTGCTAGAAGATTCTACAAGATGGCAAGAAAGGACTTCAGAAGAAAGTCATCTAGGCAAGATGACAAACCAAGGTATGATAAAACACCAACTAAAGAAGTTGTGTGTTTTGGGTGCAGGAAACCTGGGTACTTCCTCTCTGAGTGTTCAGAGAACCAAAAGAAAGAGAAGAGAAGAGAGAAAGACAACAGAAAATAGCACACCAGCAAACCTTCTTCCACCAAATACAAGAGGAAGGAAAAGTGTTTTGTGGCTAAAACCTGTAGTGAAACTGAAGATGAATCAACATCTTTCAGCTCTAGTGAAGATGAGGAGGAAGCAAGGGCTAAGGAGGTTTGCCTCATGGCAATTGATGCTTCCAGGAGTAATTCAGAAGAAGAGGAATCAGACAATGAAGAAGCTTCAGATTCAAAAGCTGATAAGATACTATCTTCTTTTGATTACACTTCAGATTCTTTTAAAATTGAATTTAAATCAATGTGTATAGACTTAATAAATTAAGAAAAAGAGATTAAAACCCTTAGGGAAAAATTAGGAAATTTAGAAAACATTAACTTTGAAAAAATAGGTTAAAAGATGAATTATGCTTAGCTAATGAGCAAATAACATGTTAAAAACTGAGCTTTGTGAGGCTAAACAACTTTAGGAAACTCTTAATGGAAGAAGCCTCAAGCTGATGGACATCACAAGCACTGTGAATGCCAGACTTAATAGCAAGCTAGGCTTGGGTGCTTCATTAGGTTTGCCCCCCATTCTCAGGAAGAAGATCTTAACAACCCCCATAAAAATTGTCACTGCTAAGGGAAAAGAAACAGTAATCAATAAACAAACAACAGAAAATGTTTCTAAATCAATAGGTCAGAAAACCAACAACCAGAAACCCATAGGTAACAAGGTTCAGCGGAATTCGTCAAACTTAGATTGACGAATTCTAGCCAGTTCGTCGAACCCAGATCGATGAACTCTAAACGCAAACAATAGTTATAGTTATTCGTCTAACTGCGATCGACGAACTATGTATGGTTCGTCGAGTAGTGGTCGATGAACAAGGGGCACAGAAAATGAATATATTCATTCTCTGTGCAGAGATCGACGATCTCAACCCTATTCGTCGAACTCTGGTCGACGAACTCACAGAAATTCGTCGAACCCAGAAAGACTTAACCAAAACTTTAATTATAATAGAAACTTAAATAATTCCAGGAAAGCCTTTAATCCACTAGTTGATTGGGTATACCACCTAGGCGATGTCACCCTCTAGTATATAAATCCCAACTAGAATATTTTGTTATTTCCAGCTTTTCATACCAGGAAAAAAAAGGACCCAAGGTAACCTGGGTAAGGAACATTTAACTCTTTTTCATTACAGGTGAAGACCTGTCCAAGTGTGAATCTGACCTGGTACTTGGATAGTGGTTGCTCCAAACATATGACAGGCAGTAAGGACATTCTATGCAACTACAAGTCCAAGCTGGGTCCAAAGGTCATTTTGGTGACTCCAAATGTGGCCAGTTAGAAGGTTTTGGAGAAGTGAAGATTAGAGCTGTCACATTCAAGAAAGTGACATATGTCAGAGGACTGAAGCATAACCTCATCTCCATAAGTCAATTATGCGATGATGTTTATCAGGTACATTTTAGTTCATCTTCATATATTATTTCTAATAAGGAAAATCAAACAGTTTTAATAGGGAATAGACAAGACAATATATATTTAGTTGATTTTCTATCTTCCAATTCTGATATCTGTGTACATAACTTAATTAGTAACCAGAATGACTTATGGCATAAAAGACTAGGTCATGTAAACCTGAAAAAAATTGGTAGGCTATCAAAAGACAACCTTGTTAGAGGTTTACCTTCTGGTCCCTACAAGAAGGAAGGCCTTTGCAGTGCTTGTCATTTAGGCAAGCAAACTAAATCTAGTTTCAAATCCATTAATAAAAGTGATTCACCTTGGATTTTGTATTTGCTACATATGGATCTATTTGGACCAATTGCTGTACAAAGCCTAGGAGGGAAATCCTACACTTTGGTTATTGTAGATGACTTCTCCAGGTTCACTTGGGTATCCTTTCTGAGATCTAACTCAGATACCTTCAAGGTTCTTACAGATTTTCTCAGGACCATACAGATTGAGTTCTCTACTCATATTACATTGATCAGAAGTGATCATGGCATAGAGGTTGAGTCTCTTCTTATGCATGAGTTCTGTGAGAAGGAAGGTATCAAGCATTGCTTCTCAGCTCCTAGAACTCCTCAACAAAATGGGGTAGCTGAAAGGAAAAATAGGACACTCATTGAAGCTGAAGGTATATTACTTGCAGATGCTTGCATGCCACTATCCTTTTGGGCAGAGGTTGTGAACACTGCAAACTATGTCATGAACAGAAGCCTGATACATAAGCTAAAGAATAGGACTCCCTATGAATTACTAAAAGGGAAGAAACCTAAAATAAACTATTCGAAAGTCTTTTGTTGTATATGTTATATTCACATAAACAACAAAAGATATATTAGAAAGTTTGAGGAAAAGGCTGAAGAGGAAATTTTTCTAGGATATTCCCAAGTAAGCAAAGCATATAGGGTTTATAACAAATCAACTTTAAAAATTGAGGAGTCTATCCATGTTACTTTTGATGAAGCTAACATGTCTTGCAAGGAGAAAGAAATTTCTACCAGAAGCAACTTGCAGGTACATCACTTGGGTGAGAGTTTGGATGGACTAAACTTTACCCAAGAGGTTCCAACTCATCCTTCTCCATAAGTCATTGAAGAAAGTGAAGATGAAGGCATTGAAGGGAGTGATATTCCCCCAATAACAAACATAATTCCACAGTAGGAATTAATTCGAAATGCTGTTGCAGAACCAACTCCACCAGCTGATCTTGTCACACTTAGGGATCACCCCAGATCTCAAGTTATTGGAGACATATCTGCACAGACAAGGCATCAACTCAACCAAGATTTGATGTATGCCTTTTTTTTCTCTCAGATTGAACCTCTATCCATCCATAATACAGAGCAAGATCTCCACTAGATCATTGTAATGCAGGAGGAATTAAATCAGTTTGAGAGATGTAGTGTTTGGGATTTGGTTCCAAGGGCTCAAGACTACCCGGTCATTGGAACAAAATAGGCTTACAAAAACAAGCTGGATGCACAAGGAGTAATAGTGAGGAATAAAGCCAGACTTGTTGCACAAGGATATAGACAAGAAAAAGGAATAGATTATGACCATACCTTTGCACATGTTGCAAGGTTGGAAGTAATCAGAATATTCCTTGCCTATGCAGCTTACAAGACATTCAATGTCTATCAAATGGATGTGAAAAGTGCATTCTTGAATGGAGTACTCAAGGAAGAGGTGTATGTTGAACAACCTCTAGGTTTTGTTTCTCCAACTCATCCCTCTTATGTTTATAAATTGCATAAAGCTCTCTATGGTCTAAAGCAAGCTCCAATAGTTTGGTATGAGACTCTAGACAGCTTTCTGTTAGAACATAAATTCATTAGAGGCATTGTAGATAGTACAATTTTCACTAGACATCATGAGGATCAAATACTGTTAGTATAAATATATGTGGATGACATAATATTTGGGTCTACTGATTCAAAATTATGCAAGAGATTCTCTGATCGCATGTATTCTAAATTTGAAATGAGTAGCATGGGTGAGCTTTCCTACTTCCTTGGTCTCAAAGTGAAGCAGCTCCCTGATGGTATCTTCATCTCCCAAGCTGAGTATGCAAAAGAGCTCATCAAAAAGTTTGGGATGGCTGATGCCCCAGCAAAGAAGACACCTATGGCTACAAATACTGTAATTGATTCAGATGCACATGGGAAACCTGTGGATCAGAAACTATATAGGGTCATTGTTGGATCCCTGTTATACCTTACAGCAAACAGACATGATATCATGTTTGCAACATACCTTTGTGCTAGGTTCCAGGTGAACCCAAAAGAATCTCACCTTATTTTCCAAAAAAGAATTTTGAGATATATAAAGGGTTGTCCTAGTCTAGGCTTATGGTATCCCACAGAATCAGAATTTGAGTTAACTGGATACTCAGATGCTGATTTTGCTGGATGCAGAGTGGATAGAAAAAGTACTTCAGGAACTTGCTAGTTCCTGGGTATGAGATTAGTATCCTGGTTTTGTAAGAAACAGTCATCTGTATCTACCTCAACTGCTGAGGCAGAATACATTGTAGCAGGTAGTTGTTGTTCCCAGATGCTGTGGATACAAAATAATTTACTAGACTATGGTATCAACATAAATAATTCAACTCTACTTTGTGATAACACAAGTGCTATAGCCATAGCACAAAATCCAGTTCATCACAGTAGGACAAAGCATATAGATATTAGGCATCATTTCATAAGATGGTGTGTAGATAAAAACAAAAATAAGCTTGTCTATATCTACACTGATTTACAAAGTGCTGATATATTCACCAAACCTCTGGATGAGAGAAGTCATCTCTTCTTTATAAATCAGCTGGGAATGATCAATGGAGAAGACTTAGTTTAGTTTAAGTCTGTACTCGACGAATTTTCCAAAGTTCGTCGAACGGAGCTAGAGGAACTATGGAAAGTTTGTGAGATATTCGTCGAACGCAGGATGACGAACTCTCTATAAGTGAAGTTATTTTCGTCGAACGGAGATCGACGAAATCACTTCAGAAAACTTTTATCTAACGGAGCTCGACGAAATGTATTCAATTCTTCAGACAGAGCTCAACGATTTATTTGACTATAAATTATTTCTTCGATCTCAGGTCGAAGAATTTCTTAATTTTCGTGGAACGGAGTTTGTCAATTCATATTCTGGAAAACCTTATATCTAGGTTTTTCTTCGACCTCCGTCCCGCGTTTTCTGTTCTCTTGCATTTGATTGTCGTTTGTCTCTCTTGTAGGTGATTCCAATGGCTATTCCAGCAGGTGCCCTAACCGGAATGAAGTTTGACACGGGCTTTGACGTTGACTTCGAATCCTTTCAACATTCAGATCCAATATTTCTGCATATACTGGAACTTCTAGAGGAACAGAAACTGAAAAATCTGGTGTCAACAAGGATAAAACTGTCTGCAAATGAAATCAGAAAGTGGGTTTATACATCTACATCAGAGGAGAACACTATGATTGGAACAATTGCAGGTAACTCTGTATCTTTATCTCACGCTGTACTTACTAAATTTTTGGATTGGTTAATGGAGAAAAATAGTTAGACATAGACTCTGAAGAATATGATATGATGCTGAGTCTGATGGGTTATGCTGGAGATAACCCAAATAAGTTGTTAAAGAAACACTTATCTGCGGAATACAAATTTCTGGCAGATATTATGGGAAAGGTTTTGCTGGGCAAGCATACTTCCCATGACTACATTACCAGACACCAGTTTCTGGTTATGTGTGCAGTAATTAATAAGAAGGAAGTGGATTGGGCACAGATCATTTTTGATCTTATTAAGAAAAAGTGTAATAAAAAAGAAGTTTGCTTTGGAAGGATCCTAGGGAACTTCCTGAAAGAAAAAGCTGCTGAATCCCTGGTCTCACAGACCATATTCATTAATGCTAGCAAGAGGCTCACATGCATCTTGTTTGGCAGGTGGGAGAGGACAATAACTAAGCCATCCAAGGCTTCAACCTCTTCCACCCTAGCTTCTAAAAGCACTAGGGCTGTAAGAGCCACTCCCCACCCTACTGAAGAGATCATCCCTACATCGCCATCTCTTCCAGCAACTCAATAACCACAACAACTCCAACAATAACTTCCACAACATCAACAACCAACACCCTTTGTTCATACTTCTACTACAGTTACATCTTTTGCCACCTCTCCACTCCTAGATCTTACCAACATCCCCTCATCTCCTATTCAGGAACACCATCAACCCACTCCACCTCAATCACCTCAATCCCCCACAGATTTACCAGATCGCACATCACCTTCATCCCCTCTTACACCTCACCTATCCTCCATTCCAACTTTTGATCTTCTGTCTTCCCCCCACCCCCACCCCAATTCTCCTCCTCCTCCGCATCCATCCACTCAGGATGTCCCCATGACAGATGTCCCTCCTCCACCATCTCCAACATCTACCATCCCTCAAAATGTCTCCACCCAACATTCTACAAAACCATCTACTACTCTAACATTGGTCCCCTCCACCATATCTTCCATCATTGCTATCATGACACCCCTCATAAAATCAATCATAACAGAGGCCATTACACCTCTTGCTACCTATATATCTACTCTATCTGCTCAACTTTCTGCCTTCACTGTTGCCCCCTCTTCATTTAGGGGCCTGGCTCCAGTATACACTGAAACTAGGTAGGGGGAGATGCTTAATGAAGAAGCTGCAGCACCTCCAGCAGAAACAGAAATCTCAGCTCCAGCAGCTCCAGTAACAGCAGAGGCATAAGCACTACTAGCAGATACAAATTTATTTCGAGGGGATGCAGATTTTATTCCTGATTATAGAGATTTAATAGATTTGATTCATTTCATTGAGACTGACATGGACATTGATGAGTCAGTCCCTGAAGAGACAGTTGCTGAAGACATTCTTTCTGTTTCTGAATTCATAATTAATCCAACAGTAAAGTTAGTTGATTTATTGAAAAGTTCTGATATTGCCTTTCTAAATTATATTCCAGCAGTACCTACTAAGCCATCCTTGGTTATTGTACCATATACTTCTCCAATCTCTCCAAAAGTTGCTAAGAAACTTAGAGATAGTTTTGTTATTTCAAAGCCAGCAGTCATGCCATCACCAGAAGAGGTCATTTCTGTCCCAGCATTTGTAATGGATGACTCACCCATACCAAATATGGATGATTTTATTTTGGCTGATATAGAAGAAGAAAGTAAGGCACCTGCTAAAAGCACTGTCAGAACCAGTTCTCCAGTCTCTCATATGGCTTCTTCTCCTAGTCTTGTTGAAGTTTCTGCTTAAGCTCCTGAAAAGCCAATCATTTCTGTTGAGGCTCTGGAAGCACTCAATGACCTATATGATAACCCTAAGGGATCAGATAATGATAATGATGATGATGAGGATGAGGAAGATGATTCAGATGATGAACCTAAGAGGAAGTTAGTATCAAAGAAAAGAAAAGCCCCTCCTCCTCCTGCTCCTAAGCCTAATCCAAATAATGACACTCCCTATTATATTCTCCAAAAGATAACTCCACACAAAGGGATGTCAGTCTGGATGTGGCTATATAAAAACCAGCAGAAGGAGAGGAAGAAAAGCAGAAGGTACTCTCCTCCTCCATTTCAAAGATTCAGGAAAGTGCCACCTCCTGCACCTCCTCCAGTTGCTGGTGCTTCAATCACATCTACTCAAGGATCTTCCCCACTTCAAATATATCAAAGATACCAATGGAAGTAGCCAGCACAGGCAATACTCTTCAGGAAAGCAACATCAGCAGCAACAACAACGTCAACAACGACAGCAACATCAACAACAACAGCAACAATCCACTGAACATCAACTAGTTGAAGGCTCTAAAAGACCATCCTCTCCTCCTATTCCTTTTGAAGATCCTGAAATAGCTACTACTGCTAGAATGGTCAGGTTCCAGGAAATTGTAGGCCTTTCTATGATTAACAAAGCCAAAGCTGAAGGAAAGGATCCTTCTGAATATTCAACAATGTTAAAGTATAGGAAAGAGGAACTTAAAAGATTTGATAAAGCAAACAAGTTTTTCATTATTGATGACTACATGAAGTTGCACCCAGAAGCAGTTGTCCCCAGTGCTACATCTTTGAAGATTATAGGGGCTGCTGACATGACCATGATAAAAGTGCAAGCTTCAGATCCCAAAAGAGAGATTGTGTTTACAAAGCCTGGAGAGAAGAGCAAGCAAGAAATGCCAAAGGAAAAGAAAGAGAAGAATTAAATTTTGAACTCTTTTGTTTTCTACAATTATCTATAACTGCTCTATATTCTGAACAAAGCTTATGTATATATATATCTGCTGCATGTGTTATTGATCTCTGCCAGATATATGCTTTTTCTGCTTTGTTTATTTTTTCAATTTTGATTTGAGTCTGTAATTAGCGGCCTCACACAAATAAGGGGAGATTGTTGGATCTCTAGTAAGATTTGGTATAGGTTCACTAAGTTAGGATCATATGACCCACAATGTATAGCCAGAGTCATAGTTGTGTCCTAGAGTCTAGGCCAAGTCCTTAGAGTCAACATCACATGGACCAGCTATCAACAAGACTGCCAGATACTCAAGATTTAGAAGATTTCAAGACTTTATAAAGTGATTTCGACGTTCGTGGAACTCAGGTCGATGATTGTCGTGCTCAGTTCGACGATCACAGAGTAAATTCTCTGAGCTGAGCTTGACGAACTACATTTTCTGATCAACGAAAACTTGGATTACAACAACACTTCAAGTTCAGGAAAGATCAAGATATCCGAAGTCCTTAGAATCTTTGGACTACTACAGCATTCTGTCAAGACTTTGTTCTCTAGTCTCAGGTCGACGAACTTAGTTCTCTGCCCGAAGAATTCTGGATTATCTACTTCAACAACTTAGAACCAGAAGACTTTTGTCGACACTCAGAGTATATGTCGACACCAACTGAGTCGACACTAGAAGCACTTGTGTCGACACACAGATCATCAGTCGACACTTTGGAAAGATTGTGTCGACATACAGAGTAACTGTCGACACCAACTATGTAGACACCAGAAGCAAGAATATATCGACTCACAGAAGACTTGTGTCGACAAACATAATATCTGTCGACACCAACATCACTTGTGTCGACACACAGGATATCAGTCGACACCACCTGTGTCGACACCAGGAGTAATTGTGTCGACACACAGAATATTTGACAAACTTCAAAAACTCAGCTCGACGAAATCAAATCTTAGGTCGACGAATTCTAGAGACTTTAACTTTCATTTCAGATACAACTGTGAATATTCTATGTCCAGAATAGTTGCTAAACTCCAGTCGACGAACACAGTTATCAGCTCGACGAATTTTGTCATTAGTTCGACGATTCCAGACTTAGCATTTTTTCCTTCTGTCCTTAGTCTATGGCAATAATTTCTGAATGATTAATGATAAAATATTCTCTGAATATTACCGTTGGACGGTAAATTAATCACGGATTTCATCAGAATTATTATTTTCCATTTTTCCAAGGGACAGTTGGGGAAAGAAATCAATGCAGTTTATTTTCAAGGACCGCCAGCATTGATTGTCCTAGAAGGATTCAAATTTCGAAAGGAAATTCCCTCAGGAAATATAAAAAGAGATTTTTCTCTCTTTTTTGACATAAGGCACACAAGAAGAAAGTAAGAACAATCAGAGTACCAGAGCAATTGCAGAGACACAGCATACACAAACACAGAGATTTTCAGTCAGTCTGTCTTCAACAGCTTCTCTACTCCTTTCACAAAAGCTCTGATACAAAAAGAAGATCTGCTCTCAGAAGAAGAAGAACAATCATACAAAATCAAGAGTCTTCTTACTTCAACACTCTAGGACTTCCAAGGACAACAACTATAAAATCTGTCAAGAAGATCCTGCAGATAAGTGCTAAAAGCTTGAAGGCCTATCACCCTGCAGCAAGGCTTCCATATTTCCCTGAACCATTCAATATCTCAGGGGGAGCCATTTTATACCATCAATAATCCACAAGTCTTCTCTCTGATTGTTGACAGAGAAGACATAATCAACTCTCTCACCCCCACTGTGTAAAGGGTTGTCATCTCCCTTCAAGAGTGATTCCTGGTTACAAGTCACCTGATCAAAAGACTTGGGGATTTGGTTTTTGAGCACCTGATCAAAAGCGCATTGGTGTCATGCACCTAATCAAAAACCTAAGTGGATTCCTACCAGGGTGCTACAATAGTGGATGTACCCAGGTTGGGGAACCACTATAAATTTCTTGTGTCATCTGGTTGCCCTCTTTCTTTTGTTTTCTTGCTGTGGCTGTGGTAGTTTGTTTCTGTGCTTTTATATTTTGATTTATTTACTACTGCACTTAGACTAATCTGCATTATCCAGCTGAGAATTTTATAAAACTCTAAATACTCTATTCACCCCCCCCCCCCTCTAGAGTATTCCTGATCCTACTGCTCACTTTCAGAACACACACATACACAAATACACAAACAAAAAAACACACACAAACATACACATACACAAAAAAACACAAACATACACACATACAAAATCAAACACACACACACACACACACACACACAGATACACAATCAAAAAACACACACATACAAGTACACATATACAAACAAAAAACACACACACATACACGTACATATAAACAATCAAACACACACACAAACACACATACACAATCAAAAAACACACACACACACATACACAATCAAAAATCCCACACACACATACACAAACAAAAAAATCACATATACACTCATACATAATAACACACACACACACACACACACACACACACACACACACACACACACATATATATACACAAATACACATACACATATACATACACAATCAAAAAACACAATATAAAAAACACACACATACAAAATAAAAAAACACACATACACAAACACACAATAAAAAAACACACACAAACATACACATACATAAACAAAAAAAACACAAACATACACACATACAAAATCAAACACACACACACATACACAGATACACACTCAAAACACACACACATACACAGATACACAATCAAAACACACACATACACGTACACATACACAAACAAAAACACACACATACATATACATATAAATAAAAATACCCTGTGGTGGAATGTTGATGGACAAAAAAATATTTTTCTAGGGCAATACCAAAGCAAAAATAGAAGAAGAGGCATATCTGCCGCGGATCAGCAATAGAGGAAGAACCACAAACCGCAAATGGGGAGGGGGTTCGTCGGAGAACATATGGGATGAAGGATTCTTGACTGGGGTTCGCCGGACAACAGATGGGAGGAAGCATTCTCGATTGGAGCATGCCGCGAATTGTTAAAGAGATGGCTCCTGATTTCGGAATGACTCGATGCTCCGTCAAGCTCCCGATTTCGGAATGCCATAATTATCATTCCTATAATATTTATATATATAATATTACTTTTTTAATATATAAATATAATTTTTATAAACTATATAATAGTATTTGTTTAGCCATGATTTTGTCAAGGCCATGGTTAATGGCTTAGTTTTTTGCCACGAATTTGTTATTCGTGGCTAATACTTAATTATAAGCCACAAAATATGAACCGTGAATAATACATAACTATTAGCTACGATTTTTAGTCCCTGGCCAAAAAAAGTATAGGCAATACTAACTTTACTAGAAGTATAAATTAAGAGAAAATAATTTATTAATAGTTATCTAATTTATATTTGCTAATCTCTTGTGTCATTGGTCACCAACATTCGCACTATCTTTTGCCAAAAATCACACTGGTGTAGAAGAGTATGCAAATAAAATTCAAACAAAATATATTTCTACTACGAGTACCTGATAGAATCGTTTCTAAGTTATCTATCGATTTTATCAGGCACTTGTGTATATGAAATTCTACTATGTATCCTTTATCACAGAGTTGGCTTATGTTTATAAGATTATGCTCTAATCCTTCAACATAGGCCACATCTGAGAAGGATAAGGTACCCTTAGTGATCATACCGTAGCCTTTTGTGATTCCCCTGTAAGAACCTCCAAAGATAACCTTTGGCCCATTCACAACTGGAGAGAACTTTTGAATAAGGCTTCTTGTCCAAGTCATGTGCCGAGAGCATCCACTGTCCAAATACCAGATAGGCATTTTGTTGGCCTTTGTACATACCTGCATAAATAGAATTAGTTCACCATAGGAACCCAAACTCGTTTGGGTCCTTGGTCATTTGTCATCCTGCTCCCCCTAGGAGTGTGTTGGAACCCTAGTTCTGATTTGGGTAAGGATCACTATTTGGTTTGCTTACAATGACCCAAAATGTATAGTTAGGGTCATAGGTTTATTTCTTTAGTCTAGGACAAGAGTCAGCATCAAATGGATCAGCCTACAACAACTTGTTAGAGACTCAAGCAGTTGTGTCGACACCTAGAAGAATTGTGTCGACACATAGAAAGTCTGTGTCGACACCCAGAAGAATTTTGTCGACACAAAGAAAGGCTGTGTCGACAACCAGAAGAATTGTGTCGACACACAGAAAGGCTGTGTCGACACCCAGAAGATTTGTGTCGACACACAGACTATCAGTCGACACAGATAATATTAGTCGACACTTGCTCAGTCAACACAAGAAGGATTTGTGTCAACACAGTTCACAGATTATTAGTCGACAGTATTAGTCGACACCAGAAGGACTTGTGTCGATACCCAGAACCATATGTCGACACAGTTCACAAAAGCTGTTTCAGAAGGATAAATCAAGTTCTCATGTCGACGATTTCTGGCTTCTTCAGTATATCATTCCAGAAAATATTCTAAGTCCAGAAACAATTCTCAGCTCGACGAACAGAATGTAACTGATCGACGAACACAGGAACTCAGCTCGACGATCGTCGATCTCCCATCGACGATCTCAGAGTCTTCTACTCTGAACTGAGCTCGACGATCTACGAGCTCAGGTCGACGATCTTGTGCTTCTCAGCAGTTATCTCAGATCTACAATAGTTGCTCACAGGTCGACGATCTCTTAACCCATTTCGACGATCTCTGAGCCAAGATCTACGATTTTCTTACTGCCTTCAGTTATCAGTTCTCTCAGTCCGGTCAGAAGTATTTATTTTGGTTATGATAAATCATTTTAAGGCAAATATATTCTGAAAATTAATGCTGACATTCTCAAGGCTGATAGCCATCTCATGAAGCATTGATTATGGTATTCACAGAATATTTTGTCAAGACAGTTATGGAAGTGCATTTATGATTGCCAGCCATTCTACCCGTTTGGGCTCCTAAATTCTTGCAGAGAATTAAGTACTGTCTGTGAATTCAAATTCAGGTCGTTAGTGTTCCCAAAAATATACAGAGAACTTAAAAAGACAGAGAACAAGAATCAAAAGAAGTGAGAAGAAAATCAATCTTTCTTGTTCTAAAGGTCTCTTGTATTTGAAAAATACAAGGAAGAAGAAGAACTTGCTGAACACACAAATCTCTCTAGTCTTCTTCCTTCATCGGGCTTCAACAATCTACAGAGAGCTCGAATCAACATCAATCTGAAGACCTACACCCTGGACAAAGCTTCTTTCTCCATGAAACTACTCAATATCTCAGGGGGAGCTTTGGCATCATCAAATCCATATAATCTTCTCATTGTGTTTGAGAAAGAGAAGACTGTCATCTACTTTTCTTTAACCTCTCGTGTACAGATTTCTTACTCCCTTCAAAAGTAAACTCCTTGGTGATAGGGCACCTGATCAAAAACATATTGGTTTTTAGGCACCTGATCAAAAGCCCGAAGGGTTTCTAGATCTACCTGAAGCAGATCTTCTGGTGATAGGGCACCTGATCAAAAACCTAAGTGGATTCCTACCAGGGTGGCAGAAGAGTGGATGTACCCAGATTTGGGGAACCACTATAAAATTTCTTGTGTCTTCTAGATTACCTTGTGTTTTCTTTGTGCGTTGTGCTGTGATAGTTTCTTGCTTTTACCTCTTTCATATAAGTATGAATATTTTAATTTCGCAATAAATCTAAACATTTTTATACTCTATTCATCCCCCCTCTAGAGTAAACTGTATCTATCCCTCTCTTTCAATTGGTATCAGAGGGTGTGTTTTTAAGGTTGTACGGGCTAACACCTGAACCTAAGATCTCTGATAGATATCTATTTACCCTATTCTTTGTTATACCCTGGCACAGTACAAGGAATTTGCAAGCACCAGACCTCCAGTTTGCAACTTGCAAAAGTTTGGAATCTGGAAGGCAAGAATCATGCTTTATATGAATTCTATTGATGAAGACATTTTTGCTTCTATCTTAACAGGAGTACCTCCACCACCAGCTGCCCCTGCAAGTACTTCCCCAAACATGACTGCAGTACCTCCTACAGACTACAATGATGCGTATAAGAAAGCAAAGATTGCTGATGCAAGAGCCATGAACATACTGGCACAAACAATGGCTGATGATATATTTCAGAAAGTAGATAAATGTGAATCAGCCAAGGCCATCTGGGATTCCTTAAAACAGATGGTTGCAGGATCAGCAGATGAAAGGAAGGACAGGAAAGCTCATGTCATCTCCCAGTATGAGAATTTTAAAAAGGAAGAAACTGAGCAAGTTTCTGAGATGTACAATAGACTCAGTCTCATTGTTAACGAGCTGAAAACTATTGACAATGACATCTCAGTCACAGAAATAAATGACAAGATTCTCATGTGCTTCCCCAGCTCATGGGACTCTAGAATCTGGCCTATCAGAGAGACCAGAAACACACATGAGATGACTACAGAATCAGTCTTAGGAAAGCTAAAATCCTATGAACAGCTGCTGAAGACAAGAGAAGCTGAGCAATAAAAGACTGCTACACCAACTAGGAAGGAGCAGAATATAGCTTTCAAAGCTTTAGAAGAATCAGAAACTTCTCCATCAAATGAAGAGTTGATGAGTCTCTTTGCAAAGAGATTCTTCGAGATGGGGAGAAAAGAATTCAGAAGGAAATCATTAAGGAGTGATGATAAACCAAGGTATGACAAAACCCCTTCTAAAGAGATTATCTATTTTGGTTGCAGGAAACCTGGAAATATTCTTCCAAAATGTCCAGAAAATAAGCATAAGGAAAGGAGAAAAGAGAAAGACTCCAAGAAGCACTCCAGCAAACCATCCTTCTACAAGCACAAGAAGAAGGAGAGAGGGTTTGTTGCAGAAACATGGAGTGACACTGAAGAATCATCTTCCTCCAGCTCTAGTGAAGATGAAGAGGAAGCAAAGGCCAAAGAAATCTGCTTAATGGCCATCAATGCTTCAGGGCATGTCTCACAAGAAGAAGAATCTGAAGAATGTTCAGATTGTGATCAGGTATTGGAAGAATTCGACTTTACCTCTGAAAATTTAAAAATGACTTTAAATCTATGTGTAGTGATCTGATTAGATCTGAGAAGAAAATCAAACTTCTCAGAGATAAACAATTTAATTATGATAGCTTAGTATCAGAAAACATTAAATTGAAAAATGAAATAGACATGTATAGTGAACAAATCACTTTTCTGAAAGTTGAATTATGTAAAGCAAAATAGCTAGAGGAATCACTGACTGGAAGAAGCGAACAACTAGTAGAAATTACCAGCACGCTTAATGCTAGACTTAATAGAAGTAAGTTAGGATTAGGTGCATCATCCAGTGAACCATCAATTATTGTGAAAAACCACCTTTCACAACCTATAAAGTTTATTTCAGATAAAGGTAAGAAGAATACAGAACAAATTAAAACAGTTAACAAAGTTTTAAAACAAGTTGAGATAAATAAAGAAAAACAAAATGCTATGTCTGAATAAAAATCATCGAACCAAGATCGACGACCTCAGCATTATGCGTCGAACGACAATCGACGATCTCAGAACCCAGAGGTTGAGCCTAAACACTCTACAAACGGGGATCGACGATATCATTATGTATCGTCGAACAGGGATCGATGATTGTGGAACTAAGATAATAACCATTATTATTCTGAGAACCAAGATCGACGATATCAATGCTGGTCGTCGAATGCAGATCGACGATCTGAACTAAAATTGTCGAACCCAAACAGTTCTATCAAAACTATAATTTCAACAGAAATTTAAATAAGAACTCTAACCCTAAACCTTTCAATCCCTTAACTAACTGGATAATCCCACCTAGGAGATTTCATCCCTTAGGTTATAAAAGTCAACCTGTATACTCTTATATTTCAAGTTTTAAGTATGAAAAGAAGCCAGGACCCAAGTTTACCTGGGTCCAAAATATATAAGTTTTCATTGCAGATAAATACCTATCCTACCATATAGGATAAGTGGTATTTGGATAGTGGGTGTTCCAAGCACATGATAGGAAACAAGGCCAATCTAAGTAACTATAAGGCAAAGCTAGGTCCAAAGGTTATATTTGGAGACTCAAGCTTTGGTCAGACAGAAGGCTATGGAGAACTTACAATTGCAGCTGTCACCTTCAGGAAAGTGGCATATGTAAGTGGGCTGAAACATAACTTGATATCCATAGGACAGTTATGTGATGCAAGTTATGAGGTATGTTTTACTGAATCTAAATGCAATATTTCTCTAAACAGCATTACTGTATTATCAGGTATTAGGTTAGACAATATCTATTTAGTTGATTTTAATTCTACTTGTTCAGAAATCTGTTTATTTAATCAGATTAGCAATAATAATATTTTGTGGCATAAAAGGCTAGGACATGTAAATCTAAGAAACATTGTTAGGTTATCTAGGGATAACCTTGTTAGAGGATTGCCCTCTCGCCCCTACAAGAAGGAAATCCTTTGCAAGGCTTGTCAAGAAGGCAAGCAAACTAAAAATAGTTTTAAATCAGTTAATAAGAGTGATTCACCTAGGATTTTGTATCTGCTTCATTTGGACCTTTTTGGACCAATTGTTGTACAAAGCCTGGGAGAGATGTCCTATACTTTAGTTACTGTAGATGACTTCTCTAGGTTCTCTTGGGTTTTCTTCTTGAGAAACAAGTCTGATAATTACAAAGTTCTTACAGACTTTCTAAAATGCATAAAGATTGAGTACTCTACTCTAGTTGCATTGATCAGAAGTGATCATGACACTGAGTTTGAATCTCTTCCTATGCAAGAATTCTGTGAGAAGGAAGGTATCAGGCACTGCTTCTCTGCTCGCATAACTCCTCAACAAAATGGGGAAGTTGAAAGGAAAAAACATAACACTCATTGAAACTGGATGCACATTGCTTGCTGATGCTCACATGCCTCTATCCTACTGGGCAGAAGCTGTAAGCACAGCAAATTATGTCCTGAATAGAAGTTTGATATACAAACTTAAAGGCAAGACTCCCTATGAATTACTCAAAGGGAAGAAACGTAAAATAGACTACTTTAGAATTTTTGGTTATATCAGTTATATACATAACAACAACAAAGATTATCTTAGAAAGTTTGAAGCCAAAGCTACAATGGGAATCTTTCTAGGATATTCCCAAGTTAGCAGGGCATATAGGGTTCTCAATAAATCATCCTTGAAAATTGAAGAGTCGATACATGTTACATTTGATGAAGCTAATATGTTTTACAAAGAGAAGGAATCTTCTACCAGTGATCATCTGCAGGTACCAAGTCTATGTAAAAAGCTGGATGACTTAAATCTCACCCAAAAGGTGATATCTCATGCCTCACCACAAGCCAATGAAGACAGTGAAGAATACTCTATGGAAGAAACTAAACTTACTAAAACAGCAGAAGTAATTCCACAAGAGGAATTCACTCCAATTGCTGATGCTGAACCAACTCCACCATCTGATTTTGTCACATTTAGGGATCACCCTAGATCCCAAGTAATTGGAGACATATCAGCAGGTGTACAGACAAGGCATCAACTCACCCATGATGTGATGCATGCCTGTTTTCTCTCTCAAATTGAACCTCAATCCATAACTGATGTTGAGCAAGATCCCCATTGGATCATTGCAATGCAAGAGGAACTAAATCAATTTGAAAGACATAGAGTTTGTGACTTGGTTCCAAGGCATAAAGGCTATCTAGTAATTGGAACTAAGTGGGTTTTCAGGAATAAGCTTGATGCCCAAGGTGTGAATGCGAGGAACAAGGCTCGTCTTGTTGCTCAAGGATATAGGCAAGAGGAAGGAATTGACTATGATCAGACCTTTGCTCCATTTGCCAGGCTAGAAGCTATAAGGATTTTTTTGGCCTATGCTGCTTTCAAAAAGTTCACAGTTTATCAGATGGAAGTCAAGAGTGCTTTCCTAAATGGAGTACTACAAGAAGAGATTTATATAGAACAACCTCCAGGTTTTGTTTCTCCAACTTCCCCCTCTCATGTTTTTAAACTGCATAAGGCTCTCTATGGTTTAAAGCAAGCCCCAAGAGCTTGGTATGAGACCTTATCCAGCTTTATTTTAGGGCATGGTTTTTCTAGAGGCATGGTAGATAAAACCTTTTTTACAAAATTGCATCATGATAAAATCTTATTAGTACAAATATATGCAGATGATGTTATATTTGGTTCTACTGATCCCAAATTGTGCAAGAGATTTTCTAATCAATTGCATTCTAAATTTGAGATGAGCAGTATGGGAGAGTTATCTTATTTCCTTGTTCTCCAAGTGAAACAATCTCCTGATGGTATCTTCATTTCCCAATATAAATATGTTAATCAGCTTATTAAGAAGTTTGGGATGGCTGATGCATCTTCTATGAAGACTCCCATGGCTTCCAATGCTGTATTAGACACTAATGAACATGGAAAACCTGTTGATCAGACCAGGTATAGGGCCATTGTTGGATCCCTACTATATCTAACAGCAAGCAGACCATATATCATATTTGCTACATGTTTATGTGCTAGGTTCCAGGTGAACCCTAAAGAATCTCATCTTATTTTCATAAAAAGGATTTTAAGATATATAAAGGGTTGTCCTAATCTAGGACTCTAGTATCCAACAGAGTCAGCATTTGAGTTGACTGGATTTTCAGATGCTGACTATGCTGGATGCAGAGTGGACAAAAAGAGCACTTTAGGAACTTACCAGTTCTTGGGTGATAGACTTGTATCCTGGTTTTGCAAGAAGCAAACCTCTGTATCAACATCTACTACTGAAGCTGAATATATGGCTGCTAGCGGTCGCTGTTCACAGATTTTGTGGATACAAAACTAATTATTAGATTATGGTTTCAATCTAAATAATTCAACCATCTTCTGTGATAATACTAGTGTTATATCTATAGCACATAATCCATTACATCATTCTAAAACAAAGCATATAGATATAAGATATCATTTCATTAGAGATAATGTAGACAAAAAGAAAATTAATCTAGACTTTATCTCCATTGGTTTTCAAAGAGGAGATATTTTCACCAAACCCTTAGATGAAAAGAAGCACATGTTCTTCCTGAATCAGCTTGGAATGATCAATGGGAAGGATTAATTTAATTTTTGTCTTCTGTCTTTGGATCTGTTCCTAAATCGTCGAATGAAGATCGACGATATTCGAACAGCTCTTGAGCTAAATCGTCGAACTATGTTTGACGATAGCTCTGTGTGAAGACAAAAATCGTCGACCAGAGATCGACGACTTTACTTCAGTTAATTGATCGTCAAGCTATGCTCGACTATCAATTTTCGACTGAGATCAGAGACCAAAGATATTATTTGTTTATAAATTAATCTTTGACCTAAGATCGATTTTTTTGTTTTTATCGTCGAACAGAGATCGTCTTTTCTATTCCAAAAACATATATGTAGGTTTCTCTTCGATCTCTGTCCCGCGTTTTCTTATTCTATTTTCCCTTTGCCCTTGATCTCTTCTCTTTTGAGTCTACAGATCTTCCATTGCAATTTCTACGGCGGCTCTTTCAAAGATGAAGTTCGACACTGGTTTCCATATCGACTTCGAATCGATCAGTCACTGTGATCCTATCTTTCAATTGGTATCAGTCACTATGATCTTATTTTTCATGAAATATTATAGCTATGTGATGATCAGGGTCTGAAGAAGTTCATGTCTACACGGATCAAACTATCTATTGCTGAGATCAAAGAATGGGTTTACTCTTCCTCAACAAATGACTACTCCCTTTCTGCTTCCTCTGTCCCTTCTTCATCTAGGGGCCTACTTCCAATTTTCACTGAAACCAGGCGGGGAGGTGTCCAATGAAGATGCAGCAGGTTCAGCCTCAGCAGACTTTCAAGCTCAGTCTCCTCCAGCAGTATCCTGGTTTTATAAGAAACAGTCATCTATATCTACCTCAACTGCTGAGGCAGAATACATTGTAGCAGGTAGTTGTTGTTCCCAGATGCTGTGGATACAAAATAATTTACTAGACTATAGTATCAACATAAATAATTCAACTCTACTTTGTGATAACACAAGTGCTATAGCCATAACACAAAATCCAGATCATCACTGTAGGACAAAGCATATAGATATTAGGCATCATTTCATAAGATGGTGTGTAGATAAAAAAAAAATAAGCTTGTCTATATCTACACTGATTTACAAAGTGCTGATATATTCACCAAACCTCTGGATGAGAGAAATCATCTCTTCTTTATAAATCAGCTGGGAATGATCAATGGAGAAGACTTAGTTTAGTTTAAGTCTGCACTCGACGAATTTTCCAAAGTTCGTCGAACGGAGCTAGAGGAACTATGGAAAGTTTGTGAGATATTCGTCGACGCAGGATGACGAACTCTCTGTAAGTGAAGTTATTTTCGTCGAATGGAGATCGACGAAATCACTTCAGAAAACTTTTATCTAACGGAGCTCGACGAAATGTATTCAATTCTTCAGACAGAGCTCAACGAATTATTTGACTATAAATTATTTCTTCGATCTCAGGTCGAAGAATTTCTTAATTTTCGTGGAACGGAGTTTGTCGATTCATATTCTGGAAAACCTTATATCTAGGTTTTTATTCGACCTCCGTCCCACGTTTTCTGTTCTCTTGCATTTGATTGTCGTTTGTCTCTCTTGAAGGTGATTCCAATGGCTATTCCAGCAGGTGCCCTAACCGGAATGAAGTTTGAAACGGGCTTTGACGTTGACTTCGAATCCTTTCAACATTCAGATCCAATATTTCTGCATATACTGGAACTTCTAGAGGAACAGAAACTGAAAAATCTGGTGTCAACAAGGATAAAACTGTCTGCAAATGAAATCAGAAAGTGGGTTTATACATTTACATCAGAGGAGAACACTATGATCGGAACAATTGCGGGTAACTCTGTATCTTTATCTCACGCTGTACTTACTAAATTTTTGGATTGGTTAATGGAGAAAAATAGTTAGACATAGACTCTGAAGAATATGATATGATGTTGAGTCTGATGGGTTATGCTGGAGATAACCCAAATAAGTTGTTAAAGAAACACTTATCTGCGGAATACAAATTTCTGGCAGATATTATGGGAAAGGTTTTGCTGGGCAAGCATACTTCCCATGACTATATTACCAGACACCAGTTTCTGGTTATGTGTGCAGTGATAAATAAGAAGGAAGTGGATTGGGCACAGATAATTTTTGATCTTATTAAGAAAAAGTGTAATAAAAAAGAAGTTTGCTTTGGAAGGATCCTAGGGAACTTCCTGAAAGAAAAAGCTGCTGAATCCCTGGTCTCACAGACCATATTCATTAATGCTAGCAAGAGGCTCACATGCACCTTGTTTGGCAGGTGGGAGAGGACAATAACTAAGCCATCCAAGGCTTCAACCTCTTCCACCCTAGCTTCTAAAAGCACTAGGGCTGTAAGAGCCACTCCGCACCCTACTGAAGAGATCGTCCCTACATCGCCATCTCTTCCAGCAACTCAACAACCACAACAACTCCAACAATAACTTCCACAACATCAACAACCAACACCCTTTGTTCATACTTCTACTACAGTTACATCTTTTTCCACCTCTCCACTCCTAGATCTTACCAACATCCCCTCATCTCCTATTCAGGAACACCATCAACCCACTCCACCTCAATCACCTCAATCCACCACAGATTTACCAGATCGCACACCACCTTCATCCCCTCTTCCACCTCACCTATCCTCCATTCCAACTTTTGATCTTCTGTCTTCCCCCCACCCCACCCCAATTCTCCTCCTCCTCCGCATCCATCCACTCAGGATGTCCCCATGACAGATGTCCCTCCTCCACCATCTCCAACATCTACCATCCCTCAAAATGTCTCCACCCAACATTCTACAAAACCATCTACTACTCTAACATTGGTCCCCTCCACCATATCTTCCATCATTGTTATCATCACACCCCTCATAAAATCAATCATAACAGAGGCCATTACATCTCTTGCTACCTATATATCTACTCTATCTGCTCAACTTTCTGCCTTCACTGTTGCCCCCTCTTCATTCAGGGGCCTGGCTCCAGTATACAATGAAACTAGGCAGGGGGATATGCTTAATGAAGAAGCTGCAGCACCTCCAGCAGAAACAGAAATCTCAGCTCCAGCAGCTCCAGTAACAGCAGAGGCATAAGCACTACTAGCAGATACAGATTTATTTCGAGGGGATGCAGATTTTATTCCTGATTATAGAGATTTAATAGATTTGATTCATTTCATTGAGACTGACATGGACATTGATGAGTCAGTCCCTGAAGAGACAGTTGCTGAAGACATTCTTTCTGTTTCTGAATTCATAATTAATCCAACAGTAAACTTAGTTGATTTATTGAAAAGTTCTGATATTGCCTTTCTAAATTATATTCCAGCAGTACCTACTAAGCCATCCTTGCTTATTGTACCATATACTTCTCCAATCTCTCCAAAAGTTGCTAAGAAACTTAGAGATAGTTTTGTTATTTCAAAGCCAGCAGTCATGCCATCACCAAAAGAGGTTATTTCTGTCCTAGCATTTGTAATGGATGACTCACCCATACCAAATATGGATGATTTTATTTTGGCTGATATAGAAGAAGAAAGTAAGGCACCTGCTAAAAGCACTGTCAGAACCAGTTCTCCAGTCTCTCATATGGCTTCTTCTCCTAGTCTTGTTGAAGTTTCTGCTTAAGCTCCTGAAAAGCCAATCATTTCTGCTGAGGCTCTGGAAGCACTCAATGACCTATATGATAACCCTAAGGGATCAGATAATGATAATGATGATGATGAGGATGAGGAAGATGATTCAGATGATGAACCTAAGAGGAAGTTAGTATCAAAGAAAAGAAAAGCCCCTCCTCCTCCTGCTCCTAAGCCTAATCCAAATAATGACACTCCCTATTATATTCTCCAAAAGATAACTCCACACAAAGGGATGTCAGTCTGGATGTGGCTATATAAAAACCAGCAGAAGGAGAGGAAGAAAAGCAGAAGGTACTCTCCTCCTCCATTTCAAAGATTCAGGAAAGTGCCACCTCCTGCACCTCCTCCAGTTGCTGGTGCTTCAATCACATCTACTCAAGGATCTTCCCCACTTCAAACATATCAAAGACACCAATGGAAGTAGCCAACACAGGCAATACTCTTCAGGAAAGCAACATCAGCAGCAACAACAACGTCAACAACGGCAGCAACATCAACAACAATAGCAACAATCCACTGAACATCAACTAGTTGAAGGCTCTAAAAGACCATCCTCTCCTCCTATTCCTTTTGAAGATCCTGAAATAGCAACTACTGCTAGAATGGCCAGGTTCCAGGAAATTGTAGGCCTTTCTATGATTAACAAAGCCAAAGCTGAAGGAAAGGATCCTTCTGAATATTCAACAATGTTAAAGTATAGGAAAGAGGAACTTAAAAGATTTGATAAAGCAAACAAGTTTTTCATTGTTGATGACTACAAGAAGTTGCTCCCAGAAGCAGTTGTCCCCAGAGCTACATCTTTGAAGATTATAGGGGCTGCTGACATGACCATGATAAAGTGCAAGCTTCAGATCCCAAAAGAGAGATTGTGTTTACAAAGCCTGGAGAGAAGAGCAAGCAAGAAATGCCAAAGGAAAAGAAAGAGAAGAATTAAATTTTGAACTCTTTTATTTTCTACAATTATCTATAACTGCTCTATATTCTGAACAAAGCTTATGTATATATATATCTATTGCATGTGTTATTGATCTCTGCCAGATATATGCTTTTTCTGCTTTGTTTGTTTTTTCAATTTTGATTTGAGTCTGTAATTAGCGATCTCACCCAAATAAGGGGAGATTGTTGGATCCCTAGTAAGATTTGGTATAGGTTCACTAAGTTAGGATCATATGACCCACAATGTATAGTCAGAGTCATAGTTGTGTCCTAGAGTCTAGGCCAAGTCCTTAGAGTCAACATCACATGGACCAGCTATCAACAAGACTGCCAGATACTCAAGATTTAGAAGATTTCAAGACTTTATAAAGTGAGTTCGACGTTCGTGGAACTCAGGTCGATGATTGTCGTGCTCAGTTCGACGATCACAGAGTAAATTCTCTGAGCTGAGCTTGACGAACTACATTTTCTGATCAACGAAAACTTGGATTACAACAACACTTCAAGTTCAGGAAAGATCAAGATATCCGAAGTCCTTAGAATCTTTGGACTACTACAGCATTCTGTCAAGACTTTGTTCTCTAGTCTCAGGTCGACGAACTTAGTTCTCTGCCCGAAGAATTCTGGATTATCTACTTGAACAACTTAGAACCAGAAGACTTTTGTCGACACTCAGAGTATATGTCGACACCAACTGAGTCGACACTAGAAGCACTTGTGTCGACACACAGATCATCAGTCGACACTTTGGAAAGATTGTGTCGACATACAGAGTAACTGTCGACACCAACTATGTAGACACCAGAAGCAAGAATATATCAACTCACAGAAGACTTGTGTCGACAAACAGAATATCTGTCGACACCAACATCACTTGTGTCGACACACAGGATATCAGTCGACACCACCTGTGTCGACACCAGGAGTAATTGTGTCGACACACAGAATATTTGACAAACTTCAAAAACTCAGCTCGACGAAATCAAATCTTAGGTCGACGAATTCTAGAGACTTTAACTTTCATTTCAGATACAACTGTGAATATTCTATGTCCAGAATAGTTGTTAAACTCCAGTCGACGAACACAGTTATCAGCTCGACGAATTCTGTCATTAGTTCGACGATTCCAGACTTAGCATTTTTTCCTTCTGTCCTTAGTCTATGGCAATAATTTCTGAATGATTAATGATAAAATATTCTCTAAATATTACCGTTGGACGGTAAATTAATCACGGATTTCATCAGAATTATTGTTTTCCATTTTTCCAAGGGACAGTTGGGGAAAGAAATCAATGCAGTTTATTTTCAAGGACCGCCAGCATTGATTGTCCTAGAAGGATTCAAATTTCGAAAGGAAATTCCCTCAGGAAATATAAAAAGAGATTTTTCTCTCTTTTTTGACATAAGGCACACAAAAAGGAAGTAAGAACAATCAGAGTACTAGAGCAATTGCAGAGACACAGCATACACAAACACAGAGATTTTCAGTCAGTCTGTCTTCAACAGCTTCTCTACTCCTTTCACAAAAGCTCTGATACAAAAAGAAGATCTGCTCTCAGAAGAAGAAGAACAATCATACAAAATCAAGAGTCTTCTTACTTCAACACTCTAGGACTTCCAAGGACAACAACTATAAAATCTGTCAAGAAGATCCTGCAGATAAGTGCTAAAAGCTTGAAGGCCTATCACCCTGCAGCAAGGCTTCCATATTTCCCTGAACCATTCAATATCTCAGGGGGAGCCATTTTATACCATCAATAATCCACAAGTCTTCTCTCTGATTGTTGACAGAGAAGACATAATCAACTCTCTCACCCCCACTGTGTAAAGGGTTGTCATCTCCCTTCAAGAGTGATTCCTGGTTACAAGTCACCTGATCAAAAGACTTGGGGATTTGGTTTTTGAGCACCTGATCAAAAGCGCATTGGTGTCATGCACCTAATCAAAAACCTAAGTGGATTCCTACCAGGGTGCTACAATAGTGGATGTACCCAGGTTGGGGAACCACTATAAATTTCTTGTGTCATCTGGTTGCCCTCTTTCTTTTGTTTTCTTGCTGTGGCTGTGGCTGTGGTAGTTTGTTTCTGTGTTTTTATATTTTGATTTATTTACTACTGCACTTAGACTAATCTGCATTATCCAGCTGAGAATTTTATAAAACTCTAATACTCTATTCACCCCCCCCCCCCTCTAGAGTATTCCTGATCCTACTGCTCACTTTCAGAACACACACATACACAAATACACAAACAAAAAAACACACACAAACATACACATACACAAAAAACACAAACATACACACATACAAAATCAAAACACACACACACACACACACATATACACAATCAAAAAACACACACATACAAGTACACATATACAAACAAAAAACACACACACATACACGTACATATAAACAATCAAACACACACACAAACACACATACACAATCAAAAAACACACACACACACATACACAATCAAAAACCCCACACACACATACACAAACAAAAAAATCACATATACACTCATACACAATAACACACACACACACACACACACACACACACACACATATATATATATACACAAATACACATACACATATACATACACAATCAAAAAACACAATATAAAAAACACACACATACAAAATAAAAAACACACATACACAAACACACAATAAAAAAACACACACAAACATACACATACATAAACAAAAAAAACACAAACATACACACATACAAAATCAAACACACACACACATACACAGATACACACTCAAAACACACACACATACACAGATACACAATCAAAACACACACATACGCATACACATACACAAACAAAAACACACACATACATATACATATAAATAAAAATACCCTGTGGTGGAATGTTGATGGACAAAAAAATATTTTTCTAGGGCAATACCAAAGCAAAAATAGAAGAAGAGGCATATCTGCCGCGGATCAGCAATAGAGGAAGAACCACATATCGTAAATGGGGAGGGGGTTCGTCGGAGAACATATGGGATGAAGGATTCTTGACTGGGGTTCGCCGGACAATAGATGGGAGGAAGCATTCTCGACTGGAGCACGCCGCGAATTGTTAAAGAGATGGCTCCTGATTTCGGAATGACTCGATGCTCCGTCAAGCTCCCGATTTCGGAATGCCATAATTATCATTCCTATAATATTTATATATATAATATTACTTTTTTAATATATAAATATAATTTTTATAAACTATATAATAGTATTTGTTTAGCCATGATTTTGTCAAGGCCATGGTTAATGGCTTAGTTTTTTGCCACGAATTTGTTATTCGTGGCTAATACTTAATTATAAGCCACAAAATATGAACCGTGAATAATACATAACTATTAGCTACGATTTTTAGTCCCTGGCCAAAAAAAGTATAGGCAATACTAACTTTACTAGAAGTATAAATTAAGAGAAAATAATTTATTAATAGTTATCTAATTTATATTTGCTAATCTCTTGTGTCATTGGTCACCAACATTCGCACTATCTTTTGCCAAAAAGCACACTGGTGTAGAAGAGTATGCAAATAAAATTCAAACAAAATATATTTCTACTACGAGTGCCTGATAGAATCGTTTCTAAGTTATCTATCGATTTTATCAGGCACTTGTGTATATGAAATTCTACTATGTATCCTTTATCACAGAGTTGGCTTATGTTTATAAGATTATGCTCTAATCCTTCAACATAGGCCACATCTGAGAAGGATAAGGTACCCTTAGTGATCATACCGTAGCCTTTTGTGATTCCCCTGTCAGAACCTCCAAAGATAACCTTTGGCCCATTCACAACTGGAGAGAACTTTTGAATAAGGCTTCTTGTCCCAGTCATGTGCCGAGAGCATCCACTGTCCAAATACCAGATAGGCATTTTGTTGGCCTTTGTACATACCTGCATAAATAGAATTAGTTCACCATAGGAACCCAAACTTGTTTGAGTCCTTGGTCATTTGTCATCCTGCTCCCCCTAGGAGTGTGTTGGAACCCTAGTTCTGATTTGGGTAAGGATCACTGTTTGGTTTGCTTACAATGACCCAAAATGTATAGTCAGGGTCATAGGTTTATTTCTTTAGTCTAGGCCAAGAGTCAACATCAATTGGATCAGCCTACAACAGCTTGTTAGAGACTCAAGCAGTCGTGTCTACACCTAGAAGAATTGTGTCGACACATAGAAAGGCTGTGTCGACACCCAGAAGAATTTTGTCGACACAAAGAAAGGCTGTGTCGACAACCAGAAGAATTATGTCGACACACAGAAAGGCTGTGTCGACACCCAGAAGATTTGTGTCGACACACAGACTATCAGTCAACACAGATAATATTAGTCGACACTTGCTCAGTCGACACAAGAAGGATTTGTGTCGACACAGTTCACAGATTATTAGTCGACAGTATTAGTCGACACCAGAAGGACTTGTGTCGATACCCAGAACCATCTGTCGACACAGTTCACAAAAGCTGTTTCAGAAGGATAAATCAAGTTCTCATGTAGATGATTTCTGGCTTCTTCAGTATATCATTCCAGAAAATATTCTAAGTCCAGAAACAATTCTCAGCTCGACGAACAGAAGGTAACTGATCGACGAACACAGGAACTCAGCTCGACGATCGTCGATCTCCCATCGACGATCTCAGAGTCTTCTACTCTGAACTGAGCTCAACGATCTACGAGCTCAGGTCGACGATCTTGTGCTTCTCAGCAGTTATCTCAGATCTACAATAGTTGCTCACAGGTCGATGATATCTTAACCCATTTCGACGATCTCTGAGCCAAGATCTACGATTTTCTTACTGCCTTCAGTTATAAGTTCTCTCAGTCCGGTCAGAAGTATTTATTTTGGTTATGATAAATCATTTTAAGGCAAATATATTCTGAAAATTAATGCTGACATTCTCAAGGCTGATATCCATCTCATGAAGCATTGATTATGGTATTCACAGAATATTTTGTCAAGACAGTTATGGAAGTGCATTTATGATTGCCAGCCATTCTACCCGTTTGGGCTCCTAAATTCTTACAGAGAATTAAGTACTGTCTGGGAATTGAAATTCAGGTTGTTAGTGTTCCCAAAAATATACAGAGAACTTAAAAAGATAGAGAACAAGAATCAAAAGAAGTGAGAAGAAAATCAATCTTTCTTGTTCTAAAGGTCTCTTGTATTTGAAAAATATAAGGAAGAAGAAGAACTTGCTGAACACACAAATCTCTCTAGTCTTCTTCCTTCATCAGGCTTCAACAATCTACAGAGAGCTCGAATCAACATCAATCTGAAGACCTACACCCTGGACAAAGCTTCCTTCTCCCTGAAACTACTCAATATCTCAGGGGGAGCTTTGGCATCATCAAATCCATATAATCTTCTCATTGTGTTTGAGAAAGAGAAGACTGTCATCTACTTTTCTTTAACCTCTCGTGTACAGATTTCTTACTCCCTTCAAAAGTAAACTCCTTGGTGATAGGACACCTGATCAAAAACATATTGGTTTTTAGGCACCTGATCAAAAGCCCGAAGGGTTTCTAGATCTACCTGAAGCAGATCTTGTGGTGATAGGGCACCTGATCAAAAACCTAAGTGGATTCCTACCAGGGTGGCAGAAGAGTGGATGTACCCAGATTTGGGGAACCACTATAAAATTTCTTGTGTCTTCTAGATTACCTTGTGTTTTCTTTGTGTGTTGTGCTATGATAGTTTCTTGCTTTTACCTCTTTCATATAAGTATCAATATTTTAATTTCGCAATAAATCTAAACATTTTTATACTCTATTCATCCCCCCTCTAGAGTAAACTGTATCTATCCCTCTCTTTCAATTGGTATCGGAGGGTGTGTTTTTAAGGTTGTACGGGCTAACACCTGAACCTAAGATCTCTGATAGATATCTGTTTACCCTATTCTTTGTTATACCCTGGCACAGTACAAGGAATTTGCAAGCACCAGACCTCCAGTTTGCAACTTGCAAAAGTTTGGAATCTGGAAGGCAAGAATCATGCTTTATATGAATTCTATTGATGAAGACATTTTTGCTTCTATCTTAACAGGAGTACCTCCACCACCAGCTGCCCCTGCAAGTACTTCCCCAAACATGACTGCAGTACCTCCTACAGACTACAATGATGCGTATAAGAAAGCAAAGATTGCTGATGCAAGAGCCATGAACATACTGGCACAAACAATGGCTGATGACATATTTCAGAAAGTAGCTGAATGTGAATCAGCCAAGGCCATCTGGGATTCCTTAAACCAGATGGTTGCAGGATCAGCAGATGAAAGGAAGGACAGGAAAGCTCATGTCATTTCCCAGTATGAGAATTTTAAAAAGGAAGAAACTGAGCAAGTTTCTGAGATGTACAATAGACTCAGTCTCATTGTTAACGAGCTGAAAACTATTGACAATGACATCTCAATCATAGAAATAAATGACAAGATTCTCATGTGCTTCCCCAGCTCATGGGACTCTAGAATCTGGCCTATCAGAGAGACCAGAAACACACATGAGATGACTACAGAATCAGTCTTAGGAAAGCTAAAATCCTATGAACAGCTGCTGAAGACAAGAGAAGCTGAGCAATAAAAGACTGCTACACCAACTAGGAAGGAGCAGAATATAGCTTTCAAAGCTTTAGAAGAATCAGAAACTTCTCCATCAAATGAAGAGTTGATGAGTCTCTTTGCAAAGAGATTCTTCGAGATGGGGAGAAAAGAATTCAGAAGGAAATCATTAAGGAGTGATGATAAACCAAGGTATGACAAAACCCCTTCTAAAGAGATTATCTGTTTTGGTTGCAGGAAACCTGGAAATATTCTTCCAAAATGTACAGAAAATAAGCATAAGGAAAGGAGAAAAGAGAAAGGCTCCAAGAAGCACTCCAGCAAACCATCCTCCTACAAGCACAAGAAGAAGGAGAGAGGGTTTGTTGCAGAAACATGGAGTGACACTGAAGAATCATCTTCCTCCAGCTCTAGTGAAGATGAAGAGGAAGCAAAGGCCAAAGAAATCTGCTTAATGGCCATCAATGCTTCAGGGCATGTCTCACAAGAAGAAGAATCTGAAGAATGTTCAGATTGTGATCAGGTATTGGAAGAATTCGACTTTACCTCTGAAAATTTAAAAATGACTTTAAATCTATGTGTAGTGATCTGATTAGATCTGAGAAGGAAATCAAACTTCTCAGAGATAAACAATTTAATTATGATATCTTAGTATCAGAAAACATTAAATTGAAAAATGAAATAAACATGTATAGTGAACAAATCACTTTTCTGAAAGTTGAATTATGTAAAGCAAAACAGCTACAGGAATCACTGACTGGAAGAAGCGAACAACTAGTAGAAATTACCAGCACGCTTAATGCTAGACTTAATAGAAGTAAGTTAGGATTAGGTGCATCATCCAGTGAACCATCAATTATTGATAAAACCACCTTTCACAACCTATAAAGTTTATTTCAGATAAAGGTAAGAAGAATACAGAACAAATTAAAACAGTTAACAAAGTTTTAAAACAAGTTGAGATAAATAAAGAAAAACAAAATGCTATGTCTGAATAAAAATCATCGAACCAAGATCGACGACCTCAGCATTATGCGTCGAACGACAATCGATGATCTCAGAACCCAGAGGTTGAGCCTAAACACTCTACAAACGGGGATCGACGATATCATTATGTATCATCGAACAGGGATTGATGATTGTGGAACCAAGATAATAACCATTATTATTCTGAGAACCAAGATCGACGATATCAATGCTGGTCGTCGAACGCAGATCGACGATCTGAACTAAAATTGTCGAACCCAAACAGTTCTATCAAAACTATAATTTCAACAGAAATTTAAATAAGAACTCTAACCCTAAACCTTTTAATCCCTTAACTAACTGGATAATCCCACCTAGGAGATTTCATCCCTTAGGTTATAAAAGTCAACCTGTATACTCTTATATTTCAAGTTTTAAGTATGAAAAGAAGTCAGGACCCAAGTTTACCTGGGTCCAAAATATATAAGTTTTCATTACAGATAAATACCTATCCTACCATACAGGATAAGTGTTATTTGGATAGTGGGTGTTCCAAGCACATGATAGGAAACAAGGCCAATCTAAGTAACTATAAGGCAAAGCTAGGTCAAAAGGTTATATTTGGAGACTCAAGCTTTGGTCAGACAGAAGGCTATGGAGAACTTACAATTGCAGCTGTCACCTTCAGGAAAGTGGCATATGTAAGTGGGCTGAAACATAACTTGATATCCATAGGATAGTTATGTGATGCAAGTTATGAGGTATATTTTACTGAATCTAAATGCAATATTTCTCTAAACAGCATTACTGTATTATCAGGTATTAGGTTAGACAATATCTATTTAGTTGATTTTAATTCTACTTGTTCAGAAATCTGTTTATTTAATCTGATTAGCAATAATAATACTTTGTGGCATAAAAGGTTAGGACATGTAAATCTAAGAAACATTGCTAGGTTATCTAGGGATAACCTTGTTAGAGGATTGCCCTCTCGCCCCTACAAGAAGGAAATCCTTTGCAAGGCTTGTCAAGAAGGCAAGCAAACTAAAAATAGTTTTAAATCAGTTAATAAGAGTGATTCACCTAGGATTTTGTATCTGCTTCATTTGGACCAATTGCTGTACAAAGCCTGGGAGAGATGTCCTATACTTTAGTTATTGTAGATGACTTCTCTAGGTTCTCTTGGGTTTTCTTCTTGAGAAACAAGTCTGATAATTTCAAAGTTCTTACAGACTTTCTAAAATGCATAAAGATTGAGTACTCTACTCCAGTTGCATTGATCAGAAGTGATCATGACACTGAGTTTGAATCTCTTCCTATGCAAGAATTCTGTGAGAAGGAAGGTATCAGGCACTGCTTCTCTGCTCGCATAACTCCTCAACAAAATGGGGAAGTTGAAAGGAAAAAACATAACACTCATTGAAACTGCATGCACATTGCTTGCTGATGCTCACATACCTCTATCCTACTGGGCAGAAGCTGTAAGCACAGTAAATTATGTCCTGAATAGAAGTTTGATATACAGACTTAAAGGCAAGACTCCCTATGAATTACTCAAAGGGAAGAAACCTAAAATAGACTACTTTAGAATTTTTGGTTATATCAGTTATATACATAACAACAACAAAGATTATCTTAGAAAGTTTGAAGCCAAAGCTACAATGGGAATCTTTCTAGGATATTCCCAAGTTAGCAGGGCATATAGGGTTCTCAATAAATCATCCTTGAAAATTGAAGAGTCGATACATGTTACATTTGATGAAGCTAATATATTTTACAAAGAGAAGGAATCTTCTACCAGTGATCATCTGCAGGTACCAAGTCTATGTAAAAAGATGGATGACTTAAATCTCACCCAAAAGGTGATATCTCATGCCTCACCACAAGCCAATGAAGACAGTGAAGAATACTCTATGGAAGAAACTAAACTTACTAAAACAGCAGAAGTAATTCCACAAGAGGAATTCACTCCAATTGCTGTTGCTGAACCAACTCCACCATCTGATTTTGTCACATTTAGGGATCACCCTAGATCCCAAGTAATTGGAGACATATCAGCAGGTGTACAGACAAGGCATCAACTCACCCATGATGTGATGCATGCCTGTTTTCTCTCTCAAATTGAACCTCAATCCATAACTGATGTTGAGCAAGATCCTCATTGGATCATTGCAATGCAAGAGGAACTAAATCAATTTGAAAGATATAGAGTTTGGGACTTGGTTCCAAGGCATAAAGGCTATCTAGTAATTGGAACTAAGTGGGTTTTCAGGAATAAGCTTGATGCCCAAGGTGTGAATGCGAGGAACAAGGCTCGTCTTGTTGTTCAAGGATATAGGCAAGAGGAAGGAATTGACTATGATCAGACCTTTGCTCCATTTGCCAGGCTAGAAGCTATAAGGATTTTTTTGGCCTATGCTGCTTTCAAAAAGTTCACAGTTTATCAGATGGAAGTCAAGAGTGCTTTCCTAAATGGAGTACTACAAGAAGAGATTTATATAGAACAACCTCCAGGTTTTGTTTCTCCAACTTCCCCCTCTCATGTTTTTAAACTGCATAAGGCTCTCTATGGTTTAAAGCAAGCCCCAAGAGCTTGGTATGAGACCTTATCCAGCTTTATTTTAGGGCATGGTTTTTCTAGAGGCATGGTAGATAAAACCTTTTTTACAAAATTGCATCATGATAAAATCTTATTAGTACAAATATATGCAGATGATGTTATATTTGGTTCTACTGATCCCAAATTGTGCAAGAGATTTTCTAATCAATTGCATTCTAAATTTGAGATGAGCAGTATGGGAGAGTTATCTTATTTCCTTGTTCTCCAAGTGAAACAATCTCCTGATGGTATCTTCATTTCCCAATCTAAATATGTTAATCAGCTTATTAAGAAGTTTGGGATGGCTGATGCATCTTCTATGAAGACTCCCATGGCTTCCAATGTTGTATTAGACACTGATGAACATGGAAAACCTGTTGATCAGACCAGGTATAGGGCCATTGTTGGATCCCTACTATATCTAACAGCAAGCAGACCATATATCATATTTGCTACATGTTTATGTGCTAGGTTCCAGGTGAACCCTAAAGAATCTCATCTTATTTTCATAAAAAGGATTTTAAGATATATAAAGGGTTGTCCTAATCTAGGACTCTAGTATCCAACAGAGTCAGCATTTGAGTTGACTGGATTTTCAGATGCTGACTATGCTGGATGCAGAGTGGAAAAAAAGAGCACTTTAGGAACTTACCAGTTCTTGGGTGATAGACTTGTATCCTGGTTTTGCAAGAAGCAAACCTCTGTATCAACATCTACTACTGAAGCTGAATATATGGCTGCTAGCAGTCGCTGTTCACAGATTTTGTGGATACAAAACCAATTATTAGATTATGGTTTCAATCTAAATAATTCAACCATCTTCTGTGATAATACTAGTGTTATATCTATAGCACATAATCCATTACATCATTCTAAAACAAAGCATATAGATATAAGATATCATTTCATTAGAGATAATGTAGACAAAAAGAAAATTAATCTAGACTTTATCTCCACTGGTTTTCAAAGAGGAGATATTTTCACCAAACCCTTAGATGAAAAGAAGCACATGTTCTTCCTGAATCAGCTTGGAATGATCAATGGGAAGGATTAATTTAATTTTTGTCTTCTGTCTTTGGATCTGTTCCTAAATCATCGAATGAAGATCGACGATCTTCGAACAGCTCTTGAGCTAAACCGTCGAACTACGTTTGACGATAGCTCTGTGTGAAGACAAAAATCGTCGACCAGAGATCGACGACTTTACTTCAGTTAATTGATCGTCAAGCTATGCTCGACTATCAATTTTCGACTGAGATCAGAGAGCAAAGATATTATTTGTTTATAAATTAATCTTTGACCTAAGATCGATTTTTTTGTTTTTATCGTCGAACAGAGATCGTCTTTTCTATTCCAAAAACCTATATGTAGGTTTCTCTTCGATCTCTGTCCCGCGTTTTCTTATTCTATTTTCCCTTTGCCCTTGATCTCTTCTCTTTTGAGTCTACAGATCTTCCATTGCAATTTCTACGGCGGCTCTTTCAAAGATGAAGTTCGACACTGGTTTCCATATCGACTTCGAATCGATCAGTCACTGTGATCCTATCTTTCAACTGGTATCAGTCACTGTGATCTTATTTTTCATGAAATTTTATAGCTATGTGATGATCAGGGTCTGAAGAAGTTCATGTCTACACGGATCAAACTATCTATTGCTGAGATCAAAGAATGGGTTTACTCTTCCTCAATAAATGACTACTCCCTTTCTGCTTCCTCTGTCCCTTCTTCATCTAGGGGCCTGCTTCCAATTTTCACTGAAACTAGGCGGGGAGGTGTCCAATGAAGATGCAGCAGGTTCAGCCTCAGCAGACCTTCAAGCTCAGTCTCCTCCAGCAGTATAGGAAGAAGAAGTGTTTCAGAAATTTTTTTGCAGATATAGATGACCAATGCAGCTGCAGCAGTTCTAGAAGCAGTAGCAATTCCAGAAATAGCAGAAGCAGATTATGATGATATAGATTGTAATGACACAGGTTTGGGCAAGGTTCAACATCAATAACAACATCAGCAATAGCAACAGCAGAAGCAAATGCTCCAGTTTATTGCTTTGTATTTTCTTTGTGTTATGTAAATAGTGTCCTCACCCAAATAGGAGGAGATTGTTGGAACCCTAGTTCTGATTTGGGTAAGGGTTACTATTAAGTTTGCTTAGACTGACCCAAAATGTATAGTCAGGGTCATATGTTTATTTCTTTAGTCTAGGCCAAGAGTCAACATCACATGGATCAGCCTACAATAGCTTGTCAGAGACTCAAGCAGTTGTGTCGACACCCAAAAGAATTGTGTCGACACACAGAAATGCTGTGTCGACACCCAGAAGAATTGTGTCGACACACAAAAAGGCTGTGTCGACACCCAGAAGAATTATGTCAACACATAGAAAGGCTGTGTCGACACGCAGAAGATTTGTGTCGACACACAGACTATCAGTCGACACAGATAATATTAGTCGACACTAACTCAGTCGACACAAGAATGATTTGTGTCGACACAGTTCACAGATTATTAGTCGGCAGTATCAGTCGACACCAGAAGGACTTGTGTCGACACCCAGAACCATCTGTTGACACAGTTCACAGAAGCTGTTTCAAAAGGATAAATCAAGTTCTCAGGTCGATGATTTCTGTCTTCTTCAATATGACATTCCAGGAAATATTCTAAGTCCAAAAACAATTCTCAGCTCAATGAAAAGAAGGTATCTGATCGACGAAAACAGGAACTCAGCTTGACGATCGTCGATCTCCCATCGACGATCTCAGAGTCTTCTACTCTGAACTGAGCTCGACGATCTACGAGCTCAGGTCGACGATCTTGTGCTTCTCAGCAGTTATCTAAAATCTACGATAGTTGCTCACAGGTCGACGATCTCTTAACCCAGTTCGACGATCTCTGAGCCAAGCTCTATGATTTTCTTACTACCTTCAGTTATCAGTTGTCTCAGTCCGGTCAGAAGTATTTATTTTGGTTATGATAAGTCAATTTAAGGCAAATATATTCTGATAATTAATGCTGACATTCTCAAGGCAGATAGCCATATCTCATGAAGCATTGATTATGGTATTCACAGAATATTTTGTCAAGATAGTTATGGAAGTGCATTTATTATTGCCATCCATTCTACCCATTTGGGCTCCTAAATTCTTACCGAGAATTAAGTATTGTCTGGGAATTCAAATTCAGGACATTACTCTTTCCAAAAATATACAGAGAACATAAAAAGACAGAGAACAAGAATCTAAATAAGTAAGAAGAAAATCAATCTTTCTTGTTGTGAAGGTCTCTTGTTTTTGCAAAATACAAGGAAGAAGAAGAACTTGCTGAACATACAAATCTCTCTAGTCTTCTTCCTTCATCAGGCTTCAACAATCTACAGAGACTTCGAATCAACATCAATCTGAAGACCTACACCCTGGACAAAGCTTCCTTCTTCTTGAAACTATTCAATATCTCAGGGGGAGCTTTGGCATCATCAAATCCACATAGTATTCTCATTATGTTTGAGAAATAGAAGACTTTCATCTATTTTTGTTTAACCTCTCGTGTACAGGGTTCTTACTCCCTTTGAAAGTAAACTCCTTGGTGATAGGGTACCTGATCAAAAACCTATTGGTTTTTAGGCACCTGATCAAAGCCTGAAGGGTTTTTAGATCTACCTGAAGCAGATCTTGTGGTGATAGGGCACCTGATCAAAAACATAAGTGGATTCCTACCAGGGTGGTAGAAGAGTGGATGTACCCAGATTTGGGGAACCACTATAAAATTTCTTGTGCCGTCTGGATTGCCTTGTGTTTTCTTTGCGCATTGTGCTGTGATAGTTTCTTGCTTTTACCTCTTTCATATAAGTATCAATATTTTAATTCCATAATAAATCTAAACATTTTTTATACTCTATTCACCCCCCCTCTAGAGTAAATTGTATCTATCCCTCTCTTTCAGAGTGTTAACATTATGAGTGCTCTGCCTCACATGATTAACTAGAGTAGTTTTAAAACTTCTGGGATTAAACCAGCAATCTACGGTAAAGTGACCAACTTTACCACAACACCAACAGTCAAACCTGTTGTACCTTTTCCAAGTCTCCTGCTTGACCTTCTAAATGTATGGTCTTACAAGGGCGGCTGATCTCGTGGTAGAAACGTCATGATGGTGGCATTCCCAAGCATTTTTCACCTCCTTTTCCTTGGGTACAACTGACTTGGCCTTTGGTTCCTTCTTTATATTATGGCCATGAACGTATGGACCATAGTATTTCATATGTATTTCTTCGTAAGGTACCTTGAAGAAATTTTCACCAAAGTTTTGGGGACAGGTCCATCCTTGGTATCGTGACTTACACTCTACATAAGTAGGGCTGGCAAAATGACCATAGGATGAATCAAAATCAAACTCATTTGTTGGGATGATGACCTTCTTAAACAACCTTTGATGCAGAGGAGCTTTCCCCTTCTCCTTGGCTAAAGCTTTCTTGGCAGTCTTATTCTTTTTTTTTAGCTTTATTCCTCCTAGAAGATTTACTATTAGCAGCTTGATGGACTAAGCCAACTCCTTTGGTCTGAGCAGAGAATTCAACAATAAATGGAAGGACTGTCTTGGGCTTGTAGAAACTTTCAAACAGTTTCTTTTTAGCTGCAAGTTATTTTTCTAATTCCTTGATGATTTTCTCTTTCAAGTAAATATGCTTGAGAGCTTTATTGTATTCTTCGAAAGGAGCATGGAATTCCTCTCTAAGTGAGTCCATCTTTGTGACTACCTCTATCAGAGTGCTCTACTCAGCCTTGAGAGATTTGATCTCCTTGGCCTAAGTTCTAGTGATTCTTCGACATTTGTCATAAGATTTGATTAATTCCTTGTATTTAGTCATGAGTTTAGACTCATCATAAAAAGAGCAGTCCTCATGATCATGGTCTGAAGCATTAGATTCTGAGAGAGGGGTGTGAGAGTATACCTTCCTAGTGTACTGGGGTTCTTCTTCCACATTTGTCTGTGCCATCAGCCCGAATTAGGCTTCCTCTTCCTCACTTGACTCAGATGAGTCAGAGTCACTGAGAGTCTTGGCCTTCTTGGCTACTAGGCTTCTTTCAGATTTCTTTTTACTATACGAGGACTTTTTTCTTCTCTTCTTCCACCCTCTTTCTTCTTATGCTGGGAATCAATAATTACGTGGTCTGGCTTATTATAATAATAACAATCGATGTTAGATGAAATGTGTTTGTTCAGTTTAGAGTTATACGTGTCATTGCTGCTTGAGCCTTTATTATGACAATCACCATCGTTATGTGATCTTCTGGAGGAAAAATCTTTGCCTTTCCATTTCTTCTATTTACTTAGGAACTTCTTAAACTATCTAGAGAGTAGGGAGAACTCTCCATCTGATAGTTACAAGCCTGAGGTACTCGGCTACGAGTCCTCTTCTTCACTTTCTTCCTGTGCTGGAGCAGGTGATGCAGCTTTAACCTTTCTTGAGCTGTCTGCCTTTAGTGTGACAAACTTCTCTTTTGATGAGGATTTGCTTCCCTCTTCTTCAGCTTTTCTTGTATTTATTTGAAGCTCATATGACATCAGCTTCCCGAAGAGGTTCTGAGGATTAGTCACAGCTAGCTTTCCAAACTCCCTTATTGCACATATTTTGTTGTTTGATTCCTTTGTTAAGGATCTTAGGAGCTTGTCGTTTAACTCTCCATTGGTGAAGACTCAGCCATAGTTCCTTAGGCCGTTGATGATCTTGAAGAAATTTTCAAAAGTATCTACTATGTTGTCTTTAGGGTCTTGCCTGAAGGCCTCATACTTCTGGTTCAACAGGGATCTTTTATCATCTCTCACTTCTTCAGTCCCTTCCATCAACACGATTAGTGAATGTCACATTTCTTTGGCAGATTTGCAGTGAATGAGATTTTGTAGCATAGAATCATCAACTGCACGTGCGATAATATTTTAGCCTTCTTGTCTGGAGAGACAAGTGCAATCTAATCCTTATCTAGATCCATCAGCTTCTTTGGTACTTGCATTGTGGGATCAATAGTGGAGGTCATCATAGGAATGTATGGGTCATTTTCCACTATCATGAAGATCCTTGGATCCACTGCTTCCATGAACAACTTCACCCTTTCTCTCCACACGGGAAAGTTTGTCTTAGGGCATATGGGAAGCTTAGCAAAATACTTGACTCTGTCCATGCTTGTATACTCTTAAGACAACTTGGGGAAGATCTGTTCAAGGTTTTAACCTTATGATGAACAACCTCCCTCTGATACCAATTGAAAATATTTTATTTGTCTACCTAAATCACCTAGAGGGGGTCGAATAGGTGAGTTCTGCATCTTTTAGCGGAATAATAATCGTACGAGTGATGCATAGAAAATAAACAAGCAAACCACAAATGACACCAAAAATTATAGTGGTTCCCTAACCTTGGGTACATCCACTTTCTACCTCATCGATCTAGCAAAACACTAGACACGGCTACTTCATTATTCTCTCGGATTGAAAACAATCCTACAACTCGTAATAATGTTCCTACAACTCGGAGTAAAACAAATCCTACAAAAACCTCGTAGAACAAATCCTACAAAACTTGAAGAATAACTCCTACAATGATAAAATGAATTTACAATCAGAACACACTGACTTGTCTTCACAGATCTAGCTGAATCTCAAGTTCTTCCTTCTTGAAAAACTGAAAAGTGCTATCAGAAAAGTTGAGGAAGAAATCTGAGAATCCTTCGACCTGAGAACTTAGGATCACCATGATTAAGGAGAATATTTGGAGATGTCAAAAATCTTGATCGGTGAACTCCTTCTTGTCTGAATCTCTGCATCGAGAAGTTTGGCGATGAAGAACAATCCTTGTCGGCGATGAAGCTTCTCGATTTAGAAACTTGAGAATTATTCAGAAACTTGTACAATACGACTTAGGGTTTGTCGATTCTGACAAGACCTTTTATATACCTTTCCTAACGATCTAATTTATATTAAATGCAAGTCACGTGGACCAATCAAGAGTTGATGATATTTGAAATCGAATCCTTCAGATACTTAAGAAAATTCAAAAATCTGCATTCCATTTCTCGAGAAGAGTAAGTGTTCTCGAGAACATATTTTTGTTTCTTGAGAAGAGTTATGAAGTTCTCGAGAAGAAAGTGACCTCTGTAATCTCGAGAAAAAAATAAACTTTTCCCGAGAAGAATTTTTCTGTTTACTCGAGAATAAGAAGCCAACTCGAGAAAAATTTATGTCTTCTCGCGTAAGAACATTTGGTTCTTGAGAACAAGCCTTGGCCTTCTTGAGAAATGCTTTGGCTTCTCGAGAAAATACTTAGAAAAATTTAGAGGTTATTTTAAGGTAACACGAGAAGGAGAGTCATGATCTACTCGAGTACGTATGGCTTTCTCGAGAACTGCACTAGGCTTTCTCGAGAACAGCTTCTGCTACTCGAATACTTGACTGAGCTCACTCGAGTACTAAATTTAATTCTACTTGAGTACAATAAGTCTTTATCGATAAAAACACTTAGAATTTTTTGTTATATTATGAAAAATGATTTTCTTCAAGGAATCCAGCAACCAACCTTTCTCCCATAGCTTTAGTACTTGAAAATGAAGTGTATCGCAATAGGGAGGTTACACATGAGTCAATACTATGGATCATACAATGATTGATTACAATGTATGGTCCAGTGTTTGGTCACCCATTCTAAACTGACATTGGTCTACACTTGGCAATTATAACCTGCAGGAACTCAACTTGAAAAGACATGAAATACAAACTTACTTCAAATTATTTCAAGGGTGACTTCATATAAATTTAGGTTATTGTGGATACAATACCCAACAAATTTTCTCTGTTAAAACCTATCATTCTAAATGGACCATAGAGGTCCATATGAATAAGATCTAGTGTTGGGTATTGTATCCACAATTACACAGATTTGTATGAAATCACCCCTGAACTGAGATGAATTAAGTTTGTATTTGATATCTTTTCAAGTTGAGTGCTTGCAGGTTATAATTGGGAAGTGTGGACCAATATCAGTTTACAATGGGTCACCAAACATGGGACCATACATTGTAATCCATCATTGTGTGATCTATGGTGTTGACTCATGTGTAACCTCTCTATTGGGACACAGAAAAACATTTTTCAGGATAACAGAAAATTTTTAAGTGTTTTTCTCGAGTAGGACTTATTGTACTAGAGTAGAATTATTTTTAGTACTCGAGTAAGCTCAGTCACATATTCGAGTAGCAGAAGCTGTTCTCGAGAAAGCCTAGTGCAGTTCTAGAGAAAGTCATGCATACTCGAGTAGATTATAACTCTTCTTCTCGAATTACTTTTATATAGGCTCTCAAATTTCTCTAAATCTTTTTCTTGAGAAGCCGTCGACTTTTCTCAAGAATGCCAGAATCTTTTCTCGAGAACCAGATGTTGTTTCTCGAGACTCAGAATTCTTTTCTCGAGAACCAGAGATATTTTCTCGAGATGCATTATTGTTCTCGAGTAATATGTCTATTATTTCTCGAGATGCTAGAATTCCACCTCTGCATTTTTCTTAACTATTTTTCTCGAGAACTTCATACGTCTTTTGGAGAAACAGAAATTACTTCCCGAGAACACTTACCTCTCTCGAGAAATGAAGTTCAGTTTTCTGATTTTTCCTAAGTTTTCACGAATTCGTTTTTAATTTTTGTTAACTCATGATTGGTCCACGTGGCTCTTATTAATGTAATTTAGACCATTAAGAATGATCTATAAAAGGTCTTGTCAGAATTGACAAACCCTAAGAAGAATTTTCAAGGTTCTGAATCATTCTAAAATTTCTAAATCGAGAAGCGCCGCCGCCACCCTGTTCTTCATCGTCGATCTTCTCTCGATCCAAAGATTCAGACAAGAAGGTATTAACCGATCAAGATTTTTGACATATCCAAACCTTCTCCTTGATTGTGGTGAACCTAAGTTCTCAGATCTAAGGATTCTCAGATTTCTTTCTCAACTTTTCTGATAAGGGCTTTTCAGTTTTTCAAGAAGTAAGAGGTTGAGTTTCAAGCAGATCTGTGAAGATAAGACAGTATATTTCTTATTGTAAATTCATTTCATTTTTGTAGGAGTTTTACTCCGAGTTGTAGGAGTTATTGTCCAAGTTGTTGTAGGATTGGTTTTTGATCCGAGTTGTAGGAACTTTGTTTCGAGTTGTAGGATTGTTTTCAATCCAAGAGAATAGTGGAGTAGCCGAGTCTAGTGTGTTGCTAGATTGGTGAGGTGGAAAGTGTATACACCCAAGGTTTGGGAACCACCATAATTCTTGGTGTCATCTGTGGTTGCTTGTTTACTTTCTGTGCATCACTTGTATAAATTTTTATTTCGCAAAAAGACACAGAACTCACCAATTCACCCCCCCCCCCCTCTAGGTGATTTAGGTAGACAACTTAAACATTTTCAATTGGCATTAGAGTCGGATTGTTCATCAAAAAGGTTAACACCTTGAACAGATCTGCTCATAGTTATCTTAAGAGGATACAAGCATGTACAGAGGCAAGGATTTTGATAAGCTTCCCTTATGCACAAAGACTAACTTTCCCATGTGGAAAGAAAGAATAAAATTCTTCATGGAAGCTATGGATCCAAGGATCTTTATGATAGTGGAAGAAGGACCCTATGTTCCAAGACAGTCTCCACCATTGTCCCAACAAAGCATGTTCCAAAGAAGCTTATGGAACTTGACAAAGATGAGCTTGCACTTGTCTCTTTAGACAAGAAAGCCAAAAACAGCATTGTAAGTGCAGTCGATGATTCTATGTTACAGAATTTGATTAACAGCCAATCCCCCCAAAAAATGTTGCAGTCTCTCATCGTCCTGATTGAAGGTACTGAAGAGGTAAGGGATGACCGAAGATCCCTCCTGAATCAGAAATATGAAGCATTCAAACAAGGTCCCAAGAATTATATTACTAATACTTTTAAAAGGTTCTTCAAGATTGTCAATGCCCTAAGAGTCTATGGCCGGGTCTTCACTAATGGAGAACTGAATGACAAATTTCTGAGATTGCTGACTATGGAATGGGACAACAAAGTCTGTACAATCTGAGAGTTTAGTAAGCTGGCAGAGACTGACCCTCAGAATCTCTTTGGAAAGCTTATGTCAAATGAGCTCCAAATAAACTCAAGAAAAGCTGACGAAGAGAAAAGTCAGTCTTCATCCAAGGAGAAGTTTGTCGATCTAAAGGCAGACATCTCGAGGAAGTCAAAAGTTGCATCTCCTACCCCTGAACAGGAAGAGAGTGAAGAAAAGGTTTTAGAGCCAAGTACCCCATGCTTAGAGCTATCAGAAGGAGACTTTTCTCTTCTTTCAATGCAGTTCAAGAAGCTCTTGAACAAGAATAAACAGTGGAGAGGCAAAGATGCCCCATCCAGAAGATCACGTCATGATTGTGATCGTCACAAGAAAGGCTCAAGTAGCCAAGACGGGTATCACTCAAAACTGAACAAACATATTTCTTTTGACATTGTTTGTTATTATTGCAATAAGCCAGTACACGTCATAGCTGATTGCCCTCACAAGAAGAAGGAGGGTGCAAGAACAGTGGAGAAGAAATATTCTTATAATAAGAAGAAAACTAAAAGAAGCCTGGTATCCAAGAAGGCCAAGACTCTCAGTGACTCTGACTCATCTGAGTAAACTGAGGAAGAGGAATCCTACTTTGGGCTGATGGTATAGACAGACAAGGAAGAAGAGCCCCGTTACATTGGGAAGGTAAACTCTCACACACCTCTCTCGGAATCAGATGCATCTGACCATGATCATGAGGGCTGTTTGTCTGATGATGAATCTGAACTCATGACTCAATACAAAAAGTTAATCAAGTCTTACGATAAATGTTGAAGAGTTGTTAAAACTCAGGCCAAGGAGATTAAATCTCTCAAAGCTGAGGAGAGCACTCTGAGAGAGGAAGTCGCAAAGAAGGACTCACTTAGAGAGGAATTCAATGCTACAATTGAAGAATATAATAAAGCTCTCGAGCACCTAAATCTGAAGGAGAAAATCATTAAGGAATTCGAAGAACAACTTGTAGCTGAAAAGAAACTTGTTTAATGTTTCTTCAAGCCCAAGATAGTCCTTCTATTTGTTGCTGAATTCTCTGCTCAGGCCAAAGGTACTGGCTTAGGCCATGTGGATGCTCCTAGTAAATCTTCTAGGAGAAATAAAGCTCAACGAAAGAATAAGGCTGCCTAAAAATATTTAGCCAAGGAAAAGGGGAAAGCTCCTCAAGATCAAACTTCGTTTAAGGTCATCTTCCCAACAAATGCGTTCGATTTTGATTCATCCTACGGTCACTTTGCCAGGCCTACTTATGTAGAGCCCAATTCTCGGTACCAAGGATGGACCCGTCCCTAGAACTTTGGTGAAAGTTTCTTCAAGGCACCTTATGAGGAGATCACTCTTCAGAGCTACGACCCTTATAGTCATGGTCATAACATCAAGAAAGCTCCAAAAGTTAAACCTGTTGTGGTAAAGCCTCTTAAGGAGAAGAAGTCATGTGAGTGCTATCACCACGAAGCTTCTACCTCCAATCCTACTGCCCCTGCTACATTGCACTCTCAAAAGGTCAAGCAGAAGAACTTTAGGCAAAGATAGAACAGGTTTGACTGTTGGTGCCAAGGCAAATTTGGTCACTTTGCTATAGATTGCTGGTTTAACCCCAGATATTATGTAACTCCTCAAGTTAATAATGTGAGAAAGACCACTCACAATGTTAACACACGTAGGGGGAGTATGCTAACTAGAGACCAAGGATCCAAATGAGTTTGGATTCTTAAGGCAAACTGACTTGTGAATGCATGTATATCCAAAGGCCACCAAAACACTTATCTGTTATTTGGACAGTGTATGCTCTCGGCATATTACTGGTACTAGAATCCTACTCAGAAATTATTCTCCAGTCATGAACGGGCCAAAGGTCATCTTCGGTGGTTTTGACAGAGGAATTACAAAAGGCTATGGTATGTTTACTAATGGTAGTGTATCCTTCTCAAATGTGTTTTATGTTGAAGGATTGGAACACAATCTTATAAGCTTAAGTCGGGTCTGTGATAAAGGATACATAGTAGAATTTCATGTAGACAAGTGTTTGATAAAATCGGTCGATAACTTAGAAACAAATCTATCAGGCACTCGTAATAGGAATATATTTTGTTTAAATTTTATTTACAATGCTCTTCTATGCCAGTGTGCTTTTTGGCAAAAGATAGTGTATCTCTTGGTCAACAATGACACAAGAGACTAGCACATATAAATTACAAAAGTATTAATAAATTATTTTCTCTTAATTTAGTACGTGATGCCCCCAATGTTAAGTGAGTTAAGGAAACACCTTGTCATGCATGTGTAAAAGGCAAACAAACAAGAGATACCTTTAAAAGCATTATTGGCAAAGACTCTGATAGGTGTTTACACCTACTTCACATGGACTTATTCGGTCCACTACAAATTAGAAGTTTGGAATGTAAGGATTATATATTGGTTATTGTTAATGATTACTCTCGCTTTGCATGGGTGTTCTTTCTAAAACATAAGTCATATACTTTTGATATCATTATTAATTTTTTCAGGCAAGTTCAGAATGAACACAACTGCTCCATTGTCAAAATCAGAAGTGACAATGGAACAGAGTTCATGTCTAGAGCCATGACAGAATTCTGTGAAAGTCTTAGTATCTTTCATGAGTTTTCCTCTTCTCGTACTTCTCAATAAAACGGAGTTGCTAATAGAAGGAATAGAACACTCATTGAGTCCTGCAGAACCATTTTGAGTGATGCCACATTACCGGAATATTTCTGGGCTGAAGCCGTCAACACTGCGTGACACATGCAAAATCGAGCACTCATAAACAAGAACCATAATAAGACACCTTACGAACTACTAAAGGGCAGTAAACCGACTATTTCTTATTTTAGAATCTTTTATAGTAAATTCTTCATCCTTAACACTGGGAAGTATCATACAACTAAATTTAGTGAAAAGAGTTTTGAAGGTATTTTCATAGGTTATAGTAGTCATAGTAAGGCATATATGATTTTTAATAATAAAACCCTAGTTGTAGAAGAATCTATCAATGTTGTATTTGATGAGACGAGCTTGCTGCAAGACAGCTTTTTTAGTGTGTTTATTGAAGATCGATGTTCAAGACTAAAGGAATTAAACTTGGATGAGCCAACTGAAGAAAAAACTCAAAAGTTCATCAAGATCGCCACTTCAACCCCAATTGGAGAGGTTGATCACCGTGATGAAGATGTCATCCAAGTTGATGAAGTCACTCCAGTGATAGAGGAAGCTCCAGATATAAGAACTTTAGAGCTCAGACACCTGAAGGATCTCCCACTTGATCAAATCATAGGAGATCCATGGGATGGTGTCAGAACTTGAAGAGGTACATCTAATGAAAATCTATATTTAAGTTTCCTCTCGCGGGTTGAACAAAAGAAGTTTGAGGAAGCAAACTCAGATGCATCTTGGGTAATGGAAATGGAAGAAGAGATGAATCAATTCAATCATTTCCAAGTTTGTAAGCTTGTTCCAAGACCCAAAGGTAAGAATGTTATTAGAACAAAGTGGGTCTATAGGAACAAGATGGACGAAGATGGAACAATTATAAAGAGTAAGTCCAGACTCGTTGCCAAGTGATACAAACAAGAAGAAGGAATCGACTTCGATCAGACGTATGCACCAGTGGCAAGGCTAGAGGAAATCAGGTTGTTCCTAGCATATGCAGCACTTAAGGGCTTCACTATCTATCAAATGGACGTGAAGTCGTCCTTCCTTAATGGTGACATAAAGGAAGAGGTGTATGAGGAATAATCTCCAGGTTTCGTTGATTCTAATCATCATGATCACGTTTATCTCTAATTTAAAGCTTTATATGGTTTGAAACCAGCTCCTCGAGCTTGGTATGAGACGTTGTCTAACTTTCTTCTTGAGAACAAGTTTAGAAGAGGAAAGATAGGTAAGATGTTATTTCTTAGGGAAATAAAAGGCAAGATTTTGGTAGTGCAAATCTATGTCAATGACATCATATTTGGCTCTACTGACGACAACCTTTGCAAAATGTTTTCCAAACTTATGCAAGGGAAGTTCAAAATGAGCAGTATGAGAGAGCTGAAGTATTTCTTAATACTTTAGGTGAAACAATCTGAATATTGAATTTTCATCTCTCATACGAAATTCACCAAGGAGTTTATTAAGAAATTCGGAATGGAGAACGCATCCTCTATGAGGACTCTAATGGGTTCAGCTATGTCTCTGGACAAGGATGAGAAAGGGAAACCTTTTGATGAAACCAAGTATAGAAGCATAATTAGATCCTTGCTCTATCTTACTGCCAGTAGACCGAACATAATGTTTTCAACATGTGTGTGTGCTAGATTTCAAGTGAACTCTATGGAATCTCACTACGCTGTTGCAAAGCGGATTTTGAGATAACTTAAAGGTACACCAAATCTTAGCTTATCGTGCCCAAGAAGTAATGATAGCGAACTGATAGGTTTTTCAGATGCAGAATTTGCGGGAAGCAAAGATGATAAGAAAAGCACTTTCGGGACTTGTCAATTCCTAGGAAGAATATTCATTTCATGGAGCAGCAGGAAGCAAAATTGTGTCGCAATTTCAACGGCCGGGTTACAATATATTTCTGCTGGCAGTTGTTCCGTACAATTACTATGGATCAAAAATCAACTTGAAGACTACAATATGAAGTTCAAGAACATTTCGATGTTTTGCGACTCCTCCAGTGTAATTGCAATAGCCAATAACCTAGTCTGTCACAGCAAAACAAAGCACATAGAGCTGCGGTACCATTTTATCAGGAGCATGTGGAGCATGGAGATATCAATATCTAATATGTTCCAACTGACAGGCTGGTTGCAGACATCTTCACGAAGCCACAGGACGAGGCCAAGTTCTCATTCTTCAAAACAAAACTTGGCATGCCCAACAAAGAAAGCTGAAGGAAAGTGCCACACATCAAAGTTCAGAATCGGGTAACTTCTCAAAAATCAAGAAAACTCGAAGTCTGGACTTCATTTCTCGAGTACATCATTTATACTCGAGAACAATAGACTTCTCGGGAAAAATAGCTCTACTTAAGATCAATAAAACTTCTACTCGAGAACGAGACATCTTCTACTCGAGAACAAGAAACTTCTACTCGAGTAATAACTTTCTTCTTCTCGAGAACTATTATGTCACTCGAGAAATCAGATGGAAAATTGGTATCAAGTTCAAATTTTTGATATTAGCACCTGTGCAAATTCAGCTGCCTTACTCCCGGTAATTTTGCATTTTTTATTTCATTAAACAGTAAGATTTAGGGTAAATATATATATATATATATATATATATATATATATATATATATATATATATATATATATATATATATATATATATATATTATCTAGAAATTTCTATTCCCGAAATTCAAAATCTCTCTCTTGAGAAAGACTCTTCAACTTCTCCGTCTCTGCCGAACTGCCGCAAACAACCCTACTTCTCCTTTCGCCAGCCAACATATGTTTCATTCTTCAAATCAATGGCCTCCTCATCCAAGTTAGGCATCGACAGCGAACTCATTCCCACCGAAATCGATGACATTTCTGACGATTTCAGAATCGTCCTCATCTTGCTCGACACCGTCGGATTATCTTTCGTTCTTGAACACCATTATCGAGCACTAATTTCTGATATGGAAGAATTTTTCCAGCATGCCAAGATCAAGCGCAATGGGAAAGTGCTTAAATCTAGGGTTCGTGACATCAAGGTGAAAATGGCTTCACATTTTGTTTCACAGTTTCTACAACTGCTAGTTATCGACATGGAAGATGACCTCATAAGCTCAAACTATGAAAGGGCTTATGGATTTTGTGGACATCCCGACGCTACCTTTACCATCCGCCGACAGCATATGAATGCAGAAGGTAAATTACTTGCACATATCCTTAGAAAATTCCTCCTCTACCAGACCAATTCTGTGTAACACCCCAAATTCCAGGATTGGGAAAAGTTGGGTGATACGGCCTGGGACACGGGCGTGTCCCAGGGCATGTCCTGCTCGGGTAAGCAGCCGGCGAGAGTTCTACAAAACTCCATTCGACTAAAAAATGAGGGCATATGTCCTCTAACACGGGCGTGTCAGTGGTCGTTTCCTCCTCTGGTCGACGAACTTCGTTCGACGAAGTTTGAGCTGGGGCGTGTCTAGTGTCGTTTATGGGCACATGGCCTGTGACACGGGCGTGTCACAGGTCGTGTCCTTTGCGGGATATGCCCAAGGCATTGAAGCGTGGTGAACACGGGCAGGACACGGCTGTGTCTTGGGGTACATGGTCTGTGACACGGGCGTGTCACCGGCCATGTACCGATCGGGTTGATCTCAATTTTGTGCAGCCTGAAGTACACGGGCGTGTTTGAAGGCGTGTCAGGTGACACGGCTCGTGACACGGGTGTGGAACATGGGCATGTATTGGTATGGATAAGTCGGTTGTGTGTCGCTTAAGGTACACGGTCTGTGATACGGGCGTGTCACGGGCCATGTCATGCAAGAAATAGACTTTTGTGGCAAAATCATGGCTATCCATGTTCTCAGCGGGGATCCAATGGATGAGTGTCCTCCCTGCTTCCTTAAGGCCGAAAACTGAGAAGGGAATTCTCATTTGTGTTGGGCCTTCATCTTTCTACAATCTTAGAGAGAAAGAGAGGAAGAAGGAGGAGGAGGAAGAGGAGCTGGCCACCGGTGGATCTGCGGAGTTCCGCTCAGAGATCTGAGGCTAGCATTGTGAAGGTAAAACCGTTGCGGTACTTTCGAGCCGGCTAGGAATCCATGGCTCCGAAGCGGTCTTCAAGGATAACGACTTTTCTTCCTAGCCATGTGAAGGCTTCCTTTTTGGCATGTGCATTTGATTCCCCCACCAGAGGGTGGTTTGTTATGGGAATCCCCAATCATTTGGCATATAGATCCAGAAAAGGAGTACGGAATAGGAATATTGTGTGAAGCCCATCTGGACAGGTTGGTCTGGATTGGTGATGTTGCATCTACGTACCACAGAAGACTCTATGATACACGTGTAGTATAGGAGTTGATGGATAGTACCTGTGAAGGGAAGTAACAGGAAGTACTGGAGTGGTAGTCCATGAAAATACCCTTATGATGCTTGTGCTGCTGAGTTATGCCTGTGAAGGGTAGTAGCAAGAAGTACTGGATTGGGCATCCATGAAATACCCTTTGTAATGCTTGATGTTCATGGGTGGTACCTGCGAAGGGTAGTAGCAGTTAGTACTAGCGTGGTGAGCCAGGAAAAGACCCTTGATGCGTGTAATGCTTGATGGGTTGTGCCTGTGAAGGGCAGTAGCAGGAAGTAGTGGCTTGGCAGCACAGGAAAATGCCCTCAAGTGAATGTTGTGAATGTACGGTTAAGGCTAGGGATGGAAAGTGAGTTCTGTCACTAATGCGAGACATGACAACTAGCTAACCGATGATTGGAAATCCAGTCCCACGAGGATATGATGGCTATGGGGAAGCGGATGAGCTCATCGAATGGAAACAGGTAAGGTGAAACCGACCCATGCCTTTTATTTAGCTGTGAGTACTCTGTACTCGGTGATGTCAAGGCGACTTGAGCAACGGGGGGTGGATGATCCGACCTGCGCTATGTCCGTCCGACAAGAGACCAGAAAGTGCGGTCTGTTGAAGCGCATAGCAAGAGTCTTAGGCCTACACGTCATGATACAATGGGGGGATACAGGCCAATCCTGGTTTATTAAGACTAAAGTCTTCGGCTGCACGCCATGGAGCAAAATGCTCAATTTTACCATTGGGTTGCGACCCTGATACGGTGGTGGGACCCTCATTCGCCGGTACACTAAGAATGTGTCCTAAGTGTACGGATCGTCGGGCCACGTGGCTAATGGTTGTGATGGAATATATGTGCGTGAGAGTACAATGTATGAAGATATATATCTGCATGTGAAATTCTATGACTGCAGGGAAGGAATACCACTGCCCGGGAAAGGGGTGGGGTCGTTATAAAATTGGTCAACTAAATGCTGACTGTTGCCTTGTTTGCCACCGTTGGGTGGGTTGTCCCTGTACAGGTGCTGGTGAACCAAGCGGGACACAAAAACGTTGAAGTCCCTGCTGCTGCTGTTGTTGCTGCTGCTGCTAGCCCTTGAAGGCTAAAACTTAAAATGTTGTGTTATGTTTAATACGTGGCTGGCCTGCGCTCCAATGTTTAAAGCCACTTTGCAAAGGACTTGTAAGGCCATAAGGCCGACTGTTATGTATATGGTGAACATTCCATATAAATGTGGAGCTTTTATATGGTGGACATTCATGTGTGTGAGTTTAACTTCGTGTTATAGGCTTCTGTTAGAATGCAATGAGTTAGGATGCACAACTTGTTAAAATTCAACAAACCGCAGACGCCCCCTTGGATACCCTGTTGAAAACTCAACAAACCGAAGGAGAATACGCCCACTTATAATGTTGAAAGTTTTCCCGGATCGTGGAGTTAGCAGGGGTTATCTCAACAAAGCAGTCACAACCAACAACACATGCAGCACAAGCTTCTTTATTGATCAAGAGCAAACTTCTTTACAAGGCGAGACATACATGGCGAGACATGCTTCACCAAAACCCAACACCGGGAGAGCAGAGACAGTTACAAAGACAAGAACAAAAACCAAGCCGCGCGGACTCAATCAACAAGCTGCCGACCTACTGCTGTGGAGTCCGCTCAGTCCGCCAGGTCGCCAGACCGCAACCAAAGCCGCGCGGACTCACCCCTTACTCCAATGCTTAGCTCTTCACCGCCGGTCTGCACGCCGCCAGACCGCACAAGCTGCGTCACCGAATGGAACAGTCCGCCTGAAGCAGGCGACTTCCTGAACCCCGAACCAAGTCGCCAAAGAGAAGACCGCCTGGTCGCTATCCGCGACCTGCTGTTTACCGCATGTTGCTTAACCGCAGAGTCCGCACTGTCCCTGACCGCAATCAGAGCCAAGTCCTGGCTTTCCAGCGCTATCCGCACAACCTGCACAGCACAACCGGGTCAACTCTCTATCCGCGCGGACACAAAGTCCAGGCCGCAGCAACTTACGCGAGCTCAAAAACTGTTCACTTACTTCGGTCCAGGTTCCTTCTTTTTTTGATGTGACATGAGTCCTATTTATAGGCACGACGATGAGTATGGTCACCGCCCTGGCCGATAGGATCACCGCCACAACCCGCAGCTAGAACAAGTGTGTCCGCTCAGCCCGCGGACACACCTTCCAGTTCGCCGCTCCTGTGCAGATAGCCAGTCCGCCCCAGCTTCTCCAAGGCCGGACTCCAATATCCAGCCCGCCTTGCCGCCAGAGGCCAAGCCAGGACCACCACAGCCGGACTCCACAACAGCCGTGTCCGCCAATCTGCGGACAAGGCATCAGCCCGCAAACCCCGAGCCCGCAGCTTTGCCAACAAGGCACCTGCCGGACTCAGCGGACACTCGGCTATCGTCCGCATATCCCAAGTCCATTACCTCAACTCCAAGGCACCTCCGGACTTAGCGGACACGCCAAACCAGTCCGCTAACAGCATACCCCAGTCCGCAACTCCTGAGTCCATAACCTCATCACAAGGCTATACCGGACTCAGCGGACTCCGGCTCCAGTCCGCACGCTCCTGCACAAGCAAATCTCTAGTCCGCATTTCCCCAAGCTAGCAAACAAGGCAACTGCACTTCTACTACGCTTGGCGGACTGAGAAACCAGCCCGCGCTCCACTGCGCGATCTCCCCGGACTGAGCCATCCTGGACTTGGTTCAATTCCCACCAAGTCCAGTCCGCTGGCCACAAGGGCCAGTCCGCACTTACTGGCGGACACTGGATCTAGCCCGCCATACCGGGCGACCTCCAGTTCCTGTCCGCGCTGACCGGCGGTCTCCGCGGCTTTCACTTGCCGCTTCACTAGAGCAAGACCAAGGCATCTGCCAAACCGGTCTGCCGAGCTCCAGTTCTTCAGTCCGCTTCAAGCCGGACTCCGCGGATAACATTCCTATCCGCCCGGTTACTTCCTGGGAGTAAACCGCCTGCTGAGCATACACTGGCCTGTCAGACCGCCGCTGCTGTCCGCGTAGTCCGCGCGAACAAACCGCCCAGGCCGCCACAGAGCAAACCGCCTGCAACATCCCTGCCGACCTAGCAGTCCGCCAACCCAGTCTGCGTAGTCCGCGCGGATAGGTTTCCCAAGCCTTCCATTCACCCACTTTCACTTCACAGAATTCAACACTCCCCCTTGAAGTGAGAAGTGGTGAATAACTCCAGCAGCTCCCGTAACCTTGCACCTGGTCCTTTCGATAGCATCTACGAAGAGATGTCCAAGACATAGTCATCGCCCCGCATATCATGGACCATGAGGGAGCCCTCCAGCATCTCCAAAAAGGAGCCATGCTTCCCTCTGCCTTCTTCAGCTTCAACCTCCACTCATGCATCACAGGAGTATCACCAACTTCCTTGGACCCAGAAGCCCAAGCCTCGTTGCCTCTGAGAGAAGTCACCTCATCAGACTTGGTGTCAACCACCTCCTTGATTCTAGTGGGGTCATCACAGCCAGAAGTCCCTTGCTCGACCTGAGGGCTAACAAGGAAACACGGGACCAAGTCCGCCGTGTTCCCTTCGCTATATCGAGCTGGTGGCTTACTGATCCTCTTCGATCTCCGAAGAACCTGATCATGGCTAACCACCTCCGCTGCTTTTGAACCAGCTCCGTTCCCGGGCAAACCCGGAACAATGCTCCCTTTGTTCCCTGAACAAGACGCCTCCTTACTGGAACCAAGAGCACCTGGAGCAACGCTCCCCCTGCTACCTGAACCAGAAGACTCCCCTCTTGAACATGAACTGCCTGGAACATCGCTCCCCTTGCTTCCTGAACAGGAAGCCTCCGCCTTTGAGCCAGAAGGTCCTGGAGCATCGCTCCCCCTTCTTCCCGACTCTGACGCCTTTGCCCCGGAGCTAGAACAACCTGGAGCACCTGGTGACTCAGGCAACTCCACTTCCTTAGCAGCAGCCTCCTTCAGCCCACCATCTGACCTGCTTAACTCTAGCTCCACATAAGAGCTACCCCAATACGGCGTCAACTCATCAAAAACAATGTCTCTCGACACTATGAGTTTCTTCGTCGCAGGATCCATACACCTCCATCTTCTTCTCTGCTCATCATACCCAACAAAGACTAGCTTTGTCTTGAGAGCACCCGGAGAATGTATATAGCAGGTAGATCCAAACACCCGAAGGTGCTTCACTGAGGGCTTCACTCCGAACATTAGCTCATAAGGAGTCTTCATTATGATCGGACTAAGAGGCATCCGGTTGATGACATGAGCAGCACAGGCTATTCCCTCCGCCCAAAGAGCCTTCGGAACGCCTTTACTCCGAAGCCAACACTTGCAGGTCTCCGTTAACCAACGGATCATTCGAGCTGCAACACTACCCTGTTGTAAAGTATGTCCACAAGAAAGCTCCATCCGGATCCCTTGCTTCCTGCAAAAGCATGAGAACTCGGTTGAGCCAAACTCACCACCGATACTTGTCCTCAACACCTTGATCCTCCGGCCGAGCTGGCCTTCGACAAGCTTCTTGAACTCCACAAACAAGCGTACCATGCTGGACTTCGTCTTCATAAAGTATACCCAAGTATACCTAGAATAGTCATCAACCAATATCAGCATGAACCTGCTGCCTCCAAGACTGGCCGTGACGGTCGGTCCCACCAGAGCACAATGGACAACCGCCAATGGTGCATTACTCCTGGATTGTGCTTTGTCGACCATGAAGCGATAGGCTCCACTTTCCTGACATCCCGCACACCCCCGACCATCGCCATAGGATGACAATCTAGGCAAGCCTCTTACGAGTCTTCTTTCCGCCATTGCTTTCAGCTTGTCCATCCCTACATGCCCCAGTCTTTCATGCCAGATAGCAGCACTATCCTTGGCATCCAGCCGATCAGCTTCAGAACTAGTTGAAGTCCCAACTACGTTCTTCTCCTTCCTCCCTACCTGAGCAACGTTCGCCGAGAGCAAGGTAACCTTGCACTCCTTCCGAAGATGACCTTGCTGCTTGCATTTATAGCACCTTGGTCCTTCCTTCCTCTTCCTATCACGCCTAGGAGAAACACTCCTTTCTTCCTGATATGAAGTAGAGGGACCAACTTCAGCAGCAACCTCCTTCACCTTCTTCCTGAACAACCCATCAAGGGAAGTCCAGACCTCCGCAGCTGACCGACATCCACTGATGTGGTCCAAGAGCTCCGATGAGATAACCTGCTTGAGAATCGACTCCGCTTTCGCATTTGCCTCCTTCCAAGCTCTCATCGCCTCAACATTGCCAGCAGTATCCTCTTGTCTTCCTGCTCCGCATACAACCTCCCAAAGGTCCTCGCCAAGAAGAAAGCTCTTCATACAGGACTTCCACCGTTCAAAGTTCGTCGCTGTAAGGAGATCCATACCAAGACAACTTGCATCCTCCACTGCCATGGTTCTACCACTGGTTTCCTCGACAGACGAGCAACTACTTCCATTGAGCACTGCTTGACCACTCCAACAACCTCGCTTTGATACCATGTTAAAATTCAACAAACCGCAGACGCCCCCTTTGATACCCTGTTGAAAACTCAACAAACCGAAGGAGAATACGCCCACTTATAATGTTGAAAGTTTTCCCGGATCGTGGAGTTAGCAGGGGTTATCTCAACAAAGCAGTCACAACCAGCAACACATGCAGCACAAGCTTCTTTATTGATCAAGAGCAAACTTCTTTACAAGGCGAGACATACATGGCGAGACATGCTTCACCAAAACCCAACACCGGGAGAGCAGAGACAGTTACAAAGACAAGAACAAAAACCAAGCCGCGCGGACTCAATCAACAAGCTGCCGACCTACTGCTGTGGAGTCCGCTCAGTCCGCCAGGTCGCCAGACCGCAACCAAAGCCGCGCGGACTCACCCCTTACTCCAATGCTTAGCTCTTCACCGCCGGTCTGCACGCCGCCAGACCGCACAAGCTGCGTCACCAAATGGAACAGTCCGCCTGAAGCAGGCGACTTCCTGAACCCCGAACCAAGTCGCCAAAGAGAAGACCGCCTGGTCGCTATCCGCGACCTGCTGTTTACCGCCTGTTGCTTAACCGCAGAGTCCGCACTATCCCTGACCGCAATCAGAGCCAAGTCCTGGCTTTCCAGCGCTATCCGCACAACCTGCACAGCACAACCGGGTCAACTCTCTATCCGCGCGGACACAAAGTCCAGGCCGCAGCAACTTACGCGAGCTCAAAAACTGTTCACTTACTTCGGTCCAGGTTCCTTCTTTTTTTGATGTGACATGAGTCTTATTTATAGGCACGACGATGAGTATGGTCACCGCCCTGGCCGATAGGATCACCGCCACAACCCACAGCTAGAACAAGTGTGTCCGCTCAGCCCGCGGACACACCTTCCAGTTCGCCGCTCCTGTGCAGATAGCCAGTCCGCCCCAGCTTCTCCAAGGCCGGACTCCAATATCCAGCCCGCCTTGCCGCCAGAGGCCAAGCCAGGACCACAACAGCCGGACTCCACAACAGCCGTGTCTGCCAATCTGCGGACAAGGCATCAGCCCGCAAACCCCGAGCCCGCAGCTTTGCCAACAAGGCACCTGCCGGACTCAGTGGACACCCGGCTATCGTCCGCATATCCCAAGTCCATTACCTCAACTCCAAGGCACCTCCGGACTTAGCGGACACGCCAAACCAGTCCGCTAACAGCAGACCCCAATCCGCAACTCCTGAGTCCATAACCTCATCACAAGGCTATACCGGACTCAGCGGACTCCAGCTCCAGTCCGCACGCTCCTGCACAAGCAAATCTCCAGTCCGCATTTCCCCAAGCTAGCAAACAAGGCAACTGCACTTCTACTACGCTTGGCGGACTGAGAAACCAGCCCGCGCTCCACTGCGCGATCTCCCCGGACTGAGCCATCCTGGACTTGGTTCAATTCCCACCAAGTCCAGTCCGCTGGCCACAAGGGCCAGTCCGCACTTACTGGCGGACACTGGATCTAGCCCGCCATACCGGGCGACCTCCAGTTCCTGTCCGCGCTGACCGGCGGTCTCCGCGGCTTTCACTTGCTGCTTCACTAGAGCAAGACCAAGGCATCTGCCAAACCGGTCTGCCGAGCTCCAGTTCTTCAGTCCGCTTCAAGCCGGAGTCCGCGGATAACATTCCTATCCGCCCGGTTACTTCCTGGGAGTAAACCGCCTGCTGAGCATACACTGGCCTGTCAGACCGCCGCTGCTGTCCGCGTAGTCCGCGCAAACAGACCGCCCAGGCCGCCACAGAGCAAACCGCCTGCAACATCCCTGCCGACCTAGCAGTCCGCCAACCCAGTCCGCGTAGTCCGCGCGGATAGGTTTCCCAAGCCTTCCATTCACCCACTTTCACTTCACAGAATTCAACACAACTCTGGTATCACTTCGTGACTTCCTCGCCTGTTTTATGGTCTATGTTATGGGGCCCCGGCTAGACCTTCTAGTATATACCTGTAAACGGATGGAGTCGTTACATTCTATCAGCTACATCACCCTAGAGTTCTTCGATATGATGACTGATGTAATATGCTGAAAGAGTTTTCAATGGGGCATGATGATTTTTGATAAAATCAAGGCAAGAAACCTAATTATGGCAGAATTTTATCTCTTTATTTCAATCAGATGAAGCTAGGTGTTTTTCCATGTCTAAGGGCATGACCCTTCACCACATGAAGAAAGTCTCAATCACCTCCATCCAAAGATGGGAGATCAAGCTTCAAAAATCTAACCAAGAACCAAGAACAGATGAAGATGAAGTCAGGACTACATCTCCACCCTCTCATCAAATATCTAATTCAGTTATTGAGGGGAGCCTGTTCCACCCATGCTAGTACAGCCTTCTCAAAGTTTTACTCCAGCCACAGTCCATACAGAAATTCCAGCCCAAGTCAACACTTCACCTTCTGCTATAAATACACTTCTAGAAGAAGATTCAACCCCATCTGTTGTTACTAGAGACACCTCTCTCCTAGAAGATAACTCAGGATTTATTCCTGCAGACATGGCTGATCCAGAAATCCTGACTGATGCGTAGGTAAATGAACAAATTCTGTCTACAACTGAAGATATTGACATGAAGATAGAGGAGCTCATATCCAAAGAGCCTCTATCCCCTCTGCCAGAAGAAAACCATCCCTCTTAGCAAGATAAATACTCTCAACCAGGACAATCCCATCCAAAACATTCTCCTGAACCAGAACATTCTCACCTCCAATCTCATATTGAGGATGTACAAAATGAAGAAACGGTTTCTATTTTTGATGATAAACCAATATCTCTTGAATAAGTTGAACCACCCTCAGAATCCTAGACTTCTCCCTTCATACTCTTATTGGCGAGGAAGGAGACATCATGATTCACACCACCAGAGGCCAGAGCTCAGTTATAATTGAAGAACAGTTCCTTTTACTGCTCCTATACTACCTCCTCCACCTCATCCAGCTGAAGCAAATACTGCAGATACCCTCCTAGGTAAGATTGAGTATATGCTTGCCTAGCAAAGAACATATTTTGATGACTCTCTTAAAGTTGTCACTCACAAAATAACTGCTCTAGAAAAAGAGATGAGCAGAGAATTTGCGGAAATACATCATAATACTGATTCTCTCAAACACCTATTCCAAATAGGTGGGAAATCCTTAGACCATACAATCACTAGTATTGGTCATGTCATGGACCAATCAATCACCCTGGCAAATAATCAAATTCAATTGGAAAAGAATGTTGAAAGTCACAACTTCAAAACATGTGAAGAAGTTGGAAAGTTCAAAGAGGATGCAATAAGTACCCTATCTGTAGAAGTCAGAAAGGGAGAGGATAAAGTCAAAGAATAGCTAAAGAAGCAAGTACAAACAATGAAAGATAAATGGGATGATCAAATGAAAGAAATTCAAGCATCACTGCTAAAGGAAGTTAAGAGCACACAACATTATACATACGATACTGTAGTATGGATACACAATCAAATTTTCCTTGACTTCTCAGTTAATCCCTCTGCACCCCCTCCTGCCAACCTGGATGTAAATAGACCTACATTCTCTCCAGGCCCTGAACATTTTGAAGCTCCACCTCCTGATACATATGACAAAGTATGGGATTCTGAACAAGTTAATGTGCCTCCTCAGGTACATCCTGAGATACAAAAATCTAAAAGAAGAAAGAATGGTGATGGTGTCTCTGTTAGCAGGTCCAGTCCTATGCCAGAGCATGCTGAAAGTGAATTTGATGAGGTCTGAAGCCCTACATCAAAATCCATTATCCTTATACTTTAAGACTTGTTATGAAATTTAGTGGACACAATGATGATTACTACTCTCATACTGAATGGATGCAATATTAAAAATCCATGACTCTCAGTAGAATATATGATAGAAAGTATAGTAGAGATGATCCAACTGCTCCTCGCAGTCCATCCAAGTATTTTCCAAATCCATACATGTATTTCCAAAGACAAGAAGACAAACTTCAGAAGTAGCAACAACAACCGACCAAGAAGGGATAAAAGATGATTAAAGTCTTATATATGAAAACTTTTGTGGAATAGACTTTTTCTGGACAATTTATCTATACTATATTAAAAAGAAAAATAAGATGGCTTTAAAAAGCCATGATTTTAAAATCCATTGAATAAATCTTGACCATTGATTCATGATTCACGGTTTAAAAATCAAGCTCTATCTCTTCTAATTTCCGAACCATTCCCCACAGCCACTCGAAAACGCCTCTCACGCTTAGTTCCTCTTCCCGTACCCTACATCTACGGATCATATCGCTTGCCCTTTCTCTCCGGCAACCACGCTCACTCTTCCTCTCCCGCAGGCTCCCTCGCTCGCTCTTCGCCGCCATCCATCCGTCGCAAACCACCTTCTTCAGTTCTTCGTGAACGAATCGACAATGTTCGCGTTTTTTGCACGAGTTGCGATTGTCTGGCGTTCACTATTCCACTGCTCAGCTTCTAATGCCGCTACTAGGGTTATTCTTTCCAACACTCACGAAGGACTGGAACTCTGCCATGGGAGAGATCACATAACTCTGGCAAGATCACAAGTGCTTCTTCCTCACACGCGGCGATTCGATAAACGTAGAAGCCCTTTTCGCACACCCCTTCTCCAAGAAGCTCCTCCACACATTCACCTCTGTGAATCCATCCTCAGGTATGATCTCCTCCTTGCTCCACACTCTCCACATCGTTCCTCAAAATTTTCAATGTTTGCTTATCATTGCCCCGTCCTCCTTTCTCCTGCTAACAATAAAATCTTCCTCTGTACTTACTTTGATCTGCATTTTTTCCTCACGAAACTCAAACAGCCACTGCCAAAACACCTCCTTTTAATAGGCTCTTAGTATAATAATTTTTTTACCAAATGCTTGCAAGGTGTTCGATCAAATGCACAAAATACACACATCTACTGTACTTTCTAGCCATTTTAGTATAACACTTCTTCCACTCAGATTGCCTGCAAGTTCACTTATTTTATGTAATATTTATACAAAATGTTATGTTTTCATTACTTGCTAACTTAAGGAATTTTGTTCTCATTCCTATCCATAGGTTCCAAACTCAACCATCATATATTCCTGAAACTGTTTTTGAAAGTCTTTCATTTCTGCAACTACTTGGGTGGCAGGTTGTGTTAATTTTGTATAAATAATTCCTTAATTAAATTCTGCAATTAGTTGTTGGCACTCTTACTTTGATTAAAATAGCTTAATTAAAGTGTCTCATGTACTTGATCATCATTACCTTATGTAATTATTCTTCCATTTCTGTCTACAATTTTCAGAGTTATATGTTCCTTTGTGCCATCACAACTTTGGGGCACAGCATTTACAGAAGGCTTTAAGGTATAGAAAGTGATTCTTACACTGACTAATTGTTCATGTATAATCATCTCGACATTATTCTTACATATTCCTTAACTAAGTGCTGCCACTACTTGATGTGGATTTAATTAACTTATTCTTACTGCCTCCTTAATTTAGTTCTGCCATTAAATTTGATTTAGATAAGTTAGTTATGCTTTAACAATATGACGTTTTGTAACAACCTCGATTTTACCTATTCCTAGATCAAAAACCAGTTTCAGGCCCCCGCCGTCTGCGCATTTCCCGGTTCAGCCACAACTGCCTCCATGTGACTCTTCCATAATCAACCCAATCGAAGTCGAACGACGATCTTCAAGCGATGCATTATAAAATAAGTTTTATATTTGAGATTTTATTTCTCTTGGTTTCAAACTTGATAAGTTATAATTATATTTTTTTTCTTTTGTTTGTAGAGCAAATTATAAAAGTTCTACATATGATGTCTAAAATCTAAATTGTACATATGCTGTAAATTGGTAATCATTATGATGTTTGCAGGTTATCAGTTGAAGGTGGCGTACAGTATCCTCACCTTCCAGGTGCACAATCCTTCTTTCCATTTGAGTTATAACAATGGATGGTATTGGGGTTTGGAGTATATATAACAATTATTAGCTCATGTGTTTAAGTTATGCAATATATTAAATTTTTATGACTGGTGATGTTTCTATGCAAACTCACCATAAAAAATGCATGGGCGAGCGAACCCCGCAGGGGGCGGCGAACCCCACAGGGGGTGGGCGAACCCCGGAGGTGGCGGGCGAACACCGCATGGGGCGGGCAAACCCCGCCGGGGGCGGGCGAGCCCCGCTGCCGGGGGCAGTTAAAGTCGGTCGCGGGCCGGGTACTGTCGTGCGGGGCACGAGGGCCGGAGGCCCGTGTTTTAAAAGCAATTGGAGGGGATCTATTTGTTCATTTAATGAACAAGACTCTTATCAATTATTAGCTCATCGGCCGGGTACTGTGTTAGTAAGTATGCTGATGCTGTTAAGAGTATAAAGTAGCTGGAGATAAAAGTTCTCTTAATTTTCTTATTACACAGAGCCTTTTTATAGGCTTTTTACAAGAGGAAGGACAGCTGCCAGCTCCTACTGCTGGTATTTCATTTTTTCTTTTGTTGACTACAGTCACCAAGATAAGCTATATACTTATCTATATACATAGGACTTGACTTATCTCTAACGCCTGTTATTTCTGAGCCAACACGTATATCCAGGTCCTTTATTTTCTTATTTCTTACACCCCTCCTGAGCTGGATTTGCTATTACTCCCAATTTTTGTCGGAGGGTGAGGAAGCGAGCCCTAGGTAGCGGTTTGGTGAGGATGTCGGCGATCTGATTTTCGCTGCTGCAGTAGTTTATTTTGATCTTTCCTTCTTCGATTTTCTCCCGTATGAAGTGTAGGCGTAGATCGATGTGCTTTGTTTTATGTTGCGTGAGCGGATTTTTGGCTAATGCGATCGCAGCAGTGTTATCACATTCCAAAATGGTGGCTTCTTCTTCTTTCTTCCCTGTGATGTCCTGTATCATTTCTCGTAACCACGTTGCTTCACAGCTTGCAGCACTTAGCGCCATGTATTCGGCTTCTACGGTCGATAACGCCACTGTTTGTTGCTTTCGTGAGCTCCAGGTGATGGCATTTTGATTTAACATGAATAGGTACCCACTTGTACTCTTGCGGTCTTCTATGTCTCCTCCCCAATCTGCATCACTATAGCCATGTAGTCTGAAATGATCATCTTTGGTATATTGAAGTCCAAATGTGAGGGTTCCCTGGATATAGCGTAGAATGTGTTTGAGAGCTGCAAAATGTACTTTCGAGGGACAACTAACAAACCGTGAAACAATATTGACTGCATTCTCTATATCCGGGCACGTATTGGACAAATAGATCAAAGATCCGACTATAGATCTATATTGATCTTCTGCCATACATTCGTCAGCTGCTGTTTTCTGTAATTTTTCTCCTTTTCCCATGGGGGTGATTGAAGGATTACACTCACTCATGTTGAATTTCTTTAAGATATCCTTTGCATAGTTACTTTGGGAGAGAAATATACCAGTAGGCTGCTGCAACACTTGGATTCCGAGAAAGAATTTCATTTTTCCTAAGCTTGTCATTTCATATTTAGTTTCCATTTCAACTTGAAACTGCTGTAGCATGCTTTTGGAGTTCCCTGTAATTAAAAGGTCATCAACATATAGACCTAAGAGTAGAAATTTACCTTCTGCTCTTCTGGAGTAAAAAGTAGGTTCACTTTCACTTTTTTTAAACTTATTTTCTTGCAAATATGCATCTATATTTGCATTCCAAGCTCTTGGTGCCTGTTTGAGGCAGTATAAAGCTTTGTTGAGTTTGTAGACATGATTTTCTTGCGCTTGCTGAATGAAGCCTTGTGGTTGCTCGACATATATTTCCTCCTCAATATGTCCATTGAGAAAGGCTGATTTGACATCATAATGATACACTGGAAGTTGTAGTTGGGCTGCATAAGCTAAAAGAAGTCGTATGGTATTCATACGTACCACAGGGGCATATGTTTCTTCATAATCTCTACCATATTGTTGTGCATACCCTTTGGCTACTAGCCGAGCTTTGTATTTTGAGATAGATCCATCTTCAGTGTATTTAATTCTATAGATCCATTTTAATCCAATAATGGATCTTGCTGGTGGTTTGGTTACTAAGTCCCAGGTGTGATGTTTGTTTATCATTGTCAGTTCTTCTTTCATCGCTTGTTGCCATTCAGGAAGAGAGATGGCTTCAGCAAATGACCGCGGAGTAGTGCATGTTAAGGCTACATCACTTTGTTGATAGATTTCTTCCAAACTTCTAGTTTTTTGGGGCGATGATGAAGAGCTTGAGCCTGAGGAATCACCATGATCTGGCCAATCCTAAAGATGAGGTTGGATGGTGTCATTATTTAATGATTCAACCACTCGTCTTTGAGGTATTGTATCTTGCTTATCTGAGTTCCATTGCCACTTCCCTAATTCATTGAAGATAACATCTCGGGATATGTGTAACTTTCTTTCCATTGGATCAAATAATCGATATGCTTTTGATTGATCACTATAACCAATAAAGATACACTCTTTGCTTTTACTGTCCAACTTTTCTTCTCTTCCTCTTTGTAGTAGCATATGAGCTGGACATCCAAATTTTTTTAAATGTTGAATTGTAGGCTTTCTTTTAACAGTTGTTCATATGGCGTTGCATTGTATAGAGCCTTTGTTGGAGCTCTATTCAAAATGTGAATCGCTGTATTCACTGCTTCTGCCCAGAATTCATTTGGTAATGCTTTATTTACCAGCATTGTTCGAGCCATCTCACCTATAGTTCGATTTCTTCTTTCTACAACACCATTTTGTTGTGGTGAGTATGGTGCTGTTAATTGTCTCCTTATGCCATGCTCTGTGCAGTACGAATTAAATTGGTTGGAGGTGAACTCCCCTCCTCTGTCTGTTCTGAATGTTTTGATAACTTGGCTCAATTGTTTTTCCACTTCATTTTTGAAAGCTTTGAAGTAGTGCAAAGCCTCTGATTTGGTAGATAGAAAATATATCCACATATATTTACTATAGTCATCGACTAATAAGAGGTAATAGGCTTTACCTCCAATGGACTTTGTTGTTGTCGGTCCCCATAAATCTCCATGAATTAATTCCAAGGGCTGTTGACAGTTGCTTGTAGTTGATAGAGGAAACGGTAATTTGTGAGCTTTGCCTTGAGCGCAACTTGAACAGAACACTTGTTCCTTTGTTATTGATGGTAGTCCAAAGACTAAATCCTTTTGTTTCATTTGGTAGATAGCTTCATTATGTAGGTGGCCCAGTCGATGATGCCATAACAGATTTGAGCTCAGTTCGTGAGAACAATTTAGTGCGGCTTGCTGAGTGGAAAGAGATAAATCCAAGGCAAACACTCTATTTCTTCCCATATAAGCTGAGACAATTGGGGCCCCTGTATTTCCCTCAGAAATGAGGCAAATATTGTTCTTAAATGAGACAACATACCCTTTTTGAAGCAACTGCCCAACACTAAGCAGATTTTGTGCTAACTGTGGCACATACTGCACATCAGTTATTGTTTTGATGTGTCCAGTTGGTGTTTGAATGTTAATGTCGCCTTTTCCTTCTATCTTTGCTGTTGTCCCATCTCCAAGATATACTTTTGCTGTTTGAGTGGTATCTAAATGCATAAAATGATGACTTTGATATGTCATGTGTGCTGAACATCCACTATCTATATACCATAGATTGGATTGTTCAGTTTCTGTTTTTAAGCAGGAATAAAAGAGATTTTCTGGGGTTTCACCTCCTTTCTCTTTTTCAACAAAGTGGGAAGCCTCCTTATGCCAGCAATCCTTTTCAGCATGATTTGGTATTTTGCACTTTTTACATCTTGAAAAACAATCTCTTGAATTATGTGTCGTTTTATTACATATAATGCAATAGGGGGAAGATTGACCTGTACTTAGTCCTTTTCCTCTGCCTATTCCCTTGCCAGGTTTCGTCCATGGTTGTGGTTGTTTTCTTTCTCCTTTTTTCCACGGTTGTTGGTAGGTCTCTCCTTTTTTATTTTCTATTCCTGACTTGATTATCTTGTCTTTAGTTTGCAAAGCTTGACTTAGCTGTTGAGTATCTCTACTCAATCTATCTTCATGAGATTTTAAAGAGGCTGTCAGTTCCGTTAGTGGAAGCTTATAGATATCTTTTGACTCTTCTATAGCAGTCACTGCTGGATTAAAGGAGCTTGGTAAACTTCGTAATAGTTTGGGTACTATATGTTTATCTTCAACTGTATCTCCTAGAGCTCGAATTTGATTAATAAGATTAATCACTTTTGCTAGAAAGTCTTGAACAGACTCACCAGATTTCATAGCAACTGAATCTAATTCAGTCCACAGAGTTTGTAATTTTATAGCAATTACCTTTGGAGATCCTTTGTACTCGTCATTCAGAATATCCCAAGCTTCTTTTGCAGTTTCTGCGCTCATAATCCGGGGAAAGATATTGTCAGTAACACCTTGTTGTATTAACATAAGTGCTTTTGCATCTTTCATTAATAAGTCTTCTTTCTTTTGAGCATACCCTGGTTCTGCAGTTCCAGGGAATACCATCACAGGCCCGTGCTGAACTAAGTCCCAGAGGCCTTGAGAACGGAATACCGTGCGCATTTGAACCCACCAATGTTGATATTTGTCACCAGTAAATATGGGAACTGATGTATGGGTTTGGGAGTAAGCTTGAGAGGTAGATGATGAAGCCATTTGATCGTGCGTTTAGAGGAATCACTCCTTGCAAAAACACAAAGCTCTGATACCACTGTTAGTAAGTATGCTGATGCTGTTAAGAGTATAAAGTAGCTGGAGATAAAAGTTCTCTTAATTTTCTTATTACACAGAGCCTTTTTATAGGCTTTTTACAAGAGGAAGGACAGCTGCCAGTTCCTACTGCTGGTATTTCATTTTTTCTTTTGTTGACTACAGTCACCAAGATAAGCTATATACTTATCTATATACATAGGACTTGACTTATCTCTAACGCCTGTTATTTCTGAGCCAACACGTATATCCAGGTCCTTTATTTTCTTATTTCTTACATACTGTGGCGCGCAGCTATAAATATTATTAATATTTTATATGTTTATAAAAAATAGGCGGGTGAACAGTGCGCATGCCACTGTTCACCCGCCTGTATATATATTTTATATTATAATATTATAATTATTATATTATATATATTAATATATTATTCATATTATAATATTATAACTATTAAATGCAAACAATGGGGGGCGGGCTTCGCCCACTATTTGCCCGCCGGGTTGGGGGCCGGGCGAAGCCCGCCGGGTTGGGGGGGCGGCGAAGCCCGCCGGGTTGGGGGGGCGGCGAAGCCCGCCGTCACCGGCCGGGTACTGTAGCACGTGGCCATCGGGCCGGAGGCCCGTGCCTGTCACTCATATATATATATATATATTTATATTTTGATGGTTTATATCTTTTACTGCGTAGCATTTCTTCCACTATTTATGGTTATTGGTTTCTTTATTTGTTTATCTCGATATATTTTACCTTAGTGTAGAGGGTTCTGACTTCTACAAATAGGGGGATATTGTTCGGTATTACATCCACAATAACCCAGATTGAAGTCACCCCTGAACTACGATGAATTAAGTTTGTATTTGATGTCTTTTCAAGTTGAGTGCTTGCTGGTTATAATTGGCACGTGTGGAGCAATGCCAGTTTACAATGTTTCACCAAACACATGACCATATAATGTAATCCCTCATTGTGTGATCCATAGTGCTGACTCATGTGCAACCTCTCCATTGGTACACACTTCATTTTCAAGTACTAAAACTATGAGAGAAAAGCTGGTTGTTGGATTTATTGAAGAAAATCATTTTTCAAGATAACAGAAAATTTCTAAGTTTTTTTCTCGAGGACTTATTGTACTCGAGTAGAATTATTTTTAGTACTGGGGTAAGCTCAGTCATGTATTCGAGTAGCAGAAGCTGTTCTCGAGAAAGCCTAGTGCAGTTCTCGAGAAAGCCAAGCGTACTCGAGTAGATCGTAACATTTCTTCTCGAGTTACTTTTATATAGACTCTAAAATTTCTCTAAATCTTTTTATCGAGAAGCCGACGACTTTTCTCGAGAAGTCTAGATTCTTTTCTTGAGAATCAGATTCTCAATCTCAAGACCCAGAATTCTTTTCTCGAGAACTAGAGATTTTTTTCTCGAGTTGCATTATCATTCTCGAGTAACAGGTCTATTATTTCTCGAGATACCAGAATTCCACCTATACATTTTTCTTATGTATTTTTCTCGAGAACTTCATACCTCTTCTCGAGAAACAGAAATTTCTTCTCGAGAACACTTACCTTCCTCGAGAAATGAAGTTCAGTTTTCATATTTTTCCTATGTTTTGACGGATTCGTTTTCAAATTTCGTTAACTCATGATTGGTCGACGTGGCTCTCAAATAATGTAATTTAGACCGTTAAGAATGGTTTATAAAAGGTCTTATCAGAATTGACAAACGCGAAGAAGAATTTTCAAGGTTCAGAATCAATCTAAAATTTCTAAATCGAGAAGCGACGCCGCCGCTCTATTTTTCATCGCCGATCTTCTCTCGATCCGAAGATTGAGACAAGAAGGAGTTCACCGATCAAGATTTTTGACATCTCCAAATCTTCTCCTTAATTGTGTTGAACCTAAGTTCTCAGATCCATGGATTCTTAGATTTCTTCCTCAACTTTTCTGATAAGGGTTTTTCAGTTTTTCAAGAAGGAAAAAGCCAAGTTTCAACCAGATCTGTGAAGATAATATAGTGTATTTCTGATTGTAAATTCATTTCACTTTTGTATGAGTTTTATTTCGAGTTGTAGGAGTTATTCTCCGAGTTGTTGTAGGAGTGGTTTTTACTCCGAGTTGTAGGATTATTTTCAATCCGAGATAATAGTGGAGTGGCCGAGTCTAGTGTGTTGCTAGATCGGTGAGGTGGAAAGTGGATACACCCAAGGTTGGGGAACCACTATAAATCTTGGTGTCGTATGTGGTTACTTGTTTACTTTCTATGCATCACTCGTATAAATTTTTATTCCGCAAAAGGAAGCGGAACTCATCTATTCACCCCCTCTAGGTGATTTAGGCAGACAACTTAAACATTTTCATCTAGTATTTCAGAAGTATTAATTTCTTTACTAGGATGACTTACTCTTGTCATTTTTCCTTTCATACATGAATCACAAACTGAGTTTGAAGGTTTTTTGATCATTGACAAATCACGTACAAATTGATGATTACATAGATTAAGGATATTATCAAAACCAATATGACAAAGTCTTTTATGCCATAACCAATGATTTTCTTCTTGACTTATCATACACTTTGAGTTTTTTGAATCACTTGTAATATATAGGCTGTCTTTGTTTCTTTTTCCCATAGCAATGATATTACCTTCCATATCATAAATCTTTACACCATTTTTATCAAACACAACTTGATAGTCTTTATCACAGATTTGACTAACACTTAATAGATTATGTTTGAATCCTTCTACAAAGAAAACATCTTTTAAATTTACATTTGTAAGAGAAACATCACCTTTCCCTCCAATTTTAGCACCTTGGTCATTTCCATAATTAACTGTTCCACCAGCATAATTTATTAGATTTTTTTTCTTTTCTCTCTCCCCTGTCATATGACTTGTACAACCACTATCGATAATCCATTTATCTTGCTTATCTTCTTTTAAAGCCTTTAATGTCGATTGAATTCATTCTTGTCTCGCCGTCAAGGCGAACCAAGGCGAGCGCTAGGCGCCTTGACGCTTAGGCGTCATAGCGGACGCCTAGGCGACACTAAGGCGAGCAAGTCGCAAGACGCCATTTTTTTTTAAAAAAAAAAGCAGTCTATCGACTGCGGTTATTATACTAACCGCAGTCTATACTATCAACTGCGGTTATTAACATAACCGCAGTGTATAGTATACATGCTATATAATGCGGTTGTATAATAACCGCAGTGTATAGTATACATGCTATAGACTGCGGTCTTCTAATAACCGCAGTTTATAGTACACATAATATAGACTGAGGTGTTATACTAACCGCAGTTTATAGTATACATGTTCTCGACTGCGGTTGTTTAATAACCGCAGTATATGTTATATATACTGCGGTTAATAGAATAACCGCAGTATATATCTATTGACTATCGACTGCGGTTATTCGAATAACCGCAGTCGATAGTCATATATAGACTGCGGTTACAAAAATAACCGCAGTCTATAGTATGCCTGCCATACTTTAGACTGCGGTTAGTATAATAACCGCAGTCTACAGCTCCTTTTTTTTTAAAAATAAATTGTTTACCAATTACAAACACAGCTGGAGATTTTTTTGTTCTTCATAGCAGACTAGCAGTTAGCAGTAAGCAACTAAGCATAGCAGTTAGCACTTAGCAACTAAGTATAGCTTCTGAATCTTCTGATATCATGAATTCATGATATCTTCATATCTCAATTCTCAAATCTCAACACCTGATATGATCATATGACAAGAAGTAGGCAAGTAGCAACTAGCAACTAGCAAGCACAAATGTTCCAAGTTCCAACTACCAATATCATGTATTCTGTATTCATGAATCATGAATTCATGATATCTCAAATCCTCAATTCTCAAACATCAATACATTCATACCTATGACCTATCTCAATTCTCAAATACCATGAAGCAGTAAGCATGTAACAGTAAGAAAAAATAGTGGCAATCATCTATCAATGGTCAAAACTCAAGACAAACTTCAGAGAAAGCAATAACAAAAAAGGGAACACAAAAATAGCATATTAGCATGAATAATATTTGTAACATTAGGTTTAAATAATCATACAAGGTCAACTAGAATCATCATCTAGTAAGTCGTCATTGACATTACAGGTGTTTGGTTAGATGGAGGTACTCGCCATTTGCTCATAATTATCATAAATATCTTCATCATCACTGGCAACTACAAAATGATCTAAATCTTCATCCCCTTGAGCTATTAGTTCATTTATTTGAAGATTAGTTCCAACTCCACTTCGTAAATTTCGAGCCCAGTTCCAAGAGCTCTCTCTACAGCATCCCATGTGAGATTATCATCATCAAAAACTAGAGCTTCCTCTGGTTTGTTCACCATCCACTCACTACTCCAGTCGAGCTCATCAAGCACCAAAGGGTTGTAATTTCTTCCCTTTTCACGTCTTTCTTGGAATCGTGCTTGTAGACGCCGATTATATTGGATGTATACAAGATCACTAAGCCTTTGATGTTCCAATCTATTTCTTTTTTTGTGTGAATCTGAATCAAGATAATTTCAAACTTATTGGTAAATTAGTAAATATAAAATATTAAAATTTTTATTGAATATTTGTATACTTACAAACTCAAAAGTACTCCAATTGCGCTCACAACTAGAAGAAGAACAACATAAGCCAATTATGCGCAATGCTACCTTTGTAAGGTCAACATTTGGTCCTCCATGTGCACCCCATCAGTCCACTATTCATTTAAGACAAATATAAATTGTTTGACATATAAATAATTTAAGAAAAAATAAAAATGTAAACAATACTTACTTGGATTTAAGGTGGTTCGTTGCCTAATAGCCATAGGCTTTCCAAAACTATTTCGAGATGCTTTGTAGTTAGTACCTTGCTCGGCAATCTTGTCTTACAATTCTTGATCGGGCAATAGTCTTACAATAACATCATTGAAAGCATCTTGAAATTTCCAGGCATCATCATTATTTTGTTCCTCATATTCAAAATATTTGCCTGGATTTAGAAACAAAGCCGCCCTATACAACTTTTGCTCCATTTGATTTGTCCATCTATTTTCAACAATCTCAATAATCTTTTTAAATAATCTTTTTTTGTTATCAAAATGTTGTTTGATCTTTTGTTTGGCTTCTTCCATTGCAGCATATACTTCAGGCATAGCCGACCTTTCATCTCCATCTACTAATCGCAAAACTGCAATCAGTGGTTTTCCTCCTTTTAGGCAATCTCTTACTCCATTCCAAAAATTGGTTGAAAGTATTATTTCCACAATCTGTTTTCCGGCTTCAGTTTTTGCCAAATTAGCGGCATTCCACGAGGGCGACACAAAGAATAATTTCAGCTTCTCCTCATGCTTAAGCACACTTTGTAGAGTAAGGAATGATGTTGCAAATCTAGTTACTGAATGCCTCACTAGATCACCGCCTATAGTAGTCCTTATTGCATCAAGTAAACGAGTGTGTCTGTAGATGAAATTTGTAATCATTCTTGCCTTTCTTATCACTATTTTGTTCTGTTGTAGCTTGCCTATATCCTCTAGCATTAGATCAATGCAATGAGCTGCACAAGGAGTCCAGAATAATGTAGGTCTTTTTTCCATTAAAATTTTACCAGCTGCCTTGTAATTAGAAGCATTGTCAGTCACCACCTGCAGAGTGCAGACATTTGTAATTATTGAAAGCTGTAGAGTGTAGACTATTAAACTTGAAATATGAAAATTACTAAATTAATGAAACCAAAAAAATTACCTGAACAACACACTCTGCTCCTATCTCTCTAATCTTACTATCAAGAAAATCTGATAACATTGTGGCATCTTGAATATGACTGGATGCATCTACGGAACCCATAAAATAGGATCCTTCTGGACAGTTGACTAGGAAATTGATCAAATGTCTCCCTCTCCTGTCTGTCCAACCATCTGACATAAGTGTGCAACCATATCTCCTCCAGTACGCTTGATAGTTTGTCTTCATCTCCATGACTTTATCTTTTGTATTTTTTAACAATGGGACTCTCAAATCATGATAACTAGGGCCTTTATAACCAGGCTCATACTGTCCAACTGCTTCAAGCATGACTTCAAAACTTCGTGCCTTTGCGGCATTGAATGGAATTCCACATTCATAGAACCAATCAGCAACATAACTATCAACTCTCTTTTTCTCTTCAGGTGTTCTAAAACATCTCTCGATAGTAGTTTGTGCAGGACCTTTTGCACGTCTATCATCTACTACATCTTCAGGAGCACGCCTCACATGAGCATCCATATGCCCCCTTTTTTGTGGCAAATGGATTACTTTCCTTTTTTTGGCACTTGTCCCAGAACTTGGGACAAATGACGTTTTAGCTGTAGATAATGCCGGGGATACATTTTGTGACCCCATTGGCTCTCTTTCTTGGTCACTCTCATTGTCATCATCAACAGTCAGATGCACATCGTCCTTTTTTTACCATTTAAATCTGAATACATCTCAGCTGCTATTTCAGAAGTAGTCTTCAAACACTTGGATACATCTCCATACCAGCCACATAAGTGTTGCTTTAACCTTTTGATACCACCCTTTATCAATCTACCACACAAATTACATTTAACTGTATTTTTATCTTCTAGGTTGGGCCAATGACCATACTTCCAACCAGGATCATTTGACTTTGCTTTTCGTTTAGGATCCGTTTTTGGATCAATGTCATTGCTACCAATGGATGGAGCAAGAGTGTTGGTGTTTTGGTCTTCCATCTTTCACAAACAGGACCTATAGATTGCAGAGTTAGGTCGGGACAATGAAATAAATAACGGCTAAAGAAATCATCAGTCATCAGTCATCACAATGAACAATTTAAAGAACTCTAAAAGACATGCTCATTTAGAAAAGTCAACAAGACCATAAGATCATCAGTTCATCACTATAGACAAGACACTCCATGATAAATCTAGCAATACAAAAATACATTTGTCATGTGTCAATCAAATCATGATTCATGAAACACAATAAGTGATTATATAATGACAAATCATATTTCTAATATTATCTATTTTCTCCTGCGAAAATTGTGTCACTCCATGATAGATCTGCAATAAAACAAAAATGATTAAAATCAATTCAACATAATTATTACCAATCTACATGCACTAGACAGTAACGTCACATACCTTTATCAATGATGACATTGGCCTAGTTTTAAGAGCATCAACTATATCAATCATGTAGCACATGATATAATACCCACATTGAATACTATCTGGTTGTTTTGGGCACTACACAGTAACATAAATAAACAATTGGTAAGTATTTTAATTACAAAGGTTTAAATTACAATACATACTCATATAAGCTATACATCTAAAACTTACTGGAATCAACTTTGTAAGTTTTATTTTTTTAAAACTGGTACGCTACTCTTTTGCTAAATCTTTTAATGCTATTCATAAAATAAAAAAAGAATCAGTTTATAGCAAAATGTAAACAACTAGGAAAGTAAGTAAATAACACATTAATAAACTTACTTTGTAATGACATTCTTAATATCATCATGAATGTCATTATTTAAGTGATCAAGCCAATAAACTGTATAAATATTATAATCAATAATAGCCAACATCCAATGTTCCCTGTGAAACAAATAAAATAATTAATAACTTAATTAGAATAAAAAATAGTAATAATCATTGATATTTGATACAAAGATTTTTCATACTTACAATCTATTATAGGGCACAAATAATAAAGAATCTGATTGGAGTTGACTAAGCGTCCTAAGCCTGATTTTTAGATCTTCAACTCGTGTTTTTAAATGTTCTTTGGCATAGTCATCATTAATAACAAAAATGGAATGTGGATTATGAAAATATACACCAGTATTGTATGTAAATTCCTTTAATTGTGAGTCTATGTACCTGCAAAAACATGTAAATTCAAAATCAATTTATATATTAATAAAATTTTTTAATTTTATAATATTTGATACTCAGTAGTCAAATGCACAATACTCACCCAATACATGCTAATATGATGTTAGCTCCAATCATTTTCATATTTAGAAAATCATACAACTCTGAATTTTCAAAGTACGTACATGTTGATTCAACACTCCCAAATACTGTTGAATCTAACATTAGAGATATTATTTTATCTTCATTCTCCATCTTACTTATAAAACTGGGCAAGATATCAATGAATTCATTTGTAGTCTCAGTCTCACTAGCCTGTGGAAATAAAAGAATTAATATTGTGGAATGTGGACATCAATATTGAATTCAAAAAGTCAAAAAAAATATAATAAATTATAATACCGTGCAAGATAATTGTTCATGTCTACTCTGACTACTCTCAGGTTCATGTGACCTGGATTCGTACTCCGGCTGAGACTGAGAAACCAAAAAGTAACAAAAAATAATTACTTACCTGCGCAACAAAAAGAGAAGACAACATTTCATAAAAGTATAAATATTTAAACATAATAATACTCGTGCAACTAGAAGTGCAACACTTGCTCTTCAATTTGATTCTTCATAGTGCTAATCTCGGCTTGTTGCGCTTCTTCTTTTTGGCTCCATAATTTTTGTTGCGCTTGTTCTTTTTGGATCCATAATTCTTGTTGCTCTTGTTCTTTTTGGATCCATAATTCTTGTTGCTGGCTCAATCTTTCTTGTACTATAGCTTCAACATCTTCAATACGAGCTATTGCTGTGGGTGTCCTATCACTCCGCCTATCATTCTTGAAAATTCTTGTAATGGTGGAAAACTTGCCACCAGCTCTAACTCTGCCCGGATGTTCTTGGCCTAAAACAGATGCAAGGATGTCATTTCTTCCCTGTGACACTGTTTCAGCACTCCGGGACTCTTGGCTCGACAACTCGTCCTAAACAAAAGTAATAAATATTGGAAGTTGGAACAGAATTGCAGATAAGAAAATATACTTCTCAAGAAATATTACTATCGATAATTTACAAATGATGAAATGATTCATTTACACTTACCATTTTAGATGCCAATTCAGCTGCATCTTTAATAATGTATTCACCCTTCTTTCTTTTATGACCGGCTTTCCATAACTTTGCACGTGAAATTGGTGCAACTTCACCTTGTTCAACCTTGACAATAAAATGAAAATAAATTATCATACAAATAATTGAGAAACCAAATTTTAAAATACAAAAAACGAGAGAGAAGTAGAGAGATAATACCATTCTTTTTTCTAATCCAGAATAACCCATTCTGGAAGTAGTATGAAAGGTCTTTCGTGCTTTTGCTCTCTCAGTATTAACCTTACTTTTCTCCTACAAAAATAAATGTGTTAATACTTAATTTGGTTATAAGTTATAAAGTTAAAAAATGATATAAACATTGAATTTAATAAGAAGTTAAGAACACAACCATATATTCTGTAGTAGTGCGATGGTCGACAAAAACTCTCCAGTCTTCGGCAGTAATAAAACTATATTTGACAGGAACATTGTATCGATGCTCCAAATCAACATTTTTTACATAATTGACAAAAAGTTTGGATTTCCAAGTCCTCCAACTTTCACCCATGCTTTTCATTAATGCCTTGTAATGACCATCAATATTATCAAAAAATATCTGAAAATAATAGAAAATATCACTTAAAAAGTAACTAAAACACCAAAGATATGTAATCACTAATCACTCATAAGTCATAACAAGGTTACGTACATTTAATTCTGCCCATATGTGATCTTTAATTTGTTTATCAACATCCCTCCATGCAACATATGTAATTGACACATAACACTTCACAAGAGATCCCATCAAACTCATCAATTTATTTGTTTCAGGACCGGGAATAATGCGGCCATCATCACGGAAAGAAATAATAAGCTTCCTCCCCTCTAGCCTAAGCTTATTCAGTTCATTCATTTTCGTGAAGCCTCTTGTTGACCTCGATGAAGATCCCTTGTCCGACATTTTCCTGTAAAACCCTAAAAAAACCTAAACCATACAAAAAACCTAAACAAAATTCATACAAAACCGCAATGATATTGAGCAACTAGTTATTAGTTAGTAGTTAGTAGTTACTACTTACTACCACACAATGTTTATACATGTATAAATGTATAAATGTATAAATATATAAATGTATAAATGTTTAACAAGGTTCCTAAGGAGGTTTAGACATGTATAAATGTATAATTATAATAAACACACAATGCTTAGCAAAGAGCAAAGAGATCAAAAGTTCAAAAACCGAGAAAAGATATTAAGAAATAGTATACCTAAGTGAGAATATTAGTTTTGTCGAAGAAGAATCGTTCGAAGCAAAGGAGAGCAGCAACTTGAACAAAATCGCCTTTAGGGTTTCTCGCAAAGCGCAGGGACTGTAAAAAGAAGAACCAAAAACACGGGGAAACACAAGATTTTTACGGCTCACGGTTAAAAATAGGTAGCAACGACTGCGGTTGCTATATAAACCGCAGTCTATACTACCTTCAACTGCGGGTATTGTACACACCGCAGTCTATTCTCTGGAAGTAATAGACTGCGGTTTGAAAAGAACCGCAGTCGGTGTGAGAATGGACTGCGGTTTATACAACCGCAGTCTATTCTCTGGAAGGAATGGACTGCGGTTTGAAAAGAACCGCAGTCGGTGTGAGAATAGACTACGGTTTATACAATACCCGCAGTCTATAGTAGCATAGACTGCGGTTTCTATAGCAACCGCAGTCTATGCTAACCATACACTGCGGTTATTGTACAAACCGCAGTCGGTGCTCTGGTTCATGGGATAAACTGCGGTTTTAAAATAACCGCAGTATATTCTCGATTTCATACAATAGACTGCAGTTTATATATAAACCGCAGTCTATTCCCATATTTTTTGTAAAACAAAAAGGCGCCAAACGCCCTGTTTACAATTGGGCGCCGTGACGCCTAGGCGACGCCTAGGCGACGCCATGACAAGAATGATTGAATTACAAAGCTATGATGATTTTTGTTTATCTTCTTAGGACTACTTGGAAACCTTAACATTTTGCAAAATTTCAAAGTGTGCCCAAAATTATAGCAGTAAGTGAACCTAAGTGGCCTAAATTTATCAGCATTCCTATTTGAATTTAGTCAAAGGTTTAATTTTTGAAATGTACATTCTCTAAATGTGTGTCCATAATTGTCGCAATTATAACAAGTACCTTGAAATAAGTTAAAAGAATTGTACCTCTTAGGTATAAGGTTTACCGCGCCCTCTGGAACATAACCTTCATAGAAAGAGCATTTCACGCTCATCTTGTTATCATCCCATTTGTTGGCCTGCAGTTCCTTTTTTACTTCAAAAGATTCCCCTTAATGATAGCCTATCCCACTCATCAGATTTACAGGTCTCTGCATAGCTATTATATTGTTAAGTTTCTTTGTAGACTCTTCAAACTTGATCATTTTTTGAAAATCATTCTTTAGTTATTGAATCTCCAGCACGAGTTTTTTTTTGCTTTCGATCAGGGTCTCTATCTTTGATGAGTTGATCTATATTCTTAATTAATGCAGTGGCATCAAACAAATAATCATCTTCTTTTAGATCAGCATTTAATATCTTTTTCAGTTTCATTTCTTGAAGATTTTCAGACACATTCTTTATTTCATTCTCCATTGTTTCTTCTGCATCAAACAAAGAAAATGTATTAGAAGTTGTTGAAGTACTTTGACTTTTGATATTCATTTTAATTTCATCTTTTAATGACATTATTTCTTCTTTTAACTCATGTATAGTACTCATAGATTCTTCTAGTTGAGATTCAATGTGTTTCAGAGTAGAATTTTGAATTTCTATTTTTTCACGATATATTTCCAGTGATGATTCAAGAGATTATATTAGATCTTCTTGTTCTCTAACTCATTTTAGTGAAGCTATTAGTTCACTTTCTAAGTCAGTTTCACTTTTACATTCATCATCTAATACGTACAATGAATGTGATTATGCAATAAAAAGAAATGATTTCCCTTTATCATTATCATCATTTTCTTTTTCACTTTCGCTATTTTCATTATCTTCATTTACGTTGTTTGATTTATTTTTATTATAAAATTTATTCTTTCCAAAGTTTCTACCTCTACTTCTGTTATTGTCATTATTTCGATTTTTATTATAATAGTTGTCAACAAAAAAATGTCCAGGTTTTCCACATGTATAGCAATTTCCAATTGATTTTGTTTTATCCTCATTCTCAAATTTATTGAACTTAGTTCTATTTTTCTGACTAAGATTTAATTCTTCAAATTTACCTTTAGTCTTTTCATGTTCTGATTTAAAAGCAAGTTGCCTTTCTAGTTTTTTATTGATGTCCACAATTCTCATTTCGTAAGCAACTAGTAAACCTAGTAATTCATCAAAAGTTAATAAATTTAAATCTTTAACTTCTTCAATAGCTGATACTTTAGGGTAAAAGTTTCTGGTAGAGATCTCAAGATCTTTTTAATGACTGTTGCATCATTTATAATTTCACTAAATCCTCGCATAGAGTTAACTAACTCATTAATTCTCTGCATATAGTCTTCTATTCTCTCATCATTTCCATCTAAATGGCTTCATACCAACTTCTAAGGATATGAAGTTTAGCTTCTTTAATTTTACTATCTCCTTCATAAAGACTTTGAAGTTTTAACCAAATGCTATTTATAGTTGTACAACTCATAACCTTAACAAATTTAGAATATGTTAGTCCAGACATAAGTGCTTGCATAGTTTTATTATTTTTATCAACTCTTCTTTTCTCATTAATATCCTTTAAAACATTCACTCTGGCGGTAGGAACAAATTCATTCATTACAAATTCCCAAACATCAATTTCTAAGGATTTAATATATATTTCCATCCATTTCTTCCAATAACTATAATCTCTTCCATTGAATAATGGAGCTCTTTTCATAGCACTTCCTTCGCTAGCCATTTTGGTTAAAGACTACTAGATAAACCCTAATCTGTTAAGATTTGAATAAGGGAACCTCCCTCTGATACCAATTGTTGAATAGAGAGCCCAAATATCACATATAGAGGGGGGGGGGGGGTGAATGCGTGTGACCATATTTTTAATTTAATGAGATATTTTAAAATGATAAACTCACTAAATTTGATATCTCAAAAATCAAACACAAGAGAAAGAGATCATAAAATTTCCAGACACAATATTCCTTATATAAACCTCATGTCTCATAAAATTACACAATGTTAATTCAAAAAGAAATACTTATAACTTTAACAAACACCAAATTCACAATACTATGAAGATAATGTTCTTAAAAACAGTTAATAGGATTTCTTAAAACAAAACTAGAATTTAAAATTTTAGAATTCTTTTGCAATGAAGTGAGTTCAAAACCAAACGATTAAATGCTCCCAACCCTGTCTCTCGTTAGAGTATAAGAATGATTTCACCTTAAAAGTTCACACTTGAGTGGAACTTTGTCTTCTTTGAAGAACTCTGACAATGGCTTTTTCTCCTTGTCGAAAACTTAGAAGAACTTGATTCTTTCTCCACTTCAAGTCTTGGACTTGATTAATACTTCAATTCTCTATGAGAAATTAAAGTGTGCTCCTTGATGAAGCTTTTGTACAGTACCCCCTAACTACTTGAGGAATCGACCAAGTGGTTTTGGCCTTGAATGAAGTTCGACTCCTCCAAAACTTCACTAGATTTTTGCCTAGATTTTTCTCCACTTGATCAAAAACACTTACCACCCCACTTTTAAATGCAGATTTTTAATGCTTTTAAAATAAGTCAGACATTGCCTTTTCAAAGTGTCTTAAATCTAAAGATGTGTCTCTTGGTGGATACCACCACAACCACCTAAAGATTTGGAATTCACGGCCTTCTTTTTAAAATCAGTTTTTACAATAATTAATATATAATCAATTTCGAAAATAATAAACAAATGACATACGTCCATTCACAAAAGTCATGACTATTGGATAACAACTACCCATTACTATTTTTAGACATAAAATAAAATTCAGCTAACCAAAAACAAAAAAAATAGTTGTCTTTAAAAATTTTTTTTGGGTCATGATAGAATCAAAAAAAACGTCCAACATGAAAGTTGTTTGTTTTTATGTTAACTAAAACTTGTCTCAAGGAGTCAATATCAAATAATGACTATTTAATGGATCAAATTCAGTTCTACGCAGGTCCCGCTGCAAAATTCCGAAAAAACAGTTTTTTTTTAAAAACTTCTTATTTCATGAAAATTTTTACTTCTTAAGTGATGTTTTGCATGGAAGCATGAGAGATGATAGCAATGATAATCATTATAACAATGACTAATACATATAAATGAAAGTCATGTATCAAGTGGAGGTTACACATGTAATAAACTCACACAACTTCAAAGCACATAACACACACCTGCAAAACAGTAAGTCTTCTTAATACAATATAATATGGTTAGTAAATAACACACAAGCAAAAAAAATAAAAGACAACATCGCCTTCAAATCTATGAAATTCTGCTCCATAGTCGTACTAGAAGAAAAACTTCTTTCTACTAGGAGACGAGTACCCCTCTCGGTACCATTTATTTGATGGAAACTCATCATCGGCTTTTTTAAATGGATTATTGTAAAGTCTTGTAAAATCCCTCCTCCTGTAAGAAAGAAATTGAGTTAGATTTAAAATTGGAGAGATATTAGGCTTAAGAGAGCTTGATTCATCGAGATTTATGGAATTTCGTAGGAGAGGACCATGCTAGACTTCCGTTCTAGGGGATCACTCTCTGTACAAATATCTTCAATAAATTCCTCTCTTCAAAATGAAGCGGTGGGACTTGATCTTGTGAGGAACGATGGTCTATAGAGGGAGTATTTTAGGAGAGACAGTTGGGTTTATCTTGACCATCGGCTCGAGGAAGAATATGAGTCGCCTCCATTAGATCTGCTTCAAGATCTGGCAAGATCTATTGTTTATTTAATAACAGTATTTGTTTGTGTGTGCGGCTATCTTCAAGCTGCTTTTTAGGTATGTTCCAGCCAAATTTATGTCTCAGGCTAAACACAAAAGTTGTGGCTCTTAGAAAAACCTTTCCAATGAGTGGTTGTACAATTTTTTGGAGAACCATGTAGCCCCCTATAACTCAAATCGAACATACTATGCCCAAATAAATTATACTCCAGGCTCTGGACAGATTCGGCCAAGATTTAGACTGCCGGGTTCAAATTCGATTTTAGGTATGATAAACTTAGATCTGGACCTCGGGCTCTACACGAAAATTGTAGTCCTTCGGAGACCTTTCCAAAATATGGTAACTCATTAATTTTGGTGGACTGTGGCTCCTAGAAACGTCATTTTAATAAACAACGACGCACACGTACAAATTTTGGATGTTTTACTGATTTATTTCATAGTATTGGTTGAATGCTTATGAAATTTGGTAATTATTTGTTTGATGTTATTGTGATCACCACTTTTCAATTTCAGAATTGTTGGAAATATATTCGTAGGAAATTTGTCAATTATATCATATAAATTCATCGTGTCATAAATAGTTATTGTGAAATCGAGTGAACTTGAAATTTGGTGGAAATATTCTAAATATTAATTATGAGGTGTGGGAGAAATTTTAAGGAATTTAGTTTGGAAATGATTACTTATTAAAACATTTTGTTATAGATTGTTATATTGAACGAGAAATATTATTATGCCCATTTATATCAAAAATTTGGAAACATGCTTATATTGTGAGTTACTATTGTTCTTGAGTTCAAATATATTTGAGACATATTGTGACTCCTGTATAAGGTTGGAAATGTCTAGTAATATAGTTGGGTAAACCTTAATAGTGAACCTAAACATATCACTAAATACACAAGTACTCCTATAGAATCATAGAGAGTAATTCCCTGACTTAACCATTACACAACATAAGAGTTACGACAACTCATTACGGGAAGCGGTGATGGCTTGGTGAAGGTTATAAGATATGGTTATATCCTATTGTGTTATGTTAAAGACCCGGTTGGTAGATCCTTGGGTGCTAGTTAGGACCGGTTAAACTTTTAAATAATTAATTGTGTTATGGAATCGGTTGGGAGTCCTTGGGTGCTTAATAGCATGAGGTGATCATGTGAATTACATGGGTGTATGGTTGCATATTGATCCTTATTGGAGGATTAATTGTGGTGGGTCTGCGAGCTTACCGACTGCCACATTGACATGAGCTGATAGATAAACTCTAGGCCGGTAGGGCTGTGGTCCTTGGTGTTTTCTAATGACCCTTTCCTTGTGCCATAAGACTCAGCTAGTTTTAGCGAGTAATAATATGTTGGTTCTTCGTTGTTTGGTTCTTAGCGTCGAGACATACGTAAGGACTATCTCTGGTAGTGAGCATACCGACTTAGTAGTGGAGAAACCCGTTTCATTGTCTTCGTCTAACCACAGCGTAAGGTGCCTGAGTGGTTAGCTACCCTTGAAAATATGGAACTAAGATCTATGTCGACATAGTAAATCAGAGTGAGTGAGTAAATTATGGGTGAGTCAACATGCATACATTCATTGCATTGAATTGCTCCCCATGAATATCCTCATCATATAAATTTGTATGAGATCTTTTATATATTCAGTTACTGTTTATTATAGCAGATCTTTAAATTATAAGTTTGTATGAGCATGTTATAGTGTATGCTTCAAGGCAGCTGAAGAAGCATGAGCAGAACTGCCTGATGCACGATATGGAGCTAGTGGTTGTAGTCTTTTCCTTGAATGTCTGGAGGCACAATCTGTATGGGGTTCATTGTGAGATTTTCTTGGATCACAAGAACCTCAAGTACATTGACACGCAGAAGGACCTGAATCTACGTGAGCGGAGTTTGTTAGAGTTCCTCTGTGACTATGATTATACCTTGAACAATCACTCAGGGAAGGCGAACACTATAGCGGATGCTTTGAGCAGGAGAGCCGGCTCTACTGGACCGGAGTCTCGGGTGATGGCCAGGGATATAGTGCAGATGATGGAATACATGCAGATTACTATGGTGTCGAGTGCTGATCCGGTGGTTTATGCGGAGTACTTGGCAGCTCTGAGATTGGAGTGCGATATCAGAGACCGCATTAGGGCAGAGCAGAGGTAGGACGCAGCACTGGAGCCTATATTTAGAGCCTTGGGAGAGGGAAAATCCGAGTATTCACTACGTGGCGACGTCGTTCATTTTTGGGGCTATGTTTATAAACCCGCAAGAGGTGGGATCCGTGGAGACATACTCAGGGAGGCACATAGCACACGGTATTCAGTGCACCCTGCGATCACCAAGATGATGGCAGATCTGCGAAAGAGCATCTATTGTCCCGGGATGAAGATGGATATCGTAGATTTTGTGACACACCGCGAGGCATGCCAGCAAGAGAAGGTTGAGTGCAAGAGCCCTGGAGGACTACTGCAACCGCCTCCAGTGCTGGAGTTAAAGTTCGAGGATATTTCGATGGATTTTGTACATGGGTTACCTCGCTCTCACTCTGGGCACGATTCTATATGGGTCATCGTGGACCGATTGACCAAGGTATCTAGGTTCATCCCGGTCTGGAAGGATGCTACAATTAGTGTATTAGTGAGGTTGTTTGTGGAGCAGTTTGTGAGGTATCATGGCAAACCCAAGATCATTATATCAGATCAAGACAGTCGATTTACTTCCAAGGAATGGAGGGCGGTGCAGGAGTACTTAGGTTCCCAGCTTGCATTGAGCACTGCCTTTCATCCACAGACCGATGGGAAGACGGAGTGGACAACAAAACCATGGAAGATCTACTGTGGTTGTGTATACTTGATATGGGGGAATCCCTGGGAGCGGCTGTTACCATTGATTGAGTTCTCTTACAACAACAGCAATCAGGCCAGCATTGGCATGGCTCCCTGTAAGGCTCTGTATGGGAGGAAGTGTCAGAAACCACTATCTTGGGTCAGGATGAGGACCTGAAGGAGCTTGGGTCAGATTACATAGAGGACACAAACGCGCTCATTCGGCTGATCAGGGACAGGATGCTAGAGGCTTGGAGTTGGCAGGCGAAGTATTATGATGCGAGGCATCGTAAGGTAGAGTTCCAGGTGGGGGACAAGGTTTTTTTTTGAAGATACGTCTGATGCATGGTGTTTTGCCGGTGCGTATGCACAAGAAGCTCAGCCCTAGGTATATGAGACCTTATACGATCCTGGAGAGGGTCTGCCCATGGCATACAGGCTGGAGTTTTTACCAGAGTTGGGGAACCTGCACGACGTCTTCCATGTCTCCTCACTTCGAAAAGCATTACTTCAGCTGGAGCAGCATATTACTTCTACCTCGGTCCCGGTTGCATCTGATCGGTCAATTCATTTGGAGCCAATCTGGATCGACGATACAGCGGTCCGAGTTTTGCTGAAAAAGAGTGTCCATTTCTTCAAGGTGCTGTGGTCAAATCATGGGTACGAGGAAAACACTTGGGAGCCTTTAGACCTCATGTACGTAGAAGAACAACTTGGAGCTCTTCACCTCAGGTACAAACTAAACCTCCTACAAGTTGATCTTTTCTTAACTTGTGAAAACCCGTTGTAACATCCCATTTCCTACTAGACCCCTAAACTTAGTTTAGGTTAGGACATGTGGTGGATGAAAATGGTTAGGCTAGGTTTGACTCATGGAGTTAGGGTGGATTTACATGGGGCCCACTATAGGGTTCGAGTCAAATCAGGTCAAACTAGCCCAAAATGGAATCATAGGTACACATTGACCCCACCACTATGCCCCTAACCCTAAAAGTAATTTATGTGAACCAAAAGCCACATCATTGGGTCAACCATTGACCCAAGTTGACTCGAGTCAACAATAACCCAAATTTGGTCAAATCCACACATATAAGCCCAATTATCCCAAGTGGGGCATCACCATGGCCCAACCCATTTTGGGTGATGACATGGGGTTCATGACATTCAAGTGGGGCCAGCCAACTCATCAAGTTGACCAAGTCAACCCTAAAAGTCAACTTGGTCAACATAAGGCCTAAAGAGAAAAAGGGAGGCCAAGCCCATTCGCAATGGGCAAAACCCATGAGCCAAGGCGCATGACCAGCCTAAATGATTAACGACGGCCCCTACCCCTCTAAAATAGGAGAGAGAGTGCATGCATGGGGGTGTTTTTTGGACATTTGGGGAAAAAGAGGAGAGAGATGAGAGGGAAAGGGGGGATGGAGGCCACTTGGCCCTCCTCCTCCCTCCCAAAGCTTAGTTCTGAGCTTAGGAATAATCACCCATCCAAATTCTATCAAAGGAGGTGCCACTTGGAGCCAAGGAAGAGCATCCAAGGTGGTGGCCGAAATTCCCACTACTCAAAACACCATAACCAGCCACCCCACCCCCATTTTGACCTCACCATCATCTTCAGAAGGCCGAGAGGAGTGGAATTCGATATCTGGATCGAAGCTTTTGTTGGAGAAACGAGTTCGGGAGCAAGCTCACCGAAGAGGAGAAATTTCATGGCCAACCACCGCCGCCACCGACGTTGGGCTCGGATTATGGTCAGTTTCTCCTCCTTTCACCTTGTGCTAGCTTCCTAGATCATTTCGTAGAGATTTCAAGCTCAATTGAGCTTGAATCCATGTGAGGTGTGGGAGAAAATACATTATTTTTAATGGAGCTCGTGTTCACCAGAAACCGCCGCCTCCGGCAGCCAAGTCGCCGCCAAACGTTAGCCCCCACCTCAACGGAGGTGGTGGTGGTGGCCGGTCAGGGAGGTGGCTGGATGGCCAGGAAACACCAAGATGAGCTGCTACAGGCGGGATGAATCTGGAGCGTTAGCTGGTTGGAGAACTGGTTACCAACATAATAATTGTAGATCTATGTCGTACCTTTATTTTGACATCCTAAACTTGAAGTTTGGAGCTGTAGGGCTCCCTGTAGGGCCATTCTACCAAGACTGGTCCTAGGCTAGGTCAGATATTTAAATGAGTGCCCAGGCCAAACCATAAGTCCTCATGACCTGAGATTTTTGTCATGCATGTGACTACGTCATACTTAGCTACAGACCACAAATGGGAATTTTTGGAAAACTATTTTCTATAGTATTTGGTAAAATACACTTATTTAATTTAGTTGAATATTTGGACAAATACAACTCCAAATGGACCCAAATTTTGGTGACATGTCCATTTGGTCAATATAAGACCATGGTAGAAAGTTCATCCTCTGTTGACCCCTACATGTTGGGAAATTCCACTTGCATGAGAATGGTAGGTTTAGCTTTGGGGTGCTTATAGTAAAGTTAGCAAAATGTGAATTCAGCCCATTTAGAACATTGCATGTCCATGAAACTCTGGATAGAAGTTTAAAGCGGTGAAATATACCTCTCACATGAATAATGGGATTTTTGGGATCAAAAATCCCATTAATTGGAATTTTTAAAAATTAGGCCATTTAGAAATAAAAATTTGAAACTAAGGCTAATGATGATATTAAATTCTCAAATTTTACCACAAGCTTAAATGGACCATAGTTTATCTCTAGAAAAGTTTATGGGGCTATTAGATAAATTTATCTTGGATTTTAAGTAGAATTATTATTTTTTCCCATTATGTAAATTAATAAAAATAAAGGAAATTATTGTTGGAATGATATGGAAAATTTTACTGTGGCTTATTTATATGATCTAATCCTTTTGTAATTATCTGAGAATTTTTGGATGTTTCAGTATGATGAAAACCCTAATAATGACATTTTAGTAATAATGGTACCTTGGATATTTATTAGCCCAAATGACTATTTAGGACTTTAAAATTTTGTATTCAGTTTGATTTTATATTTATGAATCTCCAGTAATTTTCCCAAAAATTTTGATGGTAGACATACTATACTTCATTTGGATAGAAGGCAAATTGAGATTTTATTGTTAAATGAAAATTAAATTGAAATTACATTGGAAAATTGCGAAATCTGGTGGGTAGCCATATATTATTTCTTAGAAAACCTGATAAATTTCTTAAGAAAAATGAATCAATATAAGTAGTACATCATGTGCAATGTGACATAGGCCACACAATTAAAGGAATTAATTTAGGCCCTAAATTACTTAGAGAAATGGTGAAATCCTAAATGGTCAACATCATACACCATACCAACCCATGATAATTAATTAGGGGCATTTGGCCGAAGGAATTAGAAGTTCTACTATACGGGTCCACATTAGGTCATGAGTGCGCTTAGCAAAAATATAGCACATACTACTGAGACCCACAGGGGATACGATGGTAGGTTGAGTTGAGAACTATATTGGGAAGACAAACCCTGGTTGGTGTCCAATAGATCACTTCCTGATAATGAGTGATAGAGTGCAATGTCCCACAGATAGTGGCTAGAACGGAGATCGGCAGAAGACCGCCGCTCTCTAGATAACATCCTAAATTATTAGGTTTGTCCAGAGTGACAATGAGAGTTGGTATGGATAAGGGGTAGACATTAATAAAAGTAAATATCCTTGAGAAAGGGATCTTTGGGATTCAGCCCATCGTAGTTCCTAGTACCCCCAAGAGCCCTTCACCAGGCATTCCTTGGTCATTACTGGGATTAACCCTAAACTGCTATGTGTAACGAACTCTAGATAAGAGTAGTCTAATAGGCTAAGACATTGTGGTTGTTTCACACCCGTGATGGGTTTGAGGGATTCTAAATAAAAGGCACTAATGTGCAATCTCACCCGTGATGGGTTTGAGGTATTCTGAATAAAGGCACTAATGTGCAATCGCACCCGTGATGGGTTTGAGGGATTCTGAATAAAGGAACTAATGTGCAATTTCACCCGTGATGGGTTGGAGGGATTTTGAATAAAGGCACTAATGTGCAAACTCACCAACGATGGGTTGGAGGGATTCGAGACGGGTTATTCCTGCGAGCTGGATGCTCAGGTTGGAATATCTTGCATGTGCATAAACTTGTGGCGGGTCATGCGGTACTGGGCCAATCGTCAGAACAATGGCATTACGGTGACTGTACAACCCCGTAGCCGGGCGAGTGGGACCCTCCCCAAATATCAGCCTAGGGGCGTGTTATGGGCGACGAGTTGGTGCGACCCCGTTCGAAGACGTGCGGGTCCTCGTCCGTGCATGCGGAGGCTTCGTGCGCATAGGTTTAGAATATATATATATATATATATATATATATATATATATATATATATATATATATATTATATGAATTTGTATATATATATATATATTATATTTGATATTATATAATATATGTAAGATATTATATATAAGTTATAGGAGGTAAATAGGAGGGGGGCATGGGTTACAGGAAGGGTAGGAGAAAAAGGGGATCGGGGGAGGATTTTTCTTCTCCTCGCTAGGGCTCGGCCATGCAGCAGCCCGATGCCGCCGCACCTCCCTCTCTCCAGCTGTCTACAGCCACAACCCCGGCCGTCATCCCCCCTCTCTCCAGTCGCCGGCAAAGCACAACCACAACCCCGGCCGCCATCCCCCTCTCTCCAGTCGCCGGCAAAGCATAGCCACAACCCCAGCCGCCATCCCCACTCTCTCCCGTCGCCGGCAAAGCATAGCCACAACCCCGGTCGCCATCCCCCCTCTTTCCCGTACACCGATCACCGGCGACAAACTGCATTTGATTTCTTCTTCCACCAAGAAGGGTGCGGGACTTCATCATATCAATAGGAGATGTTGTCGCTGCTCTTCCCTATTAGGATAAATTGAGATCACGAGCCTTTGTTGGTCTGAATCCACCATCTTTAGATTTTTTGCATTTGGAGGAGGATCCAGAACGGCAAATACAAAGCAGTGACTGTTCAGAAATGCTGTACATCGATCCATTAATGGTTGATGCCATACTTGCTCTTAAAGAAGAGCACTAGCCACTGCAGTAAATACAAGACTCCTCAAGGAGAATCGCCGCCATGATGAAACATGAACATGAAGCCAAAAAATGGGCAGAAGAAATAAAAAAGATGGAGCAAGGCTGGCTGAGCCCTAGCTCTCCTTCACCGCCACAGTCGCCTGGAGCAAGGCCGGCTAGGAGCTCCTCTCCAGGCACCGCCTTCAGCAAGAATAGCCAAGAGCTCCCCTCCCGACACCGCCGTCAAAACACACGACAAGGGTAACGAAGTTTCTTCTTGGGCAGGTGAAGCCCTCAATTTACATATTTGCATGGAAGCTCCTCTCCACCAACGGGTGGGGAGAAGGGAGCTTTCCGACGGGTTTACGCGTACGTCCCTGCAGTTAATTGCATTAGTACCCGGAAGTGTGAGTACGGGTTTGGGCATGCTGTGTGAAGCCCATCCGGACATGTGAGCCGGATTGGTGATGTTCTGGGATTCCCGGAGAAGACTCCAAGGAAGTTGTTTATTTAGCCGCTTGCAGGAAATGCGCTTCGTAGCCCCCAAAGAAGGGGTGTGCGTAATATGTTTGGCCCGCTTTTGTTAGCCGACCGATGCCTAGTTGGCCGCCGCTCATCGAGACGTTGACGTACAGGTGTTGTAGTACCAAGCGGGGAATAGCGGGCTTAAGCCCGAGCTCGTGCCGGCCCTCGAAGGCCTTTTTTGTTTATATTGCCGGCCTGCGTGCTGAGTATGGAATTTATATTCCTGTAATATTTTTTCATATCTGTGATGCTCTGTGAATATGTAGTTTACTCCTGTCTTGGGCGAGCGGCGTGTTCGTGAACCGCTCCCCCCGTGTGGGCATCGAGGAATAGATGCCGGGAAGCCCCTGATGGCCTGTTGTCATCTTTTCAGAATAGCGGAGTTCTGTTGTTAGCAGCCCAATTGGGGGTGCGTAGAGTAGGGCTGCTGGGCGGTTTTGCGCCAATAGTAAGACAGGCGGGGAACATTTTACATAGACCCGAGGTGGCACCCCTAGTTAAGGAGTGGATCTTGAGATCCTCCTTAGATGTTCCGGTTGGCCAAGAGAGCCCTCCGAAGGTGCCTTAGCTCAGCCCTTGGCTTGGGATGGGAAGAGTTTGTTAGTCTTCCGGGTATGCAGCGGGTCCTCCATGCTGAGACATTAGGTCTGTCCCTTGTGTTCCTAGTCTTGTGCCTAGATCGTTCGCTTGAGGGTAGTAGGTGCGCGGTCACCCCTTCCCCAAGGGTCGAACTCCACAGGAGACCGATTTTCGGTTTCAACATTTTGGTGCGGTGAGCGTGGAGAGTGACCAGCACAGAATAACTCGGGCGAACATCATGGCTATAGAAGTGGAACCAGGTGACGACCGCGGTCATGCGTTGACACTTTGTGTGTAAGGTCCTCATACTCATAATTGTCCCCTCTCATAGCACTCGGGGTAGGATTTGCACCTATTTGAAGCGCTTCTACCTATGAAAACCCGTGTATCCCCACTTATTACATCAATGAGAAACCTGGAGGTTATTGTATTTAAGATCAAGTCAGAGAGCAGGTGAGAGGTATTAGGAGCCGGGGTGACCGGAAAGGGTTCCCTCCCTAGCGATAATATGTTATCTCTTCCTTGTAATTCAGTAGCAGTCAAGTTTTCTCTTTATTACCAATTCGCCCCGAGCTTCTGAGGGCTTCAAGGGTTAGCCTTGCGATCGACTCCGGAAGCCAAGCGTCCAACCCGTTCCTTTTAAATAGCCTAGCTCGGACGATGGGACGGTGCCGCGGGACTTTAAGCGCTATTGTAAGACCGAGCCTCTACACTGACGGCCGAGATCAGCTCCCCCCTTGCACGTCGACCTATGTCCTCCCGATCGTACATCTCCTCCGACTAGAGGAATTATCAGGAACGAGCCTAGACGCTAACCTCCCAGATTTGATAAAGGGTCGATCTCTCCAAGCAATCACAAGTGACATGGCGGAAAGTGATCTTTGTCTTTAGATCAGGATACGAGCCGTCGACCTGTTCCTTCTAAATAGCCCAGTTCGGATGATGGGACGATGCCTCGGGACTCTAAGCGCTATTGTAAGACCGAGCCTTTGCACTGACGGCCGAGATCAGCTCCCCCCTTGCATGTCGGCCTATGTCCCCCCGATTGCATCTCTCTTCCGATTGGAGGAATTATTAGTAACAGGTTCGGACGCCAGCTTCCCGATTTGACGACTTCAAGATCATCTCTCTTATGAATAGAATGCGTCCGCCGTTTGTTAAAGCGTCAGTGCAATTAGCTCTCCAACACCTCTTAAGTAAACAGGATGTCTCCACCTCGAGCAAAGCCAAGTCCTCGAGTAGTAGCGGACCCCGAGCAGATCCCGCTGTCAGGCTCTCACCTAGCTGGCAGGGCCGAAAGTCACTCGATGGCGGTAGTAGTGGACCCCGAGCAGATCCCGCTGTCAGGCTCTCACCTAGCTGGCAGGGCCGGAAGTCACTCGGTGTCATCCGCGGGCCTCGAGCAGATCCCGCTGTCAGGCTCTCACCTAGCTGGCAGGGCCGGAAGTCACTCGATGGCTGTAGTAGTGGACCCTGAGTAGATCCCGCTGTCAGGCTCTCACCTAGCTGGCAGGGCCGGAAGTCACTCGGTGTAATTCTTGGCCTCAAGCAGATCCCGCTGTCAGGCTTTCACCTAGCTGGCAGGGCCGGAAGTCACTCGATTGCGGTAGTTGTGGACCCCGAGCAGATCCCGCTGTCAGGCTCTCACCTAGCTGGCAGGGCCGGAAGTCACTCGGTGTCATCCTTGGCCTCGAGCAGATCCCGCTGTCAGGCTTTCACCTAGCTGGCAGGGCCGGAAGTCACTCGATGGCGGTAGTAGTGGACCCCGAGCAGATCCCGCTGTCAGGCTCTCACCTAGCTGGCATGGCCGGAAGTCACTCAGTGTCATCCATGGCCTCGAGCAGATCCCGCTGTCAGGCTTTCACCTAGCTGGCAGGGCCGGAAGTCACTCGATGGCGGTAGTTGTGGACCCCGAGCAGATCCCGCTGTCAGGCTTTCACCTAGCTGGAAGGGCCGGAATTCACTCAGTGTTATCCGTGGTCCTCGAGGAGATCCCGCTGTCGGGCTCTCACCTAGCTGGCAGGGCCGGAAGTCACTCGATGGCGGTAGTTGTAGACCCCGAGCAGATCCCGCTGTCAGGCTCTCACCTAGCTGGCAGGGCCGGAAGTCACTCGGTGTCATCCTTGGCCTCGAGCAGATCCCGCTGTCAGGTTTTCACCTAGCAGATAGGGCCGGAAGTCACTCGATGGCGGTAGTTGTGGACCCCGGGTAGACTCGCTGTCAGGCTCTCATTAGCTGGTAGGGCTGTAGGCACACCTGGGGGGAAAGGGTTGGTTCTTGGAGAGTTTTTTGCAGGACCTCGAGTGATGCTCGGCCCCGGGTAGACCCGCTGTCTGGCTCCTACTAGCTGGCAGGTCCGTAGGATCGCCTGGGGGGTAAGGGACCCCGAGTGCTGCTCGGCCTCGGGTAGACTCGCTGTCAGGCTCTCATTAGCTGGCAGGGCTGTAGGCACACCTGGGGGGAAACGGTTGGTTCTTGGAGAGTTTTTTGCAGGACCCCGAGTGATGCTCGGCCCCGGGTAGACCCGCTGCCTGGCTCCAATTAGCTGGCAGGTCCGTAGGCTCGCCTGGGCGGTAAGCGGCCCCGAGTGCTGCTCGGCCCCGGGTAGACTCGATGTCAGGCTCTCATTAGCTGGCAGGGCAGTAGGCACACCTGGGGGGAAAGGATTAGCTCCGCATGTACAAGAGGATACAAAATATACGGCTTTTTTGTTTCACAATGTCATGAGGAATTGTATACTGATTGTAAGAAATAGTGTGAGGGCAATTGTATAGCAGGGAGCATTACATGTTCCGAGTGATTCAAAAGGTTCAGAAAGGGCATGGGGAGATTGATGTTCCAAGTGCAAATTTCGGTTTCACTCAAAATGTTTTTTGGGTCGGCTTCCACTCGCCGGATACGTTGGGTTGGATGATTCTTTCTGAGCTTGTACCAAGCTCGAAAAGAGCGGGGATTGTGTACAACCCCGTAGCAGGGCGAGTGGGACCCTCCCCAAATATCAGCCTAGGGGCGTATTATGGGCGACGAGTTGGTGCGACCCCGTTCGAAGACGTGCGGTTCCTCGTGCGTGCGTGCGGAGGCTTCATGCGCATAGGTTTAGAATTTATTTATATATATATTATATATGAATTTGTATATATATGTATATTATATTTGATATTATATAATATATATAAGATATTATATATGTTATAGGAGGTAAAAAGGAGGGGGGGGGGGCACGAGTTACAGGAAGGGCAGGAGAAAAAGGGGATCGGGGGAGGATTTTTCTTCTCCCCGCTAGGGCTCGGCCATGCAGCAGCCCGACGCCGCCGCACCTCCCTCTCTCTGGCCGTCTACAGCCACAACCCCGGCCGCCATCCCCCCTCTCTCTAGTCGCTGGCAAAGCACAGCCACAACCCCGGCCGCCATCCCCCCTCTCTCCAGTCGTCGGCAAAGCACAGCCACAACCCCGGCCGCCATCCCCCCCTCTCTCCCGTCGCCGACAAAGCAAAGCTACAACCCCGGCTGCAATCCCCCCTCTCTCCCATACACCGATCACCGGAGGCGGACTGCATTTGATTTCTTCTTCCACCAAGAAGGGGTGGGACTTCATCATATCAATAGGAGATGTTGTCGCTGCTTTTCCCTATTAGGAGAAATTGAGATCACGAGCCTTTGTTCGTCTAAATCGACCATCTTTAGATTTTTGGCATTTGGAGGAGGATCTAGAACGGCAAATCCAAAGCAGTGACTGTTCAGAAATGTTGTAGATCGATAAATTAATGGTTGATGCCATACTTGCTCCTAAAGAAGAGCATTAGCCACTGCAGTAAATACAAGACTCCTCAAGGAGAATCGCCGTCATGATGAAACATGATCATGAAGCCAAAAATGGGCAGAAGAAATAAAGAAGATGGAGCAAGGTTGGCCAAGCCCTAGCTCTCCTTCACCGCCGTAGTCGCCTGGAGCAAGGCCGGCTAGGAGCTCCTCTCCAGGCACTGCCTTCAGAAAGAATAGCAAAGAGCTCCCCTCCCGACACCGCCGTCAAAACATGCGTCAAGGGTAATGAAGTTTCTTCTTGGGCAGGTGAAGCCCTCAATTTACATATTTGCATGGAAGCTCCTCTCCACCAACGGGTGGGGAGAAGGGAGCTTTCCGACGGGTTGACACGTACGTCCCCGCAGTTAATTGCATTAGTACCCAGAAGTGTGAGTACGGGTTTAGGCATACTGTGTGAAGCCCATCCGGACGTGTGAGCCGGATTGGTGATGTTCTGGGATTCCCGGAGAAGACTCCGAGGAAGTTATTTATTTAGCCGCTTGCAGGAAATGCGCTCCGTAGCCCCCATAGAAGGGGTGTGCGTAATATGTTTGGCCCGCTTATGTTAGCCGACCGATGCCTAGTTGGCCGCCGCTCGCCGAGATGTTGACATACAGGTGTTGCAGTACCAAGCGGGGAATAGCGGGCTTAAGCCCGAGCTCGTGCCGGCCCTCGAAGGCCTTTTTTGTTTGTATTGTCGGCCTGCGTGCTGAGTATGGAATTTATATTCCTGTAATATTTTTTCATATCTGTGATGCTCTGTGAATATGTAGTTTACTCCTCTCTTGGGTGAGCGGCGTGTTCGTGAACCGCTCCCCCCGTGTGGGCCTCGAGGAATAGATGTCGGGAAGCCCCTGATGGCCTGTTGTCATCCTTTCAGAATAGCGGAGTTCCGCTGTTAGCGGCTCAATTGGGGGTGAGTAGAGTAGGGCTGCTGGGCGGTTTTGTGCCAATAGTAAGACGGGTTGGGAACATTTTACATAGACCCGAGATGGCACCCCTAGTTAAGGAGTGGATCTTGAGATCCTCCTTAGATGTTCCGGTCGGCCAAGAGATCCCTCCGAAGGTGCCTTAGCTCAGCCCTTGGCTTGGGAGGGGAAGAGTTTGTTAGTCTTCCGGGTATGCGGCGGGTCCTCCACGCTGAGACCTTGGGTCTGTCCCTTGGGTTCCTATTCTTGTGCCTAGATCATTCGCTTGAGGGTAGTAGGTGCGCGGTCACCACTTCCCAGAGGGTCGAACTCCACAGGAGACCGATTTTCGGTTTCAACAGTGACTCTGGCAAGGTGTGATGGTTTGAGGGTCCAGTGGGTTGTTTTACATTGCGATCTGGAGGACGATCCCCGAAAATGCACACTCGACCAAAAAGACTGGTGTGTAGCCAGCAAATAGTACGCAGTGACTCTAGAGTTCACATAGGACGTGTATAGAGGCATATGGGAGGTCTAGGCCTGGTAGTGTGTATACCCGCCTAGGAGTGGAGACGCCCGCTCTATTGCTGCCATAGCCACAACGGTGGTACCAGAGAGTGATGCTAGCTCTGAAAAGTGGGAACTAAAGGTCTGTGATCACAGAGTCGTGTGTGTGAGTTGCACTTGCATGAATCATAACCTGCATACATAACATATATACATATTTAGGTCATACGCACCATGGATCCTTATCATATAAATTAATATGAGCTCTTTTATATGATAAGTTATATTTCTAAAACCTTAACTTATAAGTTTGTATGGGCATTCATATAAGTTAAGGTACTCTTGTGATGTTAGTGTAGCGGTAGATAGTTTACTTTCTGCTCTTTCTTTACTTTACTTATTGCACTCTTCTTTCAGTACTGCTTACTTACTTTACATGTGCTATATATATAGAACTGCTAATATTATGACATAACTGTTAGAATATATCCATGATAGAATAGATCCACCATCACGTGCTTCCATTTTGATACTGCTTTGTTGTCCTCCGCTTTCGTCCTCCCGCTCGGTGCCTAGGAGTCGCGGGTGTGAGGCGAGTACGATAATGGCTTAGTCTTTATGACTAACAGTCAGTTGTGACCAAATCATTTTAAGAGCTCGAGGAGATGGAGCACCAGCACGACCAGCAGGAGGAGGTGGCAGGACTTGAGGAGCTGATACCACCACCTACTACTACTACAACCCAGCTTTAGGTGATGACGAGTGTGCTTGTTTACAGGTTGCTTCCGTATAGTGTTATAGTGAGAGAGAGAGCTTACTATACATTTTTGGCATGTACGGTCATAAGCCCTTCTCTCTTTTTGTACTCATTGTGGACTATTGTACTTTTTCATTATATATATGATGTTTTTGCTGTGACTTGTGGACTTGCTAGTTTTATTTTTGTTGTACTTCTATTTCTCAATTGGCCTACAGGTAAATGATCGTACTAGCCGGCATGATCGGCGTCTTCTGGTGTCAACTAGCCTGTGTGTTAGTGTCACCGTAAGGCGGCGGTTCTGGGCATAAAATCGGGTTAACTCCTTGGTAAGGAGAGGGGTCTTACAAACTGATATCACTTGAACAAACGAACATATGAGAAAGAAGTCCACAACACTGGCTCACCCCGCTCGATCAATAGTTTGCGGACAAACTATGCAGCAGAAGCAATGGTGTGCCATGTGTAAAAAGTCAAAGAAAATAGTCCATTTAAATAATGAGTTAGGCCAATCCAATTAGGACACCACCTTAGTTTGACTTACCAAGAGGATTTCGTAGTATATCCGAGTCTAAAATAGACTTCGGAGATAGATTGGTTAAGGTACGAGGATACCCAAATTCACTAAGGGAAGAATTTGACGCAAAAGTCAATACTTAAGCCTTAAATTCTGATGTCCCTACTCCACCTATCGAGTGATATTATCACTTCTTACCCAAGCTGATTGGGTCACCTTAAGGAGAATTGGTGCATATAATATAATAGTGGAATAGTAGGGTACTCGTAAGCCTAACCCTCATACTGATGACTTGATTACGTTGAGACAACCACAGTGGCAAATACCAAAGGTAGAATAAGAATTCAAGTCTCAGAAGAAGCCCATTTTTGTTGGGTCATATGTTGATCTTGAAAAATTTATCGTATAGTAACCTTGAAGGCTTACGGTATATAACATATCAATTAAGGTGGAAATACAGGTCTAAGATTGTTAAACCTAAGGATTGAGTGCACATATAAGAGGAATGAACTAGATATTAAGGGAATTAAGTCCAAAAGGTATGCGGGCTTATACTTTTGTTTATTGGGCTAGATTGATAACGACTTGGATTTATTTTCGAGACCCTATTTTTATAAACGTCGTGTCACAGACATAGTTATCTTGGGGAATTGGTATTTGAACATTACCCATATGAAAATCCAGACTTATGTACGGATAATTGGTAAGATGATCAACCATCCCTCGAAGTTTGGGATATATGTAGAGGGTTGCCCGCTTGGATATATTACAACCCTAAAATAAGAAAAGTCGCCATGAGATGTTAGAAACTTTCTCCGGCTGGTGAATTAGATAACTACTTGACACTACTTAATGAGAGATCGTAATTTCATCGATGTATAATGACAAACTATATTCAAAGAAAGAAATAAGTTGCATATAGTCCACAAGAATTCGAACAAATGGTCTTTCGATAAACTAAAATCAAGTAGTAACGACGACACAAAGGTTTTATGTATAATTAAAGGAATGTGTTGCTACAACAAAGCATGTTCCTAGATGCCCTAACCCCTTAACTCAATTGACTTGACACATGATTAATGATTAAATCTTCATTTAATGATTTGATTAATAAACTCAGATATATTACAAGAGAAAGCCAAGGTAAATTGAGAATTCAGTACAAGTCAGAAGGATAACTGAATTTTTTTGCATAACTAGGGCTCATGATTATCACATATTAAATGGGTACAAATGGGAAAAGTAAACACGATGATTGGTCACTGCTACCCGCGTCTACCTAACATAACCAGGCCAATAGGTTGGAAACATACATATTAGGATAGGGTAACGTCGTGGTAATATGAAGGAGTGATTGCGGGTCTTAACTGTTATACGATTAGAACCCATAAGTGAGAATTCAAAGTGTTTGAATAATTTTGTTTATGACATTGGGAGTGGCCACAGAAAAAATAAGATCAAGTGCAAAACCATACTGAATTTGAAGATGTATATTATAAGTATGATGATTTGGATGTGGCTCTCATGATCACAATAATCAAAACAAAAGTATTCGATGATATAATAATTGCCTTCAGAAATATTCTGGATTTTGAGAACAAACTCATGATTATAAATATATTATTATCCTTAGAATCAAGTATTATAATAATTCGGAGGATTTGAAATGCCCACTTTACGGGTAACAAATGCACTATTATGTTTAAGTGAACTTAGAAAATTTGATCACGAGTAGACAATGCAAGCATATGCTATGCACCATGGAACGAATAAATTTAACCTTGCTTATATTGGATAGTGTGAATTATATTCTTTTTGTGTGTGTTTGTAAGTGATGATAACTCATGAACTTAGAGAAATGATGGTCTCTACCATGACATAAATTTTGGAGGTTAGATTGAAGGTTACTCATACATACTCCACACACGATTGAGCTAATCTCATGAATATAATGGCTTTAGATGAGTATTCACCCACACTTGCCTAACAAAGACAACCATATGAGCATGTATAGGAAAGTTAGTACGAGCATACCTGTGTTGAAACTTCGAGCACATAAAAGATTAATTTGTCAAGGCATGACATTGAAAATGTAACGACTCAGCAAATTAAAATGGGGTGGATGATTAGTTGAAGCGTAGGTATAGGTATGACCTCTCGATTATGATAACATCAAGAACTGGGACATGTATGTTGATAACATCATGATCACCTTAGGAAAATTCGTGACTGAAAAGATCAATTTTGTTTTGCAAAGGTATATACAGTGAAATTACACGAGTAATGAGTTTTTAATAAGATTCTCTCTATGATGAAAACGATTTGTGTCAGACCTCACCATTTCTGAAAAGATACGGATATAAATTTTTGATTTAGATTATATGTGAAAGCGATTGGGAGTCATCTGTATCAACATCAATATCAATACTGATCGCTTGATGTACGCTTGAAAGGTGAACACTCTATAAATTATGTATTACTATTTATATAGAGGTGTAAAAAGTCATGGATCTGGAAGAAATAAGATGATGATCTCTTCAGCACATCATAATCTTGGAAGTTGGTTAATTACTATGCATAAGTTGGATCTTCGTCATAAATAATATCACGATAACTTGTATTGGAAGAATCAATATGGTATAAGTCATAAGGCATGATGCGATTCTGGAAGAGAAATATGAGATTTATGTGCTCAATTATGTATATAAGATTACTAATTCTCACGTACTTGGTGATCCTTGCTCGTAAGGGACTCCGAACCAACCTATGATTAAGGTTTATTTAATGATAGTGTGTCAGAAGACTTGGAAATATGCCCACGTAACCTTGATTATGAATATCACGAAGTATAACGAAAATAAACTTGGAAGGGACGGTTACCTCTTATAGAGTTTTCTTATAAAGAACAACCGCGAGACAAGTATTAGAATGAGTCCTTATAGAGCTTTGTACGAGAAGAAGTGTCGGACGTCACTATCTTGGATTCAGGATGAGGACCCCAGGGCACTCGTATTGTAATATATAGAGGATACAGATGCTCAGAGTAGGCAGGCCAAGTACTACGATGCAATACATCGGAAGGAAGAGTTTCAGGTAGTGGACAAGGTGTTCTTGAAGATACCTCCGGTGCATGATGTCTCTCGAGTGCGGAGGCATAAGAAGCTCAGCCGTCGATATATGGGGCCATATTGGATCCTGGAGCGGATTGACCCCTTGGCTTATAGGCTGGAGCTGCCACCTGAGTTGGGGACCTTGCACAATGTCTTCCACATATCTTCGCTACGAAGATCTCTCCTTCGGACAGAGCAACATATTACCGCTACAGCAGGCCCGCGCAATAGCTCCTGATAGATCAGCTCGATTAGAACCGATCCGGATCGACGATACAACTGTTCGAGTGTTGCGAAAGAAAAAGGTTCACCTAGTGAAGGTATTGTGTTCCAACCACGGACGGGAGGAGCACACCGGGGAGCCGATGGATCTGATGCGAGAATGATACCCGGAGCTTTTCGCCTAAGGTATACTTTAATTATGTTTAAGTTTCTTAAAATTCTTGTGCGTAGAAACCCCGTAAACCCGAACTTGAATTTCGGGGACAAAATTATTTTTTTTTGTTTATTGGGATTTGTAACATCCCATTTCCTACTAGACCCCTAAACTTAGATTAGGTTAGGACATGTGGTGGATGAAAAGGGTTAGGCTATGTTTGACTTATGGAGTTAGGGTGGATTTACATAGCGCCCACTATAGGGTTCGAGTCAAATCAGGTCAAACTAGCCCAAAATTGAATCATAGTTACACATTGACCCCACCATTATGCTCCTAACCCTAAAAGCAATCTATATGAACCAAAAGCCACATCATTGGGTCAACCATTGACCCAAGTTGACTCAAGTCAACCATAACCCAAATTTGGTCAAATCCACACATATAAGCCTAATTAGCCCAAGTGGGGCATCACCATGGCCCAACCCATGTTGGGTGATGACATGGGGTTCATGACCATCAAGTGGTCCAGCCCACTCATCAAGTTGACCAAGTCAACCCTAAGAGTCAACTTGGTCAACATAAGGCCTAAAGAGAAAAAGGGAGGCCAAGCCCATTCCCAATGGGCAAAACCCATGAGCCAAGGCCCATGACCAGCCTAAATAGTTAATGACAGCCACTACCCCTCTAAAATAGGAGAGAGAGTGCATGCATGGCGGGTGTTTTTGGAAATTTGGGGAACATTAGGAGGGAGATGAGAGGGAAAGGGGGGATGGAGGCCACTTGGCCCTCCTCCTCCCTCCCAAAGCTCAGTTCTAAGCTTAGGAATAATCACCTAGCCAAATTCTATAAAAGGAGGTGCCACTTGGAGCCAAGGAGGAGCATCCAAGGTGGTGGCCAAATTCCCACTACTCAAAACACCATAACCAACCACCCCACCCCCATTTTGACCTCACCATCATCTTCAGAAGGCAGAGAGGAGTGGGATTTGATATCTGGATCGAAGCTTTTGGTGGAGAAATGAGTTCGGGAGCAAGCTCGCCGGAGAGGAGAAATTCCATGGCCAACCACCGCCGCTGTCGCCTTCGGGCTCCGATTAAGGTCAGTTTCTCCTCCTCTCCCCTTGTGCTAGCTTCCTAGATCATTTAGGAGAGATTTTGAGCTCAATTGAGCTTAAATCCATGTGAGGTGTGGGAGAAAATCTATGATTTTTAATGTAGCTCGGGTTCGCCAGAAACCGCCGCCTCCGGCGGCCATGTCGCCGCCAAACGTTAGCCCCTACCTCAACGGAGGTGCTGGTGGTGTTGGCCGATCAGGGAGGTGGCCGGATGGCCGGGAAACACCAAGAGGAGCTGCTACAGGCAGGATGAATCTGGAGCGTTGGCTGGTTGGAGAAGATGATGGGATGCCGTCCATTTTTAATCTAATTAAACTATAATGTTATATTAATTTCATTTAATTTCTATCACCTTTTATATAAAACTTTGTATGTTAAACATAGGCCCCCTAGAGGCAATTTCAGAACTGGTGACCAACATAAAAAATGTATATCTATGTCTTACCGTTATTTGGACACCCTAAATCTGAAGTTGGGAGCTATAGGGCTCCCTGTAGGGCCATTCTACCAAGACTGGTCCTATGCTAGGGTAGATATTTAAATGAGTGCCCAGGACAAACCATAAGTCCTCATGACCTGAGATTTTGGTCATGCATGTGACTATGTCATACTTAGGTACTGACCAAAATTGGGAATTTTTTGAATAATGTTTTCTATAGTATTTGGTAAAATACCCTTATTTAAATTAGTTGAATATTTGGAGAAATACAACTCTAAATGGCCACAAATTTTGGTTGCATGTCCATTGGGTCAATATAAGACCATGGTAGAAATTCAGCCTCGGTTGACCACTAAATGTTGGGAAATTCCACTTGCATGAGAAATGTAGGTTTAGGTTTGGGGTGCTTATAGTAAAAGTAGCAAAATGAGAATTCAGCCCATTTAAAACATTACATGTCCATGAAACTCTGGATAGAAGTTTATAAGGGTGAAATATACCTCCCACAGGAAGAATGGGATTTTTGGGATCAAAAATCCTATTAATGGGATTTTTTGAAAATTAGGCCATTTAGAAATAAAAATTTGAAACTAAGGCTAATTATGATATTAAATTCTCAAATTTTGCCACAAACTTAAATGTATCATAGTTTATCACTAGAAAACTTTATGGGGCTGTTGGATAAATTTATCTTGGGTTTTAAGTAGAATTATTATTTTTCCCATTATGAAAGTTAATTAAAAATAAAGTAAATTATTGTTGGAATGATATGCAAAATTTTACAGTGGCGTATTTATATGTTATAATCCTTTTGTAATTATCTGAGAATTTTTATATGTTTCATTATGTTGAAAACCCTAATGATGGCATTTTAGTAATAATGGTACTTTGGATATTTGTTAGGTCAAATGACTGTTTAGGACTTTAAAATTTTGTATTAATTTTGATTTTATATTTATGAATCTCTAGTAAGTTTTCCAAAATTTTTGGTGGTAGACATACTATACTTCATTTGGAAAGTAGGCAAATTGAGATTTTATTGTTAAATGAAAATTAAATTGAAATTACATGGGAAAATTGGGAAATCTGGTGGGCAAACATATTTTACTTCTTAGAGCACCTGATAAATTTCTCAAGTAGAATGAATCAATATAAGTAGTACATCATGTGCAATGTGACATAGGTCTACAATTAAAGGAATTAATTTAGGCCCTTAATTACTTAGAGAAATGTTGAAATCCTAAATGGTCAACATCATACACCATACCAACCCATTATAATTAATTAGGTTCATTTGGCCCAAGGACTTAGAAGTTCTACTATACGGGTCCACATTAGGTCATTGGTGCGGTTAGCAAAAATATAGCACATACTACTGAGACCCACAGGGGATACGATGGTAGGTTGAGTTGAGAACTATATTGGGAAGACAAACCCTGGTTAGTATCCAATAGATAACTTCCTGATAACGAGTGGTAGAGTGCAAAGTCCCAAGGATAGTGGCTAGAACGGAGATCGGCGGAACACCGCCGCTCTCCAGATAACATCCTAAAATATTAGGTTTTTCCAGAGTAACAATGAGAGTTGGTATGGATAAGGGGTAGACATTAATAAAAGTAAATATCCTTGAGAAAGGGAGCTTTGGGATTCAGCCCATCGTAGTTCTTAGTGCCCCGAGAGCCCTTTACTAGGCATGCCTTAGGTAGTCCTGGGATTAACCCTAAACTACTAGGTGTAACAAACTCTAGACAAGTGTAGTCTAATAGGCTAAGACATTATGGTTCATTCTCACCCGTGATGGGTTTAAGGGATTCTGAATAAAGGCACTAATGTGCAATCTCACCCGTGATGGGTTTGAGGGATTCTGAATAAAGGCAATAATGTGCAATCTCACCCGTGATGGGTTTGAGGGATTCTGAATAAAGGCACTAATGTGCAATTTCACCCGTGATGAGTTGGAGGGATTTTGAATAAAGGCACTAATGTACAATCTAACCCGCGATGGGTTGGAGGGATTCGAGACGGGTTGGTCCTGCGAGCTGGAGGCTCGGGTTGGAAAATCTTGCATGTACATAAACTTGGGGCGGGTCATGTGGTATTTGCCAATCGTCAAACCGATGGCAGTACGGTGACTCTGGCGAGGTGTGATGGTTTGTGGGGCCAGTGGGTTGTTTTACGCTGCGGTCTGGAGGGCGATCCCCAAAAATGCACACTCGACCAAAAAACTGGTGTGTAGTCAGCAAATAGTACGCAGTGACTGTATAGTGCACCTAGGACGTGTACAGAGGCGTATGAGAGGCCTAGGCCTGGTAGTGTGTATACACGCCTAGGAGTGGAGACACCCGCTCCACTGCTGCCATAGCCACAATGGTGGTACCAGAGAGTGATGCTATCTCCGAAAAGTGAGAACTGAAGGTCTGTGATTACAGAGTCGTGTGTGTGAGTTGCACTTGCATGAATCATAACCTGCATACATAACATATATACATATTTAGGTCATACGCACCATGGATCCTTATCATATAAATTAATATGGGCTCTTTTATATGATAAGTTATATTTCTAAAACCTTAACTTATAAGTTTGTATGGGCATTCATATAAGTTAAGGTACTCTTGTGATGTTAGTGTAGCGGTAGATAGTTTACTTTCTGCTCTTTCTTTACTTTACTTATTGCACTCTTCTTTTAGTACTGCTTACTTACTTTACATGTGCTATATATATAGAACTGCTAATATTATGACATAACTGTTAGAATATATCCATGATAGAATAGATCCACCATCATCTGCTTCCATTTTGATATTGCTTTGTTGTCCTCAGCTTTCTTCCTCTCGCTCGGTGCCTAGGAGTCGCAGGGGTGAGGCGAGGACGAAAATGGCTTAGTCTTTATGACTAACGGTCGGTTGTGACCGTATCATTTTAGGAGCTCGAGGAGATAGAGCACCAACACGACCAGCAGGAGGAGGTGGCAGGACTTGAGGAGCTAATACCACCTACTATTACTACTGCAGCCAAGCTTCAGGTGATGACGAGTGTGTTTGTTTAGAGATTGCTTCTGCATAGTGTTATAGTGAGAGAGAGAGAGGTTTACTATACATTTTTGGCATGTACGGGCATAAGCCCTTCTCTCTTTTTGTACTCTTTGTGGACTATTGTACTTTTTCATTATATATATGATGTTATTGCTGTGACTTGTGGACTTGCTAGTTTTATTTTTGTTGTACTTCTATTTCTCAATTGGCCTACATGTAAATGATCGTACTAGCCGGCAGGATCGACGTCTTACGGTGTCGACTAGCTTGTGTGTTAGTGTCACTGTAAGGCGGCGGTTCTGGGCATAAGACATGTAACACCCCTATCCGTCGTATGACATATAATAGAAGGTCCAGCTGGACCCCGACGCCATATACCACGGACAAACAGAAGGGTTACGTATTAATAACCAAACATTCCAATTAAGACTACTTGTCCTACGCAGAGCATTCTAGCGGAAGCTTTTAAATAGTTGAAAGAACCCAAAACTTAAATCCATAATCATGAATGTCCACATCCACACAACATGAATGAAAACCAAATACACAGAAAGGGTACACGACCTTTTGGCCTTACAGTAGTTCACTTATCAAATAGTGTCTTACATACATGGGCTCACAGGTCGGCCACACATGACAAAATAAAAACAACTATTCGCTAAGGCCTTCGAGGGCCAGCACAGCAATATGGGCTCCAACCCGCTAACTTGCACTCGGTTCCGCAGCACCTGCAAGCAACATTCCACCGCACGGTGGCAAACAATGCAACGGTCAGCAAAAGCCGACCAAATTATAACGACCCCGCCACTTACTCGGGACGGTGGTGCTCTTTCCCTACATATCATTAGCCCAGCTAAACAATTATGTAAAAACATACTTTGCCACAGGTGTAGGCTCGCACTGCCAAACACCCCGTACACTAAGGGCACATTAACGGTGAATCCTGACACTTCAGCATCTTCACCACCACCCTCAGGATGGCAACAACATGAGCATTTCAGCCTTCCTGACCACTGTCAAAGGCTCCCGACTATGCCAACGGCCAGTCCCCTTTTCGGGTCTCTCGCACCAAACCACATAGCTCAGGTCCAATTCCACTTGCCTGTTGGTCACAACGTGTAGTACACCTTAAGATGTATGCACGAGCCAAGCTTCTCTCGGATCCTGCCATTTCCAAACAATCACATAACCCAATTATGTTCAAGGTCGGTTCCCAGACCGCCAAGTTAGCAGAATAACAATTCTGCTCAGTTTTCTGGGTGCGCCTTGGAGCTAACCTCCAAGGATCCCTGTAGGAATCTACCGCGTAGAAACCCGAAAACCCAAAACACGAAGTCTTCTCCGGCAAAACTTATCAAATGCATCATCACCGATCCAGACAATACACGTCCGGGTAGGCTTCACACACAATTCATATGCCCGTACTTCAATTCCGGACTCTATATTCAACACAAGGGGGACTATTCACATCAACCCCAAGGAAAACCACGCACTCACCACACACTCGCGGGAGCGGATTTTCCCTATGCAAAAAGGAAGAGCTTCACATGCTCAAGTAGAGAATCGTTACCCTAGTAGTACATGTTGGGTACATTGGTCAAATGTACCTGATTTGAAGAAGCCTCACCCAACTCAATGATATACATCATAATATATTTGATGTATGTTTGAGTTACTTGTGCAGGTTAAGAAAGTACTGGACTGAAGCAAAAAGTTTCTAAGTCCATGTGTCGACACCGAGAGGGAAAGTGTCGACACTTAAGAAGACTTGTGTCGACACCCAGACAAGCAGTGTCGACACTTGGAGTCATTGTGTCGACACCTGGGATGCAGAGTCGACACCAGACAGATAGTGTCGACACTTGGAGCTGTGTCGACACTCAGTGAAAAATAGTGCAGACAGAAAGTGTCGACACAAGGAGCTGTGTCGACACCCAGTGAAGCTGTGTCTACACCAGAAAGTGTCGACACTTGGACCTGTGTCGACACTCAGCAAAAGTCTGCAGAGTCTAAGTACAAGTGTCGACACTCAACACAATGTGTCGACACTATACAGAAGAGTCAGCACTTGAAGTAAGTGTCGACACCCAGCACAATGTGTCGACACTCAATAGAAGAGTCAGCATTTGAAGTATGTGTCGACACCCAGAACAATGTGTCGACACACAGCTGAAGACTCAACACTTGAATAAAGTGTCGACACAAAGAGCTGTGTCGACACTTAGCAAAGAACAGAATTATTTCCAAAATATTCTAAGTACAAGTGTCGACACTAAAGGAATGTGTCGACACTCAGCCGAAGTCTCAACATTGAAGACTTGTGTCAACACAAGGAGCTGTGTCGACACTCAGCAAGAATCAACATAGAAGACTATGTGTCGACACAAGGAGCTGTGTCGACACTCAGCAAGAATCAACATAGAAGACTATGTGTCGACACCAAGAAGCAGTGTCGACACTTAACAGATACAACACAAGAAGTTGTGTCGACACAAACGTGATGTGTCGACACTTAGAAGAATACAGCTAAAGAAAGAAGAACAAGTACTTGTGTCGACAATCAATTTCAATGTCGACACATGCAGAAGAATCTGTGTCGAGAAATACAAGGAGTTGTGTCGACACCTTGTAGACTTGTGTCGACACTTACACAACATGTGTCGACACTTGTACTATAAGTGTCGACACTTAAAGACAAAAAGTCTCGACACTTTCAGACAGTTAGAGAATTTCAAGAAATGACTGGATGATTTGACAGCTGCCGTTCCAGCCGGTCTACAGCACCTGTCAGAGATATCAGAAGTCAGTTATGGACCGGTCCAGCCGGTTACCATGAAGAAAGCCTATAAATAGGCACCTACAGTTTACAGAAACTGTTGTTGAAAGTAGTTCAGAGTTGTTGAAGTTGTTGATCACCTTGTTGAAGTAATTATTAATGTGGTACAAAGAGTATCAACACTAGAAGATCTAGCAGTTCAAGTGCAGATCTAAGAAGTTGGAGAGAGAGGGCTCCATCCAAGAAATCAGCCTCTGGAACTAGGCTGAGAAGAAGGATTCAGATTCAATTCTGGATCTTAAGTGGCAGAGGTCAAGGAACAACTGCAGAGGATTCAGTCTAATTCAGTTCTACTCAAGAAGCTTTGAAGAAAGCTAAGTCAGGGTGAATTCAGCTGAGTTCTTCCAAGAACTCATCAAGAATCTCTCAACTCCCCTCCTTTAATTCTGAGTTGTAGAGTTATTATTTGTATTACATTTTAACTTGTAGGATCCTTTGGATCTGAGTGATTTGTAAGCCTGTATTTATAAAGGCTGAGGGTAGGGCTTGTTAGCCTGAGTGTAGGAGATAGAGATCTCTGAGTGTAGGCCTTGTTGGCTGAGTGTAGGCCTTGGTTGGCTGAGTGTAGGCCTTGATTGGCTGAGTGTAGGCTTTGGGATAAAGCTGAGTTGTAAGGCTTTGGGCCTGAGGTAGGAACCAATTTGGGTTCTGAGACAGTGGAGAAGTTTGGCCGAATCTAGTACACTGCTAGATAGGCGAAGGGGGAAAGTGGATGTACCCATATCTTGGGGAACCACTATAAAACACTATGTGCTGTGCTGTGATTATGCTGTGGATTAGCTGTGTATGTTTTGTTATTGCTGTTTGCTGTGCACAAGTAGTTAGAAATCTGTGATATAACTGTTTGGCTGCCAATAAAGTTAGAAAAGGATTAGGTCACCTATTCACCCCCCCCCCCCTCTAGGTGTTTAGGTACCATATCTTTCAAGTGGTATCAAAGCGAGGTTCCTCAAAACAAGGACTAACAGTCTGAGGAGATCCTATTTGGCAGATTCAGTGTAAGGCAAAACACAGATTCAAGAAATTCAAGAAAATCAAGAAACATGGGTTCCTATGAGAATCACAAGGAATTGGGTTCCATGAAATTACCCATATGCAGAAAGGAAATCTTTGGGATCTGGAAAGAAAGGGTAAGGCTGTTTATGGATGCCTCAGACCCTAGAATCTACATCACAGTAAAGGAAGGGCCTTATGTGCCCATGAAGATTTCAGTTTTGGATGTAAATCAGAGAACTCCAAAGGATTTCTCTGAGATGACTAAGGATGAAATTGTCCTGGCCACCATGGACAAGAGGGCACAGAACATAATAGTGAGTGCCATTGATGATGCACCTTTTCAGAACTTAATTCACTGTAAAACAGCAAAAGAGATGTGGGATACTCTCATTGTCTATATGGAAGGTTCTGAAGAAGTTAGGCAAGATAGGAAGTCCTTGCTAAATCAGGAGTATGAAAGCTTTAGGCAAGGAAAGGGTGATAGCATCACTGAGTGCTATAAGAAATTTTACAGAATAGTTAATGAACTCATGTCTTATGGAAGAGAGTTCAGTAACTATGAACTAAATGACAAGTTCCTAAGGTCCCTAACCAAAGATTGGGACACCAAGATCTGTGCCATAAGAGAAATGGCTAAGTTGGGGGAAATTCCTCCTCCCACACTGTTTGGCAAGCTATTGTCTTATGAAATGCAGTTAACAGTGAGAAAAGAGGAGGAGAAATCAACAAGGACTGAGCACAAAGAAAGAACTGTTGCTTTCATGACAGAAGTTCCCAGAAAGTGCAGGAATAAGTCTTTAACTCCACCTCCAGAGGTAGTTGAATCAGAGTCTGATGAGTCTGTCAGCACAAAGTCTAAGAGCAGTGAAAGTGATGAAGACTTTGCTGCTTTCACTAGACACTTTCAGAAATTTTTGAAAAAGAAACAGTGGAGGTCAAGGCCTTCTACATCACAAGGAAAGGAAGACTCTTATCAGAAAACGAGGTCTTCAAAGAATGACAGGAAAAGGACAAAATCAAGCAAGGCAACTGGTTCAAAGATTGTTTGCTATTGCTGCAATAGACAGGGTCATGTTATTGCAGATTGTCCAGAGAAGAGAAAGGATTCTGGAGACATGAAAAAGACTCACTTCAAAGGAAAGAAAGAGAAGTCTTTTGTAGCCAAGAAGGAGAAGACTCTATCAGATATCTCTTCTTCAGAAACTGAGTCTGAGGCTGAAGCCTACATAGGGCTGTTTGCTGAAGAAGAAGAGGAAGAATTCATGCAGATCTTGGAGTCAATTTATGAACAAGAAGACAGTCATTGCCAAGGGCTAATGGCTTTGACAGAAAGTGCCAAAATCCTGGAGCAGCCAGGACCCAGTCAGCTACAAAGTTCAAGTTTAAATTCAGTTTCTTGTTCTAGTTCAGAATCAGATTCTTCTTCATCAAGTGATGAGAATATATCTGATTCTGAGGAAGATATTCATCAGCTTATAGATGAATATAAGGTACTGTTGCAAGCATACAAGAAAAGCAAGACCCTAGCCAAAAGTTAGGCAAAGGAAATTGCTGATCTTAAAGCTGCTGCAACAGATTTTGAGAAGCAATTTGATCAAAAACTAAATGAGGTAGCCAGGCTGAAACACATTACTGTGATTCAGATGGGAACTATCACTTTTAAGAATGATCAAATTAAGTGTCTGGAGAACAATCTTCAGAAGGAGAAGGACTTGGTTGCTAGGTTTTCTAAACCTAAGTCAGTGTTACCCATAATTGATGAATTTGTTCATCACAAGGGTAAAGCTGGACTGAGCTTCATTAGACCTGCAAGGACTGAGCAGTCCAAGTCTAAGTCCAAGGGCAAAGCCCCAACATTCAACAAGCCTGCTGTAGTCAAGACAGCCAAGACAGTACCTAAGCAAAGGTACAATAAGTTTGAATGTTGGTGCTGTGGCAAAATTGACCATTTTGCAGTGGACTGTTGGCACAATGTGAGTGCCAAAGTGAGTTCCAAACTACCTGTTGGAATGCCAGTAGGTAGGTTTGTCAAATTGCAAACTAACAATCACCAAGGACCCAAGAATACTTTGGGTTCTAAGGTTCATTAATTTGTTTTGCAGGTCAGTCCAAGTGGCCATACCCCTACATGGTACTTGGACAGTGGATGTTCCAGACATATGACTGGAACTAGGGGACTACTGAAGGACTATATTCCAATCAAAAATGGTCCTAAAGTGACCTTTGGTGGTTCTGAAAAAGGAATCATCAAAGGGTTTGGTAACATTTCTTCAAACTTAGTTACCATTACTCAAGTGGCTTATGTTAAAGGGTTGAAACACAACCTAATAAGTATAAGTCAATTAAGTGATGTAGGGTATGACATCTCATTTGTTAAAAATGGTTGTCATATCAAGAGGTCAAGTGATCAAGAGATCATTTTGACAGGATATAGGAAGAGGAATGTCTACTGCCTAGACATTATGATTGAGAACAATGGTTCTCCAGTTTGTCTTGTAGCTGATGAGACAATCTCTCATTGTGTCAAATGGCACAAGAGGCTAGCCCATCTTAACTACAAGACAATAAGCAAACTCTTTAGTAAAGAGTTAGTGAGGAATGGTCCTCAAGTTAAGTGTGTCAAAGATGGTATTTGCTCAGCTTGTCAAAAGGGCAAGCAGACTAAATCCACCTTTAAAAGCATAGAGAACAAAGATGCTGTGAGGTGTTTGTACCTCTTGCATATGGATCTCTTTGGTACAATGCCAGTTCACAGCTTAGGTAGGAAGGTCTATAACCTTGTAGTTGTAGATGACTACTCAAGGTTTTCCTGGGTGTTCTTCTTAAGATAGAAATCTGAAACACCTAGTGTCTTCTACAGCTTTGTCAAGCAAATTCAAAATGAACTTAATAGTACTGTGGTCAAAATTAGAAGTGACCATGGTACTGAGTTTTAGTCTGAAAGCATGACAAAACTATGTGAAGACTTTGGGATATTTCAAGAATTCTCTTCACCTAGAACACCTTAGCAAAATGACATTGCTGAGAGGAAAAATAGGACCTTGATAGAGGCTGGTAGGACCCTATTAAGTGATACATCACTGCCAGAGTATTTCTGGGCTGAAGCAGTTAACACTACATGTCATGTTATAAATAGGGCTACCATCACTAAAGGGCTTAACAAGACCCCCTATGAAGTAGTGAAAGGCAGGAAACCAAACATATCCTATTTTAGGATCTTTGGTTGTAAATGCTTCATACTTATCAATGGGAAGTCTTACTTAACTAAGTTTGCTGCCAAGTCCCAACAGGGAATTTTTGTTGGGTACAGCAATAATAGTAAGGCATATAGAGTCTATAACTTGGCTACACAAGTTGTAGAAGAATCAGTGCATGTAGTTTTTGATGAGACTAAACTTATTAATAATGAGTTATCTAGCAATGTATGCAGCCCCACAGGTTTGACAAAGAAAATGGACAAGCTTACTATAGAAGAAGTGCCTGCTGCAAGACAGCAAGGAGAGGAGAGTAGCTGCTGTCCAGGGGGAGAACTACATGTGCCAATAGATGAAGAAATCCAAGGAATACAGCATGATGCAGATGCTGAAATGGTTCAACTAGAAGTGAGGATGCCTCCAGCCCACAGGCATCTTAGAGATCATCCAGTAGAGCTGATTATTGGAGATCCAAGACAAGGAGTTCAAATAAGGAGCAGAAATCAGAATGCTGCAATCTATTCCAGCTTTCTGTCACAAGTTGAACCTAAGAAGTTTGAAGAAGCAATACAAGATCCACAATGGACTGAAGCAATGCAAGAAGAGCTTAATCAGTTCAAGAGGTGCAAGGTCTGGGAATTGGTTCCTAAACCTAATGACCACAATGTAATAGGAACTAAGTGGATCTACAGGAATAAGATGGATGAACAAGGGGTCATCATTAAGAATAAAGCTAGACTGGTTGCTAAAGGATATAGGCAAGAAGAAGGTATTGACTTTGATCAAACCTTTGCTCCAGTAGCCAGACTGGAAGCCATAAGAATGTTCTTGGCCTATGCAACCTATCAAGGATTCAAGGTATACCAAATGGATGTCAAGTCAGCATTCCTAAATGGTAATTTGAAAGAAGAAGTCTATGTGGAGCAGCCTTCAGGTTTTGTTGATCCAACTCTACCTCATTATGTCTATAGACTTATGAAAGCTTTATATGGGTTAAAGTAAGCCCCTAGGGCTTGGTATGAAACCCTATCTAGTTTCCTCATTGAGAACAAATTCTCAAGGGGGAAAATAGATAAGACTCTATTCCTTAGGGAATCTAGAGGCAAAGTCATACTAGTCCAAATATATGTAGATGACATTATATTTGGGTCTACTGAAAGCAGCCTTTGCAAAAAGTTTGCAAAACTTATACAAGGTCAGTTTGAAATGAGTAGTATGGGAGAGCTGAAGTTTTTCTTGGGTCTCCAAGTTAAACAGACTGAAAATAGTTTATCCATATGTCAGTCAAAGTTCACCCTAGAACTCATAAGGAAGTATGGTATGGATTCATCCAGTACCATGAAGACTCCTATGGGGTCAAGTATGTCTCTTAGCAAGGATGATGCAGGGAAACCTGTAGATGAAACCTTGTATAGAGGGATAGTTGGCTCCCTATTATACTTGACTGCTAGTAGACCAGACATCATGTATGCTACATGTGTTTGTGCAAGGTATCAAGCCTGCCCTAAAGAGTCTCCTTTGACTGCAGTCAAAAGAATATTGAGATATCTAAAGGGCACTCCCTATCTAGGCCTCTGGTACCCTAGGAATGGAGACTTTGATCTAACAGGTTATTCAGATGCAGACTTTGCAGGATGCAAAGAGGATAGAAAGAGCACTACTGGAACCTGTCAATTCCTAGGTGGGAGACTAATTTCATGGAGTAGCAAGAACCAAACCAGTGTGGCTATCTCCACAGCAGAGTCAGAGTATGTGGCTGCAGGAAGTTGCTGTGCTCAACTTCTGTGGATTCAACATCAGCTAGAGGACTATGGATTTCAGGTAAGTAGAACTCCACTTTTCTGTGATTCTACAAGTGCTATTTCAATAGCTAATAACCCTATATCCCATAGTAGGACAAAACATATTGAGATCAAATATCATTTTCTTAGGGAGCATGTAGAAAGAGAAGATATTTTGTTAGAATATGTTAAAACAGATGAACAAGTAGCTGATATGTTTACTAAACCACTAGAAGAAGCTAGGTTCAATAGATTCAAAATTGAAATAGGAATGATAAACTTAGAGTAAGTTTACAGATTTGAAAATGACTAAGTCAAAAGGTGTCGACACATAGACAAGTCTATGTCGACACAGAATAGTGGTGTCGACACTTCAGGAAAAAGGTGTCAACACATCTAGGAATGTGGTGTCGACACTTCAGAATATTAGTGTCGACACATGTCTAGTAGGTGTCGACACATCCTATGTGGTGTCGACACTTAAGTTTTACTCAGAATTTTTTAAGTAAAGTCTCGACAATGTGTCGAGTTATGTTGTGTCGACACATAACCAAGTGTCGACACATAAAATCTGTTGACTAAACTTGTGTCGACACATATGTGTCGAGACATTATAAGTCAGTGTCGACACTTATTGCCAGTGTCGACACATTTTAAGCTAGCTGTCCCGCCTGTTCATCTTCAAAATTAGAAAGGTATAAATAGGGTTCTGTCTTTGTTTGTCGACACGCTTTCAAAGTTTCGAGACCAAAACTACTGTGTCGACATCTCTCTTTTCTAAAGACAAATTCTCCAAACCCTAATGGCTCCAAAGCTTGAGGAGAACGTTAACGAGGGCTATGAGCTTGTGCGCGGCGCGTTCGATGAAGCTGATCAAGAAATCAAGTCAGTGGTAACCCTAGTCGCCAATTCTGGACTAGAGTACTTGGTTTCAGAACCAACAAAGATTTGGAAAAAGGAAGTTCTTGAATTCCTTAATGGAGCTGATATAGATGAATCTGGATACAGAATCAAATCCAGAGTTCATGGATCTAAGGTCAAGATTTCCCCAAAAAGTCTGAGGAAGGTACACCAGCTACCTAAAACACAAGATGAAGAAGAAGTAACTGCATCCAAGACTAGGGAAGCTCTTACCTGGTGTGGTCTTGATCCTAAGATGAAGATAGGATCTGTATTCAACAGGAAAGGCATGAATAACCAAGGAAAGTTCATGTCTGAGATTGTAGGAAAAGTCTTACTCAGCAAGACTGGAGGGCATGACAGAGTGTCTGCCTACATGTTTGAAATCATGACAAGAATAATTTTCACTCTGAAAACAGATTGGTCTCAAGTGGTGTATGAGAAAATCAAGGAGAGTCTGAAGAAGCCCAACCTGGGCAGAATACTTAGTCTCTACCTAGCTGGTACCATACCAGAGGTAATGAATACAGCTGCTGGAAGTAAGATAAACCACATGAGGAAGATGGATCTAAGGATCTTTTCCAGATAGGACAGGGTATTGTCCAAGGAAATGCCAACTCCAGAGAAGCCAGTTACTAAGAAAGATTCTCCTCCAAGGAAGAAAAGGAAGACAGCTCCTGTGACACAGGAGTCCTCCAGCAGTTCAGGGAGTGAAGAACAAGTTGTTTTCACTCCTGATGATCAAGAGGAAGTGGCTGCAGAGAAGACCCCTGTTGCTCAAGATGTAGCTGAGATCCAGGGGAAGCTGCCTCAAGCTAGCCCAATTCATAGGGATCACAGCCAGGGGGAGCTCCCAGTAGTAGAAGAACCCTCCACTCTGGACAGTGAGCAAGCCACTAACATCATCCAAGAGGTACTCATTGACCTAAATACATTGAATTTTTCTATAGTAGATTCTGATTTGTCTGATGTACATCAGCAAACTCAGCTAGACAGTCAAGTTCCAGATGTTACTTCTCAAGTGGTTGAAGAACCAAGAACTTCTCCTGCACAGTCTCCACCTGAATATACAATGGAAGATTTGTTTCTAAATCTAGATCAAGAAGATTTTAACATGGACAAGGATGCTGCTGCTGAAGATAAGAGTGCTGCTGCTGAGGGGGAGCAACTGACAGTTCTGGAAGAGCCTTTAAGGCCAGAAAGTGAGAAAGCACCTGATGTGCAAGCTGACAAACCTGCAAGCCCTAAGGAAAGGGTTGAAATAGCCAGCACTTCAGAATCTGAAGAAGATGAGGCTGCAAAGGGTAAGAAGAAGAAACTCTATGTCTTCAAGAGGAGAAGTCAGACTTATAAGAAAGCCTTGCAATCTATAGCCCCACAGCCTATAGTTCAACAAGCTCCAACTGTTGACTATAGTTCTTTACTGATTGCACTGCAGATAAAAATGGATGAACAAAGGAAAGCCATAGAGGCTTATGTTGATGCAGGGCACAGATCATTGCAGTTTGATCTTTCCCAAGATATAAAATCTATACGGTTTGAGATGAATCTCAACAAGAAAGAGATGACAGACTGCTTCCACAAGGGCGGCAATGCAGTGGCGTATCTGGCAACACATCAAGAGAAGATCAAAGCACAGGTAGATGATATAGCATTGAAGCAAGGGTATGTACTGGAAAATTAGTTAAGGATGAATGACAACTTGACTGCTTCACACAATGGTATTGTCACTGAGTTGAAGAACAAGGCTAATGAACCTTCTACATCTGCTGCTGCAGTTAAGGCTGACTTTGATAAAGTATTTCAAGCTGAGATTACTGCTGTCAAGACTGCAATTCAAGATTCCCAGAAGGCCATCTCTGAATAGCTCACTAAGCTTAAACCTTACTTTAAAGATGGAATCAGGTACTTGGATAGTCAAATCAGATTCCAGAAGGATGATGTAAGAGATCATGTTGCCCAAGAAGTCATAAAGGGGGAGAGAGTTTTAGTCAAAGATAGCTCTGACCATGCAAAATGGATATCTAATTCCATCAGAGCTACACTGGGCTATCCTCCACTCTGTGATGATGACAATGTTGCTGAATCTGGGATTCAAAGTGCATATCTTGGAGGTGAGCAACCAGAGGTAGCTCAGGTCATATATCCTCCACCAGATTTTGACATGGTGCAAGCTGATATTCACCAGATGTATAGCCCAACTGCAGGGAAGTCAAATGTTGTTCTGGAAAAGGTTGTTCAACCTATTTCTGCAGTTATGCAAGAGGCATTAGAGAAAGAAGAAGAGACAAGGCTGTCAAAGAAGAGGTTTAGGGAACAAGCAGAACAAAAGCCAGATTTTGAATAGTGGAGCCCTACCTCTAGGAATATAATTTTAACTGCCTGGAAAGCTGCCAAGGACAATGCTCATGAAAGGAACAAGTGGTTCTCTGAAGCAGAATGGAGGAAACATGAAATAAGACAGGAGGCCATTGTTCAGTATAGAAGGAAGGCTAAGATGGGAAAGCTACCTCCTGCTGCAGTGGAGCCTAGCAAGTACTTCCCTAAGCCATATCATTATTTTAAGAGGCAGAAAATCAAAGTAGAAGAGCTGAAGAAGAAGGACTTAAAAGGCAAGAAGCCTGCTGATGCTGCAACTGCTGAAGCCACTGTCAAAGCTCAAGTCCAACCTGGCAAAGGAATTGTTATCAAAGAACCAGACCAGAAATAGATTAGGAATTGAATTGAAGATTGTTGTAATCTTTTGAATGAAAAACATTTTTGTAAACCATTGAAGATATATTAGAAAAATGTTAGAACAATATATGATAAATATATTTCATGATTGTTCTGAGAATATGTCTATTTCTTGTTTGTTCTGCAATGTTGAATGTGTATACATGTGTGAAATATTACATGTTTATGTTTACCCTGCTGAATATAATCTGTTGTACATCATTTTGTAATCTTTAATTATGAATGGTGTATATCATTGACTAAGGGTTATGACTTCTCCAAATAGGGGGAGATTGTTGGGTACATTGGTCAAATGTACCTGATTTGAAGAAGCCTCACCCAACTCAATGATATACATCATAATGTATTTGATGTATGTTTGAGTTACTTGTGTAGGTTAAGAAAGTACTGGACTGAAGCAAAAAGTTTCTAAGTCCATGTGTCGACACCCAGAGGGAAAGTGTCGACACTTAAGAAGACTTGTGTCGACACCCAGACAAGCAGTGTCGACACTTGGAGTCATTGTGTCGACACCTGGGATGCAGAGTCGACACCAGACAGATAGTGTCGACACTTGGAGCTGTGTCGACACTCAGTGAAAAATAGTGCAGACAGAAAGTGTCGACACAAGGAGCTGTGTCGACACCCAGTGAAGTTGTGTCTACACCAGAAAGTGTCGACACTTGGAGCTGTGTCGACACTCAGCAAGCAGAGTCTAAGTACAAGTGTCGACACTCAACACAATGTGTCGACACTATACAGAAGAGTCAGCACTTGAAGTAAGTGTCGACACCCAGCACAATGTGTCGACACTCAATAGAAGAGTCAGCATTTGAAGTATGTGTCGACACCCAGAACAATGTGTCGACACACAGCTGAAGACTCAACACTTGAAGAAAGTGTCGACACAAGGAGCTGTGTCGACACTTAGCAAAGAACAGAATTATTTCCAAAATATTCTAAGTACAAGTGTCGACACTAAAGGAATGTGTCGACACTCAGCTGAAGTCTGAATATTGAAGACTTGTGTCGACACAAGGAGCTGTGTCGACACTCAGCAAGAATCAACATAGAAGACTATGTGTCGACACAAGGAGCTGTGTCGACACTCAGCAAGAATCAACATAGAAGACTATGTGTCGACACCAAGAAGCAGTGTCGACACTTAACAGATACAACACAAGAAGTTGTGTCGACACAAACGTGATGTGTCGACACTTAGAAGAATACAGCTAAAGAAAGAAGAACAAGTACTTGTGTCGACACTCAATTTCAGTGTCGACACATGCAGAAGAATCTGTGTCGAGACATACAAGGAGTTGTGTCGACACCTTGTAGACTTGTGTCGACACTTACACAACATGTGTCGACACTTGGACTATTAGTGTCGACACTTAAAGACAGAAAGTCTCGACACTTTCAGACAGTTAGAGAATTTCAAGAAATGACTGGATGATTTGACAGCTGCCGTTCCAGTCGGTCTACAGCACCTGTCAGAGATATCAGAAGTCAGTTATGGACCGGTCCAGCCGGTTACCATGAAGAAAGCCTATAAATAGGCACCTACAGTTTACAGAAACTGTTGTTGAAAGTAGTTCAGAGTTGTTGAAGTTGTTGATCACCTTGTTGAAGTAATTATTAAAGTTGTACAAAGAGTATCAACACAATAAGATCTAGCAGTTCAAGTGCAGATCTAAGAAGTTGGAGAGAGAGGGCTACATCCAAGAAATCAACCTCTGGAACTAGGCTGAGAAGAAGGATTCAGATTCAATTCTGGATCTTAAGTGGCAGAGGTCAAGGAACAACTGCAGAGGATTCAGTCTAATTCAGTTCTACTCAAGAAGCTTTGAAGAAAGCTAAGTCAGGGTGAATCCAGCTGAGTTCTTCCAAGAACTCATCAAGAATCTCTCAACTCCCCTCCTTTAATTCTGAGTTGTAGAGTTATTATTTGTGATATAACTGTTAGAAATCTGTGATATAACTGTTTGGCTGCCAACAAAGTTAGAAAAAGATTAGGTCACCTATTCACCCCCCCTCTAGGTGTTTAGGTACCATATCTTTCAGTACACTTTGGCGCCATGGAAAAACTACACGGATCGAAATCTTCGCAATGAACTTTCCTCCACAGATTCGCTCTTAGATCTGAAAACGGTGGTCCGATGCTCCGCCGGCGGCCGGAAAACTCCTCGTTTTTCCTCCTCTTTCTAACTCCTTGAGAGATAGACTAGGGGAGAAAATGAGGAATTGATCCTCTATTTCCGAGCTTAACAGAGCAGGTAAACAATCTGGGCCGTTGGATCTTATTTAAAGAAATCGAACGGCTCTGATCCACTCAAAAATCAACAGACCTGGGCCAAACACGGCTTGGCACAAGGCCGTGTCCCAAGCCGTGTGCCTCAATACAGGCACGATCGTCGAACACAGAGACTCATACGGGCTCCGACACGCCCGTGTCTCCCTCGACACGCCCGTGTCCCGGGGCGTGTAACATATAACCGCCATGCCAACAGACACTACCCAACTGAACACGGGTAGGTACACGGGTATGAACACGCCCGTGTCACCCCTGACATGCCCGTGTCAAAAGTGTTCACAACCCGTGTTTCCTGCTGTGTCCTTCCCGGGACATAGCCAGCCAACACACCAAGCATGACACGGCAATGGAACGCCCGTGTCCCTGGCCGTATACCTCTATACAGGAGTCAAAAATCCTATTTTAACTCGACCAGCTCAAATATAATTTTCGGGGCGTTACAAATCTCCCCCACTTAAGGAATTTTGTCCCGAAATTAGGTAAAGGTACACAAAACTACAAGTTACCTGAACAGAATAACTTGGGGTATTCTTCCAACATAGTTTGCTCTCGCTCCCAAAAAAGCTCCTCACGTCCGCAATTATCCCAACGGACTTTAACCATTCGGATATCCATGTTGCGGAGATGCTTGACTTCAACGTCTTCTACACGTATATGCTCGACCTTTGTCGTGAACTCGTAATCAACTGGCACCTGATCAACCGCAACTATCTGCGAAGGCTCTTACACCGCCTTACGAAACACCGATACGTGGAACACATCGTGTAGCCCACTCAACTCCACCGACAGCTTCAATCTATACTCTACTTCGCCAACACGCTCCAGGATTTCAAATGGTCCAAGGTATCTCGGACTCAGCTTCTTTAAGCATCAATTCCGCGAGACACCCTTGAACGGCTTGATTTTCAAGTACACCCAGTCGCCAACACTGAACTCCACGTTCCTATGCTTGGCGTTATAGTACTTTGACTGTCTGTCCTGAGCGATCTTCAACTGTTCCTGAATTATCCGTATCACTTAAGTGGCATCTTCCACCGCTTGACATTTATAAAGCTTCGACTCGCCCGTCTCCAACCAAGACAACGGCGTGCGACACACTCTCCCGTACAAGGCCTCGAAAGGCGTCATTCCAATAATTGCCTAAAAGCTGTTGTTATACGCAAACTCCAAAATGTACAGGTGATCTTCCCACTGCTTTCCAAAATCTAGGACGCATATGCGAAGCATGTCCTCCAACATCCGGTTGACCCTCTCAGTTTGGCCATCCGTCTGCAGATGAAAGGCTGTGCTGAACTTTAGCTTAGTACCCAACAGACTATGCACCAACCTTCAGTCATTCGACGTGTAGCGTCCATCTCGATCACTAACAATACTGCGGAGCACACCATGCAACCGTACAATATTCTCCACATAGAGTTTGGCCAACCTTTCCACCGGATCTTCCTTCCTGATCGGGATGAAGTGTGACACCTTTGTCAACCTATCTACGACCACTCAGATGGCGTCGTTTCCCCTCTGCGACTTCGGCAAACCATGCACAAAATCCATAGATATGTCGTCAAATTTCAATTCCGAGATAGGTAAAGACTTTAGGAAACCTCCGGGCTTCTAGCACTCCGCCTTAACCAAGGCATAAGTTTGGCACTTAGCCACATAAAGTGCTACGTCTTTCTTCAATCCTGGCCACCAAAATAATTTATTCATGTCTCTATACATCTTCGTGCTTCCCGGGTGGATTGAGTACTTGGTATGATGAGCCTCGTACATCAACTCCTCCCGAAGATTATCCGCACTAGGAACGCATAGGCGACCATCCTTCCTTAGCAACCCATCCTCAACAACAAACTGGGAACTTGACCCATCCAATGATTCATCCAAGATCTTCTTCATGCTGTTATCCTGAATCAAATCCTGCCAAACTCTATCAGCTAGGTCACACTGCACCTCAGTCCAAAACAGTTTCGCCTCAGTACTAGACTGCTTGTCGATGCAAGATATCTCCAAAGCCTCCAACTCACAGACTGATCTCTCATCATGTACCGACAACCAGTTGGCCTGTGCAGGAACCTTACGACTCAACGCATCTGCCACTACATTACCTTTCCCTGACACATAATGTATCTTGAAGGAGTAGTCCACTAGGAACTCCATCCACCTCCGCTGCCTCATGTTCAGATCCTTTTGATCTAACAGGTACTTCAAGCTCTTTTGATCAGTGTATATGCCGACTTTCACACCGTACAGATAGTGCCTCCACCGCTTTAGAGCAAATATCACGGCCGCTAACTCCAAGTCATGGACCGGATAATTTCTCTCATGAGCTTTCAATTATCGTGAATTGTAGGCTATCACACTCCCATGCTGTAGCAAAACACATCCCAAACCACTGCCCGAAGCGTCACTATAGATTTCAAACCCTTCGGTTCCACTTGGGGAAGATAAAATAGGCGCCGTGGTCAATCGCCTCTTCAACTCTTCAAAAGCCTGTTCGCACTCCGGAGACCACACAAACTTTCGATCCTTCCTTGTCAACATCGTGAGTGGTAGTGCTATCTGCGAGAAGTTCTCTACGAAGCGCCTGTAGTAACCAGCAAGCCCCAGAAAACTCCGGACCTCTGCCACTATAGTAAAAGCAGGCCACTCTCGTATCGCCACTAACTTCGCCGGATCCACGGCTATTCCTTCTCCACTAACAACATGACCAAGGAATGCTATCGAGGATAACCAGAATTCACACTTGGAGAACTTAGCAGACAACTAGTTTCTCCTCAATGTCTCCAACATCAGGATATCATCGATAAATACTATCACGAAATGGTCTAGGTACTCTCTGAACGTCCTGTTCATCTGATCCATAAACACGAATGGCGCATTGGTCAAACCAAACGTCATGACCGTGAACTCGTAATGCCCAAACCGCATAGTGAATGCTGTCTTTGGGATGTCGCTCTCCCTTATCCTCAATTGGTAGTAACCGGACTTCACATCTAACTTCGAATATATCATTGACCCAACCAACTGATCAAATAGATTGTCAATTCTCGGGATCGGTTACTTATTCTTTTCCGTAAGCTTGTTCAATTCTCGATAGTCGATACAAAGCCGCAAGCTCCCATCTTTATTCTTAACGAAAAGAACCAGTACGCTCCAAGGCGACGAACTTGGACGCACCTAACCTTGCTATAACAACTCTTGCAGTTGCACCTTCAACTCCGCCGTCTCTTTTGGCAATATCCGATACGGAGAGCGTGACAGCGGTTTGGCACCCGGTACCAGCTCAATAATAAAATCAATCTCCCGCTGAGGAGGGGCTCCTGAGAGATCATTTGGTAACACATCAGGATACTCGGACACAACTGGGATCCTGTCTAGACTTGGCTTAGGCATCGAAGTTTGTACTAGAGTGACAAACATCTCTGCCCCGGACCGAACTGCCTTGATCACCTGAGGGGCAGACGTCAACATCTTGCTCGACCCCTTTCATGCCCGTAAATGCCATCTCACGACTAGCTCCCAACTGACCTCCTTGCAACTACGATCAATGCATGCTTGCTGCTCCGATAGCCAGCCCATATCAAAGGTCACATCGCACACAACTATCAGCAATAGCGACACTCGCAAGTCATCGATGTGACTCACATGCCTTTCCCTAATGCCACAAGCTCTATCCACACACATAGGGCACCCGTAGGCAGCAGCCCATCCAATTTGACCTTTGCCATTGAAGGAAGTTCTCCGATGCGCGATAGAAACTCTTCGGACAGAAATGATGCGAAACTTCCGCACCGAACAGTGCTCTCGCCAGACAATCGACAATCTAAACAAGCCTAACACAATCAGTCATAGGCTAAAATGCATAGGGAAACAAATATTTAAAGCTAACCTGCTATACATACCCGTCACCACGTCAAACTGCTTTGTGGCTTCCTGCTGGTTAAGGTTGTACACTTTTGGCTGGGTTGTGGCATAGTGCGATGCGGTTGACTCCGACCCCCTGCCCTTCTCCTCGTAGATATCTCCAGATTTCTTCTCGGACTTCCATCGTCCGTGCCAATAGTTTCGGGCAAAATGTCCTGGCTTCGCACAGTTAAAACATGTAATTGCCTTCCTCCCAATGGCTGCTGCTGTATTAGCTTTCTTTATCTTCTGGGCGCCATTACGACAATCTCAGGCAAAGTGCCCTTTCTTGCCACAAGTATGACAATTGTAAGTAACCTTGCCAGTCGATGATCTAACCCTCTTTTTCATTATTCTACGAGATGCAGCCGTCATAGGACTTGCAGAGTTCGATACCCTACTCACTGGTATCTGGTGAATTTTCCCCATATCTACTTCCAAAGACCTAGCCGACTCCACCAAGGCTCGGAATCCCAATAGTTTTCGTCCTAGCAGTAGAATTCGCAGTTCGCCACACATACCATTATAGAATCTATCAACTATAGACTACTCGTTCTCCAACCCAAAGCATGGGTAGCGGCTTATCAAAAGAAACGCCTGCAAATACTCATCAACCGAGTGCATACCCTGCACTAAGCACATGTTTAACGGCTGACCTGATGGCCTTCTAAATGTCACTTGATCCAACACACCACCAGGCATTGAAGTCATCTCAGGAACAAAGGGTTGCACATTCCTTCCCTGCTGTGCACTAGTCACAGCGAGCACCACTTCAACAATCCTTCTTATGGTTTCAAACGATAGAGGGGTCTCAAGCACGTCGCTGGGTGCACTATAATCCTCAGAAACCAGATGTTATGTCAGCTCTGCGCCACTCCCGTTCACCTATAGTCGTACAAAACACCAATAAGTGACCAAACGGAATTGCAAAAGGCAATAATAGGAACACGCAGGTTCCTCAAACACGTGTATTTTTAATTCCTAAGTGGACATTCATGGGTTCTTTTTAATGTTATAACGATGACGCACACATGTGCTCACCACCCATTAAAAGAATTCGCCCACGAATACATTTAAGCCTGACCGTAACCAGAAGTCTGATACCAAATTGTAACACCCCCATCCGTCGTACGACAAATAATAGAAGGTCCAGCTGGAACCCGACGTCATATACCACGGACAGACGGAAGGGTTACGTATTAATAACATCGGCTCGCATACCAGCCACACATGACAAAATAAAAACCACTATTTACTAAGGCCTTCGAGGGCCAACACAGCAACTGGGGCTCCAGCCCGCTAACATGCACTCGGCTCCGCAGCACCTGTAAGCAATATTCCACCGCACAGTGACAAACAATGCAACGGTCAGCAAAAGCTGACCAAATTATAACGACCCCGCCCCTTACGCGGGACGGCGGTGCTCTTTCCCAGCATATCATTAGCCCAGCTAAACAATTATGTAAAAACATACTTCGTCACAGGTGTATGCTCGCACGGCCAAACACCCCGTGCACTCAGGGCACATTAGCGGTGAATCCTGACACTTCAGCGTCTTCACCACCACCCTCAGGATGGCAACAACATGAGCATTTCAGCCTTCCTGACCACTGTCAAAGGCTCCCGACTATGCCAACGGCCGGTACCCTTTTCGGGTCTCTCGCACCGAACCACATAGCCCAGGTCCAATTCCACTTGCCCGTTGCTCATAACGCGTATTACACCTTAAGACGTACGCACGATCCAAGCTTCTCTTGGATCCTTCCATTTCCAAACAATCACATAACACAGTTATGTTCAAGGCCGGTTCCCAGACCGCCAAGTTAGCAGAATAACGATTCCGCTCATTTTTTTGGGTGCAGCTTGGAGCTAACCTCCAAGTATCCCTGCTGCAATCTACCGCATAGAAACCCGAAAACCCAAAGCACGAAGTCTTCTCCGGCAAAAAAATATCAAATGCAACATCACTGATCCAGACATTACACGTCCGGGTAGGCTTCACACACAATGCCTATGCCCGTACTTCGATTCCGAACTCTATATGCAACACAAGGTTGACTATTCACATCAACCCCAAGAAACACCACGGACTCACCGCACACTCACGGGAGCGTGTTTTCCCTATGCAAAAAGGAAGAGCTTCGCATGCTCAAGTAGAGAATCGTTACCGTAGTAGTATGCCTTGGCGCCATGGAAAAACTACACGAATGGAAATCTTCGCAACGAACTTTCCTCCACAAATCTGCTCTCAGATCTCAAAACGGTGCTCCGATGCTCCGCCGACGGCCGAAAAAATCCTCCTTCTTCCTCCTCTTTCTAACTCCTTGAGAGCGAGAGACTAAGGGAGAAAAAGTGGAATTGATCCTCTATTTCCGACCTTAACAGAGCAGGGACACAATCTGGGCCTTTGGATCTTATTTAAAGAAATCGAACGGCTCTGTTGGAACACCCTATTACTAATTTGTGTCAGGATCACTATGTCTTTAGGAAACCTATTTTGACCTCCAGTATAGCTCTAAAGGTCAATTAGAATTGAGTTTAAGGGATAGTACTTAGGTTTGGAAGCTGCCCTCAAGACCAAGGATTTTCAGTATGACACTAAGTCATATCGTCGAGCTCAGAAGGACGATTCGTCGAACTCCAATCGACGATCGTCTAGCTCAACTTCGAGAGATCGTCGAACTCCATTCGACGATCGCTGAGCTCAACTTCAACAAATCGTCGAACTCCATTCGACGATCTGCGAGCTCAGTTCGACGATCTTGACTCATTATTGGTTCTCTATCTCTGAGCTCAGTTCGACGATCTTTGAGCTCAGATCGACGATTTCTGTTGCTGTATAAGTCCAAATCGCTGAGCTCAGTTCGACGATAGTAGACCTCAGTTCGACGTTTTCTGATGAGTTAAAGGATTTTTCAAGATTCAAATTCAAGAGTTATTCAGCAATTAATTCAGAAGATTTTCTAGCCGTTTTCATTTATTTCTGGACCAAGTTTCAAGGGATTATCAAGGAATGTTTCTTTGGACTTTCCTCCAGAAGATAATTGCAATTAAGGATGCAATTAATGTCAGGCCAACGACTATTCTTGACAGAGGATGATTTTCTATTCAGTACCAGAGAATAAAATACAAGATTTTTGAATCTCTCTATCACTCAGAACACAGACAAGAAGAACAAGAACAAAATATTCTTTGTCTCAAAGAATTCTCTCAAGAACACACATCCAAGGAGATCAAACCTTCTGAAATCTTCTGATCTCTCTTGTCTCAAATGTTCAAGGCCAACATCTTTCAAATACTCCAGACACCTAACATTTCAGCTGTTGCTGAAATCATCATTTGCTGGAGATCAACTTCTGAAGGCCTATCACCCTACAGCAAAGCTTCATTTCCTGAACATCTCAAGAACTCAGGGGGAGCTTTGACAACATCTAAACCCACATAGTCTTCTCAGCTGCTCTGAGAAAGAGAAGACTTCCATCATTCTCTCATCCCCATCTCTGTAAAGGGTTTTTCAAACTCCATTCAAAAGTTTGAGCTTGGTTTTTGAGCACCTTGTCAAAAGCTCATTGGTGGCAAGACACCTGATCAAAAAATCCGATTTGGTTTTTGAGCACCTTATCAAAAGCTCATTGGTGCACATGACACCTGATCAACTCATCCTGTAGTGGATTCCTACCTAGGGTGGTAGAAGAGTGGATGTACCCAAGTTTAGGGGAACCACTATAGCTCCTTGTGTCTTCTGGCTTGCTCGTATTTATCTTTTATTTCTGGCTGTGATTGTTTTATGGTTGGTTTAGATCTGTGATTAATTTCTGTTGTAAGTTATTTTGTGATTAGATTTAATAGTTGCTTCCCTGTTCACTCAGAATTATAACAATTATTGTAAAAAGTTTTCAAGCATCATATACTCTATTCACCCCTTCTAGAGTATATCAGATCTAGCTGCACTTTCAATTGGTATCAGAGCCAGGTTGGTTAAACATACCACACCTTTATGGTTGCACAGGCTAACACCTGAACCCAAAGATTCCTAGTTAGATCTGTTTTCTTTTGAGTTTATTATTAGATTTTGTTTTCACAAATCATGGCCCAAAATAAAGATTATGCTAGCACCAGACCTCCAGTGTGCAATCTATTCAAGTTTGCACTTTGGAAAGCAAGGATCGGATTATACATGAATTCTATTGACGAGGATATTTTTAATTCTGTTTTGACAGTTTGTCCAAGACCTCTAGAGAACTCAAGTACAAATGTTGTTCCACCTCCATCAGGAACAGATGCTGATATCAAGAAATGGAAGATAGCTGATGTCAAGGCTATGAACATCTTAGCCCAGACCATGTCTGATGACATCTTTCAAAAGGTGGCTGAATGCAATTCAGCAAAGGAAATCTGGGATAAACTCTCTGAAATAATCTCAGGCTCAGCTGATGAGAGAAAGGACAGGAGATCCCACCTCATATCTCAATATGAGAATTTCAAGAAGGGAGAAGCTGAGTCAGTTGGAGATATGTACAATAGACTCAAGCAAAAACAAACACACAAGAAAGGGGTTTGTTGTTGAATCCTGGAGTGAGACTGAAGAGGAGTCAGAAGCCTCATCCAGCTCCAGTGATGATGAAGATGATGCAGAAGAGAAGGAGTTCTGCATGATGGCAATCAATGCCTCTCAACATAATTCAGATAAAGAAGAGTCAGAGTCAGACTCAGAGACTCAACTTGAAGAAGATCAGGTAATTAGTTCATTTGATTTCAATTCAGAGGACTTTAAATCTGAGTTTAAAGCATTATATTTAGACCTGCTAAAATCTGAGAAAGAAATTATCTCTCTCAGAAATCATTTATCTGAACATAATACCTTAAAGTCAGAAAACCTCAAACTCTCTCAGGAGTTGGAGTGTTGTAGGGAGCAGATAGCTTCACTGAAAGGTGAGCTATCTGAGGCCAAGAAGCTTGAAGAATCCCTTAATGGGAGAAGTATTAAGCTGATGGACATCACAAGCATAGTGAACTTCAGATTTAATAGTACACTGGGCTTGGGTGCTTCATACAGCCAACCCATAGTTCTAACAACTCCAATCAAGTTCATTTCTGATAAAGGAAAGGGAGTTGTAGAGGTAGCTAGGAAAAATTCTGATCTGCCCAAGAAAACTAAGTTCCAGCAGAAATCGTCGAATGGAGCTCGACGATCGCCGAACGCAGATCGACGATCTCAGGCAAAATTGTCGAACTCAGGTCGACGATCTCAAATTCCTGAACTCTGCCATAGTCGACCGTCGACCGGAGCTCGACGATCTGACCCAAGATCGTCGAACGCAGCTCCACGATCGTCGAACAGAGATCAGAGCTCTGGAAATCCCTTCAAGGGCAAATCAAAATCCAATCCTAGGGGTCCTTCATCCCAAATATTTAACCCTTATACTGAATGGATTATACCTCCAAGGAGATATCATCCTGAAGATTATAAGAGTCAACCTGGGATGTCTTTTATTTCAGAGTTTAAAGGTTATCAACCTAGGCCCAAGGTAAACTGGGTCAAAAACAAATGAATTATTTTATGTGCAGGTGAAGACCTATCCAACATCAAACCAGCAATGGTACTTGGATAGTGGGTGCTCTAAGCACATAACAGGAAACAAGGACAACCTCACATCCTTTAGAGCCAAACTTGGACCCAAAGTTATCTTTGGTGATTCAAACTGTGGACAAACTAAAGGATATGGTGCAGTCCAGATTGGATCAGTAACATTCAAGAAGGTAGCTTATGTGGAAGGACTAAAGCATAATTTGATAAGCATCAGTCAGCTGTGTGATGAAGGCTACCAGGTGACCCTCAGCAAAGCTTTATGCAAGATCAAGTCAGAGGACAACACAACTGTGTTGACAGGTAAAAGGAAAGGTAATATTTATTTAGTAGATTTTCTTTCAACAGATGTAGATATTTGCCTGTTCAATTCTGTTTGTAGACCAAACATTTTATGGCATAAGAGACTAGGACACTTAAACCTTAGAACTATTGCTAGGCTATCCAAGGACAACCTTGTTAGAGGACTACCTTCTGGCCCCTACAAGAAGGAAGGACTCTGCAGGGCTTGTCAATTAGGCAAGCAAACTAAAAATAGTTTTAAGTCACTTAATAAGAGTGATTCACCTAGGATATTGTATCTGTTACACATGGATCTTTTTGGACCCATCACAGTACAAAGCCTAAGAGGGAAATCTTACACCTTAGTAGTTGTAGATGACTTCTCTAGATTCACTTGGGTGTTCTTTCTGAGGAAGAAGTCTGATAACTTTAAGTGTTTGACAGAGTTTCTCAAATGTATACAGATTGAGTTCAATACTCAAATTGCCCTGATCAGAAGTGATCATGGGACAGAGTTTGATTCTATTCTTATGCAAGAGTTCTGTCAGAGAGAAGAGATCAGGCATACTTTCTCAGCTCCTAGAACTCCTCAACAAAATGGGGTAGCTGAAAGGAAAAATAGAACCCTTATTGAATCTGTCACTACATTGTTGTCAGATGCTCACCTTCCTCTATCCTTTTGGGCAGAGGCAGTGAACACCTCCAAATATGTGCTGAATAGAAGTTTGATACATAAACTAAAGGGTAAGACTCCCTATGAATTACTCAAAGGAAAGAAACCTAAAGTTGATTATTTTAGAGTTTTTGGTTGTATTTGCTATATACATAATAATGACAAGAAATATTTAGCAAAATTTCAAGCTAAAGCTGATGAAGGAGTGTTTCTGGGATACTCCATGATCAGTAAGGCTTATAGGGTTTATAATAAATCATCTCTTAAAATTGAGGAATCTGTTCATATATCATTTGATGAATCTAACATGTCTTTCAAGGAGAAGATCTCTTCTACCATAGAACCTTTACAGGAACATTCTCTTGTTGAAGACTTGAACAAGTTACAGGTTACTCAAAAAGAGGAAAGCAGTGAAGATGAAGAAAGTATTCAACATATTGAAGAACAACTTGAAGAGCCAGTTGTTGTACCACAAAGAGGAAACAACAACACAGGTTGGTGAACAATCAACACCCCCTGTTGATTTAGTAACATCAAGAGACCATCCAATTTCCTAAATAATTGGAGACATCTCAGCTGGTGTGCAAACCAGAAATCAGGTCAACCAAAACCTGTTGCACACTTGCTTCCTATCTCAAATTGAACCTCAGTCCATTCAAGATGCAGAGCAAGATCCACACTGGATCATTGCAATGCAAGAAGAGTTGCATCAATTTGAAACGAACAAATTTTGGGAACTAGTGCCAAAGCCTAAGGATCACTCCATTGTTGGAACAAAGTGGGTGTTCAAAAACAAACTGGATGATCAAGAAGTAATTGTAAGGAACAAGGCAAGGCTAGTTGCTCAAGGATATTCTCAAGAAGAATGAATAGACTATGACCAGACTTTTGCACCAGTTGCAAGATTAGAAGCCATCAGAATATTCTTAGCTTATGCAGCACATAAAGGATTCAAGGTATATCAGATGGATGTGAAAAGTGCATTTCTAAATGGAGACATCAAAGAAAAAGTATATGTCAGACAACCTCCAGGTTTTATCTCTCCAACTTATCCTAATTATGTTTTTAAGTTGAACAAAGCATTATATGGTCTCAAGCAAGCTCCTAGAGCATGGTATGAGACCCTAGCATGCTTCCTTTTGGAAAATGGATTTATAAGGGGTAGAGTAGATCAAACTCTTTTCATTAGAACGCATAAGTCCCATACCCTACTAGTACAGATTTATGTAGACGATATTATTTTTGGTTCTACTGATTCAAAATTGTGCAGAAGGTTTTCCAACCTAATGCATTCTAAATTTGAAATGAGTAGCATGGGTGAGCTATCCTTCTTCCTAGGATTGCAAGTCAAACAACATGCTGAAGGCATCTTTATTTCTCAAACCAAGTATGCAAATGAATTGGTTAAGAAATTTGGCATGTCTGAAGCATCTTGTATGAAAACACCTATGCCTACTAATGCTGTATTGGATGCTGATGAACATGGGAAACCTGTTGATCAGACAACATATAAAGTAATGATTGGCTCTTTACTGTACCTTACAGCCAGTAGACCAGATATAATGTTTGCTATATGTATATGTTTTAGGTTCCAAGTAAGCCCTAGAGAGTCACACCTAACACTAGTAAAGAGGATTCTCAGGTATGTTAAAAGTTGTCCAAATTTAGGTCTCTGGTATCCAAAAGATTCAGCATTTGATTTAACTGGATTTTCTGATGCTGATTATGCTGGATGCAGAATTGACAGGAGAAGCACCTGTGTAACTTGTCAGTTCCTTGGTGACAGACTTGTCTCTTGGTTTTGTAAGAAATAAACTTTTGTGTCAACTTCAACTGCTGAAGCTGAATATATGGCTGCAGGCAGTTGTTGTTCACAAATCTTGTGGATTCAAAACCAACTTCTAGACTATGGCTACAACTTAGAGAAGTCTAAAATCTTTTGTGATAACACCAGTGCTATTTCTCTAGCTCAAAATCCTGTCCTCCATAGTAGGACAAAACACATAGAAATTAGGCATCACTTCTTAAGGGATAATGTTGAGAAGAATAAAATTGAACTGCAATATATCCCAACTGAGTTACAAAGGGGAGATATTTTCACCAAGCCCTTGGATGAAAAGAAACACACCTTCTTCCTAAATCAGTTAGGAATGTTAGATGGAGGAAGTCTAAAATAATATCCAAGATTTTAAAAGTTCAAAAATTAACCAAGACTAGGCAAACATCTTGATTTTTTTTTCTTAGTGTCTAGAGTGTTTTTCTGGTCTCTGAACTGCGCTCGACGATTTTCCCCTAGATCGTCGAACGGAGATCGACGATTTCTGAAATCGTCGACCTGAGTTCAGCGTTTCTCAGATAGTATGAACTATCTCTTCTGGTCAACGATCGTCGAACGGCGCTCGACGATTTGGTTCTCTGAACTATCATCAAACGGAGCTCGACGCTCTCCAATATCGTCGAACGGAGCTCGACGATATTGCAGACTCTTCAGATTCCTTTAGAAGCCCCGATCGTCAAACCGAGTTCAACGATCTTTCCTTTTCTGCGTCGAACCCTAATATAAAATTCATTTTTCGCCGTCGTTCTCCTTTTGCGCTTTCGATTTCTCTACAAAGACTTTCTTTCCCTCCAAACATTTCTAGACTTGGTCGTTTTGTTTGTTGATTCTTTGCAGGTAACCATGGCAGTTTCTGTTGTTGTTCTTGCCGCCATGAAATTCTATGCTGGCTTTGACATTGACATGGAGTCCTTCAGCACAACTGATCAAGTTTTCCAGGACATTTTGGAGTTGTTCAAGGAGCAGAAACTTGCTACAATCATGACCACCAGGATTAAACTTGATGCTGATGAGATTAAGGAATGGGTTTACACTGCCCACAACCAGGATAAAAACACCATAGTTGGATCAATTTCTGGCACCCAGGTACCCTTGACCCCAACTATTCTGACAGAAATTTTTGAGTTAAGCTCTGGAAGGGATTCTGCTGATTTATCTGGAGAGGAATTTGCTGATTTGCTTGCAAGAATGGGTCATTCTGAGGCTAACCCTAGCAAGCTGCTGAAGAAGAATCTGTCTGTGGAATATAGATTCTTGGCTGATGTAGTTGGGAAAGTTTTGTTGGCTAAGCACTCAGCACATGATACCATTTCTAGGTATCAGCTATGCTTAATGGGAGACATAGTGGACAAGAAGAATTTGAACTGGGGAGAGGTCTTCTTTGACCTAATTAAAAAGAAAATTAATAAGAGTTTTGTGAATTTTGGGAGGATTTTAGGCCTTTTTATGCAGAACAGATGCCATACTTTGCTAGTATCTTCTGGGATCCACATTAATGCATCTAAAAGATTTTCTTGTGCCCTATTTGGTAAATGGGATAGGCAGATCATCAAGCGCAGCAGGCCTTCTGCAAGCACACCTTCAGGCACCAGGACTGTCATAGTCACTTCCCCCCAAGTCTCTGCTCCTGCAGATGACTTGCCTGCTGCTGCCTCTCCTCCTACTCTAATTCCATCTTCTCCAATTCCATCCACCATTCAAAATCCATCCACCATCCTCATCTCCAGCCCTTTTCCAACATCTATACCATCTCCAATTCCAACTCTATCAACAACAGAAGAACCATTCCATCCATTATATTCCTACCCTCCACCAGATATTGAAACATTCACAATTCCATCCTTCAATCTTATTGATGATTCCTTCATGGATGAATCACCCTCATCTCCTCCTGAGCTACCCTCCTCATCAACATCTTACCAAGAACTTCTACAAGAGATCATTGATCAACACACCTTCACACCCTCTCTCTCCATCCCATTGTCTTCCATCACCACTTTACCCACACCTCAACCATCTCTTCCCCAATACACCAGCTCTCCACTAACATCACCAATAGCTCCACCTCCATCCTCTACCTCTGCTCCAGTCACTGCTGAGCAAGTAGATCTTCTAGCCCTAGCTGATAGGATATATGAATTGCTAGCCCCCATGCTATCTCTTCTATTGGAGACCTCCTTGGCTCCATTACTCCAGTCAGTGGCAACTCTTTCTGCCAGGCTCTCCTCCTTATTCCATCAGGCAGCCCCTTCATCAGTGTGCCTTGATCCAGCCTTATCTGAATCTAGGCAGGGGGAGATGCCCTATGAAGTGAGCTTGCCTGCTGTTTCTTCTGTTAGTGTTGCTGCTGCTGTTCTTCCAGCTCCAGTTCCCCCTCCAGTTGCAGTCTTTTCAATAGACCTCATGTCTCTACTTTCAGCATTTGATTCAGCCTATTTTAGTTGTCTTCCAGAGATAGTTGCTCTCCAGCCATCAGAGGATTTGTCCAAGGCCATTGTTCCCTTCTCTAGCTATGACATCAGCATCATTCATTCATTCATAAATACAGTGTTCACTGCTAAGCTGTCTGTTTCCACTGATGCTGTTGTCCCTCCTGCTGAAGATATTGTTGATGTATCTGTTGCTATTAGTGATGTCAGTGCTGCTGCTACTGTTGTTCCAGTTTCTGATGATATCCTTATGACAGAGGCACATGATTTTGTGCCTTCTGTGTTTGCTGATGATATTCCTGACGTTGTTGATATTATTGTATCTGAAACTGTTGCTGCCCCAACTTCTGCTGATATTACTGCTGCCATACCTTCTAAGAGTGCTGCTCCAGAACCTTCTGTGTCTGTTACTACTGCTTCTGCTTCAACTTCAATTGCTACAAGTGTTGTATCTGCTGCTCCAATCTCTGCTGCCACATCTGCTTCAACTCAACTACAGAAAGTCTTGATGAAAAAGATTGATGCTCTATATGCTGAGCAAAGTTCTGAAAGTGATGAGTTCAAGACTGATTCTGATGACTCCTCTGCCACCATTGTCAGGAAGAGAAAGGCAAGGAGCAAAGCCATGAAAAGAGTACCTCCAGCCAAAGTAAAGGACAATAATGACATTCCATATTACATTCTTCATGACTGCCCCATAACTGAGCACTGGATGCAGTATTCAAAGAACCAACTCAAAGCAATGAAGAAGAAGAGGATGTATGAGAAAGGATCTTCTCAATTTCGACATCCTCATCCTCATCCACCACCTCCTCCTGATGCAGGTGCAGGTGGAAGTTCAGCTGCTCAACCCTCGCTAAAAGCCAAACCCCCTATCAGCCTTATGCCAAATCCTATCATAGGGGAAGCCAGTCCAGGGGTTCTCAATCCAGAAGAGGAAACTATAGAGGAAATCAAAGGTAATTCCAGGTTTATTCAAAAGGTTATTCAAGGCAACATTCTTACTCCAGGGAAGGACAAACCTCATCAGACACAACCTCAGGTCCTTTTCCCTATAAGCTAAAGGAAGTAGTTTCATCCAGGCCTCCTCAGGATAATCCGTCAAATAGATATGAGCCACTAGTGCCATTTGAAGATCCTGAAAATAATCCAACTGCTTGGACTGCCAGGATTGAAGAGCTTGTTGCACTGGACCAGATTAAGAAAGCTAGAGAGCAAGGCAGAGACTCCTCCAACATCACTACATTGTCTGAACAGAGAAAGAAAGAATTGAAAAGATATGGTTCAAGCAAATTCTTTGATTCTGATAGATACATGGAGCTACATCCTGAAGCTGTGTTTCCAAGACCCAAACAGCAAACCTCTTTAGGTGCAGCAGATGATACAAGATCCAAAAAGGAAGCTCTTAACCCCAATAGAGAAATCAAACTTATAAAGAGCAAGGAGAAGAAATAACTATGTAAGGTGACAATCATTTTGATTTCTGATTTCTGTCTGGGATGATATGTATCTATGGTTCTGCTATGTCCTGCTTATTGCTTTTCTGTATTGTTGCTGTGTATGTTGTTATTTAATTTTTCCAAATTCTGTAAATAGTAATCCTAATCCAAATAGGGGGAGATTGTTGGAACACTCTATTACTAATTTGAGTCAGGATCACTATGTCTTTAGGAAACCTGTTTTGACCTCCGGTATAGCTCTAAAGGTCAATTAGAATTGAGTCTAAGGGATAGTACTTAGGTTTGGAAGCTGCCCTCAAGACCAAAGATTTTCAGAATGAGACTAAGTCATATCGTCGAGCTCAGAACGATGATTCGTCGAACTCCAGTAGACGATCGTCTAGCTCAACTTCGAGAGATCGTCGAACTCCATTCGACGATTGCTGAGCTCAACTTCAACAAATCGTCGAACTCCATTCGACGATCTGCGAGCTCAGTTCGACGATCTTGACTCAGTATTGGTTCTCTATCTCTGAGCTCAGTTCGACGATCTTTGAGCTCAGATCGACGATTTCTGTTGCTGTATAAGTCCAAATCGCTGAGCTCAGTTCTACGATAGCAGAGCTCAGTTCGACGTTTTCTGATGAGTTAAGGATTTTTCAAGATTCAAATTCAGGAGTTATTCAGCAATTAATTCAGAAGATTTTCTAGCCGTTTTCATTTATTTCCGGACCAAGTTTCAAGGGATTATCAAGGAATGTTTCTTTGGACTTTCCTCCAGAAGACAATTGCAATTAAGGATACAATTAATGTCAGGCCAACGGCTATTCTTGATAGAGAATGAATTTCTATTCAGTACCAGAGAATAAAATACAAGATTTTTGAATCTCTCTATCACTCAGAACACAGACAAGAAGAACAAGAACAAAATATTCTCTGTCTCAAAGAATTCTCTCAAGAACACACATCCAAGGAGATCAAACCTTCTGAAATCTTCTGATCTCTCTTATCTCAAGTGTTTAAGGACAACATCTTTCAAAGACTCCAGACACCTAACATTTCAGCTGTTGCTGAAATCATCATTTGCTGGAGATCAACTTCTGAAGGCCTATCACCCTACAGCAAAGCTTCATTTCCTGAACATCTCAAGAACTCAGGGGGAGCTTTGACAACATCTAAATCCACATAGTCTTCTCAGCTGCTCTGAGAAAGAGAAGACTTCCATCATTCTCTCATCCCCATCTCTATAAAGGGATTTTCAAACTCCCTTCAAAAGTTTGAGCTTGGTTTTTGAGCACCTTGTCAAAAGCTCATTGGTAGCAAGGCACCTGATCAAAATATCTGATTTGGTTTTTGAGAACCTTATCAAAAGCTCATTGGTGCCCAGGACACCTGATCAACTCATCCTGCAGTGGATTCCTACCTAGGGTGGTAGAAGAGTGGATGTACCCAAGTTTAGGGGAACCACTATAGCTCCTTGTGTCTTCTGGCTTGCTTGTGTTTATCTTTTGTTTCTGGCTGTGATTGTTTTGTGATTAGTTTAGATCTGTGATTAATTTCTATTGTAAGTTATTTTGTGATTAGATTTAATAGTTGCTTCCCTGTTCACTCATAATTACAACAATTATTCTAAAACGTTTTCAAGCACCATATACTCTATTCACCCCCATCTAGAGTATATCAGATCTAGTTGCACTTTCAGGCTCTGATCCGCTCAAAAATCAACAGACCTGGGCCGAACACGGCTTGGCACACGGTCGTGTCCCAGGCCATGTGCCTTGATCCAGGAACGATCGTCGAACACAGAGACTCACACGGGCTCCGACACGCCTGTGTCTCACTCGACACGCCCGTGTCGGGTCCTCGACACGCCCGTGTCCCGGGGTGTGTCACATATAACCGCCACGCCAACCGACAAAACCCAACTTAACACTTGTAGGGACACGGGTATGAACACGCCCGTGTCACCCCTGACACGCCCGTGTCACCCCTGACACCCCCGTGTCAAAAGTGTTCACAACTCGTGTTTCCTGCATTGTCCTTCTCGGGACACAGCCAGCCAACACACCCAGCATGATAAGGCCGTGGACACGCACGTGTCCCTGGCTTTGTACCTCTATACAGGAGTCAAAAATCCTATTTAGACGCGACCAGATCAAATACAATTTTCGGAACGTTACAAGACCGGGTTAACTCCTTGGTAAGTGGAGGGGTCTTACACCTGTAGACCCTAGCTTGAATTTCGAGGATGAGATTTTTGTTTTCTTTATTGGAATTTGTAACATCCCCCATACATCCAGACCCCCTAAAGTTAGGGTTAGGATTTGAGTGGTGCATGGATGCCCTATTGTGACCCTAGCTCAGCTTGAGCATAGTGAAATGACTAAGTGCACCCCCAATGTGCACAAGTCAACATAAGTCAATTCACACTCGCATGAACTCACTGTAATGTCCCGAATCGCACTAGGCCCCTCGTGCGTGTCTTTGAGTCAGGATAGCTTACTTGGGTTCAGGGGGTGCTGACAACTGGGCAACATATGTGAATAGGAGGAGAAATCAGTCGAGCAGAGGACACGGGTAGAGACACGGGCGTGTCCCTACCCGTGTGGGAGATGCCAGCTCTTGAGTCGACGACTCGAGTATGTCCAGAGAAGGACACGGGCGTGTCACTACCCGTGTGAAGTGACACGGGTAGAGACACGGGCGTTTCCCTACCCGTGTGTGTGTCAAGTTGGACTCGACAAAGTATGTCGAGATCGACAAAGTGTGTCGAGATCGACGTGGCAAGTAGGGGTATGCGGCCTGTGACACAGGCGTGTCACTGGGCGTGTCTCGCTGTGTCGAGAGGTCGACAATCTTCTCTCGACAAGGTGTCGAGTGGGTTACACGCCCTGGGTCACGGGCGTGACTGGACCGACATGGGTAGAGACACGGGCGTGTCACTACCCGTGTGTGTCGAGTTGAACTCGACAGAGCGTGTCGAGATCGACGAAGTGTGTCGAGATCGATGAAATGTATGACACGGGTAGAGACACGGGCATGTCCCTACCCGTGTGTATGTATGTATCGAATTGAAATCGACAGAGTGTGTCGAGATGAACTCGACAGTGTGTGTCGAGATCGATAAAATATATGACACGGCTAGAGACATGGGCATGTCCCTACATGTGTGTCGGTGTGTCGAGTTGAGTTCATCGAGATGTATCCAGAAAAGGACACGGCCAGGGAACACGGCCGTGTCATGTGGACACGGGTCGGGACACGGGCGTGTCCCTACCCGTGTCGAGTATTGAACCGACAATAAAACTGTCGTTGACGCTTCGCCCAAGCAGGACACGGGTAAGGACACGGGCGTGTCCCTACCCGTGTCACTTTTCATATATAAGGGGAAGTGAAATCCTTAGCCGTTTTCATGCTCATTTCATCCCCTATTTTCTGAGAGAAACTCCTGTTGAGAGAAGAAAGTTGTTGGAGCTAGTTCTAAAGGAGAAGATGCCGCCGAGAAGAGTTACACGATCCATGGCCAGAAATAGTGGAAATGCCGGAAATGAGGTGAGCTTCCTACCCTCTCCCTTGGTGCTAGATCTCTAGTTATTTTCTTAGGAGAGATATCGACTCAAGAGAGTCTTGATGGAGAGGAGAAGTTTTCTAGGAATGGTCATGCTCAGACTTATGTCCTAGGTTTTAGATCTCTTCAACCTCCCCTTTCTTCTATGTGATGATGGGTGGATGGTTTCGTGGGGGAGAAGTGGCCTCATGAGGGTGAATAAGGGAGGAGGAATTTCTGTAGTGATTTGGGAAGATTGACTTGAGGAGGAAGATGAACCGATGTCATTCATTCTCCTTTAAGATGCGGGTAGAACATAGGTTCTGCGCACAACGATCTTCATGGCCATTTTCAGGTGGGATATGGCCAGATCTGGATTTTTAACTAAACACGAAAGTTTAAGCCCTTGAAAATACCTTTACAACGAATGGATGCATGACTTCAGGCAATGTTTGCAGCCACGGGAAATTCTGAACGAAATTGACATCTGGCAAACCTGCATGCAGAAATTTGTGTTCTGTGCGCAGCGGACTTTGAAGCCGATTTCGAATTGGATACATTCAAATCTGGGCTGTGGGCTGAATATGAAAGTTGTAACCCCGAGAAAGACCTTTCCATCGAGTGGTTACACTTCTTCACCGGATTCTTGTAGCTTCGAGAATCTCCAGTTGAAATTGTTGTCCAGATTTATTCTGCACTTAAATTCTGGGTTTTTATATAATATGGATTTGGATTCGGTGGAATCGATGTTGCAATTTAACTCGAGATTTTGGTGAACTATTTTATGTTAACCATCGTAGTGCTATGAATGATGAAGATTACTAATTGGATTCATATAATTGAATTGTGAAGCAAGCTTACTTAAATGAAATGACTTGTTAGAAATTGGTAGACTATTATATATACGCATTATGTTATATTATGTTGAAATCACTTGGAATGACATATAGAAGGATAAACTATGTCCATGAGCATGTTTGATGGTTGGAATGAAATTTAGTAGTACAATACTTAGAGCGTAGTCTCCCCATGGGTAGTATTGTGAAAGGATGTTAGTGCGGTGTTGACCGTCACTAGTTGGGTTAGTGTTGAGATGAGGTATAGACGGACGGTTGGGCTTGGTCCTCGGTGTTCACATCCCGGGGCTCCTTTCGTGCCGAGTGGATGGTTGGGCTGTGTCCTCGTGCTTTTTTCCGTGGCCACTTCCATGCTATGGTGATGTGGAATTTGCATGCAGTGTGAGTAGACACACGTTGTCGTAATCCTGGGTTAAGGATAGTGTGGCAGGTCTACGGGCTCACTGATCGTCACACCGACGGGAGTTGATAGTTAGACTTTGGGCGGTGGGGCTATGTCCTCGGTGTTCACGTCCCGGGGCCCCTTCCGTGCCAAGTGAACGGTTGGGTTGTGTCCTCGTACTTACTTCCGAGGCCCCTTCCGGGTCACACAAGGTCAGTTCGGGGCTGTGTTCTCAGTGCACATCTACCCGAGACCCCCGCTGGACAATAGTACGCATGGGCTCCGCTGTTATGCTCTTAGAATTGAGGCATACGGAGACCTAGGTGAAGCAGTGTGGATGCTCGCCTAGTAGTAGAGATGCCCGCTCTACTGTCACCGCCTGGACACGACGGCTGATGCCTGAGAGGCTAGCTACCTGCTCGAATAGTGGGAACTATAATCTGTGTTGACATAGCAATTGCATGTGTGTGATCATGGGTGAGTCATTGTATAACATACATACCATTTCATAACATTGCACAATAAGATCCTCATCGTATAAGTTTGTATGGGCACTCCTATACGATGAGTTACTTTATGTAAACCGATCCATAACTTATATGCTTGTATGGGCATCCTTATAAGTTAAGTTACTTACTTGCTGTAGTTACATGTACTTGTTGAATTACTATTGCTCAAGTAGAACTGCTAGTTTATAATATTTTTATTCATGTACTATTACCAATTGCTTGTACCTGTTTAATTACTTATACATATTGTACCCTTGTTCCTTTCTTCGCTCGGTGCCGAGCAGTTACCGGGGGAGCGGATGTGAAGCCACTCAGTCTTTTCGACTAATGGTTGCTACGTCTTCCTTTTTATAAGGTCTCCCCGCAGGTATAGCATCCGCAGACTTTGCAGCAGGACAGCCAGGCCAGGACGATAGGGCCTGATGTGACGGTGTCATCACTACCGTCAGTTACAGATGTGAGCGTTGAGCGACTCTAATGTAGCCCGTTTGGGCAATTTTATAGTTGTACTCTGATATTGTAGAAGCATGTTTTAGCTTCTCTTATTTGTTGTATTTGGACTATATACTTGGTGTGGATTTGAGTTCTCTTGTTTATACTTTGGTTGGGTTGGCATATGTACTTTGATAATGATTGTAGCCGGCAGAATAGGCGTCTTGTGGTACAGGTTAGCCCGTGCGCTAACGCTACCGCAAGGCTGCTGTTCTGGGCATAAGATCCCTTTCGTGACGTATTTTGGAATGTCCCTGCTGCTCTCCCACCGGCAGCTCCGCGGGGGCGGGGTTATATGCATGGTCGAGGATGAGGACCGCAAGGAGGAAACCCCAGCCCTGCTAGGGATCAAGTGTACACGTTGGACATGGCGCAAGAACGGAATCCCCAAGATGTGATTGCAGGTATGATTTAAGTAATTATCATGTTTCATTGTTTAACTTAAAGTTGCTTGAGACATACTAGACACCTAGCAATAAGTTTTGGTTATTGGTACTTAGGCACCGTGATAGTTGGCGGGAAGATGGCCTATGCGTTGTTGGATACCTGTGCCTCACACTCCTTTGTGTCTGAGGACTTCATTAAGGACATGGAGGGCGTACAATACTTTACTGGTATAGCCCGACAAGTGCGCCTACCGGACGGCTCAGAGATGATTGCAACCGCTAATTGCGAGTTAGAGATATTTACTGAAGGAAAGGCCTTTGATGCACCTGCCATGGTCTTGAGAATGCCAGAGTTTGACATCATTTTGGGCATGGCGTGGTTGGACTGGCACTTTGCAAGGATTGACTGTGCAGAGAAATGAATCTACTTGAGGCATGGAGACATCGACGTCATTTTTCAAGGTATTAGCTTCGCACCTCGTATGATGTTATCTTCCGTTCAGGTTGTAAAAGCCCATATGAAGGGGGATGAAGTCTTCATGATCTGGTTCGAGTTGAAGGAGATAGTATTGGATATAAAAGACATACGGGTAGTGCGTGACTTCCCCGAGGTATTTTCAGAGAAACTACCAGGATTACCCCCACATAGAGAGGTTGACTTCAAGATTAATCTAGTACTGGGTGCCAAGCCTGTATCCAAGGCCCCTTACCGAATGGCCCCAAATGAACTCGCGGAGTTTAGAGTTCAACTGCAAGAACTGGTGGATTCAGGGTTCGTTCACCCCAGTTCGTCACCCTGGGGAGCCCCTGTATTATTTGTGAAGAAGGAGGATGGAACCCTACGTTTGTGCATTGACTATTAGGAACTCAATCAGCTGACGGTGCGGAACACTTATCCGCTACCTCGGATCGACGAGTTGTTCGATCAACTAGTGGGAGCGTATTGGTTTTCTAAGCTGGACTTGCGCTCATGGTATTATCAGTTGAGAATACAAGAAGGGGACATCCAGAAAACGGCCTTTAGTTCAAGATATGGGTTGTACGAGTTCACTGTAATGTCGTTTGGGCTCACAAATGCCCATTCGGCTTTCATGAGCCTGATGAACAAGGTATTTGAACCGTATTTGGACATCTTCGTCATTGTTTTCATCGACGACATCTTATTCTACTCAAAGACAGAGGAGGAGCATGTCAAGCACCTGACCTTGGTATTGAAGAAATTGAAGGAGCACGCCTTGTTCGCCAAGTTCAGCAAGTGCGAATTCTGGCTTAAAGAGGTTGCTTTATTAGGGCATGTGATCAATGGAGCAGGGCTAGCGGTGGATCCGGCCAAGGTGCGTGCCGTGAAGGAGTGGTCGCCCTTGAAATCCGCGGCTGATGTGCGGAGCTTCCTTGGACTTGTCGGGTACTACCATAAGTTTGTGAAAGGGTTCTCCAAGATTGCCCTCCCTCTTACTTCATTGACGAAGAAAGGTGTGCCATTTGAGTGGACACCAAAATGTGAAGCGGCGTTCCAGCAGCTGAAGAATAGACTTACCTCCGCCCCCATCCTTGCACTTCCGTCTGGGAAGGAAGGATTTTAAGTTTACAATGACGCATCATATCAAGGGATGGGAGCGGTATTGATGCAGCACGGACACGTGATTGCTTATGCTTCAAGACAACTGAAGAAGCATGAAATCAATTACCCGGTTCACGATTTGAAGCTGGGAGCAGTGGTGTTCGTCTTGAAGGTTTGGAGGCATTATCTATACGGTGTCCACTGCGAGATCTTTTCAGATCACAAAAACTTGAAGTATGTTCATACTCAGAAGGAGTTGAACTTGAGACAACGACGGTGGTTAGAATTTCTATGCGACTATGAGATCACCATGAACTACCACCCCGGAAAGGCGAACTCCGTGGCTGATGCATTGAGTAGAAAGGTATTAGGTTCTAGCCTAGAGTCTCGGTTGATGAGTATGGATTTGACTCGGATGATTGAGGAGATGGATATTACATTGATATTTAAGGCTCCTTCGGCAGAGTATACAGAGTACTTGGCAAGCTTGAGCATAGTTTGTGATATCCGGGACCGAATTAGAGTGGAGCAAGGAATGGATGCGGCTCTGGCCCCGACAATCAAGTCAATCGAAGATGGGACTACGGATGAGTTTACGCTAAAAGATGGCCTCGTTTATTTTCATGGCCGGCTCTACATTCCCAAGGGCGGTAAAATCTGGGAGGATATCTTGAGAGAGGCTCATTGCTCTCAATATTCAATGCACCCGGGTATTGCTAAGATGTACGCCGGCTTGCGGAAGACCATGTGTTGGCCGGGAATGAAGAAAGATGTCAGATATTTTGTTACACACTGCGAATCTTGTCAAAGGGTGAAGCCGAAATGCAAGAGTATCGGTGGTTTGTTACAATCATTGTCCATACCCGAGTGGAAGTTTGAGGATATCTCCATAGACTTTGTCCATGGGTTACCTCGCTCACGCTCAGGGAATGATTTGGTGTGGATGATCGTTGATCGACTAACAAAAGTACCCCGGTTTATTCCTATGAAGAAAGAAGCTCATGTGGATGTCTTAGTATGCCTCTTTGTGGAGCAGTTCGTATGGTATCATGTCGTGCATAAGACGATCGTGTCTGATCATGATGGTCAGTTTACCTCCAAGGAGTGGAAAGCGGTTCAGGCGTATTTGGGTTCGTGCCTTACCTTTAGCACCGCGTTTCATCCTCAGACGGATGGGAAATCTGAAAGGAGCATCCGGACATTGGAAGATTTGTTGAGATTATGTGTGTTGGATAGAGGAGGGCCGAGGGAAAGGCTCTTACCGTTGGTAGAATTCTCCTACAATAACAACCACCAGTCTAGCGACGACATGGCTCCTCATGAAGTTCTTTATGGAAGGAGGTGTAGAACCCCATTGTCTTGGGGGCAAGATGAAGACCCGAAGGCTTTGGGTGTTGAATATATTGATGATACCGATGAGGCGGTTAGACTGATACGGGATCGCATGTTGGAGGTTCAAAGTCAGCATGCGAAGTATTATAATGCAAGGCACCGGATGGTGCAGTTTCAAGTGGGTGATAAGGTGTTACTGAAAATCCGACCGATGCATGGAGTGTCATGTGCACGTGGTGTGAAAAAGCTCAGCCCAAGGTATGTTGGGCCTTATACTATATTGGAAAGGATTGGCCCGTTGGCCTATCGGTTGGAGTTACCGTCCGAGCTAGAGAACCTCCACGACGTGTTCCATGTGTCGTCGCTTCGGAAGGCGCTATTGCAGCCCGATCAATACATCCCCCCAACTGATGGTGTTGTGGCGTCTGATAGGTTTGTGTGACTAGAGCCGGTGCAGATCGTTGATAATGAGACAAGAATGTTGCGCCGCAAAAGTGTTCCCTTGGTGAAGGCACTATGGTCTAATCATGGGAAGGAGGAATATACATGGGAGCCAATGGATTTGATGCAAAAAAGCTATCCGCAGTTGTTTGCTCAAGGTAATTTTTTTTAAAAGCATATTATATTTTCCGTTATGCTTCTCTCCCCATAACCTAAGCCTGATTTCAGGGATGAAATATTTTATTTTGTTTATAGGATTTGTAACGTCCTGAATCGCACTAGGCCCCTCGTGCGTGTCTTTGAGTTAGGAGAGCTGACTTGGGTTCAGGGGGGTGCTGACAACTGGGCAGCACATGTGAATAGGAGGAGAAATCAGTCGAGCAAAGGAGACAGGTAGAGATACGGGCGTGTCCCTACCCGTGTACGAGAGGCCAGCTCTCGAGTCGACGACTCGAGTATGTCCAAAAAAGGACACGGGTCGTGACACGGGCGTGTCACTATCCATGTGAAGTGACAAGGGTAGATACACGAGTGTGTCCCTACCCGTGTGTGTCGAGTTGGACTCGACGAAGTGTGTCGAGATCGATAAAGTGTGTCGAGATCGACGTGGCAAGCAGGGGTGCACGGCCAGTGACACGGGCGTGTCACAGGGCGTGTCTCGCTGTATCGAGAGGTCGACAATCTTCTCTCAATAATGAATCGAGTGGGTTACACGCCCTGGGTCGCGGGCGTGACTGGACCAACACGGGTAGAGACACAGGCGTGTCACTGCCCGTGTGTGTTGAGTTGAACTCGACATAGCATGTCGAGATGGATGAAGTGTGTCGAGATCAACGAAATGTATGATACGGGTAGCGACACGGGCGTGTCAAAACCCATGTGTCAGTGTGTCGAGTTGAGTTCGTCGAGATGTATCCAGAGAAGGACACATCCAGGGAACACGACCGTGTCATGTGGACACAGGTCGGGATACGGGCGTGTCCTTACCTGTGTCAGTATTGAACTGACAATAAAACCGTCGTTGATACTTCTCCCAAGCAGGACACGGATAAGGACACGGGCGTGTCCCTACCCGTGTCACTTTTCATATATAAGGGGAAGTGAAAACCCTAGCCGTTTGCATGCTCATTTCATCCCTTATTTTTTGAGAAATACTCCTGTTGAGAGAAGGAAGTTGGTGGAGCTAGTTCTAAAGCAGAAGATGTCGCCGAGAATAGTTACACGATCCATGGCCGGAAATAGTGGAAATGCTGGAAATGAGGTGAGCTTCCTACCCTCTCCCTTGGTGATAGATCTCTAGTTATTTTCTTAGGAGAGATATCGACTCAAGAGAGTCTTGATGGAGAGGAGAATTTTTCTAGGAATGGCCATGCTAGGACTTGTGTCCTAGGTTTTAGATCTCTTCAACCTCCCCTTTGTTCTTTGTGATGATGGGTGGACGGTTTCATGAGGAGAAGTGGCCTCATGAGGGAGAATAAGGGAGGAGGAATTTCTGGAGTGATTTGGGAAGATCGACTTGAGGAGGAAGATGAACTGATGCCGTTCATTCTCCTTTAAGATGCGTGCAGAACCTGGGTTCTGATTCTGCGCGCAGCGATCTTCTTGGCCATTTTCAGGTGGGATATGGCCAGATCTGGTTTTTCGACTAAACACGAAAGTTGAAGCCCTTGCAAATACCTTTCCAACGAATGGATGCATGACTTCAGGCGAAGTCTGCAGCCACGGGAAAGTCTGAATGAAATTGACATCTGGCAAACATGCATGCAGAAATTTGTGTTTTGTGCGAAGCGGATTTGAAGCCGATTTCGAATTGGATACATTAAAATCTGGGTTGTGGGCTGAATATAAAAGTTGTAACCCAGGGAAATACCTTTCCATCGAGGGGTTACACGTCTTAACCAGATTCTTGTAGCTTTGGGAATCTCCGGTTGAATTTACTGTCCAGATTTATTCTGCACTTAAATTCTGGGTTTTTTATAATATGGATTTGGATTCGGTAGAATCGATGTTGAAATTTAACTCGAGATTTTGGTGAACTATTTTATGTTAACCACCGTAATGCTATGAATGATGAAGATTACTAATTGGATTCATATAACTGAATTGTTAAGCAAGCTTACTTAAATGAAATGACTTGTTAGAAACTGGTAGAATATTATATATGCGCATTCTGTTATATTATGTTGAAATCATTTGGAATGACATATAGAAGGATAAACTATGACCATGAGCATGTTTTATGGTTGGAATGAAATTTACTAGTCCAATACTTAGAGCATAGTCTCCTTACGGGTAGTATTGTGAAAGGATGTAAGTGCGGTGTTGACCGTCACTAGTTGGATTAGTGTTGAGATGAGGTATAGATGGAAGGTTGGGCTTGGTCCTCGGTGTTCATGTCCCGGGGCTCCTTCCATGCCAAGTGGATGGTTGGGCTGTGTCCTCGTGCTTACTTCTGACGCACCTTCCATGCCACGGTGATGTGGAATTTTCATGTGGTGTGAGTCGACACGCAGTGTCGTAATCCTGGGTTTAGGATAGTGTGGCAGGTCTACAGGCTCGCCAATCGTCACACCGACGGGAGTTGACAGTTAGACTTTGGGCGGTTAGGTTGTGTCCTCAGTGTTCACGTCCTGGGGCCCCTTCCACGCCAAGTGAACGGTTGGGCTGTGTCCTTGTGCTTACTTCCGAGGCTCCTTCCGGGTCACACAAGGTCAGTTCGGGGCTGTGTCCTCGGTGCACATCTACCTGAGACCCCCGCTGGGCCATAGTACGCATGGGCTCTGCTGTTGTGTTTTAAGCGTTGAGGCGTACAGAGGCCTAGGTGAAGCAGTGTGGATGCCCACCTAGTAGTAGAGATGCCTGCTCTTCTGTCACCGCATGGCCACGGCGGCCGATGCCTTAGAGGTTAGCTACCTGCTCGAATAGTTGGAACTATAGTCTCTGTCGACATAGCAATTGCATGTTTGTGATCATGGGCGAGTCATTGCATAACATACATACCATTTCATAACATTGCACAACAAGTTTTCATCGTATAAGTTTGTATGGGAACTCCTATACGATGAGTTACTTTATGTAAACCGGTCCTTAACTTATAAACTTGTATGGGCATCCTTATAAGTTAAGTTACTTACCTGCTGTAGTTACATGTACTTGTTGAATTACTATTGCTCAAGTACAACTGCTAGTTTATAATATTGTTATTCATGTACTATTACCACCTGCTTGTACCTATTTAATTACTTATACATATTGTACCCTTGTTCCTTTCTCTGCCCGGTGCCGAGGAGTCTCCAGGGGAGCGGATGTGAAGTCACTTAGTCTTTTCGACTAACGGTTGCTACGTCTTCCTTTTTAGGAGGTCTCCCCGCAGGTAGAGCAGCCACAGACTTTGCAGCAGGACAGCCATGCCAGGACGACAGGGCCTGATATGATGGTGCCATCGCTACCGTCGGTTACAGATGTGAGTGTTGAGCGACTCTGATGTAGCCCGTTTGGTCAATTTTATAGCTGTACTCTGATATTGTAGAAGCATGTTTTAGCTTCTCTTAATTACTGTATTTGGACTATATACTTGGTATGGATTTGACTTCTCTTGTTTATACTTTAGTTGGGTTGGCATATGTACTTTGATATTGATTGTAGCCAGCGGAATAAGCGTCTTGTGGTACAGGTTAGCCCGTGCGCTAACGCTACCGCAAGACGGCTGTTCCAGGCATAAGAACCCCTTCGTGCCGTGTGTTGGGATCCGGGAGGGGGGTCTTACACTCACCACCTCAAGATAATCTCACTAACACTTCCTTAATCCTAAGAGAGAGGAAACTGAGCAATGAACTCAATGCTAAGTCAAGCAAGTAGGTCGAATCGACCAAAGTCAACTTTAGGTCAATATAGGTCAAACCTTCACCTAAGAGGTTATATTGGCCTCAAAAGCTAAAATTAACATCACCCCTAGCCTTGTAATGTCATTTGTGGCCATGTGGACCCAAACCCCCATCATGGGGTCACCAAGTTGACCAATTTGACTAAAGTCAAATTTGGCCCTATATAAGTCAAAATCACACTATTTGGCAATGTGGGCCCAATAGGGGCATCGCCATGATCCAATCAACATTGAGTGATGTCAAGGGCCTCAAGACACATCCCTTGGACCAGTCAATCCATCAAGTTGCCCAAAATCAATCTCAAAGTCAACCATGGTCAAATTAACCCCAAAGGCTAAATGAGACCCAAGCCAATTCAAGTGGGCTAAGGCCTTGCCCAAGGTCCATCCTAAGGCCAACTAAGTTTATCAAATTTATTTAATCTGAATTAGGTGATTTAATTAGGATTTAATGGGGGTAATTAGGAGAGAAGTTTCATTTAAAGGGGGGATAATGGAAGGAGGCCAAGTGGCACTCCCTTCTTCTTCCCCAACCCATCCTTTCATCTACCTTGATGAAGAGGAGGAATTTCCAACAGTTATAGGTGGGGCACCATCAAGGAGGGCCATAAATGGCCATGGCCTACACCCTCCCATTCATGGATCTCCTATATAGAGGCTTCCGAAGCACAACTCGACCCTTTCATCACCTTTAGAACCCCTCAAGCAGTCAAAATCGACTCTTGGATCAAAGATGTCGGTGGAGAATCGAGATCGGGAGAGGTTCGGTTGAAAACTCCAAAAACCATAGCCATCCGTCGGAGTAGTCGAATCCAAGCTCGAAATCAAACATGTTTCTCCCTAGAGTGGATTTGAAGAGACATCACCATCAACACTAAGAGCATAGTTTTATTTGTTGTTGTTTAAGCTCAGCTTGTGCAGGAAGTTCCATGGAACAAGTCTAGACAGATTGTCTAAGTGATGTGACAGGTGGTCATAAGGCAGAAAGGTGGACACAAAGAAAAGATGCTGGAAAGGCAAGAATTTGCCGAAGTCTATAGGCGTTGAGTGAGATAAGCTCATTCAATGCTAGAAGTCAAGGAGCAGTTGACATTGCAGCTATGTCCACAGGAGTTGAGTGAAGCAAGTTCACTCAAAACCAGAGGTAAGAAAGAATGTTGGCAAGCCAGAAATATGGCTAAGTAGTTTGGCGTTGAGTGATGAAGACACACTCAACGCCATACAATAAAAAGGATGTAAGTTGAACTTAGTCGAACTTAGTTCAAAATTCGTCGAACTAAGTACAGAGTTCGTCGAGCTAGGCTCACCATTCGTCGAGATAATATCAGAGTTTGAGATTCTGAGTTCGTCGAACTTAGTTCAGAATTTGTCGAATTGAGTTCAGAGTTCGTCGAGCTCAGTTCACCATTCGTCGAACTCAATACAGAGTAAGGCATGCTATGTCAGTCAATGCCTAAAGTTAAGGGGAAGATTTTGTCTAAGGCATAACTGCTGAGACAAGTGTTAGTCTCAGCATAACCACTGAGACAATTGTTAGTCTCAACATAACCGCTGAGACCTGTGTTAGTCTCAGCATAACCATTGAGACAAGTGTTTGTCTCAGCAGAGAACAAGAAAGCTCTAAGACAGTCAAGCCAGTGTTTTAAAACACAAAAAATTGGCTAAGGAAAAAAGCGTTCAGTGAGGCATGCTCACTCAACACTCTCAATGCCTAAGATGCTGCAGAGGCATAAAATTGGCGAAGGCAAAAAGCGTTGAGTGACGCATGCTCACTCAATGCTCTCAACGCATAGGATGTTGCAGAGGAAGAAAATTGGTTAAGGCAAAAAGCATTGAGTGAGGCAAACTCACTCAATGCTCTCAACGCCTAAGATGCTGCATAGGCAGAAAATTGGCTAAGACAAAAAAAGCGTTAAGTGAGGCATGCACACTCAACGCTCTCAACGCCAGAGAAGCAGGAAGATTTTGGCAAGGCAAATGACGTTGAGTGAGGCTTGTTCAGTTAATGCTCTCAACACATAGATAGACAAAATTTTGTCTAAGTGTTTTGGCGTTGAGTGATGATTACTCACACAATGCCTATGCTAATGTTGCTGGATTTTTGGCTAAGTACACAGCTGATGACGTCAGTAAGTCAACAAGTCAACATATTTCAAAATAGTGGCAGGATGGCTACAGTATGCGACAAAAGTTATCGCAGACCTACTGTACGACAGTTGACATTAAAGCAAGGTTGCTGCTATGTAACAGCCCAAATTTCTGAAACAGGAATTTTTGGGTGACACGGCCTGGGACACGGGCGTGTCCCAGGGCGTGTCAGGTGACACGGCCTGCGACACGGGCGTGTCGCAGGGCGTGTCGAGGTTGTGTCGACGATTGGGCTTTGTCTCGACGATTTTTGCTCTCGGCGATATGTCGAGAGGAGGCACACGGCCCAGGACAAGGGCGTGTCCAAGGCCGTGTCGCATGCTCGATGATTTTTGCTCGACGATCGTCGAGTGTCGAGACGTGTGTGTGTCGAGTGTCGAGAGGTTGCACACGGCCTGTGACACGGGCGTGTCACAGGGCGTGTCAAATCAGGCGACGAACTCAGCCCGCCGAGGATTTCGACAGGGCGTGTCTTTGTGCCGTGTCTGGGCACACGGCCTGGGACACGGGCGTGTCACAGGCCGTGTGAAGTCTCGGGATGATTTGGGATTTTTTTTACCCAGGCACACGGCCACAGACACGGGCGTGTTCGAAGGCGTGTTGGTGACACGGCCCATGACACGGGCGTGTCCCATGGGCGTGTCATTGGTTTGGATAAGTCGGTTGACCACCGCTTGAGGCACACGGCCTGGCACACGGCCGTGTCCGAGGCCGTGTCGGGTCAAAATCTGTGTTTTTGGCAGAATCGTGGCCGTCCATTCCTTCAGCTGGGATCCAAGGGCTGAAGCCTCGTCCTCTTTTTCCTTAAGGGCCGAAATCAGAGAAAGACTTCTCATTTCTTTGGCCTTGAACTTTCTTCAAGTGAAGAGAGAAAGAGAGAGAGAAAGGAAGAGGAAGAGGGAAAGGGGGCTGCTGCTGGTGGTGCTGCGATTTACCGACGAGAGATCCGAAGCCAGCGTTGCAGAGGAAACGATCTTGCGAGTCTTGCAAGCTAGCTTTGAAGCCATGGAGCTGAAGCGGTCGTCAAGGGTAATGATTCTTCTTCCTAGCCATGTGAAGGCTTCTTTTTGGCATAGCTTTGTGATTTCCCCCACCAAGAGGTGGCTGATTTTGGAACTCATTGGGTGGATGCTTGACATCCCCTTTGTTGGCATATAGATCCGGAAATGGAGTACGGAATAGGCATGCTGTGTGAAGCCCATCTGGACAGGTTGGTCTGGATTGGTGATGTTGCATACGAACCGGAGAAAACTCCGTGATAAACATGTAGTGTACGGAGTCTACGGGTTATGCCTGCGAAAAGGAGTAGCAGGAAGTACTGGGGTGGTAGCCCAGGAAAATAGCCATGTGATGGTTTTGGGTCCAACCTGTGATTGAGGCACAGGAAGTACTGGTGTGACCAGGAAATGCCCTTTTGTGATGCTTGATGTCGTAGGGTGTCCACCTGTGAAGCGAATAACAGGAAGTACTGGCATGATAGCCAGGAAAGACCCCTGACATTTGTGCTTGTGCGGTGTCCACCTGTGAAGAGAGTCACAGAAGTACTGGGAAGCCCAGGAAAGACCCGCTGTTGTGCTAAGGAAATGGGTATCGAGATATGCCCAGGCTTGAATGCCAGGAACAGGATTGGTGAGACCGACCCGCGCCTTTGATATAGCCATGAGTACACTGTACTCGGAGAAGGCAAGGCGATTTGAGCAATGGGGGGTGGAGGATCCGACCTGCGCTATGTCCGTCCGATGTGAGACCAAAGGTGCGGTCTGTTGGAGTGCATAGCAAGAGTCTTTGGCCTGCACGCCATGACACAACAGGGGGCTACGGGCCATCCCGGTGTCCGAAGACTAACTCCGGCTGCACGCCATGGAGGAAATGCTCAAGAGATTTACCGTTGGGTTGTGACCCTGATACGGTGGTGGGCAAGAGGTTGCCAAAACACCAAGAATGTGCCCTGAGTGCACGGACCGTTGGGCCGGGCGGCGAACGGTTGTGATGGCTTGTGTGCGTGAAAGCACCTTTTGATGATATAGCTTGCCATACTTGTGATTTGCTATGCTTGCAGGGAAGTACCGCTGCCCCGAGAGAAGGGGTAGGGTCGTTATAATTTGGTCAGCTGAACGCTGACCGTTGCTCTTGTTTGCCACCGTTGGGTGGATTGTCCCTGTACAGGTGCTGGAGAGCCGAGCGGGACGTATAGAGGTTGATGTTCCTGCTGCAGTTGCTGCTACTGCTGCTAGCCCTCGAAGGCTATCTGTGTTTTTGTGCGTTTTCTTTTATTGTGGCCGGCCTGCGCGCCAATTTGTTTAGGCCACTGTTTGATAGCCCTGTAAGGCCTTAAGGCCAACTCTTTTGACTTGTTGTATGACTTGTTGTAAGACATTCCTATGGTATAAAATGTGGCGTTTTATGTTTGGACATTCATGAGGAGTTCAAGTTGTAGTCTAGGCTTCCGCTAGAATGATTTGTGATAGGTGCGATGCGCTACTCTGGTATCATCCTGTACCTTCACCGCCTGTTTTGTGATATATTCTGTGGGGCCCCGGCCGGACCTTCTAGAATATACCATATGAACGGATGGGGTTGTTACATTTTTGGTATCGGTTGTCTTGGTCTTTCCCTCTCGAAGTCGTGGCCGACTTCTTTTGTGGGGTGGCGAGCACGTGTTAGTGCAAACCAAAGTCTACGATGAACTCCTGAATGTCCATGATAGGAATGCATATTTGTGTGTTTGAGGAACCTGCGTGTTCTTATCTTGTGTTGTTTGCTTGGGTACGACCGTTAATGTGTGTGTCTTGTCCACCTTTAGGTGACTCGAAGTGGAGCTGGGCCGTCTGAGTCCCAGCGTTCTGATGAAAGTACGGCACCAGCCGCGGTGCCTACTCCTCCACCGTCTGCGGAACATGTGCGTTTAGTTACGGAGGCCTTATTTACCATGATCCAAGGCCAGCCCCTTAGGCAGGAGCAAGCGGCTGTGAGGCCAGAACAGGTGGCGGCAAGGCCTGAACCTGTAGTGGCTGTGGCTCCTTGAGCGGCTGAGAAGCAACTTACGCGGTTTATGAGTTTCCATCCGCCTACGTTCTCGGGAGCGGGAACGCCGACGCAGGCTGAGGATTGGCTATCGCGCGTTAAGCGAGTGATGACGGCGATAGGAACGACGGAGCATCAGAAAGTTACTTTAGTTACCTTCTTGCTTGAAGGAGAAGCGCGTTTGTGGTGGGATGAGATGGAGTTGCATCATTTGGCGGGTCGTCCGTTAACCCAAGTATCGATGGAAGAATTCTCCAGGCTCTTCCTCGCGAAGCACCTTCCTGCGGCTCAGCGGATAGCCATGGAAAATGAGTTCCAAAGGTTAACCCAAGGCGATGGCAGTGTTGACGCATACCTACATGAATTTACTCGCTTGGGGCGGTATGCGGGTTCTATCTTTGCTGATGAACAGAGGAAGACTAATCGGTTTTATGAAGGACTGTGGGACGAGCTGAGGTTCCTTGTGTCCAGTTCTGTGAATCAAGGTTTCCAAGCATTGGTTGACACCGCGACCGCGTTGGAAAAAGATATGAAAATGGTGCAAGGGAAGAGAGCTTTGGCTGTGACGCAACCGGAGTGGAAGGCGCCCCGCTCTGGGAAACCATTTTATAAGAAGAGATGGGGCAAGAAGTCCAAGCCTAGTGGACAAGCTCCTTCATCCGTTGCAACGGGAGCAACGTCAGGAGCTACCTCCAAGCCAGATACTCGGGTCTGCTTCAATTGTGGCCGCATGGGGCATATTGCGCGAGATTGTCGGATGCCGCCAAAGAGTGAAAAGAAGGCGGGAGCATCTTATGCGGAAAAAGGAAAGGCGGTGGTGGATTCCTCTGCCTCGCAGGCGCAACCCCGGGTCTACAATCTTGGCCTGCAAGAGGCCATCAAGCAGAGTGACGTGGTCACAGGTATGAGTTAGTTTTGCATATGCTTTTGGTTGTATGCTTTGCTTAGTACCCCTATGTTTGCGATTTGTATGTGTGACATGGTTGTCATTGGCTTTGTTATGATTTGGGACACGCTGGCGCGAACACTGTTTGATACAGGTGCATCGCATTCTTTTCTGTCTAGTGAGTTTATGACGCGGCTTGGGATACCCAGTCGTGTAAAGACAGATAGCGTCAGAGTGGTGTTGCCGAATGGCTGTTGGATGCTTGCGGATCAAGCTTGCGATGTGGCAGTTCAATTAGGAAGTCGGGAGTTTTGTTTATCTGCATTTGTTTTGCAAATATCGGAATTCGACGTGATTTTTGGGATGGATTGGCTTGCGGAGCAGCATGCTATGATTGATTGCCAGTCCAAAGAGATCACATTGGGCCAGAATACCGAATAGGAGACAAAGTTCGCGGGTATGCGAGGAGTGGGCGGGACATTGATGTCTGCACTCCAGGTAGTCAAGGCTGTTCGGAAGGGTGCGGAGTGTTACTTTGCACTACTTCAGGCTGTTGAGCCTAAGGCCAGTTTGTGCGAGGTTCCGGTTGTGGCACAATATACAGATGTGTTTCACACTGATCTCCCTGGGCTACCACCCCAGCGGGAGATTGACTTCACGATCGAGTTGGTGCCAGGTGCGAAACCTGTGGCCCGCTCGCCATATCGTATTGCGCCAAAAGAGATGGCTGAATTGAAGGTTCAACTCCAAGAAATGTTGGAGCAAGGTTATATACGCCCAAGTATGTCACCTTGGAGCGCGCCTGTGCTTTTTGTAAAGAAGAAAGACGGTGGGTTGCGGTTGTGTATCGATTACCGTGAACTGAATAAGCTGACCGAGAAGAATAAGTATCCGATACCCCGGATTGATGAGTTGTTCGATCAGCTGGTGGGATCGACCGTCTATTCGAAGTTGGACCTGAAGTCTGGTTATTACCAGTTACGAATTCGGGAAGGTGACATTCCCAAAACCGCATTTGGAACGCGTTATGGGCACTATGAGTTCACAGTCATGCAATTTGGACTGTGCAATGCGCCCTCGGTGTTTATGGATCTAATGCACCGTATTTTTCGCGAGTCCCTGGATCTGTTTGTGATAGTGTTCATTGATGACATCCTGGTGTACTCGAAGTCCAAAGCTGAACATGAGATTCACTTGCGGTTGGTGCTGAACACGTTTAGGCAAAATCAGCTCTATGCCAAGTTCTCGAAGTGCGAGTATTGGCTATCGTTAGTGGCATTTTTGGGCCATGTGGTGAGTGGAGCGGGCATTGCAATGGATCCAGCGAAGATAAGGGCCATACAGGAGTGGCCAATGTTGTCTTCCGTGGCCGAGGTCAGCAGTTTTCTTGGACTTGCGGGCTACTATAGAAGGTTTGTGGAAAACTTCTCGCGGATCGCTTTGCCGCTAACCACACTGACGCGAAAAGATCAAAAGTTCGTTTGGACGCCAAAGTGCGCACGAGCTTTTGAAGAGCTGAAGATTCGATTGACCACGGCGCCGGTGTTGTCTTCGCCACGTGGAACCGACGGATTTGTAATTTATAGTGATGCATCAGGGAGCGGCTTAGGCTGCGTTCTTCTGCAGAGCGGAAAGGTGATTGCTTATGGCTCACGCCAGCTGAAGGTGCACGAGAGAAATTATCCCGTCCATGATTTGGAACTAGCGGCGGTGATTTTTGCACTCAAGTTGTGGCGACACTAACTTTATGGCGTGAAGGTGGAGATCTATACCGATCATAAGAGCCTAAAGTATCTTTTAGAGCAGAAAGACTTGAACATGCGACAACGAAGGTGGTTGGAGTTCCTTGGGGACTACACTTTCGAGATTCACTATACACCGGGGAAGGGGAATGTTGTTGCGGATGCCTTGAGTCGGCGGATTCCGGCTAGAGCGAATTGGTTACAAAGGCATGATAAATGCCTTATCCAGGAGTTGGAGGCGTTAGAGATCTATTGTGTTGACAAGAATTCCATTGCCACTGCATGTTTGAACTGGATCGAGGTGCAATGTGACCTTGCGGACCGAGTTCGACGGGCAACGGAGTTGGATGAAGATCTCTTACACTATGTGAATGAAGGGCCAGAGGGCAAATTCACCTGGATTGACGGTCTTGTACGGAAAGAGGGTCGTTTGTGCGTCCCAAATGTGGGGAAGTTGAGGGAAGAACTGATGTATGAAGCGCATTATACAAAGTATTCCATTCACCCCGGGAGCACAAAGATGTTCAACGATATGAAGAAGCTATTCTGGTGGCCAGGGCTCAAGAAGGATGTTGCCCTTTATGTAGCCAAATGTCAAACATGTGCGATGGTGAAGGCGGAATGCCAAAAGCCGGGCGGTTATTTGAAGTCACTACCAATCCCAGAGTGGAAATTTGATGATATTTCCATGGATTTTGTGCACGGGTTGCCAAGATCGCAGCGAGGAAATGATTCCATTTGGGTGATTGTTGATCGGCTAACGAAAGTAGCACATTTTCTCCCGAACAGGCGGGATGATTCAGTTGAAAGTTTGGCAAAGTTGTATATTGACCAGATTGTGCGGCTTCACGGTGTTCCTCGGAGCATCGTAAGTGATCGAGATGGGCGATTCACGTCAAATGATTGGAGGCTAGTTCACCGACTGTTGAGCACGAAGTTGACTTTCAGTACGGCCTTTCATCCCCAAACGGATGGCCAAACTGAACGTACCAACAGAACAATGGAGGACATGCTCCGAATGTGCGCCCTTGACTTCGGAAAGAGATGGGAAGATCATCTCTATATGGTCGAGTTTGCTTATAATAACAGCTACCAGGCGAGCATTGGGATGGCACCATATGAAGCTTTATATGGAAGAAAGTGTCGTACTCCCTTGGCTTGGATAGAAGCGGGCGAGGCTCGGGTTGTTAAACCAAATGAGGTTGAGGAAGCAAACTCAACCATACGGACGATTTGAGAGCGATTGCTGATTGCTCAAGATCGACAAGCGAAGTACTACAACGCCAAGCACCGGAACGTGGAATTTGCGGTTGGCGATTGGGTCTACTTGAAGATCAAGCCATTCAAAGGTGTCTCCAGGATTCGACGATTGAAAAAGTTGAGTCCAAGATATTTGGGTCCTTTTGAAGTGGTTGAGCGAGTTGGCGAAGCGGCTTATCGGCTAGCTCTGTCAGCAGACTTGGGTGGGTTGCATGATGTCTTTCACATCTCGGTGCTTCGAAAGGCCGTGAAAGATCTAGCTCAAGTGATCGTGGATGATCGTGTGCCGGTGGAGTATGGGCTAACAACGAGAGTTATACCCATTCAAATCGAAGATCGAGCCGAGAAACAATTGCGGAACAAGACGGTCAGCATGGTGAAAGTCCGATGGGACAATTGTGGCCGTGAAGAACTGACATGGGAGCGCGAGCAGACCATGCGAGAAGAGTTCCCTGAGCTGTTTTTTTGTAATCTATAGCGAGAATGTTGTAACATAAAATTTGATATGTTGTCACAATTTTCTTGCTGTTTTCTGTTGCTTTCCTGTCTCTGAATTTCGAGGACGAAATTTCTTGTTAGGAGGGGAGGATTGTAACAGCCCAAATTTCTGAAACAGGAATTTTTGGGTGACACGGCCTGGGACACGGGCGTGTCCCAGGGCGTGTCAGGTGACACGGCCTGCGACACGGGCGTGTCGCAGGGCGTGTCGAGGTTGTGTCGACGATTGGGCTTTGTCTCGACGATTTTTTCTCTCGGCGATATGTCGAGAGAAGGCACACGGCCCAGGACACGGGCGTGTCCAAGGCCGTGTCGCATGCTCGACGATTTTTGCTCGACGATCGTCGAGTGTCGAGACGTGTGTGTGTCGAGTGTCGAGAGGTTGCACACGGCCTGTGACACGGGCGTGTCACAGGGAGTGTCAAATCAGGCGACGAACTCAGCCCGCCGAGGATTTCGACAGGGCGTGTCTTTGTGCAGTGTCTGGGCACACGGCCTGGGACACGGGCGTGTCACAGGCCGTGTGAAGTCTCGGGATGATTTGGGATTTTTTTCACCCAGGCACACGGCCACAGACACGGGCGTGTTCGAAGGCGTGTTGGTGACACGGCCCATGACACGGGCGTGTCCCATGGGCATGTCACTGGTTTGGATAAGTCGGTTGACCACCGCTTGAGGCACACGGCCGGGCACACGGCCGTGTCCGAGGCCGTGTCGGGTCAAAATCTGTGTTTTTGGCAGAATCGTGGCCGTCCATTCCTTCAGCTGGGATCCAAGGGATGAAGCCTCTTCCTCTTTTTCCTTAAGGGCCGAAATCAGAGAAAGACTTCTCATTTCTTTGGCCTTAAACTTTCTTCAAGTGAAGAGAGAAAGAGAGAGAGAGAAAGGAAGAGGAAGAGGGAAAGGGGGCTGCTGCTGGTGGTGCTGCGATTTACCGACGAGAGATCCGAAGCAAGCATTGTAGAGGAAACGATCTTGCGAGTCTTGCAAGCTAGCTTTGAAGCCATGGCGCCGAAGCGGTCGTCAAGGGTAACGATTCTTCTTCCTAGCCATGTGAAGGCTTCTTTTTGGCATAGCTTTGTGATTTCCCCCACCAAGAGGTGGCTGATTTTGGAACTCATTGGGTGGATGCTTGACATCCCCTTTGTTGGCATATAGATCCAGAAATGGAGTACGGAATAGGCATGCTGTGTGAAGCCCATCTGGACAGGTTGGTCTGGATTGGTGTTGTTGCATACGAACCGGAGAAAACTCTGTGATAAATGTGTAGTGTACGGAGTCTACGGGTTATGCCTGCGAAAAGGAGTAGCAGGAAGTACTGGGGTGGTAGCCCAGGAAAATAGCCATGTGATGGTTTTGGGTCCAACCTGTGATTGAGGCACAGGAAGTACTGGTGTGACCAGGAAATTCCCTTTTGTGATGCTTGATGTCGTAGGGTGTCCACCTGTGAAGCGAATAACAGGAAGTACTGGCATGATAGCCAGGAAAGACCCCTGACATTTGTGCTTGTGCGGTGTCCACCTGTGAAGAGAGTCACAGAAGTACTGGGAAGCCCAGGAAAGACCCGGTGTTGTGCTAAGGAAATGGGTATCGAGATATGCCCAGGATTGAATGCCAGGAACAGGATTGGTGAGACCGACCCGCGCCTTTGATATAGCCATGAGTACACTGTACTCGGAGAAGGCAAGGCGATTTGAGCAATGGGGGGTGGAGGATCCGACCTGCGCTATGTCCGTCCGATGTGAGACCAAAGGTGCGGTCTGTTGGAGCGCATAGCAATAGTCTTCGGCCTGCGCTCCATGACACAACGGGGGGCTACGGGCCATCCCGGTGTCCGAAGACTAACTCCGGCTGCACGCCATGGAGGAAATGCTCAAGAGATTTACCGTTGGGTTGTGACCCTGATACGGTGGTGGGAAAGAGGTTGCCAAAATACCAAGAATGTGCCCTGAGTGCACGGACCGTTGGGCCGGGCGGCGAACGGTTGTGATGGCTTGTGTGTGTGAAAGCACCTTTTGATGATATAGCTTGCCATACTTGTGATTTGCTATGCTTGCAGGGAAGTACCGCTGCCCCGAGAGAAGGGGTAGGGTCGTTATAATTTGGTCAGCTGAACGCTGACCGTTGCTCTTATTTGCCACCGTTGGGTGGATTGTCCCTGTACAGGTGCTGGAGAGCCGAGCGGGACGCATAGAGGTTGATGTTCCTGCTGCTGTTGCTGCTACTGCTGCTAGCCCTCGAAGGCTATCTGTGTTTTTGTGCGTTTTCTTTTATTGTGGCCGGCCTGCCCGCCAATTTGTTTAGGCCACTGTTTGATAGCCCTGTAAGGCCTTAAGGCCAACTCTTTTGACTTGTTGTATTACTTGTTGTAAGACATTCCTATGGTATAAAATGTGGCGTTTTATGTTTGGACATTCATGAGGAGTTCAAGTTGTAGTCTAGGCTTCCGCTAGAATGATTTGTGATAGGTGCGATGCGCTACTCTGGTATCATCCTGTACCTTCACCGCCTGTTTTGTGATATATACTGTGGGGCCCCGACCGGACCTTCTAAAATATATCATATGAACGGATGGGGTTGTTACATGCTAGACATTAAATGTGTGGGGCCCACAGCTCAAGAGCCGTTGCGTCAAAATCAATAAAAGGAAAAAAGTAGTGCTGAGGAAGAGAGCTTTTATAAAAAGCAATTAGACAGTTCTTCTTCTCCACCATTGTTGTTGTGCTGAAGAACAGGAAGCTCAAGTCAGTAAGACGAAGAGCAAGTTAGTTGTTGATAATAACATCATCAACAGCAAGATAGCTGGTGTGATCTTCATCTACACCAACAAGCAAGTCCATAGTATTTCTCTTACGAAAGTGGAAGCAGCCAAGGGCCAACCCTTGCTGCAAGTTCTTCACAGTTCCAGTTGTACAAGCATCCTGCAGATCTTAATGTGGAAGCTGTGAAGAGAAGAAGCGTGAATAAGTAGATATCTGAAAGAAGACTTAGGGGACTATTCCTCAGGAGTCAAAGTCAGGGCAGAATCACCTCAGGACCGGAAAGAAATAAAAGGCAGAGCTATCTTAGTCTATAAAGTTAGAGCTGAGATTTTCTCAGCTCAGGTAGCAACAATTAGTTGTAGTAACTGTACTGACCTGTAGTAAAAATCCCTGCTGTTGTGAAGTAGTTGTTACAACTGAGCTTCATGCCCAGTTCAGAAAGAGGCAGAACATTGCTCTGCAAGTCACTTCCTGCTCAAGTAATACTTATTGTTGTGAAAGTAGTTAGTACTAAGTACTTGTTAGTTCAGTGAAGGTAGACTCAGGATATAAATTCCTGTAGTCATTGTTGGGCTGAGTTTATCTCAGTCAAGAAGCTTGACATAGGGAAACATCTCTTGTGTCAAGAATATCCACCAACCCACCTCTATCCTGTAGGATCCAAATGTGGATCTGAGCTGTAGGGCTTAATTGTCTGAGGTAGGAGAGTGTTGCTCTCTGAGTGTAGGGTCTTTGTGCTTGAGGTAGATGACAAGTTTTTCACTGAGTTGTAGGTGTCTGGAGGGGCATTGAGGTAGGTACCTAAAAGGGTACTGAGCTGTAGGAGTGTTGCAGCACTATGAAAGTAGGGCCTTGTACCTGGAGTTATAGGGTTGAAAAGTCTGAGTTGTAGGCCTTAGTGATAAGGCTGAGGTAGGTGGCTTGAGGGTCAGTGACTGTAGGAGCACTGCAGAGCTTTGAGGTAGGATCCCTTATGGATCTGAGGTAGGGCTGTCCTCCCAGCCTGAGTGTAGGGCTTAACAACCTGAGGTAGGTGGTGTGCTGACCACTGAGTTGTAGGCTCTTGTGGATGAGAAGTAAGTCTTGGAGTAGGTTTACAGATCCTGAGGGATCTGAGGTGTAAGCCCTTTGGAGCATGTTTTGGAGGAGTTTGTGCCATGTCTAACATAAGTTAGAAAGATGGGAAGCAAAGTGGATGTACCCATTTGGGGAACCACTATAAATAACTGTGTGCTTTTCTGTGTTATTTTCTTTGTGTAGGTGTGTACATCTTGAAAGCATAAAACAACTAAAAGCTAAAGCCCTTAAAGAAGAAACATAAAGGAACTCAAAAAGAGACCAATAACCCATTCACCCCCCCAGGTGATTTAGCTATCCTTCAAAACAAAGACTTTCAAGTGGTATCAGAGGGTGGTTTTTCAAAAAGGACTTAACAGTCTGAGTAGTCCTCAAAGGATAACTAAAAGGGTTATACTTGTGGGTTCAAAAGAGAACCACAAGGAATGGAGCTCCAAGGCTTTTACAGAAGAAGTTCCTGCCAGGGTCAGCCTAGTCAAGATCAGGTACAACCTCTGTCTAGTTGCACAGGTCATGAGACCAGTTCAGATTCTGATGCATCCTCATCTAGTGATGAAGATGGCTCTGAATCTGAGATATATGTCAATCAATTGATTGACAAGTTTGGTCAAATTTTGGATGCTTTGAGAAAAAGTAAGATGTTGGCCAAGATGCAGGCAGACGAGATTATCTCTCTTGAGCTAGTTGCTCCCCAGCAGTCTGAGATAGCATCCTTCCTGGATCAGAAAATGAGGGAAGTGAGCCAACTGAATACCATCTCAATCATCCAAATTGAGACCATAAGACAGAAGAACAAGATCATTTTGAATCTTGAAGAAAAACTCCTAAAGGAGAGATTGGTTGTGGCTGAATTCAGCAAGCCTAAGTTGTGTTGCCTTTGATAAATTCCTTCTCCTCCAAACAGTGTAAGAATGAGTTAGCAGTCAAGTAAAGAACAAGAGTTGACCTTTCCAAAGGGAAAGGAAAAGCTCCTGTAGTGCCACAGTCAACCTTTCATAAGATAATCCTCCCTTCTCATAGGTATGATCAAGGTTGCATGCATGGTCACTGGGAGAATGAGAATCTTTCTTGTAAGAGTATAAATGTTTCTTACAATGAAAGAAGAAAGGGTAGGGGAATGAGTGCCTTTAAGGCTCCCCATAAAAAGTACAAATGACCCATGCTGGGCCATTTATATTTGGCACCTCATCCCCAACTCACAAGGGAAAGGCAGTGGATTTTACTCAAGCCCATCCAGCAAGGACTCAAACTAAGGGTCAGTCTACTAGTAAGCCTAACTTGGCTTGTTCTGATGATATAAACAACTTGTCTTCTGCAAAAAAATAACTGTAAATACCATTGAGGACAATCAAATAAAGTCTGTTGGAAGAATGACCTTCAGTCAGATGCTTGCTGAAAGAAACCTGAAGAAAGTTACTGCTCCTGTTCCTTCTATTCAGTCAGAAGTTAACCACACTACAAGACCTGCACAAAAAAGAAGATATAATATTCATGAGTGTTGATGTTGTGGTAAGGTGATGCATTTTAACTAGATTGCTAGCACAATCCTTTTGTTTCTAGAGCAAAAGTTAGCCTACCTGTCAGAAATGCTGCAGGTAGGCAAGTTAGATTTCAGAATAATCAGACCCTAGGACCCAATACCAACGTAAGATAATTTTGTTTTGCAGGTTAGTCTAAGTGTCCATCCCCTATGTGGCACTTGGACAGAAGATGTTCTAGAACTTGTACTGGAATAAGGAAGTTATCCTATGGTTCATACTCCAAGGATAAGGATGTTGTGTGCATTCATAAAGAAGGATAAGGTGCACAAGTCTTGGACAAAGACCAGCAGGATCTAGCCAGCAAGACTATCTGGTTAGACTAAGCTTTGTTGCCACACCAGCAAACTAGGAAAAGAACAAGTAGGGTGTACTCATCACTGAGAAAAATCACTAGGAGCAGCTCCTTTGTGTGCAGCAAGGAAGAGGCACATTGTGCTCAGCTGATCAGACTCACTATATTGAATGGTCAAACTGTCAAGTGATATCATCAACTGAAATGATGATTGATAGTCATAAGGACAGGATCTGTGCAAATGCTGATGGGCAGGTTGTTCATTCATGGATGCTGGACAAGCTTGAATCTTACCCAAAGTCCCCCCAGCACAGAATAAATCTGCATTACTGCTGAGGATCAGCTTATCCCCATGGATATTACAGAGGATGAGAGGGAAACTACCCTGGTGATGGCACCTACTGGAGGATGGCAAGACAATCAGTTTACTAGAACAGCTGGATTGCTCCAGCTATTATTGATACAAGTCAACGCATTCCTATGGGAAAAGTAGTGTAAATAAAGACTTGGTATCAAAATAAGAGGATGGTATCAAGTGGTTTTAAATACCAGCAGCTGCAGGAGAAGAGAAAGTTGGTAGATGAACCAGAGGTATCATCAGTAATTAGCTAGGGGGAGAAGAGAATCACAGCAGACCAGCTACTCCCTGAATATTCAGAAACCAAGAAGGGATTGATCAAGTGGTGGTCAAGTGGGAAGATCAATGTAATGATCAAAATTGTACTCAGTTTGCTGAACACTCTTGTGTTGTTGATCAGAAAGCTAAAACCAAAGACAAGTTTGTTGGTAGAGATAAAGAGAAGATCTGGTTTAGGAAGAAGTGACCATGGTGCAAGAGAACTGCTGTGATTAACTAATGTGAATCTAGCCACATCTCCAGAACCATAACCTCCAGGTAGATAAGTCCTTGATATGACATCAAGACTATAAAGACCATCAAGTGGTATCCAGACTGGCATAGACTAGAATGTCTACCAGGAATCTGACAAAGGACGCCTCAGTTGAGGGGGAGCAGGCAGCTGCTGCAGTAGATCAGCTATCACAATTGCTGATCATGTAATCTTAAGGATAATGCACAAACCAAGGGGGAGATTATAAGAAGAGGAACAACTGGCAGCTAGCTCAAGTGGATCCATGGTTCACTCAAAAGTCAAGGGACTGCAATAATATGTTGTATCAAGGATATCACCACAAGTGGATACTGATTCTATAGATACAACATCAGCAAGTGGAACTATGTGTACATCAAGTTCAAGTGATGCAGCGTTGTGTTGTTTCAATGCATCAACACAAAAGGTATGACTCATAATCTAGTAGATTGATCTCTAGGATAATTTTCTTAGTGTTATCAACATAGGACTTTGACTAGGACCAAGATATAATCTCTCTCATGATCCTTTCTCCTCCCTCAATAGATATACCTATTGAAGAAGATAAAAAAAGGGATATATGTGGCAATACATAAGGATATTGGAGATATTGAAGCATTACTTGACATGACTAGGTCATATTGAGTCGGTTCATATTACTAGAAAAGATTCTAGTAGTATGAGAAATGCAATGCCTGACAAAATGTTGGGCCATGATTGTGTTAGTGCATATTTTGAGGTAAGTGCTTCTAGTGGTGCACCATTTAAATATTAAGTGGTATAAAGGAGAGTGCATATTACTTGAGCAATTGCTTAAGTAGTATGAGGATGTATTGACATAACCTATTGAGTCAATACAATTAATGAAGCACATTGAATCAATATAGCATAAGATAGCAGTTGTAGCAGATTTTAATCTATAGCTACATGAAATTATTTTGCCTTTTATGGTAATGCCTCTTAGTATTGCTGAGTGTTCTGTCTTCTTCAAATAGGGGGAGATTGTTGGGTCCATTGCCCACAATGTTCCCTAAAGTGGATTTGAAGAGGCATCACCATCAACACTAAGAGCATAGTTGCATTTGATGTTGTTTAAGCTCATCTTGTGCAAGATGTTCCATGAAACAAGTCTAGACAGATTGTTTAAGTGAAGTGATAGGTGGTCATCAGGTAGAAAGGTGGATACCAAGAAAAGATTCTAGAAAGTCAGGAATTTGCCTAAGTCCACAGGCGTTGAGTGAGGTAAGCTCACTCAACGCGAGAAGTCAAGGAGTTGTTGAAATTGTAGCAAAGTCCACAGGAGTTAAGTGAAGCAAGCTCACTCAACGCCAGAGGTAAGAAATAATGCTGATAATCCAAAAATATGGCTAGGTAGATTGGCGTTGACTGATGAATACATACTCAACGCCATAGAGCAAAAAGACTGTAAGTTGAACATAGTCGAACTTTGTTCAAAATTCGTCGAACTAAGTTTAGAGTTTGTTGAGCTGAGCTCACCATTTGTCGAGCTAATATCAGAGTTTGAGATTCTGAGTTCGTCAAGCTCAGTTCATAATTCGCCGAACTTAGTTCAGAGTTCGTCGAGCTCAGTTTAACATTTGTCGAACTCAATTCACACTAAGGCAGGCTGACTCAGTCAATGGCTAAAGTTAAGAGGAAGATTTTGTCTAAGGCATAACCGCTGAGACAAGTTCTAGTCTCAGCATAACTGCTGAGATAATTGTTAGTCTCAGCATAATCACTGAGACAAGTGTTTGTCTTAGCAGAGAATAAGAAAGCACTGAGACAGTCAAGCCAGTGTTTTTAAACATAGAAAATTAGCTAAGGAAAAAAGCGTTGAGTAAGACATGCTCACTCAACGCTCTCAACGCTTAAGATGCTATAGTGGCAAATAATTGGCTAAGGCAAAAGGCGTAGAGTGAGGCCTGCTCACTCAACGCTCTCAACGCCTAGGTTGCTGCAGAGGCAGAAAATTGGCTAAGGCAAAAAGGTTGAGTGAGGCATGCTCACTCAATGCTCTCAACGCATAAGATGCTGCAGAGGCATAAAATTGGCTAAGGAAAAAAGCGTTGAGTGAGGCATGCTCACTCAACGCTCTCAACGCTAGAGAAGCAGGAAGATTTTGGCTAAGGCAAATGACATTGAGTGAGGCTTGTTCACTAAACCCTCTCAACGCCTAGATAGACAGAATTCTATCTAAGTGTTTTGGCGTTGAGTGATGATTACTCAGTCAATGCGTACACTAATGTTGCTTGATTTTTGGCTAAGTCCACAGTTGATGACATCAGCAAGTCAACATATTTCAAATTAGTGACGGGATGAATACAGTATGCGACAAATGCTATCACAGACCTTCTGTAAGACATTTGGCATTAAAGCAAGGTTACTGCTGGATATTAAATTTGCGGGGCCCACTGATTAAGTGTCGTTGTATCAAAATCAATAAAAGAAAAAAGGCATACTGAGGAAGAGAGCTTTTGGAAAAAAAAAATCAGGCAGTTCTTCTTCTCCACCATTGTTGTTGTACTGAAGAACAGGAAGCTCAAACCTGCAAGACGAAGAGCAAGTTAGTTGTTGATATCAACATCGTCAACAGCAAGATAGCTGGTGTGATCTTCATCTGCACCAGCAAGAAAGTCCAGAATATTTCTCTAAAGAAAGAGGAAGCAACCAAGTTCCGACCATTGCTGTAAATTCTTCACAGTTCCAGCTGTACAAGCATAATGAAGTCTTAATCTGGAAGCTATGAAGAGAAGAAGCTTGAAGAAGCGGAGATCTGAAAGAAGACTCAGGGGACTACTCCTCAGGAGTAAAAGCCAGGGTTGAATCACCTCAGCCCAGGAAAGAAAGAAAAGGCAGAGCTATCTTAGTCTGTAAAGTTATAGCTAAGATTTTCTCAGCTCAGGTAGCAACAATTAGCTGTAGTAACTTCACTGACCAGCAGGAAAATACCATGGTGTTGTGAAGTAGTTGTTAGGACTGAGCTTCGGGCCCCATTTAGAAAGAGGCAGAACATTACTCTGCAAGTCACTTCCAGCTCAAGTAAATACTTGTTGTTGTAGAAGTAGTTAGGACTAAGTACTTCATAGTTCAGTGAAGGTATACTCAGGAAATAAATTCTTGTAGTCATTGTTGGGCTGAGTTTATCTCAATCAATAAGCTTGACACTGAGAAACATCTCTTGTCTCAAGAATATCCACCAACCCACCTTCATCCTGCAGGATCCAAGTGTGGATCTGAGTTATAGGGGTTAATTGCCTGGGGTAGGAGAGTGCTGCTCTCTGAGTGTAGGGTCTTTATGCCTGAGGTAGGCGACAAGTTTGTCAATGAGCTGTATATGCCTGGAGGGGTACTGAGGTAGGTACCTGGAAGGGTACTGAGTTGTAGCAGTGGTGTAACACTATGAGAGTGGGGTCTTATGCCTGAAGTTGTAGGGCTGAAAGGCCTGAGCTGTAGGCCTTAAAGATAAGGCTGAGATAGGTGGCTTGAGGGTCACCGAGTGTAGGAGTATTGCAAAGCTCTGAGGTAGGATCCCATGTGGATTTGAGGTAGGGCTGTCCTCCCACCCCGTATGTAGGGCTTAACAGCCTGAGGTATGTGGTCTGCTGACCACTGAGTTGTAGGTCCTTGTGTCTGAGATGTAAGTCTTGGAGGAGACTTAAAGATCCTGAGAGATCTGAGGTGTAATCTCTTTGAAGCAAGTTTAGAGAAGTTTGTGCCTTGTATAACATAAGTTGGAAAGGTGGGAGGGAAACTGGATGTACCCTTTTGAGGAACCACTATAAATCATTATGTCCTTTTCTATTTTGTTTTCTTTATACAGGTTGTGTACATCTTGAAAGCATAAAACAACTAAAAGCTAAAGCTCTTAAAGAAGAGACAAAAAAGAACTCAGAAATAGACCAATAACTTATTCACCCCCCCCCCCTAGGTGATTTAGATATCCTTGGAAATAAAGACTTTAAAGTGGTATCATAGGGTGTTTTCTCAAAAAGGACTTAACAGTCTGAGTAGACCTCAAAGGATATCTAATAGGGTTATACTTGTGGGTTTAAAAGAGAACCACAAGGAATGGAGCTCCAAGACTATAGAAAGGAATACTTTGAGACCTAGAAAGAAGGGGTCAAGCAAATCATGGAAGCCTCTGATCCTAGGGTCCTTGCAACAGTTCAAGAAGGACCTTTCATCACCATAAAGGCCTCTGTCTTAGATGCAGAAGTCTAAACTCCAAAGAGTTATGCAGAAATGACTGAAGATGAAATCATCTTAGTGACTATGGACAAGAATGCACTACACATCATGATAATTGTCATGGATGACTCAACCCTCATGAGAGTAGTTCACTATCAGACAGCCAAAGAAATGTGGGACTCACTGACTGCCTATAAGGAAGGGGCAGAGGAGAAAAGAGATGACAACAATGTTAGTCTATCAAATAATGAATCATAGCCTGGAGAAGAAAAGGAAGCCTTTATTGGGCTACTTGTTGTTGTTGCAGACAAAGATGAAGACCATCCAGATACCAGGATAGAGATCAGGTCCCCTCTATCACACCCAGAAAGTGATACTGAGGTGGATGAAGATATCAGTGGTTGCTGTGAAGGGATGGCTTTGATAGAAGAAGAATCCTGGCAGGATCAGCCTGGTCAAGATCAGGTACAACCTCTATCTAGTTGCTTAGGTCTTGAGAACAGTCCAGATTCTGATGTATCATCATCTAGTGATGAAGATGGCTCTGAATCTGAGGTAGATGTCAATCAATTGATTGACAAGTATGGTAAAATTTTGGTTGTTTTGAGAAAAAGCAAGATGTTGGCCAAGATGCAGGCTAAAGAGATTATCTCTCTTCAGCTGGTTGCTGCCCAGTAGTATGAGACATCATCCTTGCTGGATCAGAAAATGAGGGATGTCAGCCAACTGAATGTCATCTCAATCATCCAAATTGAGACCATAAGCCAGAAGAACAAGATCATTTTGAATCTTGAAGAAAAACTCCAAAAGGAGAGATTGGTTGTGGCTGAATTCAGCAAGCCTAAGGCTGTGTTGCATTTGATAAATTCCTTCTCCTCTCAAAAGGGTAAGAAGGAGTTAGCAGTCAAGGAAAGAACACGAGTTGACCTTTTCAAAGGGAAAGACAAATCTCCTGTAGTGTCACAGTCAACCTTTCACAAGGTAATCCTCCCTTCTCATAGGTATGATCAAGGTTGCATGCATGGTCACTGGGAGAATGAGAATCTTTCTTGTAAGAATACAAATGTTTCTTACAATGAAATAAGAAAGGGTAGGGGAATGAGTGCCTTTAAGGCTCCCCATGAAAAAGTACAAATGGCCCATGCTGGACCATTTATATTTGGTGCCTCAGCCCCAACTCACAAGGGAAAGGCAGTGGATTTTACTCAAGCCCATCCAGCAAGGACTCAGACTAAGGGTCAGTCCACCAGTAAGCCTAACTATTCTTATTCTGATGATATAAATAGCTTGTCTTCTGCAAAGAAGATGGCTGTAAATATCATTCAGGACAATCAAAGAAAGCATGCTATAAGAATGACCTTTAGTTAGATCCTTGCTGAAAGGAACCTGAAGAATGTTGCTCCTCCTCTTCATTTTGTTCAGTCAGCAGTTAACCACACTATAAGACCTGCACAGAAAAGGAGATATAATATTCATGAGTGTTGGTGTTATGGTAAGGTGGAGCACTTTGCCCTAGATTGTTGGCATAATCCTTCTGTGTATATAGCAATAGTTAGCCTACCTGTCAGAAATGCTGCAGGTAGGCAAGTCAGATTTAAGACTAATCAGAACCTAGGACCCAAAAACTATTAGGGTCCTAATGTAAGATAATTTTGTTTTGCAGGTTAGTCTAAGTGCCCATTCCCCATGTGGCACTTGGACAAAAGATGTTCCATAACTTGGACTGAAACAAGAAAGTTATCCTATGATTCATACCCCAAGGATAAGGATGTTGTATGCATTCCTAAGGACATGATATGTGCAAATCACTAGGAGCAGCTCCTCTATAAGCAGCAAGGAAGAGGCACACTGTGCTCAACTGATCAAACTAACTATACAGAAGGGTCAAACTATCAAGTGATATCATCAACTGAAATGATGACTGACAGTCATAAGGACAGGATCTGTGCAAATATTGATGGGGAGCTTGTTCAGTCAAGTTTGCTGGACAAGCTTGAATCTTACCCAAAGCTACCCCGGCACAGAATAGATTAGCATTACGACTGAGGATCAGCTTGTCCCCATGGACATTACAGAGGTTGAGAGGGAAACTACCCAGGTGATGGCACCTGCTAGAGGATGGCAAGCCAGTCAGTTTACTAGAATAGCTGGATTGCTCCAACTATTGTTGATACAAGTCAACACATTCCTGTGGGAAAAGTAGTGTAAATAAAGGCTTGGTATCAAAATAAGAGGATGGTATCAAGTGGTTTTAAAGACCAGCATTTGCAGGAGAAGAGAAAGCTGACAGCTGCACCAGAGGTATCATGAAAATTTAGCTAGGGGGAGAAGAGAATCACAATAGACCAGCTACTCCCTGAATATTCAGAAACCAAGAAGGGATTGATCAAGTGGTGATCAAGTTGTGAGATCAATGTAATAATCAAAATTGTACTCAGTGGGCTGAACACTCTTGTGCTGCTGATCAAAAAGCTAAAGCCAAAGGCAAGTCTGTTGCTAAAGACAAGGAGAAGATCTAGCTCAGCAAGAAGTGATCATGGTGCAAGGGAGCTGTTGTGATTAACTAATGTGAATCCAGCTACAGCTTCAGAACCATAACCTCCAGGTAGATAAGTCCTTGATATGACACCAAGAATATAAAGACCATCAAATGGTATCTAGACTGGCATAGACTAGAATGTCTACTAGGAATCTGACAAATGATGGCTCAGTTGAGGCGGAGCAGACAGCTGCTGCAGTAGATCAGCTATCACAACTACTGATTAGTTTATCTAAAGGACAATGCACAGACCAAGGGGGAGATTATAAGATGAGGAACAACTGGCAGCCAGCTCAAGTGGATCCATGGTTCACTCATAAGACAAGGGACTACAATAATGTGGTATATCAATGATATTACCATAAGTTGATGCTAATTCTGTAAATATAACTTCAGCAAGTGGAACTATGTGTACAACAAATTCAAGTGATGCAGTGTTGTGTTGTTTCAATGCATCAACACAAAAGGTATGATCCCTAATCTAGTAGATTTATCTCTAGGATAATTTCCTTAGTGTTATCAACATAGGACTTTTACTAGGATCAAGAGATAATCTCTCGCATGATCCTTTCTCCTCCCTCAATAGATATACCTATTGAAGAAGATATAAATGGGGAGATGTATGGAAATACATAAGGAGATTGGAGATATTGAACCAATACTTTACATGACTACGTCATGTTAAGTCGGTTCATATTACTGGAAAAGATTCTAGTAGTATGAGAAATGCAATGACCGACTGCAAGTTGAGCCATGATTGTGTCGGTGCATATTTTGAGGTAAGTGCTTCTAATGGTGTACCATTTAAATATTAAGTGGTATAAAGGAGAGTGGATATTACTTGAGCAATTGCTCAAGAAGTTTGAAGATGCATTGACTTAACCTATTGAGTCAATACAATTAATGAAGCGCATTGAATCAATATAGCATAAGATAGCAGTTGTAGCAGATTTTAATCTATAGCTGCATGAAATTATTCTGCCTATTATGATAATGCCTCTTAGTATTGTTGGGTATTCTGCCTTCTTCCAATATGGGGAGATTGTTAGGTACATTGCCCACAATGTTCCCTAGAGTGTATTTGAAGAGGCATAACCATCAACACTAAGAGCATAGTTGCATTTGATGTTGTTTAAGTTCATCTTGTGCAGGATGTTTCATAGAACAAGTCTAGACAGATTGTCTAAGTGATGTGACAGGTGGTCATAAGGCGAAAAGGTGGACACCAAGAAAAGATGTTGGAAAGGCAGGAATTTTCCTAAGTGGCGTAGGGGTCATTCGGAGAGCGTTACAGACACAGGTAACCCAACCAATCCCAACACGCCTTAGATCTACCGCTCCTCCACAAGCATCTAGCGACTCGTTACAGTTCAGATCAAACACATCACATAAGATAACAAGGAGGAGTGATTGACTCTAAACAACGATCAAGAAATAGAGTCAGATGATTACCCAAATTAACGCAAATGTTGCCACTACTTTTTGAGATCAAAATCTAGGCTATACGCCAAGATTCACTCAAGCAAATTGGATCTACCCGATCCAGATTTAAAGATGTTCGAAAATGATGAAATCAAGTTAGAAATTGCGAGCGATTGAATTTAAAAATCACGGAAATAACTGTTGTTCAACCTCCACAATACTAGCAAGAAAATCACTAAGATGAGGGAAGAGAAGTTACCCAACCCGTTCAAGAACACACTTGATATGGTGGGAGAATCACTCACTCCACGGTTCCACTGGCGTCCCACCGAGTGGGCTGCAACCTTCTTCCATGGAGTCGCACCGAAGGAAGCTACGTCGGCGTTGCACCGAAGTTGGGAAGAGGAGGCAAGGGGGGGGGGGGGGGTGGCTTCACACCAAGGCCGGTAGCTAGGTTTTCTCACCTTGGCCGAAACTCTCTCTCAATGAGGGTAGGGTTTGCTTTTTTTTAATTTTCTCTAACTTCATTCTCAAAAAGATCTCCTTATATAGGAGTTACAACACACATCTAGCCATCCAATATGGAGATGAAATCTCATCCATCCGGAAGGCTAAACACACACCAAAATGTTTGTCTAAATGCAAGAAATAAGTATTACAAGTCCCAAAAATGAATATAAAATTATTAACCAAGATTGGAATAATTTTATATTAGCACATAAAAATAATTATAGCATTAGCGATTAATTAAAATAGTCTTCAAGTGGGTGTAGCACGCCGCGGGCGGAGGTTGTAGCGGCATCTTCCGTTAGCGTCGTCACGGCTCCGAAGGTCTTTATGTTGTAGCGCCTCGGCAACTGGATCGTCATCAAATGGAGGTAGCGGGGCGGCAGCATAAATCCTCCCCTCATCAAAATCACGTATCTCTGATGCGTGGTCCAAGAGATAGCGATGGAGAAGAGCGGCATCCAAGCGTCGAAGTTCTATCTCGAGGACCCAAGAGTTGTCCGAGGGGGACGGTCATGCCAATGGATGAGGAAGCGATAGGTAGCACACTCAGGAGTAACAAGTGGCTCAGCCGCCAAGATAATATCTGGAGTAAGAAATGTCTTGGGAAACCTGGGGAACATGTTAGCAGTAGGAATAAAGGAATGCAACTTACCATCCGAACAGATACCTGTGGGGACCGTAAGAGAGAGATCATCCGAACTACCACTCCCCGACCCATTAAAAAATTCAGTGGAGGGAGAAGATGACAAAGAATTCAACTCTGGTGGAGGCAAAACAAACAGCGTCAAATCCGAGACATTAAAAATGGGGGATATACCACAATCAGCAGGCAAATCCAAAATGAAAGCATTGTCTCCTAGCTTCTTAATAATCTGAAAAGGGCCAGCGCGCTTTGGTGCTAACTTTTTAATGGTGCCAGTTGGCAGTCGTTCGGGAACTAACCGGACTAAGACCAGATCGCCAACATTAAAGTTTGACACTCTCCTATGTTGATTAGCGTGCGCTTGATAAGACTCATATTGAGTAGCCAAGGTAGCCCGTATACGTGCATGTAGGTCATGAATGTGTTGGGCAAAGGATTGTGCGAATTGACTTTCTTTGTATGTTGGAGGCAACGGAACCAAGTGAAGTGGCACAGGGGCCTTGTACCCGTGGAAAATCTCGTCTGGAGACAAACCCGTGGACCTATTTTTGGAATTATTGTAGGCCAATTGGGCATGTGGAAGAAGTAGTTCCTAAGTGCCCTTGTAATCGCTCACAAGACATCTAAGAAGATTCCCCAAGATCCGATTAACCACTTCCGTCTGCCCATCAGTTTGTGGATGGTAGGCGGTGAAAAACAATAATTCGGTACCCATTAAAATCGAAAGTGTTTTCCAAAAATAACTCGTAAACTTGACATCCCTATCCGAGACTATTGTCTTCTGCACTCCACGGTGACTAATGACGTCCTTAAAATACAATTTCGCAATGTCAGACGCGTCATCGGTCCTACTACACGGAATGAAATACGCCATTTTAGAAAATCTATCCACCACTACAAAAATAGAATCGTGACGGCGTAAAGTGGTGGTTAGGCCTAGAACAAAATCCATACTCACGTCTTCCCATGGTGTGGAAGGGATAGGCAAGGGCGTATATAATCCTACGTTGGTCTTGGTGCCCTTGGAGACCCTACAGGTACGACAACTACTAACTACCCTTCCCACCATCGCCTTAAGTTTTGGCCAATAGAATTTCTCCTCAACTAGCGTAATTGTCTTGTCCATACCGAAGTGGCCACTCAACCCTCCACTATGCAGCTCCCAAATGATATGATGTCATAGATAGGACTGCGGGATACACAACTTCCCATGCCTAAAGATGTAACCGTGTAAGACCCCCTTTTTTTCTATTTTAACATCGGGGTCTTATACCCAAAACCGCCGTTTTTCGGTGACTCCTTCACGCCCTGAAGGGTCATCACCACAAAGCGCCGATTCTGCCGGCCAATTCGATCACAGTAAAGTAGCAAAATAAAGAGAATGCAAACTAGCAGTCCACAAAAAAATATATCAGAGTACTAAAATACGGGCTTATGCCCGGTACATCATGTCCTCACTACAAATCACTCATGCGGAAGCAAATGCTGAAAATCTACTCAAGGTCGAGACTCACGGTCCCGGCTGTATGAACTCCGGAGCTAGACTTCCCCATCTCCATGTGCACCAGTCTCTAGGGCTGCTCCTCCATGCTGGGCTCCACGATTGCCTAAAATGATGCGGTTCAAAAACCGTTAGTCTAAAATAGTAAGTCCTATCATCCCCCACCCCTTCCCCCATGGCTCCTAGGAACCGAGCGGAGAGGAAGAAAGGGGAGGACTTGAAGGTGGAGAATAATCAAAAATAGATGGCAGCGGACCTATACTAGCAATTCTATAATAGATATTGACAATAAGATGAAATATGAAAAGTAACCTTCACTTATGTGAGAACACATAAGGCAAGGGGTCTTCTGCAAGGCTCTCATCGTATAAAGAGTCCCATACCAATTTATACGTTGGGGTGTCGGTTATCAAACAGCAATATATATATATATATATATATATATATATATATATATATATATATCAAAATTGACTTTAATTTATAAACTTGCCCACACAAGCTTATAGATCAAGGGGTCGTTTTGCAGGTCCTAATGTATAAGCGTCCCATTCCACTTATACATTAGGTGTCAGGGGTTAAATGAATCGATTATGCTATGACATACAAGTGGGTATGATGGAACATGCAAGTGCAACACACACCCGACTATGTGCACACAGACCTTTAGTTCCCCCTCTCTGGAGCCGTAACCTCCCAGGATACCTCCGTAGTGGCAGACGGAAGCGGTGGGTTGGGCCTCGCCCTCCTCTAAACCAGTAAAGCACTACCGGTCAGACCTATCGTATGCCTCAATGCTTGGTGCACGAAGCGGACTCCTGCGTACTATTGTCGGCTGGCGCACCGGACTTCGGTTGGCGAAGTGCTAGCCAAACTTGCCGAGTCAGCGTATTGACGTCGGTGCATCGACCCTCCAATATCGAAGACCCACCACCTTAATTTTCTTTCCTTTTATGCACATGCAAATTTAACGTATCCAAAACCGAGCCGAAGCTCACCGGACTAAAAATGTATGTCTCAAACAATCGAGTCGAAGCTCCCCGGACCCAAACGTCTGTCTCTTAACCATCCAAGCCGAAAATCCCAACTATTTTCCAGTGCTATCAGTGTTCGTGAAATGTGCAACCCTAATTACTAAGTTGCTCTTTTCAGCTTGTTAATACAATTTATGTTAACCCAGGACTGCCCCCGGTATTCCCTGTGAAGGGTTCTCAAGGGGCACTAGGAACTATGTTGGGATTACGCCCAGCGTTCCCTTTCGCAAGGTACTTATTATTATTATTGGTTGATTCCATTACCCATTACCTTCTCTTATTACGATAGGCTAATTCCTAGGGTGATTTGACTCTACCTCACCTCGGGAAGGACGATTTTTCGTCGAACCCGAGCGCCTCTAAACTCTAGCCAAACCAATTTCTCACCACTCTTCCCAGCCTTCTATGGTGAACTCACCCACCTCTATCAAAAAGGACTAACTCCTACACCATGTCCCAACGTGACTTATTGCAATTCCCCCATGCAGATCATCCTAGGCTATATGTCGGTCCGGATAGGATATATTCCAAATTCTCATCCAAATGGCCTACCTTATTTACTGGAGGCTTATCATGACACGAATAGACTAAATCCAGGAAATTATAATTTTCCTAACTTATCTGGTATTTAATTATTTTCCTTAAAGCTTCCAAAGGCTACCAGTTTGAATATGAACTACCCTAAGCACACATGCAAGATGCCTAACAAAATTATGATAAATATTAGGTTATCTCAATATGGTAAATTCATAGCATCACAATTTTTCCATCATCAAAAGGGCACTAAAATTATTTTTGCAATATTTATTATCTTCCGCTGTTTATGAACCAAGTATGGGAAATATCCATCCAAAAATTATAAAATAATTATACTTGTAAAGGAAGTACTGTACACAACCCTCTAAAAATTATGCATAAATTCCTACAAATATATTTTGGCCTTAGTTCAACAGTACCTAAGTCTCATGATTTTTCAACAGTTATATCACCTATAAATAATTTTATGCCACAAAAGCCCCTTTTTGAAATTAGTGAAGGAAGTACCAAATATATTCAATTACAAACTGTAACAACATTCAGTGATATTCACTTAGACCTAGATTATCGTCTGACCAAGTCTCATCAGATTTAAATGAACAGAATAATCAAATTATTTAAAACACCATTTTGGGCCTTTTGCTAATTAACAAATAAAGTGACAGAAATATAATCCATAAAATTCTAATAAAATTACTAGGGGATCTAGATTGTCTAAAACTTGCTCTACCCAAGTCTCACAAGCTTTGGATGGCTGAATTTACAATATTGTGCTTCTACCCTAAAACTAGGGTTAGGATTTTGAGGTGCCGACCTTCCTCCAAATCTTCTAAGATTCCTTCCAGTGAACTTAGGTTACTCTACCTTCAATTCTACCGAGTTGTCAAAGCCATGCAAAGGCATTAGCCCCCATTTCCTTCACAACCCTCAAATGTCCTTCCTTAGGGTTTGAGGTTGAACCCTAGGGTAAATCAAGCCTAAATCATCCCATTTTCTTTTAGAGGGTGACATTGGGCATACTAAGTCAGTGCCCAAAACCTCAGCCTCTGTTGAGGGGAGGTGGCCACCCTAAGCCCATGGTGCACTTTTAGTCAAAAATACCTCCTTAAGGCCAAACTAGGGTTTGGTGATTCCCTAACCAAAACCTATCCAAATGAGTTGAAAGTTTGTATAGAGCTAGGTATTGATTCCAGGGACCACTCACCAAAATTTGGGAGGGTTTGGAGGTCATTAGACAACCTAATTAAAATACCCTAGCATTATTAAATAAAAGTAAAAGCTTTAGGCAAATGCCTCCAAAAAATACCAATTTTGGACAGACCCTAGGTATGGTTAAGACTGATCCCCTGTCCAAATTTCAGCCCATTTGGATAAGGGATGAAGGGTGGGCATCCATTTGAATCTCAGGATAGCCCTAGGTACAGGTCCCACCAAAATTGGTGCCCTGGTCCAACCAGAGGGCCAAATTGGTCCAAATCAATTTTGGATTAAAGTAGACCATAGGGAAACAACTTTCATATTGCAAGTTTTCCCACCAGGTGGCCCTAAGTATTTTTAAAAATTAATTCAAAACAGCCTAGAAAACAAGACAGAAAATTCAGAAATCAAAACTAAATAAAAGAAATGATGCAGCACGAATCTTAAAGCAAATCCGACGCATCCTGGTCATCATCCTCCTCCAGCCAAGGGCTGTGATCAGCCCGACCTGGAGCTTCTTCCAAGCCATTTTCCCGGCCACCCGGCCACCTCCCTGACTGGGCACCACCGCCACCACCTTCGTTGAGGTGGGGGCTATCGTCGGGCGACGGCACGGCCGCCGGAGGGGCGGTTTACGGCGAACTCACGAGGTATAAAAAACCATGAAAAACTGAAATTGTTTTCACCCGATCCGGCTCAATTGAGCCCGATTTCTCTCCTAATTGATCTAGGATTCTAGCCCACGAAGATAGGAGTAGAGGAGGACCTTTAACCGAGCTTGTCGGCGAGTGTGGTGGTGGTGCGCCATGGCTGGTGGTGGAGCTTTCCGATGCTTTGCAACTTCACTACCAAACATCCCGGTTTCTTTAGGTGAAGGGTGGAAACGATTTCTCTTGACCCGGGGAAGCTTTTAAAAGCATCAAATGGGGGGAGAGGGAGGGTCATGAATTCAAAGCCATTAATGGCCATGAAAGGGAATTTCGGCCATGGAGAAAATCCATGGAAATTCGCCTCCCCTTGGTCCCAATTCGTTGGGATACTCCTCAAAACTAATAGGGGAGATGAATACTAATTAATTGGTGAAGAATGGAGGGGTGATTCATCTTCCCCACCATGAATGACCTTCTCTTTCTTCTTTCTCTCTCTTCCCAATTGGAGGAATTGAATTCAGCCACCTTGGGTGGCTGGCCATGGCTATTAAACTCCTCAAAACTGATGAGGGGGAATGTATTCAGCCTTTGGAATCAATTGGAAAGGTCCTTGATCTCCCTTGGCCATGAATGACCTCCTTTCTCATTTTCTCTCTCCTCCATTAAAGGGAAAATGGAGCTTTCTCTCTCCTACTCACCATGGCCGAATTTTGATCTCTCCTACAGCCTATTGGCAGCCCACTAACTCATATTGATAATAAAAATGAGGTTAGCCCAAGTGGGGGAAATGGGTTTGAGCTTGGGTTAGCCCATTTAGGCTAATTTGACCTAACACTAGAATAGAGTTGACCTTGGTCAACATGACCATTTTAGTTGACACCAATGGGACCTGGGTGACCCATTGGACTCCCTTAAGGTCTAGGAAGACTTGAGTAGGGTTGGTTGGGCATCTTGGGGGTCACATGTCTCTTGGTAAGGGCACTTTGATAACTTTAGGGCTAGAGTTGACTTGGGTCAACATGACCATTTGGGTTGACACCAAGTGGTCCTTGGTGACCCCATGGCTTCCCTTGAGGTCTAGGAAGGGTTATGTAGGGTTACCTTGCACTTTGGAGGTCACCTACCCTTAGTAAGGGTACTTTGACCAGATGATGGGCCTAAGTTGACTTGGGTCAACTTGGTCTCTAGGGCTGAACCTAATGTGTCCCTGGTGACCCATTTACCTCCCTTTAGGGTTAGAAGGGCATGGGTGGGGTCCACTTGGCTAGGGGAATGTCAATTGACCCTAAATAGGCTAGTTTGACCCATTTAGGGTTAGGGTTGACTTGGGTCAACTGAGTCTCTTTGATTGACACCAATGGGTCCTTATGGCTCTAATGGGTCTCCTGAAAATGTTTGGGGGTGTTGTGGTAGGGTCTTGGGGTCATGGTAAAGTCTTAGGGTCAAACCCTAGGTTTGGTGATGTGGTTTTGCCATAGGTAGACCATGGTGATCCTCACCTTGGCCTCCTATCTCTTGGCCCATTTCTGGCTTCCTAGGGTTTGTGATAACCTAGTCATGGCCAAAACCACTCTTAGGGGTCTAGTTAGAAATAGGATGTTACAAATCCCAATAAACAAAACAAAGGTTTCGTCCTTGAAATCAAGGTTAAGCCTATGGGAATTTCTACCGAAGAAAAGAAACTTGTAACATCCCATCACGACGCCATGTTTGCTAAATTAGGTTTAAAGGGAAACCTAAATCAATGACCAATTCGCCTAATTGGCAAACCAAGATCCCAATAAACAAAAGATAAGCCCCCAATAAACAAAAGATAAGTCTCTACCTGCCTAGAGCAGCCCTACTAGTTTAAAGCAGTGTTAGAAAGTAGCGAAAAGAAGCGAAAAGTAGAGAACAAGCGGATAAGCTTTTGAATAATTGAAACTTTATTATCCAAAAAAGGTATCTATTACAATGGTATGCCCTCCTTTATATAGAATGGAGGAGAGATGAGAGAATACAAATAAGAGATGTGGGACTAAAAATTACAGGACTAAGCGGACTATACAAAACAAACCGCACAAGCCGCGCGGTTAGATAGCAGGGCTAACCGCACGGCTACCACCAGAGAGGAAGAGAGACCGCCAGAGTAGACCGCCAGACCGCCCGGCCTCCAAGCCGGCTGAGACAAACCGCCAGACCGCGCGGTCTTCAACCCGCCAGGACAAACCGCCAGACCGCCCGGTCACCAACTTCAACACTCCCCCTCAAGCTGGAGCATATATATCGATCATGCCCAGCTTGTCGCAGATGTGGAAAAAGGAAGCGGACACCGGCTTGGTGAAGACATCTGCCAACTCGTTGTCGGAAGTAACAAATGGAGTGCAAATCTGTTTCTTCAATATTTCTTCCCGAATAAAATGACAGTCGACTTCTATGTGTTTTGTTCTCTCATGAAAGACCGGATTTTTGGAAATGTGTATCGCGGCCTTATTGTCACAGAACATAGGAAGAGGATAGTTGTAAACCTCTCCTAAGTCAAGCATGAGAGCCCGCAACCACTTCAACTCACATGTAGTCGATGCCATGCTGCGATATTCCGCCTCTGCACTGGACCTGGAAACGACAGACTGTTTCTTGCTCTTCCAACTCACAAGATTGCCTCCAACAAATGTGCAGAAACCTGAAGTCGATTTGCGGTCCCCTTTGTCATCCGCATAGCTTGAATCAGAGTACGCTTCAACCCTAAGGTGACCATTGTTCTGAAATAAGAGTCCTTTCCCTGGAGCAGTTTTAATATATTCTAATATCCTCAGAGCAGATTGTAGATGACACTCCCTCGGAGCTTGCATGAACTGGCTCACCTTGCCAACAGCATAAGAGATGTCGGGTCTGGTTACCGTGAGATATATGAGCTTGCCCACCAGATGCCGGTATCTCGTAGGATCGGAGAGAAGAGGTGAGTCATCTGTCCAAGTTTTGTCTTCTCCAACAGCCATAGGACAACGTGCAGGTTTAGCACCAGTCAGTCCTGCCTCCTTTAAAAGATCAAGAGCATACTTCCGTTGTGAAAGGACCATGGAGTTGGGCTTTCTAGAGATTTCAAAGCCCAGAAAGTATTTCGGGGAGCCCATATCCTTTGTGACCAGATGTTGACGAAGGTGTTTCTTGGTCATCAATATCCCATCCTGGTCATCGCCAGTAAGAAGAATGTCATCAACATAAACCGCAAGAACAACAAGACCAGAGGCGGTTTTCCGAACAAACAAGGAGTGATCTGCTGAGCTTCTTGTAAAACCAATGGCCGCAACAATGCCACTGAACTTGTCAAACCAGGCACGAGGACTCTGTTTGAGGCCATAGATAGCCTTCTTTAGCCGGCATACCCGTGTCTCCCCCTGAGCAACATACCCAGGAGGTTGCTCCATGTAAACATCCTCCTGCAGATCACCATAGAGGAAGGCATTCTTAACATCTAGCTGCGAGATGGGCCAATCCCTGTTGACAGCCACAGAGAGAAGAACCCGAATAGTGCTGAGACGGGCCACAGGAGAGAAAGTGTCAAAGTAATCAATCCCATAAGTTTGGGTAAAACCCTTGGCAACCAGGCGAGCCTTATAACGATCCACACTGCCATCCGGTAGAAACTTCACCACGAAGACCCAGCGACAGCCAACAACATCGGTGCCGAAGGGAGGAGGAACAAGGGTCCAGGTGCCCCGTTCAGTTAGAGTAGCAATCTCCTCATCCATGGCATCTTTCCAATGAGGAATAGTAAGGGCCTCCTGGTAGGAACGGGGGGTGGCAGTGGCCGAGATAGCCAGTGCAAAAGCTCGGCGAGCAGGGGTAAGACGATCATAGGAAACCACTGCAGCAAGCGGGTGTTGGGTACAGGCCCGAACTCCTTTGCGAAGAGCAATCGGGAGATCCAGGTCAGCAGGTGCCTCAGGCCCGAACCCCTGATCTGCCTGATGCTCCAGGTCAGCAGGTGCCTCAGTATCCGGCGTATCCGTGATGGAGAGAGCTGGCCCGGGAGTAGAGAGAGATGGCAGCGGAGTGGAGGGAGAAAGCGGAGTAGAGGGGGGAGATGATGAGGATGGGGAAGACGGTGGAGTGGGTGGAGAGGGCGGAACAGCAGTGGGAGCAGAGGGAATGGATGGGTTGGTATGAGAAGTAGGAGTAGGAGGAGGAGAAGAGGAAGCGGGAGAGAAGTAAGAGGCATTGGCAAAGAAGGTGACATCCGCAGAGACAAATTGCTTGCGGGTAACAGGGTCAAAGCAGCAATATCCTTTCTGAGTGGGAGAGTAGCCCAGAAAGACACATTTGGTGGCACGTGGGGAGAGTTTGTCACGGGTGGCAGCGGGAGAGTGCACAAAAGCGGTGCACCCAAAGATGTGGAGAGGAAGAGGAAAGGGATCCTTGTCTGGATAAAGAATGGAGAAGGGGGTAGCACCGTGGAGAACTGTGGAGGGAAGGCGATTGATGAGATAGCAGGAGAGGAGGACAGCATATAACCAATAGGAGCGAGGAACATGCATTTGAGTCATCATAGTGCGAGCGACATCAAGAAGGTGACGGTTTTTGCGTTCCGCCACCCCATTTTGTTGGGAGGTGTAGACACAACTTGTTTGACGAATAACACCATGGTGAAGACAAAAGGAGGAGAAGTCGTGGCTAAGATACTCCTTAGCATTGTCAGAACGAAGGAGTTTAATAGACATATCAAACTGAGTCTTAACCATAGAATAAAAGGAGGTCCAAACAGAGAACAACTCGGAGCGATCTTTGAGAAGATATACCCACGTACATCGAGAGAAATCATCAATGAAGGTGACAAAATAGGAACTACCCCGACCGATGGTGAGGTTAGGAGCGGGTCCCCATATGTCAGAGTGAACGAGGTCGAACGGACGGGAAGAGCCTCGACTTTGCGTTGGGGGGAAGGATGAGCGGTGATGTTTGCCAAGTTGACATGCATCACAGTTTAGAGGAGGATGATGAGGAGGGAGGTGCGGGAAGAGCTGGCGGAGAATTCGGGGAGGAGCATGTCCAAGGCGAAGATGCCATTGGAGAAGATCTGTAGAGGAGGAGGAGAAGGCGGAGAAAGCAGAAACGTTGTCGAGGAAGTAGAGGCCACCACTCTCAGTCCCGGTAGCAATCGTCCGTTGGGAATCCGGATCCTGAAAGGTACAAGAGCTAGGGGTGAATATGACAGAACACCTTAGTTGCTTGCATAAAGAAGTAACCGATAATAAGTTGCACGGAAACTTGGGCACATAGAAGGTATCAGCCAGGCAGAGAGAGGGAGTGACTTGAACCATGCCCGTCCCATGGACCGGGGAGGGAGATCCATCAGCAATAATGACCGGGGGCAACTGAGCATGTGTGTCAAGAAGAGAGAAATATTGAGGATTGCCGGTCATATGATTGGTTGCACCAGAGTCGATGAGCCATCTGCCGTGAGTAACAACATGAGCACTTCCAGAAGAGGTGACCACGGAGGCGGACATGCCTGAGAAGGGAAAAGCCATGGAGGCAAGAGAGGAGCAGGCCGCGATGATAAGAACAAGCCGCAAGAAGAGAAAAGAGCACCAAGCCGGGCGAACAGCAACAGGTCGGGCGGCTAGGAAGGCCGCTACCAAGAAGCAGAGCAAAGCAGAGGGAAAGAAGTCGCACGGCTTGAAAAAGTCGGGCGAACAGAGGAGAACAGGTCGCACGGCAAAAGATGAGGCCGGCGCGACTAGCAAGCAGGAACAGGTAGAGGGGAATAACAAGTAGCGCGAACAGCAGCGGCTAGCAAGAGGTCAAAGGCACAGCGGGGAAGAGGTCGCGCGGACTGAAAAGGCCGAGCGAACAGAAGAGAGGAGAAGGGCAGGTGACCGCGACCAAGATGCGGGTGAGAAAGGAACAACCTGCACGGTCAGGCAGATCACAGCAGCAAACCGCGAGTATAGGGGCAAGCGGAGATGGGGAAAGCAGAAGCGGACAGGGAGAAGAAGTCCGCAGCGGGTAGACACAAGCCGCAAAGACTATGAGAGGCAAGAAAGAGTAAGGAGCGCGGCGACAAGGAAACAGGTCGCTGCGAAAAAGCACCAGGAGAAGAGAACAAGAAGCAAGCCGCGCGAACAGAGCAGCGGACAGAAACAAGCCGCGCGGATAGAAACAAGCCGCGCGGACAGAAGAGAAGGCAAGCCGCGAACAAGTCGCAGAACGCGGAAAACAAGCCGCGAACAACAGAGAGCGCACAGAATCAGGAGGAAATGACCGTGCCCTCTGATACCATGTTAGAAAGTAGCGAAAAGAAGCGAAAAGTAGAGAACAAGCGGATAAGCTTTTGAATAATTGAAACTTTATTATCCAAAAAAGGTATCTATTACAATGGTATGCCCTCCTTTATATAGAATGGAGGAGAGATGAGAGAATACAAATTAGAGATGTGGGACTAAAAATTACAGGACTAAGCGGACTATACAAAACAAACCGCACAAGCCGCGCGGTTAGATAGCAGGGCTAACCACACGGCTACCACCAGAGAGGAAGAGAGACCGCCAGAGTAGACCGCCAGACCGCCCGGCCTCCAAGCCGGCTGAGACAAACCGCCAGACCGCGCGGTCTTCAACCCGCCAGGACAAACCGCCAGACCGCCCGGTCACCAACTTCAACAAGCAGGAAAATAAATTAAACATCTTGAGGGGTTGTGAGGTATACCTGACTAAATAGCTCTGGGTATCTTTGTCGCATCAGGTCCTGCGGTTCCCAGGTATGCTCCTCCTGGCCGTGGTTCCTCTACAGGACTTTGACTAACGGAACCTTCTTGCAACGCAAGATCCGTACTCCTCGGTCGTCGATCTGAACCGTCTCCAAGCGAACTGACCGGTCTGAAGCTACCGGCCCTTTAGTGGTCAAAATCTGCTGCTCTGGGCGTAGCAGAGCCCTCCTCAGCGAAGAAATGTGGAAGACGTCGTGCAGAGCTGCCAGCTCTGGTGGTAACTCCAGCCTGTAGGCTAGGGGTCTGATCCGCTACAGGATCCTGTAAGGGCCCATATACCTCGGGCTGAGCTTCTTCCTCCGACCACGCACCCGTGAAACTCTATGCATGGGCCGGATCTTCAAAAACACTCGGTCCCCCACCTGAAACTCCACCTGACGATGCCGGGCGTCATAGCACTTAGCTTGTCTGCTCTGCGCCTCTAACATCCTGTCTCTGATCAGCCTCACCTGAGCCTCGGTGTCTTCAACAAAATCTGATCCCAACACATTCAGATCCTCGTCCTGAATCCAAGAAAGTGGGGTCTGTCATTTCCTTACATACAAGGCTTCGTAAGGCTCCATCCTGATGCTGGACTGGTAGCTGTTGTTATAGGAGAACTCAACCAGGGGTAAGAGTGTCTCTCACGGTTCCCCGCGGTCCAAAATGCATAGCCTCAAAAGATCTTCCAGCGTCCGGTTGGTGCGTTCTGTCTGCCCGTCCGTCTGGGGATGGAATGCGGTGCTGAAGGTCAATAGCATGCCTAAGTAAGCTTGCACGGATCTCCACTCCCTGGAAGTGAACCGGCCATCCCGATCCGACACGATCCTCTTAGGCACCCCGTGATATCGAACAAACCTCTCCACAAACCTCTGCACTAATACTCCCATAGAGTCATCCTTCCTGATCGGAATGAACCTGGCCACCTTTGTCAACCGATCGACGATGACCCAAATCGAGTCATTTCCCGTCCGTGATCGGGGAAGTCCATTAATAAAGTCCATTGTGATGTCTTCAAACTTCCACTCTGGTACTGAGAGTGGTTGCAACAAACCCGCGGGGTTTTTGCACTCCGCCTTCACTAGCTGGCATGCTTCGCAGTGGGTCACGAACTGAGTGATATCCTTCTTCATACCAGGCCAGTACATAGTCTTCTTCAAATCCGCAGTCATCTTCGTGATCCCCGGGTGCACCGAGTATCTGCTGTGGTGGGCCTCCGCCATAATATCTTCCCGGACTTGGCCTCCTTCTGGTATATAAGTCTGACCTCTAAAGCATACCATGCCATCCCTCATCGTGTAATCTCCTGCTGCACCATTCTCCAAGGCCCAGAATATCGGCTCCAATTTGACATCTTGCATCTGTCCCTCTCTGACTCGGTCCCAAATATCGTCTGTAGCACTCACCGCAGCTAAATACTCCATGTAAAGCTCGGGGTCCTCGGATGACACCAGTGTGATGTACATATCCTCCAATCTCCTCACCAACTCCATAGACGTAACCTGGGGCCCGGCTTCGGAAGTGGCAGCTCTCCGACTCAACGTGTCAGCCACCACGTTTTCCTTCCCTGGATGGTAATGCATCTCATACTGATAGTCTGCTAAGAACTTGATTGTCTCTTAGATATCTGCAAGGAGAAAATAACCAAACTAACAATCCAACAAGGCAAGTATACCTATCGAAATGCAGCTAGGGGACACAAGTGTCGTATTAAAATCCGGGAACAGTTGAGTAAGCTTACTCACACGAAATCTATTATTTTATCGACGGAAAAATAAGGTTTTTTAGAAGAAAGCTAAACGTACTAAAGGAAGAGAACTACTTGCAATGAAAGAGAGCTACTTGCATGAAAAGATAAAGAGAGCTAAAAGAGCGATTAAACTTAAGCTTAGTAACGATAAGGGGAAAATGCACTCGATCAGAAATCACCTCGGCAAGAGTGGTTAGAAAAATACGATAAACAAACCTAAGCTAATTAGGGTAAAGGTCCTTGACCGTGGAGGTTCCATGAATATTGACACGCTTCTCTCGAAGGCCGTGCCTAATTGAGTTTAGGAAGGTCCGACCGACTCTCGCCTAAATCGGAGGCCTAAAACTCGCTTTACGCGGTGAACCCCACTATTGGATTTTTCTCCAATCCGGGAGATTTGAACGTCTGCCTCTCTCGAGGGGTGCGAACAACTCCCTTTACTCTTGAGTGCTCATTTCAAACTTTCGGCCTCTCAGCTAGCCAAGAATGAAACCAAAGGTGGAGAGTATATATCGATGATATACCTCCAACCCGTGATAAATCAAGAGTAATTCAAAGCTAAACCCTAAAAATAAAAGGTAAGATTCAAAGCATCATAACCTAATCACTCGAACCTCGGATCATCAAGATCGAGTACATGGATGATTAGTTAATCATGGTGAGGTGGAAGAGGGGGGATGAGTAGAAGAAGAATAATGAAAACAGAGCAGAAACGAAAAAGAAAACAACACTTTTTATTAATGGAAACAGGGATCTTACAGCTTGAAAACCAGAGATTACAAGTGCATGGAAAGGTAAACTACACTATCATTAACATTATACTACAGAACGAAGCTAGGAACTAATACATGGAAAGCATAAAGCTAGAGCTAAGAACTAAAAATGGAGAGACATGCTTAAAAAAGTTCAAAAATACAAAGGACAGAACCTCCCCTCTCAATCCAAAAAGTGTCCCTGAACCCTTAGGGTTGGGCTCTATTTATAAAATTTTTCGGGTCGGGTCACGCCCCCCTGTCACGCCCGGGTCGGGCGTGACCCTGGGGCGTGACACATTCGGCGCGACTTTTTCGGGCTGGAATTTAATTCTGACGAAGTAGTTGAAGTACACGCCCACAAGTCATGCCCTGGTAGGGCGTGTACCTGGGGCGTGTTCTTTGCGGCGTGACTTTGTTGAGCTGAAATTGAATGCTGGAGGTGACGGGCGGAATTGCTGCAGTACACACCCATATGTCACGCCCGGGTCTGGCGTGACCCTAGGGCATGACACTTTCGGTGCGATGGTGGAGCGGGAAAAACGAGCGCGTTGCGGCGATTCCTCGGAACCTGGGGACACGCCTCTGGAACACGCCCGTGTCGGATGTGACACGGGCGTGACCGAGGGCGTGTACACTAAGTTTCCACGGAATGCAATTTCGGACCAATTGCTTCATTCCTCTGGGTTACACGCCCTAGGTACACGCCCGGGTAGGGCGTGACCTTGGGGCGTGTTATAGCAAAATTCTGCTGAAAGCCGTGAAAACCTGCAAAAAGCAGAAAAAATGCATTAGCGACAAAAATATATACAAAGGGGAATCAAAATAAGTACTTTACAAGACATGATTTGCTTTAAAACTCCGAAAATATCCTAATAAAATTGACTGCAAATCGTATTATCAAATTCCCCCAAGTTTAAGTTTTGCTTGTCCCCAAGCAAAGATATAAAGACTACCTAATAATAAAAGTGACTAATTCAAAAAGTTTTAATCATACTTACACAAGTACTATGCGAAATTCTAGGTAGGGAGAATGTAAAACGTAAATCTAAAACAATTATTTTGGTATGGTTTAACTTTTATAAACTTTACTTAATAAAAATAAATCATCCAGAATTTTGACGAAATTCTTTAAATAGATTTGAGCAAGGCAATGAAAATGAAAAGAACGTATTGAGTTATTACTAGATCCAAGCAATGCATTATAATTATATCAATTAAATAACAAAAATCTATGTTTAAATCCAAAACTAAAACTGATTTACTTTTCTTCTTTTCTTAGTTGTTAAATAAAATTAAAAAAAAAGGAGTGAATCAAAAGGACTTAATAGGACCGAAACGTTTGGTTTAGGAATATGAATAGTAATGGAGGCTTAAAAATCACACTAAACCAAAACAACGAGTTTCAAAAAAATAAATTTATTTTAAACAAAATATGTATAAATAAATTTATTTATTTTTTCTTTATGATTATTTATCTCTTTTTTATTATTATTATTTTCATTCATTTTTTCTCTTTTTTTCAATACATTGCTTTTGAGTACACTTTTTCCAACAATTTCTCCAAAGATAACACAAAATTTTCTATCAAAAAAATTAGTGTGATTAGATAGGTAGGAATTTGGGCTTTGGTGAAAATGAAATGCTGTGTGGAGTTATCAAATGAATTTGGAAAAAAGGCTCAAAAGCGGCTAACTAGTGGTAAAAGATTTTAGGTTGGCAGGAAAGCTCAAACGTAAACAAAAATGGCCTAAATCATTTTCACGCTTTTTTTTAAATTTATTTAAAACATAGAGTTGATAAATTTCAAAAAGCAATTTCGAGATAATAAAAGAAGATTGATGAAATTTTCTTGAAAATAATAATAATATATGACTTGGATCGTTCATATCTACTACGTTATTCAAAATTTGTTCTTACAAAAATTATCTAAAGACGAAAAGGAAAATAGTGGATGATAAATTTTTAGAGAAAGTAAAGAAAATAAAGAACGGAAAACCATAATAGAAATGAATGTTTTAGAGAAATATTTTACCTTAACATGCTACCGTGAATTAGAAACACAGCATGACCAACATTTTACTTGTGAAATATGATTAAAAAAAATGATTAGAAAAATTATAATTAACTACGTTATTTATAAAGAAGTTTGAAAAAAACAAAACATAAATATGGGGTACTTATTGAAATACCAAATTGCAGCTATATATATATATTGTTTTTGAATTTTTTTGGATTTTTTGGATATTGACAAAAAGCAAAAAGGAGGAACTCATCCCCCAAGCTTAAAATCTACATTGTCCTCAATGGAGAAGGAGGCCAGAGAACGAGAGAAAAGTAAAGTACATAAATGAAAGACAAAATTGAAAAACAGGTACTTCCCCGATTTTATGTGGCAGGGAAAGCTGAGTGATGCCGCTCCTCCATGCGTGTGCTGTGGATCTTCAGGAAACGTCGTCTGGTGGACTTTGTCATGGAATCAGAACCGTTGGAGCAGGCGATCGGAGAAGTTTCAGCTTGCCGGAGCCATTCGGGGCAAAAATTGTGAAATAAAGAAAACAGAAAAGATAACTTGGGTTGCCTCCCAAGAGCGCCCTTTGTTTAAAGCGTCGTTTGAGCTCGACGCATCAAAATAAGATTGTCCCAAATATTGTTTAACAATAAAGTTCGAATAAAGTTCAAAGTTTTTGAGAAAAATAAAGTTCAGATTAATCAAATGTCAGGACCGGAAAGATAGAGTTAACAGAGTTGAGACTGACATCATCACAGAAATACAGTTTAAGACGCTGACCATTCACTTTGAAAGTACCCTTATCAGGGTGTGAAATTAAAAAAGTACTATGAGAAAAGACTTCTAAAACAGTAAAAGGTACCGACCAATGTGATTTTAATTTACCCGGGAATAAACGTAAATGAGAATTATAAAGAAGCACTTGGTCGCCCGACTTAAAGATTTTTGGGTGCCTAAGATGTCGATCGTGTAAACGCTTCGTCCGCTCTTTATAAAGTCTGTTATTTTCATATGCGTAAGAGCGCCACTCGTCGAGTTCGTTAAGTTGAAATTTTCTAAAATCGTCGACAGAGTGGGGATCGAAGTTTAAAAATTGTAAGGCCCAAAAGGTGCTGTGCTCTAACTCAACGTGTAAATGACACGATTTTCCATAAACCAATCGATATGGCGTACATCCGAGGGCGGTTTTGTACGCTGTTAGGTAGGCCCATAGAGCATCGTCTAATTTGGCTGACCAGTCTTTTCTAGATGTTGAAACAGTCTTTTCTAAAATTCTTTTTATTTCTCTATTCACTACTTCGACTTGTCCGTTAGTTTGGGGGTGGTAGGCAGTGGAAAGCTTATGAGTAACGCCATATTTAGTTAGGATTTTTGAAAATTGCGCGTTATAGAAATGGGAACCCCTATCACTAACGATAGCGCGCGGCGTACCGAATCGAGAAAATAATTTTTTTAGGAAATTAACTACGACTCGGGCGTCATTAGTAGGAAGAGCTTGGGCTTCGGCCCAACGCGAAACATAATCAACGGCAACTAAAATGTACTTATTCCCGAAGCTAGAAGGAAAAGGGCCAACAAAATCAATCCCCCAGAGGTCGAAAACTTCGCACTCTAGGAAATAATTTTGTGGCATTTCATTTTTATTCGAAATATTCCCCGACCGTTGGCAACTATCACACCTACTCACAAAGGCATGCGCGTCTTTAAACAGGGTGGGCCAGTAAAAACCCGCGCTTAACACTTTGTGAGCGGTGCGAGCAGCTTGATAGTGCCCACCTGTCGGTCCTTCATGTAAATGTTTAATAATATCTAATCCTTCATCAAAAGAAACACACCTCCTGATCACTTGGTCGGCACAAATTCTGAAAAGATGCGGGTCCTCCCAAAAATAGTTTTTCAGCTCAGAAAAGAATTTCTTCTTTTGCTGAGATGAAAACTCTTTGGGGAGCACACGGGCCACTAGATAGTTGGCGATGCGGGCAAACCAAGGAGAAGTAGATGTGTTAATTATGAACAGCTTCTCATCAGGGAAATAGTAATGAAAAGAATTTTCGTCTAATTATTCTATAAACGGGTTGTCTAGGCGCGAAAGGTGGTCGGCGGCCAAGTTCTCGGCACCTCGCTTATCACGGATCTCTAAGTCAAACTCTTGGAGGAGTAAGACCCAGCGAATCTGTAACGCCCCGAAACTCAAAGGAGCGAAAGGGGGACGTTTTAGGCCAGTTTGGGTTCTGGCAGCAGGCACACGGCCTGGGACACGGGCGTGTCCCAGGGCGTGTCGAGCCGTGTCGACACTTAGCCGTGAAGTCGTGGAGATTGCCTCGACGATTCGTCGAGAGTGGGCACACGGCCTGCGACACGGGCGTGTCGCAGGGCTTGTCGACCCGTGTCGACACTTAGCCGTGAGTCGTCGAGTTATTCTCGACGATTCGTCGAGTTATCTGGTGGAGTTCGCATATAACAATAGCTACCAAGCGAGTATTCAGATGGCGCCCTTCGAGGCCCTATATGGTAGAAGATGTCGCACGCCGTTGTCTTGGTTAGAAACGGGTGAGTCAAAGTTGTATAAGCGATCGGAAGTGGAGGATGCTACTTCCTTGGTGAGAACCATTCGGGAGAGGTTGCTTATCGCTCCGGACCGGCAAGCAAAGTACTATAATGCCAAGCACAGGAACGTGGAGTTCGCTGTGGGCGATTATGTATACTTAAAGATCAAGCCGTTCAAGGGTGTCTCGCGGGTGCGGCGATTGAAAAAGCTAAGCCCGAGGTACCTTGGACCGTTCGAGGTGCTGGAGCGAGTTGGAGAAGCGGCCTATAGGTTGAAGCTTTCAGTGGAGCTTAGTGGTTTACACGATGTTTTCCACATTTCGGTGCTTCGAAAGGCGGTGCAAGAGCCTACGCAAGTGATCGCGGTCGATCAAGTGCCGGTGGAAAGTGGGCTAACGACAAAGGTCAAGCCCGTGCGGATTGAGGACTCGGAGGTCAAGCGGCTACGCAATAAAGAGATCAGGATGGTCAAGGTCCGGTGGGACAATTGCGGTCGCGAGGAGCTCTCTTGGGAGCGAGAGCGGACTATGCTTGACGAGTATCCGGAGTTGTTCCGCTCAGGTACAAATTTTGGTTTTGTACATGTCCTTCCTATATGTAATTTCGTGGGCGAAATTCTTTTAAGAGGGGGAGAGTTGTAACGCCCCGAAACTCAAAGGAGCGAAAGGGGGACATTTTAGGCCAGTTTGGGTTCTGGCAGCAGGCACACGGCCTGGGACACGGGCGTGTCCCAGGGCATGTCGAGCCGTGTCGACACTTAGCCGCGAAGTCGTGGATATTGCCTCGACGATTCGTCGAGAGTGGGCACACGGCCTGTGACACGGGCGTGTCGCAGGGCGTGTCGACCCGTGTCGACACTTAGCCGTGAGTCGTCGAGTTATTCTCGACGATTCGTCGAGAATGGGCACACGGCCCGCGACACGGGCGTGTCGCCGGGCGTGTCGACCCGTGTCGACGATCGTCCCGGGGAAGTCGTCGAGATTCGCTCGACGATCGTCGAGACAAGGCACACGGCCTAGGACATGGGCGTGTCCAAGGCCGTGTCATCAAGTCGTCGAACTGCACGCGACGAAATGTCGAGACCATGTACATGGCCTGGGGCCCAGGCGTGTCAAGGTGATACGGGCAAGGACACGGGCGTGTCCTAGAACCCGTGCAGTGCTCGGGTTGAAAATGGGGAAAAATCATGGGGTACACGGCCGGCTACACGGCCGTGTCAGCTGGAACACGGGCGTGTCAGCTCGAACACGGGCGTGTTCGATACCCGTGTGAGGGTCCAGGAGATTCGATTTTGACGGCGAATGCGGCACACGGCCCTGGACACGGGCGTGTTCCAGGCCGTGTTTGGTCCAGATTGGGCATTTCAGCCCCGAATCAAAGCCGTTCGTTTCCTTAGGTTGAGATCCAACGGCTGGGGGTTGTTCCTGAGAGGATATACCCGTGAGTTGACTTGGAAAACCTCACTTTTCTTCACTTGTTCTCTTTCTAAATCCTTGGAGAGAGGAGAGCTAAGGCAAGAAGAAGAAGAGCTAGATCCGCCATTGGAGGAGCTTCGGAGCTCCGAATCGCAAGCCGACTCCGGATCCACGGAGGCAACGCAAGTGCGGTGATTTCCATCCGATTACTTTTCAATGGCGCCAAAGAGGAACTCAAGGGTAACGATCCTCATCTTGAGCACGAATAGCTCTCTTTCTTAGCATAGGAAGCCCACTCTCGCGAGTTTGCGGAGAGTTGGAGGCGTTCCTTCGGGTAGATATGTAAAGTCCCCGTTGTTTAGCGTCCGTAAGCGAGAACGGACATAGGCATGATGTGTGAAGCCTACCCGGACGTGTTAGTCTGGATCGGTGATGTTGCATTGCATTAGGCCGGAGAAGACTCCGTGCTATTGGTTGTTTTTCGGGTTTTCTACGCGGTAGATTGCAGCAGGGAGCCTTGGGGACTAACCCAAAGGTGCACCCGGAAAACTGGGCGGATACGAGATCTTGCCAACTTGGTGGCCTGAGAGCCAACTTGAACATAACGTGGTTATGTGACTTGCGGTAGAATGGGACTCGGAGGAAGTTTGACCCGCGCAAATGGCTTAAATTGTCGTTGCGATGTGAGCACGAGTTAGATGGAACCGTACCCGCTTTATGTCGTTCGGTTAAAGAGACCTAAGGTTACGTGGCACTTACCGTTGGCATAGATGAGGGTCTTCGGCGGTCAATGGCTTGAATTATCGTGACCCACGCCAGGAAGACAAATTGCTCATAGTTTTGGCCGTCTAAGTGGCGGTGGTGAGTCCGGAATGTTAATGGCTTTAATTGACGTGACATCGACCGGTTCACCGAGAATGTGCCCTGAGTGCACGGGGCGTGTGGCCGTGCGAGCCAACGCCTGTGTTGTAATGGCTATGGTTATATAAATTGCTCGCTTATGCTAATGAAATGCAGGGAAGTAGCATCGCCGCCCCGAGTTGGGGGCGGGATCGTTATAATTTGGTCAGCATTGCTGACCGTTGCCTTGTTTTGCCACCGTGCGGTGGTTTCTTGCTTGCAGGTGCAGCTGGACCAACCAGTCAATAGTGGGCTAAAGCCCTTTTTGCGAAGCTGGCCCTCGAAGGCCCAAGTAGAAGTGTTTTCTGCTTTATTCATGTATGACCGGCCTGCGTGCCGTGGTTTGTAAATCATGTAATATTCAAGTGAAACAATTTGTAAGGCCTTAAGGCTTCTTTTGAGTATTTTGTAATAACATTCCTAAGTTGTTCTAGTGGACATTCGTGCTTGTTGCTGGGTTCTTGTTTATAACTTTTATAAACTGCTTCCGCTAGAATGCTCTGTGTAGGATGTTGAGATTGGTTGGATGGTTTCCATAAGTAACCACCCGGTCTGTCTGTGGTATATGGCGTCGGGTCCCGGCCGGACCTACTGCTATATGCTATGCGACGGATAGGGGGTGTTACAGAATCAACCGAGGCTTGGAATCCGTTTTAGAGAGAAGATATTTGAGAGCCGAGTGGTCCGTAAAAACAATAATTTTCGAAAGAGTAATATAAGGGTGAAATTTGTCAAAAGCGAATACTACAGCTAAGAGCTCCTTCTCGGTTGTTGTGTAATTTTCCTGTGTAGATGTGAGTGTCTTACTAGCGTAATAAATGGGGTGGAAGTTTTTGGAAATACGTTGACCTAGTACGGCTCCCACCACATAACTACTCGCATCACACATTATCTCAAATGGAAGATCCTACACCGGAGCTATCATAATTGGGGCATTAACTAATTTTTCTTTTATTAAATTGAAGGCAGCTAGGCAGAGGTCATCAAAGATGAATGGGGCGTCTTTTTCTAAGAGATGGGTAAGGGGCTTGGTGATTTTGGAAAAGTCCTTTGTGAAGCGGCGGTAGAAACCTGCATGACCCAGGAAACTTCTTATAGCTTTTATGTTCGTAGGTGACGGCAGCTTCTCGATAACTTCTATTTTCGCAACGTCTACTTCAATACCCCTTTCAGAAATTTTATGTCCCAAAACTAACACTTCCCTCACCATAAAATGACATTTTTCCCAATTTAAGGCGAGGTTAGTTTCTTCACATCGCTCTAATACTTTTTCAAGGTTCTTTAAGAAACTATCGAAGGAATTCCCGAACACGGAGAAATCATCCATGAAAACTTCCATAATGCTTTCTATGTACTTGTTAAAGATGGCGAGCATACATCATTGGAATGTAACTGGCGCATTGCACAATCCAAACGGCATTCTTCGGTAGGCGAAGGTGCCGAAGGGACAAGTAAACGTAGTTTTCTCCTGGTCCTCGGGGGAGATGGGGATTTGAAGATACCCCGAGAGGCCATCGAGAAAACAATAAAAGCTATGTCCGGAAAGTCGTTCTAAAATTTGATCAATGAACGGCAAGGGGAAGTGATCCTTACGGGTGGCGTCATTCAACTTACGGTAATCTATACACATTCGTCATCCGGTTATCGTCCGAGTCGGGATTAATTCATTATTTTCATTACTTACTACCGTTATCCCTCCCTTCTTTGGTACTACCTGTACTGGGTTAACCCACTTACTATCGGATATAGGATAGATAATTCCTGCATCTAACAATTTCATAACCTCGCCCTTAACTACGTCTTTCATGTTTGGGTTTATACGGCGCTGAGGTTGTATAGAGTTACGTGAATTATCTTCCATTAAGATTTTATGAGTGCAGAAATATGGGCTTATGCCCTTGATATCAGATATCTGCCAAGCAATAGCTTGGCGATGCTTTTGTAAAATTGAAAGAAGTTTATCCTTTTGTGCATCCGTGAGGTAGGCCGAAATTATGACAGGCAGCTTGGAGTCCTTTTCTAAGAAAGTGTATCGAAGGTGCTCTGGTAGTTCTTTCAGTTCCAAGGTAGGGGTGGTCATCATACGAGGTTTTGGAAATTTGCTCTTTTTCAAAAACTATGTCCTCGTACACTTTTTTATATGTAAAATTAAAAGGGGTGTTGCTAGCGGCCATGGCGGCTTCGTGCAGCGATTCAGTTGGAAAAGTAGAAGAGGAACAGAAATCAAAAAATTCTTTTTCAAAATCAGAAAGGCGGGTGGTGGATTCTTCACTTAGGTGTAGAGATTCAGTTGGAGGAGTAGGAGAGGAACAAAAATTGGAAAATTTTTCTTCAAAATCAGAGGTGTGAGAGAAGGATTCTTCACTTACGGTATCCATGAAAAAACAGGAGTCATCATTAGCTAGCGTGTTCTTCATCGAGGGGGTGATAGAGAAAGTTACCTCATCGTCGCCCACTCGAAGGAAGAGCTTACCATTGCTTACGTCAATGATAGCTCGGGAGGTGGCAAGGAAGGATCGGCCAAGGATCAGGGGAACCTCGACGTCTTCTTCGATGTCCAAAATGACAAAGTCCACCGGGAAGATGAACTTGTCAACTTTGACTAGGACGTCCTCCACTATTCCTAACGGGTATTTGACTGATCTGTCGGCGAGCTGGATACTCATGCGTGTGGGGTTGAGACTTCCAATTCCTAACTTTTTAAACAATGAGAGGGGCATAAGATTAATACTCACACCTAAGTCGGCTAAAGCGTGTTTGACAAAGAGATCAACAAAGACACACGGGATAGAGAAACTACCCGGGTCACTGATTTTCTTCTGTAATCCGTTTGTCAAAACCGCCGAGCACTCGGCATTTAACGTGACATGAGAAAGGTTCTCTAACTTCTTCTTGTTGGTTAGGAGGTCCTTAAGGTATTTTGCATACTTCGGCATCTGGGATATGGCTTCGTGGAAAGGCAGATTTATGTGGATTTGTTTAAACATTTCTAAAAAATGGGTGTATTGATCATCCTGTCGTTGTTTATTAAGTTCGGAAGGGTATGGCGGGGATGGATTATTTTTAAAGGTGGGTGGTGGAGTGAGTTGTTTTTCTAAAATAGGAGTGATAATTTCTTCGGCAGAGGGTGGAATTTTTAAAACGGGAACGGAGCTTTGATTTTTTAAAGCGGAAGCGGAGATTGCCTCGGGGTCTTCACTTATCGTACCAAAAACTTTCTTCCCACTCCGAAGAGTTATAGCTTTCGCTTGCTCTCTCGGGTTGGGCTCGGTATTGGAAGGAAGAGACACTACGGGTCACTCAGAAATCATTTTAGCGAGCTGTCCTACCTGATTTTCTAAATTTTTAACACTTTCGGTTAAGGTTCTAATCGTAGCGTCATTAGCATTCATGTATTTTGAAAACATTTCCTCCAAATTTGGAGGTTTTGGAAAACTTTGAGGAGGTGGTGGTGGTGCAGAAAAATCACTTTGCGGTGGCGGGCGCACAGCATTCGATGGATTGCTCCACGAAAAATTCGGATGATTTCTTAACGCAGGATTATAACTATTCGGAAAATTAAAACCAGGAGGATGAAAATTTGCAGCAGAAAAATTATTAAAAGCAGTTCTAGGCATATTATTTACATAATCCAAATGTTCGGCGGGAGGAGTTGCAGATTCCCATACCTGAGGGGCGGAGGCAGCAGTCATCTCCGTAATTTTTTTGCTTAATATTTCAACTTGCAGTGCGAGTTGGGAGACGTTGTGCACTTCAAAGAGACCTGCAGGTTTGTTTGGGCGGGACCTAGGCACATTCCACTGGTAAGCGTTCATGGCCATGTCCTCAAACAGCTCAAGAGCTGCCTCCGGGTTCTTATGGTTTAAAGTACCTCCAGAAGCTGCGTCTATCATTTGCTTTGTGCTTTGATTTAGCCCATTATAGAACGTCTGCACCTGCAACCATACAGGCAGAGTGTGATGTGGGCATCATCTTAGTAATTCTTTAAATCTTTCCCATGTTTCGTAAAGGGTCTCAGAGTCCATTTGTCCAAAGGCAGAAATGTCATTCCTAAGTTTTACAGTTTTAGCAGGCGGAAAATACTTGGCCAAAAATTTTTCAGTTAATTGCGTCCAAGTAGTTATGCTATTTTTAGGAAGGGTGTTCAGCCACTGCTTAGGCTTAATTCTAAGAGAGAAAGGAAATAATCTTAGCCTAATAGCATCAGTTGTGACACCATTTATCTTGAAGGTGTCACAAATCTCAAGAAAGCTGGCTATGTGTGCGTTCGGGTCTTCATCTTGAAGCCCGTCAAATTGCACATACTGCTGCACCATTTGAATTATGCTAGACTTCAGTTTGAAATTATTATTATTTATTGCAGGGCGAACTATACTAGATTTTGTACCCTCGAGATTCTGTCGTGCATAATAGGACATAGGCCTTTGCACGGCTTCCTCCACGTTGGGTTCTGCCATTCTTAAGGTAGAAAATGACTCAGAATACTCAACCGGCACTTGGGTAGTAGGGCCTTGAAATCGCGATCTTCTCCGAAGAGTACGCTCAATTTCGTGGTCCAGGTCCAAAGTAACCGACGGACTTCCGCGGGTCATACACTAGAAGAAGAGAGGACAAGAAAGACTAGAAAATAAAAGAGCTAATGAAGTTCGAAATTTTTTTTTTTTTGAAATAGATTTTTTTTATGTTTTAACTCCCGAACTTCCAAAGGGCTACCCGGTGAAGGGTTTGCAAGGTACTAGACAAGATAGTGGAATTTAGACCCACTTTGCCCTTTTCGAGAGAGTTAGGTGGTGTAGAAAAATTTGTGATGTGGTTTTCTATTAAGTAGGCGGTAATTAAAATCCGGCCATTTAACTCCGAGCGAGTAAGCGGAAAATAAAAGCTACACTCACGCACTCGACAGAAAATTAAAACACACCCACTCTACAGAAAGTAAACAAACTTTACTGAAATAAATCCAGCCATTTAACTCAAGTGAGTTGGCGGAAAAATTAAAAATACGCACACTCTACTGAAATAAAGTCTGCCATTTAACTCAAGTGAGTAGGCGGAAAAATTAAAAATACGCACACTTGCTTGAACAAAATCCAGCCATTTAACTCAAGTGAGTAGGCGAAAAACTTTTAAGAAGGAGGGTGAGAAACAGAAGTGATAAAATTAATATATTCGTGTTTTCAATTTATCAACGAGCGTTGCCTCCCCGGCAACGGCTCCAAAAACTTGATTGTCTCTTAGATATCTGCAAGGAGAAAATAACCAAACTAACAATCCAACAAGGCAAGTATACCTATCGAAATGCATCTAGGGGACACAAGTGTCGTATTAAAATCCGGGAACAGTTGAGTAAGCTTACTCACACGAAATCTATTATTTTATCGACGGAAAAATATGGTTTTTTAGAAGAAAGCTAAATGTACTAAAGGAAGAGAACTACTTGCAATGAAAGAGAGCTACTTGCATGAAAAGATAAAGAGAGCTAAAAGAGCGATTAAACTTAAGCTTAGTAACGATAAGGGGAAAATGCACTCGATCAGAAATCACATCGGCAAGAGTGGTTAGAAAATACGATAAACAAACCTAAGCTAATTAGGGTAAAGGTGCTTGACCGTGGAGGTTCCATGAATATTGACACGCTTCTCTCAAAGGCCGTGCCTAACTGAGTTTAGGAAGGTCCGACCGACTCTCGCCTAAATCGTAGGCCTAAAACTTGCTTTATGCGGTGAATCCCACTATTGGATTTTGCTCCAATCCGGGAGATTTGAACGTCTGCGTCTCTCAAGGGGTGCGAACAACTCCCTTTACTCTTGAGTGCTCATTTCAAACTTTCGGCCTCTCTGCTAGCCCAGAATGAAAGCAAAGGTGGAGAGTATATATCGATGATATACCTCCAACCCGTGATAAATCAAGAGTAATTCAAAGCTAAACCCTAAAAAGAAAAGGTAAGATTCAAAGCAACATAACCTAATCACTCGAACCTCGGATCATCAAGATCGAGTACATGGAGGATTAGTTAATCATGGTGAGGTGGAAGAGGGGGGATGAGTAGAAGAAGAATAATGAAAACAGAGTAGAAACGAAAAAGAAAACAACACTTTTTATTAATGGAAACAGGGATCTTACAGCTTGAAAACCAGAGATTACAAGTGCATGGAAAGGTAAACTACACTATCATTAACATTATACTACAGAATGAAGCTAGGAACTAATACAGGGAAAGCATAAAGCTAGAGCTAAGAACTAAAAATGGAGGGACATGCTTAAAAAAGTTCAAAAATACAAAGGACAGAACCTCCCCTCTCAATCCAAAAAGTGTCCCTGAACCCTTAGAGTTGGGCTCTATTTATAGAATTTTTCGGGTCGGGTCACGCCCCTCTGTCACGCCCGGGTCGGGCGTGACCCTGGGGCGTGACACATTCGGCGCGACTTTTTTGGGCTGGAATTTAATTCTGACGAAGTAGTTGAAGTACACGCCCACAAGTCACGCACTGGTAGGGCGTGTACCTGGGGCGTGTTCTTTGCGACGTGACTTTGTTGAGCTGAAATTGAATGCTGGAGGTGACGGGTGGAATTACTGCAGTACACGCCCATATGTCACGCCCGGGTCAAGCGTGACCCTGGGGCATGACACTTTCGGTGCGACGGTGGAGCGGGAAAAACGAGCGCGTTGCGGCGATTCCTCGGAACCTGGGTACACGCCTCTGGAACACGCCCGTGTCGGATGTGACACGGGCATGACCAAGGGCGTGTACAATAAGTTTCCACGGAATGCAGTTTCGGACCAATTGCTTCATTCCTCTAGGTTACACGCCCTAGGTACACACCCGGGTAGGGCGTGACCTTGGGGCGTGTCACAGCAAAATTCGGCTGAAAGCCGTGAAAACCTGCAAAAAGCAGAAAAAATGCATTAGCGACAAAAATATATACAAAGGGGAATCAAAATAAGTACTTTACAAGACATGATTTGCTTTAAAACCCCGAAAATATCCTAATAAAATTGACTGCAAACCGTATTATCAGAACTCCACCCAGCGCCTCTGCCTGATGTTCAGTTCCTTCTGCATGTCGATGTATTTCAGGTTCTTGTGGTCGGAGTAGATGTCGCAGTGGACTCCATAAAGATAGTGGCGCCAGACCTTCAAAGTAAAAATGACCGCCCCCATCTCAAGGTCGTGCACCGGATAGTTATGTTCGTGCTTCTTCAACTGGTGAGATACATAAGCAATCACATGACCCTTCTGCATCAGTACAGCTCCCATACCCTGGTAGGAAGCATCGTTGTAGACCTGAAATCCTTCTCGCCCCGAGGGGAGAGCAAGTAGGGGAGCCGAGGTGAGTCGATCCTTCAGCTCCTGGAAAGCTGCCTGGCACTGCGAGGTCCACACGAAAAGTACCTCCTTCTTCGTCAAAGATGTGAGTGGGAGGGCGATTCGAGAGAATCCCTCCACGAACTTTCGGTAATAACCGGCAAGTCCTAGGAAACTTCATACGTCGGTGGCTGCCTTCAACTGCGGCCAATCCCGAACTGCCCGAATCTTTGCCGGATCCACTGCCAACCCGGCTCCACTAATAATATAGCCTAAGAAGCTCACCTCCTTCAACCAGAACTGACATTTGCTAAACTTTGCATATAAATGATTCTCCCGCAGTCTTTGTAGGGTCAGTGCTATATGGCGAGTGTGCTCCTCCTCCGTCCTCTAGTAGATGAGGATGCCATCGATAAACACAATGACAAACACGTCTAAATACTCCTTGAAAACCTGGTTCATGAGGGTCATCAACGCCGATGGTGCATTGGTGAGCCCTAAGGGCATCACCGTAAACTCAAATAATTCATATCTGCTACTAAAAGCAGTCTTCTGAATATCCTTCTCTCGAATCCGAAACTGGTAGTAGCCCGACCTCAAATCTAATTTCGAAAAGAACTACGCTCCCTGCAGCTGGTCGAACAGCTCGTCTATCCTTGGCAGTGGATAGGTGTTCCAGACCGTCGTCCGATTTAGTGCTCGGTAGTCGATGAACAATCTGAGTGTCCCGTCTTTATTTTTGACGAACAATACTGGAGCTCCCCATGGTGAAGAGCTTGGACGGACAAATCAGGCTTCCACTAGCTCCTGAAGCTGGCTCGGAAACTCTGTCAATTCCCTTGGGGCCATCCGGTAAGGGGCCTTAGATGCCGGCTTGGCCCCCGGCACAAGCTGTATCTGAAAGTCCTGCTCCCTGTGCGGGGGTAATCCGGGTAATGTTTCTGGAAAGACGTCCGCAAAATCGCGCACCACCGGGATATTCGATAAAGAATCCGTGGCCTCCGCCATTTCAAACCACACCTCGTAGACCTCCTCCCCCTGTAAATCGGCCTTAACGGCCTGTACTTAAGATAAGGGTATACGAGAGGTAGGTCTTATACCTTTGATGATGATAACAGAGTCCCCGTGCCTCACGGTGATCCTCTTTCCTTAACAATCAATCTAGGCATGGTTCTAGTGTAACCAAGTCATGCCCAGGATCAGCTCGAAGACTGGCATCCTCAGGATCGTAGCCGATACTTCGAATGACTTTCCTCCAATTTCCGCCTCCATGTTGCAGTGGGGAGAGGTGAGTATCTCCGATCCGTCGGGTAGACTCACCCTCTTCATCCGGCCTGTGAACCGCTCCACTCCTTCCAGCCCTTCCAGAAAGGCCTCCGACACAAACGAGTGCGAGGCACCCGTGTCGAACAGAGTATAGGCTGGCTTTCTGCTGATGAAGACTAAAGCTGGGACGGTTAAATGTCTTAGTATTTTATAACGAGTTTTCTTTCCTATTTATTCTACTTAGGGCAATTCTACTTGTTAGGCAATTGAGAAAGGGAATTCAATTTAAACAATTTAAACCTCTTGGCGTACCTGCTATGACCTACTCCGGGTTCCGAGGCTGCGCCAGGTCCAAAGCATACATCTGCTCCCTTTCTTGTCTTCGATCCCCTCCCAGGTAACCACGTCCTCGGCCGCGTCCTCGGCCTCCGAAATGCTGAGAAGGTGGGCCACCCTATGGTGCAGGAGGTGGTGCCCCCCTCATGGGGCAGTTTCTCCGGAGGTGTCTAACCTGATGACAATGGAAGCACTCTGGTGGGGGATACGCCATACCCCCGGGTCTCGGCATCTCATGTATCCGAAAAGGTTGAGGGGCCAATATCACCTGCTCTCTCGGCTCCTACCTCACCTCCTGACGAGGCTGGTCCTCTATCCTTCTCCCATCTGGTATAGTACCTCGCCGTTGATCATTTCTGGCCCTCCGACCCTGATCCTCCGCTTGCTGCTTCCGGGCCCGAGTGGTGTGCCAATCAGCCTCAATCCTCTTTTCCATCACCAAAATCCGGGCGATAGGCCCGTCAGATACAAACAACAAGGCCTCCCTCAACTCATCTTTCAGACCCTTATAGAACCTCTTGATGTATCCTGCTTCGTCCAGCTGGTAAGAATCTGCATATCGAGCCAAATGGTCGAACTCCCGATGGTACTCCCCCACCGTCCTGGAGCCCTGCTTCAGCTGTAAGAACCGCTCCTCCAACTCATCCCTGGCCGACTGCGGAACAAAATGCTCCAGCAGCGTGGCCCTAAATTCTTCGCAGGTAATTTCTACAACCTCCCTATCGGTAAACGTCGTGTCCAACAGCGTCTTCCACCACCACTTGGCATGGGACTCCCGGCAAGATACCACCAAAGCCACCCTCTCCTCCCAGGGGGACCGTATCCCGGTCAGCATCTCGTACATAATATCCAGCCACTCCTCTGTCCGCACTGCTGACTCTGTCCCCAAGTAGGATGGGGGAGAGAGTCCTCGGAGGGTCCTCATCCAGTTGGCCCCCGGGTTTGGCTGCGGGGCCGGAGCCTGTTGAGTCCGAAAGGCCTCAAGGATAGCTGTAAGAGTTTGCCCCATGTCTGACTGAAGGAAAGGAGTGGGGACCAGGGGAGGCGGTGCAATGTCCGGAGTCTGCTGAGCTCTGCCTTGTGGGGTGGGCTGAGCTGGGGGCTGCAAAACGAACTACATTAGTAGGTAATCGACTCAATAACTAATAAGAAGTGGACAATTTACATGTGATCCCTCATATGGGCATACCACTACTTCCGCTGCTTAGTTTGTCCCCAAACTAAACTCGCGCGGGGGTGACGCAGGGTTGTGGACTGCTACTTTTCGATCGAGGTCTGCTCTGATACCACTTGTAAGACCCCCTTTTTTTAACACCAGGGTCTTATGCCCAGAACCGCCGTTTTGCGGTGACTCCTTCACGCCCTGAAGGGTCATCACCACAAAGCGCCGATTCTGCCGGCCAATTTGATCACAGTAAAGTAGCAAAACAAAGAGAATGCAAACTAGCAGTCCACAGAAAAATATATCAGAGTACTAAAATACGGGCTTATGCCCGGTACATCATGTCCTCACTACAAATCACTCATGCGGAAGCAAATGCTGAAAATCTACTCAAGGTCGAGACTCACGGTCCCGGCTGTATGAACTCCGGAGCTAGACTGCCCCATCTCCATGTGCACCGATCTCTGGGGATGCTCCTCCATGCTGGGCTCCACGATTCCCTAAAATGATGCGGTTCGAAAACCGTTAGTCTAAAAGACTAAGTCCTATCATCCCCCACCCCTTCCCCCTTGGCTCCTAGGCACCGAGCGGAGAGGAAGAAAGGGGAGGACTTGAAGGTGGAGAATAATCAAAAACAGATGACAACGGACCTATACTAGCAATTCTATAATAGATATTGACAATAAAATGAAATATGAAAAGTAACCTTCACTTATGTGAGAACACATAAGCCAAGAGGTCTTCTGCAAGCCTCCCATCGTATAAAGAGTCCCATACCAATTTATACGTTGCGGTGTCGGTTATCAAACAGCAATATATATATATATATATATATATATATATATATATATATATATATATATATATATATATATATATATATATATATATATATATATATCAAAATTGATCTTAATTTATAAACTTGCCCACACAAGCTTATAGACCAAGGGGTCATTTTGCAGGTCCTAATGTATAAGTGTCACATTCCACTTATACATTAGGTGTCAGGGGTTAAATGAGTCGATTATGTTATGACATGCAAGTGGGTATGATGGAACATGCAAGTGCAACACACACACCCGACTCTGTGCACACAGACCTTTAGTTCCCCCTTTCTGGAGCCGTAACCTCCCAGGATACCTCTGTAGTGGCAGATGGAAGCGGTGGGTTGGGCCTCTCCCACCTCTAAACCAGTAAAGCACTACCGGTCAGACCTATCGTACGCCTCAACACTTGGTGCACGAACCGGACTCCTTCGTACTCTTGTCGGCTGGCGCACCGGACTTCGGTTGGCGAAGTGCTAGCCACACTTGCCGAGTCAGCGTATTGGCGTCGGAGCATCGACCCTCCAATATCGAAGACCCACCACCTTAATTTTCTTTCCTTTTATGCACATGAAAATTTAACATATCCAAAACCGAGCCGAAGCTCCCCGGACTAAAAATGTCCGTCTCAAACAATCGAGCTGAAGCTCCCCAGACCCAAAAGTCCGTATCTTAACCATCCAAGCCGAAGATCCCAACTATCTTCCAGTGATATCAGTGTTCGTGAAATGTTCAACCCTAATTACTAAGTTGCTCTTTTCAGCTTGTTAATATAGTTTACGTTAACCCAGGACTGCCCCCGGTATTCCCTGTGATGGGCTCTCAAGGGGCACTAGGAACTATGTTGGGATTACGCGCAGCATTCCCTTTCGCAAGGTACTTATTATTATTATTGGTTGATTCCCTTACCCATTACCTTCTCTTATTACGATAGGCTAATTCCTAGGGTGATTTGACTCTACCTCACCTCGGGAAGGACGATTTTTCGTCGAACCCGAGCGCCTCTAAACTCTAGCCAAACCAATTTCTCACAACTCTTCCCATCCTTCTATGGTGAACTCACCCACCTCTATCAAAAAGGACGAACTCCTACACCATGTCCTAATGTGACTTATTGCAATTCCCCCATGCAGATCATCCTAGGCTATATGTCGGTCCGGATAGGAGATAATCCAAATTCTCATCCAAACGGCCTACCTTATTTACTGGAGACTTATCATGACACGAATAGACTAAATCCAGGAAATTATAATTTTCCTAACTTATCTGGTATTTAATTATTTTCCTTAAAGCTTCCAAAGGCTACCAGTTTGAACATGAACTACTCTAAGCACACATGCAAGATGCCTAACAAAATTATGATAAATATTAGGTTTTGTCAATATGGTAAATTCATAGTATCACAATTTTTCCATCATCAAAAGGGCACTAAAATTATTTTTGCAATATTTATTATCTTCCGCTGTTTATGAACCAGGTATGGGAAATATCCATCCAAAAATTATAAAATAATTATACTATGCAGATAAAATCTAAAAAAGTAGCATTGACCAAGTTTCATAATTTTTCAACAAGAATTATTCTCTGAATAAATTAATTATCCAAATCTTAATATTATGCACTTGTAAAGGAAGTACTGTACACAACCCTCTAAAAATTATGCATAAATTCCTACAAATATATTTTGGCATTAGTTCAACAGTACCTAAGTCTCATGATTTTTCAACAGTTATATCACCTATAAATAATTTTATACCACAAAAGCTCCTTTTTGAAATTAGTGAAGGAAGTGCCAAATATATTCAATTAAAAATTGTAACAAAATTCAGGGATATTCACTTTGACCTAGATTATCTGCTGACGAAGTCTCATCAGATTCAAACGAGCAGAATAATAAAATTAATTAAAATACCATTTTGGGCCTTTTGGTAATTTACAAATAAAGTGCCAGAAATATAATCCATAAAATTCTAATAAAATTACCTGAGGATTTAGATTGTCTAAAACGTACTCTACCCAAGTCTCACAAGCTTTGGATAAGGTTTAGTGGCTGAAATTACAATATTGTGCTTCTACCCTAAAACTAGGGTTAGGGCTTTTAGGTGCCTACCTTCCTCCAAATCTTCTAAGATTCCTTCTAGTGAACTTAGCTTACTCTACCTTCAATTCTACTGAGTTTTCAAGGCCATGCAAAGGCACTAGCCCCCATTTCCTTCACAACCCCCAAATGTCCTTCCTTAGGGTTTGAGGTTGAAACCTAGGGTAAATCAAGCCTAAATCATCCCATTTTCTTTTAGAGGGTGACATTGGGCATACTAGGTCATTGTCCAAAACCTCAGCCTCTGTTGAGGGGAGGTGGCCACCCTAAGCCCATGGTGCACTTTTAGTCAAAAATACCTCCTTAAGGCCAAACTAGTGTTTGGTGATTCCCTAACCAAAACCTATCCAAATGAGTTCAAACTTTGTACATAGCTAGGTATTGATTCCAGGGACAACTCATCAAAACTTGGGAGGGTTTGGAGGTAATTATACCACCTAATTAAAATACCCTAGCATTATTAAATAAAAGTAAAAACTTTAGGCAAAGTGTCTCCAAAAAATCCCAATTTTGGACAGACCCTAGGTATAGTTACAACTGATCCCTTGTCCAAATTTCAGCCCATTTGGACAAGGGATTAAGGGTGGGCATCCAATTGAATCTAAGGACAGCCCTAGGTACAGGTCCCACCAAAATGGGTGCCCTGGTCCAACCAGAGGGCCAAATTGGTCTAAATAAATTTTGGATTAAAGTAGACCCATAGAGCGACAACTTTCATATTGCAAGTTTTCCCACCAGGTAGAACTAGTATTTGTAAAAATTAATTCAAAATAGCCCAGAAAACAGGATAGAAAATTCAAAAATCAAAACTAAATAAAAGAAATGATGTAGCACGAATCTTAAAGCAAATCCGACCCATCCGGGTCATCTTCCTCCTCCAGCCAAGGGCTGTGATCAGCCTGACCTGGAGCTTCTTCCAAGCCATTTTCCCGGCCACCCGGCCACCTGCCTGGCCGGCCACCACCGCCACCACCTTCGTTGAGGTGGGGGCTATCGCCGGGTGGCGGCACGGCCGCCAGAGGGGCGGTTTCCGACGAACTCACGAGGTATAAAAAGCCATGAAAAACTAAAATTTTCCTCACCCGATCCGGCTCAATTGAGAGCAATTTCTCTAATAATTGATCTAGGATTCTAGCCCACGAAGAGAGGAGTAGAGGAGGACCTTTAACCGAGCTTGTCGGCGAGTGTGGTGGTGGTGCGCCATGGCAGGTGGTGGAGCTTTCTGTTGCTTTGCAACTTCACTACCAAACAGTCCGGTTTCTTTAGGTGAACGGTGGAAACGATTTCTCTTTGCCCAGGGAAGCTTTTAATAGCATCAAATGGGGGAGAGGGAGGGTCATGGCTTCAAAGCCATTAATGGCCATGAAAGGGAATTTCGGCCATGGAGAAAATCCATGGAAATTCACCTCCCCTTGGTCCCAATTCGTTGGGAAACTCCTCAAAACTAATAGGGGAGATGAATACTAATTAATTGGTGAAGAATGGAGGGGTGATTCACCTTCCCCACCATGAATGACCTTGTTTTTCTTCTTTCTCTCTCTACCCTATTGGAGGAATTGAATTCAGCCACCTTGGGTGGCTGTCCATGGCTATTAAACTCCTCAAAACTGATGAGGGGGAATATATTCAGCCTTTGCAATCAATTGGAAAGGTCCTTGGTCTCCCTTGGCCATGAATGGCCTCTTTTCTCACTTTCTCTCTCCTCCATTAAAGGGAAAAATGGAGCCTTCTCTCTCCTACTCACCATGTCTGAATTCTGATCTCTCCTACAGCCTAGTGGCAGCCCACTAACTCATATGAATAATAAAAATTAGGTTAGCCCAAGTGGGGGAAATGAGTTTGAGCTTGGGTTAGCCCATTTAGGCTAATTTGACCTAACACTAGAATAGAGTTGACCTTGCTCAACATGACCATTTGAGTTGACCCCAATGGGACCTGGGTGACCCATTGGACTCCCTTAAGGTCTAGGAAGACTTGAGTTGGGTTGGTTGGGCATCTTGGGGGTCACATGTCTCTTGGTAAGGGCACTTTGACAACTTTAGGGCTAGAGTTGACTTGGGTCAACATGACCATTTGGGTTGACCCCAAGGGGTCCTTGGTAACGCCATGGATTCCCTTGAGGTCTAGGAAGGGTTATGTAGGGTTACCTTACACTATGGAGGTCACCTACCCATAGTAAGGGTACTTTGACCAAATGAGGGGCCTAAGTTGACTTGGGTCAACTTGGTCTCTAGGGCTGAACCCAATGTGTCCCTGGTGACCCATATACCTCACTTTAGGGTTAGAAGGGCATGGGTGGGGTCCACTTGGCTAGGGGAAGGTTAATTGACCCTAAATAGGCTAGTTTGACCCATTTAGGGTTAGGGTTGACTTGGGTCAACTGAGTCTCTTTGATTGACCCCAATGGGTCCTTATGGCTCTAATGGGTCTCCCCAAAATGTTTGGGGGTGTTGTGGTAGGGTCTTTGGGACATGGTGAAGTCCTAGGGTCAAACTCTAGGTTTGGTGATGTGGTTGTGCCATAGGCAGACCATGGTGATCCTCACCTTGGCCTCCTATCTCTTGACCCATTTCTGACTTCCTAGGGTTTGTCATGACCTAGTCATGGCCAAAAGCACTCTTAGGGGTCTAATTGGAAATGAGATGTTACAAACCGTCTCTAATAACAAACGTAGTTATCGTCGTGGGGGAGCTATCCTGAGCAGATAAATAGGATTCCCTAAAATCTGGGCAGGTGGCGTACTCATCTTTAATGCGTTCAAAACCTACAACGTTAATCTCCATAGTGGAAAGCAAGAGGGTAAGGCGACTAAGAGCATCTGCGACTCGGTTATCTGACCCCTTAAGGTGTTTAAGGTTAAACGTGTAACCTTGTAGGAAAGCTACCCACTTAGCGTGACGCGGGCTTATTTTATGCTGGCCATTGATGAAGCGTAAAGCTTCGTGATCGGAGAGGATCACAAACTCCTTAGAGAGGAGATAGTGCCTCCAATGGTGCAAACACCGCACAACAACATAAAACTCTCTATCGTACTTTGAATAATTTAGCTTAGCGTCAGTTAACTTCTCATAAAAGTAACTAACTGGGTTCCCCTCCTGACTCAAGACACCTCCAACACCCACCCAGAAGCATCACAAGTTAACTCAAAGACTTTGGTTAAGTCTGGTAGACTCAAAACAGGTGCCTCAGTCATAAGCTTCTTAATGCGATTGAAAGCAAGGTTGGCAGAATTCGTCCAAGTGAACTCGCCCTTCTTCATGCACTCCATAATGGGGGCCATGATGTTACTGAAGTCTCGTATGAAACGACATTAGAAAGTAGCTAATCCATGTAAACTATGCACCTCACGTAGGCTAGTCGGTTAGGGCCATTCCCGTATCACTGGAACTTTACCAGGATCAACTAGTATTCCCTCAGACCCGACTATATAGCCAAAAAAACTCTACCTCTGACGTGTAGAAAGTGCACTTCTTATAGTTTAGAAACAATGTTTCCTTCCTCAAGGTGGAAAGAATCGCCATGTAGGAAATGTGCTCGTCAGCGGTGGTGTTGTAGACTAAGATGTCATCGAAATAAACTACCACAAACTTTCCCAAGAATGGCTGAAAGACATGTGTCATCATCCGGGAGAAGGTGCTGGGGGTGTTGGATAGCCCAAAGGGCATCACAAGCCACTCATATAACTCATCCTTAGACTTAAACGCAGTCTTCCATTCATCTCCCTCACGGATCATAATCTGGTGATAGCCACTCCGTAAGTCCAACTTCGTAAAGATAGTGGCGCCAGATAAGACATCTAAGAGGTCATCTAATCGCGGAATAGGAAACCTATACTTGATAGTAATCTTGTTGATAGAGCGACTATCAACACACATCCGCCATTTACCATCCTTCTTGGGGGCAAGCAAGGCTGGTACCGCACATGGGCTCAAGCTAGTCCTAATGAACCCCTTCTTCAACAGGTCCTCAATCTAGGTATGTAATGTAACACCCCCCTATCCGTCACATAGCAGGCCTTACAAAATTGTTTACTTGAGATTACATGATTTACAAACCACGGCACACAGGCCGGTCATACATGAATAAAAGCAGTAAACACTCCAATTAGGACTTCGAGGGCCGGCTTCGCAATTTGGGCGTTAGCCTGCTATTGACCGCTTGGTCCAACAGCACCTGCAAGCAACAAAACCACCGCATGGTGGCAAACAAAGGCAACGGTCAGCAATGCTGACCAAATTATAACGATCCCGCCCCCAACTCGGGGCGGCGATACTCCTTCCCTGGATTTTTATTAGCATAACCAAGTAGCATATAAATTCATTGCATCACAGGCGTTGGCACGCATGGCCACACACCCCATGCTCTCAGGGCACATTCTCGGTGATCACAGTCTAAGCCCGTCGACTAACCACCATCTCCAGGACAACAATCTCTCGTGAGCAATTTGGTCTTTTAGGCAAATGTTACGACAAAGTTAATATCATCAACAGCATATGTCACGACACTTTAATATCATCGACAGCAAGACCCGACCACTATGCCCGCGGCATAAAGTAGGAACGGTTCCACTCAACCCGTTGCTCACTTGCCACGACATTTTAATATCATCGGCACGAGTTAAGTTTCCCCGAAGCCCGTGAATCGAACGTACAATATTGCATAACCCAATTATGTACAAGTTGTCTCCAAGGCCCACAAGTTGGAAAGATCACGCATCCGCCCAGTTTTCCGGGTGCACCTTTGGGTTAATCCCCAAGGATCCCTATTGCAATCTACCACGTAGAAAACCCGATAAAACAACCAATCGCACGGAGTCTTCTCCGGCATTTATGCAATGCAACATCACTGATCCAGACCAACATGTCCGGGTATGATTCACATATCATGCCTATGTCGGTTCTCGAATACGGACTCTACACAACGGGGACTATTCATGTCTACCCGTAGGAACGCCTCAAACTCACCGCAAACTCGCGAGAGCAGACTTTCTATGCAAAAGAAGAAGAGCTTCACATGATCAAGTAGAGAATCGTTACCCTAACGTTCTTCCTTGACGCCATGTAAAAGTATGCGGATGAAAAGCACCGCACTCTCTTTGCCTCCGTAGATCCGAAGTCAGCTCGCAATTTGGAGCTTCGAAGCTCCTCCAATGGCCGGATCTAGCTTCTTCTTCCTCCTTTGCTCTCACCTCTCTCTTGACTTAGAAAGAGAACCACTCAAGTAAAAGTGAGGGTTTCAAAGGTCCAATCCCATGTATATCCAAGTACTAACAGCCCCCAACTGTCGGATTCTGAATTAAAGAAACGAACGGCCACGATCCAGATCTAAGCTGTAGAATCTGGGCCGAACATGGCCTGGCACACGCCTGTGTCCAGGACCTTGTACCTCATTCTCCGTCAAAATCGACGCGTCTGGAATAGCACACGGGCATCCGACACGCCCGTGTTCGACATGACACGCCCGTGTTCAACCTGACACGGCCGTGTGGTCGGCCGTGTGCCCCATCGACACAGCCCCAAAAACAACCCGAGAGTCACACGGGTATTGGACACGCCCGTGTCCTCGCCCGTGTCTACTCAAACATGCCTGGGCGCCAGGCCGTGTTCACTATCTCGACACTTCGTCGAGCGAAGTTCGTCGACTGCCTGACACGGCCTTGGACACGCCCATGTCCTAGGCCGTGTGCCTTGTCTCGACACATCGTCGAGCGAAATTCGTCGACTCTCCGGGCCGATTGTCGACACGGGCTCGACACGCCCTAAGACACGCCCGTATCTTAGGTCGTGTGCCCTGTCTCGACAAATAATCGAGCAAAATTCGTCTACTTCGCGGCCAAGTCGTCGACTCAAGCCTGACACGCCCTGGGACACGCCCGTGTCCCAGGCCGTGTGCCTCCGGCCAGATTCCAGATTTCGCCCAAAACCCCTCCCGTCGCTCTTTTGAGTTTTGGGGCGTTACAACTCTCCCCCTCTTAAAAGAATTTCGTCCACGAAATTATATAAAGGAAAGACAAGTATCAAAATTAAATTGTACCTGAGCGGAACAACTCCGCATACGCGTCAAGCATAGTCTGCTCTCGTTCCCAAGATAGCTCCTCTCGGCCGCAATTGTCCCATCGGACCTTGACCATCATGATCTCTTTATTGCGTAGCCGCTTGACTTCCGAGTCTTCAAACCGCATGGGCTTGACCTTTGTCATTAACCCGCTATCCACCGACACTTGATCAACCGCGATCACTTGCGAAGGCTCTTGCTCCGCCTTCCGTAGCACCGAAATATGGAATACATCATGTAAAACGCTAAGCTCCACCGAAAGATTCAACCGATAGGCTGCTTCACCAACCCGCTCCAGAACCTCAAACGTCCCAAGGTACCTCGGGCTTAGCTTTTTCAATCGCCGCACCCGCGAGACACCCTTGAACGGCTTGATCTTTAAGTACACATAGTCGCCCACCGCGAACTCCACGTTCCTGTGTCTGGCATTATAGTACTTCGTCTGACGGTCCTGAGCGATTAGCAACCTCTCCCGAATTGTACGAACCAAAGACGTAGCATCTTCCACCTCTTGGTGCTTGTACAACTTTGACTCACTCGTTTCTAACCAAAACAATGGCGTGCGACATCTAAAATATAGGGCCTCGAAGGGCGCCATTAGAATACTCGCCTGGTAGCTATTGTTGTATGCAAACTCCACCAAATAAAGATGGTCTTCCCATTGCTTTCCAAAGTCCAAGACACACATGCAGAGCATGTCTTCCATAGTTCTATTGACCCTCTCGGTCTGACCATCCGTTTGCGGATGGAAGGCTGTGCTGAATTTTAACTTTGTTCCCAACATTTGCTGCACTAGCCTCCAATCATTGGATGTGAACCGCCCATCTCGGTCACTCACGATGCTACGGGGCATGCCGTGAAGTCGTACTATATTATCCACATAAAGTTTTGCTAACTTTTCCACCGGATCATCCTCCCTATGCGGAATAAAATGCGACACCTTCATTAGCCGATCTACGACCACCCAGATGGTGTCGTTCCCCTTTTGCGACCTTGGCAAACCGTGCACAAAGTTCATAGAGATGTCGTCGAATTTCTACTCTGGAATAGGCAAGGACTTCAGAAGTCCTCCTGGCTTTTGGCACTCCGCCTTCACTAAGGCGCACGTTTGGCACTTCGCCACGTAGAGCGCCACATCGTTCTTCTAACCCAGCCACCAAAACAGTTTCTTTACATCGCGGTACATCTTCGTGCTTCCCGGGTGAATCAAGTACTTGGTATGGTGTGCCTCGTACAACAATTCCACCCGCAAATTGCCCACACTTGGGACGCACAGACGACCGTTTTTCCAAAATAATCCATCCTCCACAACGAATTGGGAATTTGACCCATCCAGAGCCTCTACCACGACCTGCTTCATGTGGTCATCCAAATCCAAAGCCTGCCGAATCCGATCAGCCAGGTTATATTGGACTTCAGTCCAATTCAGTACTACTTCAGCACTTGATTGCTTATGTACACAAACAATCTCCAACGCCTCCAACTCCCGAACCAACCGCTCGTCATGGATCGACAGCCAATTGCCTTGAGCTGGGGCCGGCGACTCAACGTGTCCGCAACCGTATTACCTTTACCAGGCACATAGTGGATCTTGAAAGTATAGTCCCCCAGGTACTCCATCCATCTACGCTGCCGCATATTCAGATCTTTCTGATCAATCAGATACTTCAGGCTCTTGTGATCGGTGTAGATATGAATCTTAACACCGTAAAAATAGTGCCTCCACAACTTCTAGGCAAAAATCTCGGCCGCTAACTCCAAGTCATTGACCAGATAATGCCTTTCGTGCACTTTCAACTGTCTCGAGCCATAATCTATCACACTTCCATGTTGCAGTAGCACGCAACCCAAACCGCTGCCCGAAGCATCACTATAAATCTCATAACCTTCGGTCACACTCAGCGAACTCAGCACAGGAGCCATGGTCAGCCGACATTTCAACTCCTCAAAAGCTCGCGCGCACTCCAGTGCCCAAACGAACTTCTGCTCCTTCCTCGTCAAAGTAGTGAGGGGTAACGCTATACGCGAGAAGTTCTTTACGAAGCGCCTATAATAGACGGCAAGCCCCAGAAAGCTGCGGACTTTCGCTACCGTAGAAAGCTCAAGCCACTCCCGTATTGCAACAATTTTCACTGGATCCACCGCAACACCTTCCTCACTCACTATATGACCGAGGAACGCCACTGAGGATATCCAAAACTCGAACTTCGAGAACTTGACATACGATTGATTCCTCCTTAGCGTCTCCAAAACAAAATGAAGATGCTTGAAGTGATCTTCCTCACTTTGCGAGTACACCAAAATATTGTCGGTGAAGACAATCACAAAATGGTACAAGTACTCCCTGAAGGTCTTGTTCATCAGATCCGTGAACACTGACGGCGCATTAGTCAGCCCAAACGGCATGACCGTAAACTCGTAATGCCCGTATCGCGTACTGAACGTTGTCTTCGGGATATCACTCTTCCTTATTCGCAGCTGATAGTACCCGGACTTGAGATCCAACTTTGAGTACACTGTCGACCCGACCAACTGATCAAAAGATCATTGATCTGGGGGGGATCGGGTACTTGTTCTTTTCTGTCAACTTGTTGAGCTCCCGATAATCAATACATAGCCTCAAGCTTCCATCCTTCTTCTTAATAAAGAGGACCGGTGGGCTCCAAGGCGAAGAACTTGGATGCACATACCATTGCTCCAACAACTTTTTGAAGTTGCACATTCACCTCCGCCATTTCCTTAGGCGCTAGCCGATATGAGAGCGTGACACCGGCTTTGCACCTGGTACTAGCTCAATCATGTAATCTATCTCCCGTTGAGGAGGGGCTTCAGGAAGATCTCTAGGGAACACATCAGGGTACTCAGTTACCACTGAAATACTATCCAACATAGGCTTCGGATTTGCAACCTCCAAAAGTGTAAAGAACAGCTCTGCACCAGCACGAACCGCCTTCACTCCCTGAAGAGCAGACACCAACGTCTTTCTCGAACCTCCGAGCCCGTAAAGGTCGTCTCACGACTTGCTATCAGCTTGACTTCCTTGCTACAGCAATCGATATAGGCTTGCTGCTCCGATAGACAGTCCATGCCAAATATTACGTCGAACTCCCCTAGCGGTAGTAACGATACTTGGAAGTCAAAGTCTTGGCTCCCTGACCACACCTAAATGCAACAGATACTACCCGCGCCTATTGAGCGCCATTGGACCATAATGCATCCAATTTGTCTTTTACCAACGAAGGAGGTACTCTGACGCGTAAAATAATTCCTAAATAAAGGAATGCGAAGCTTCATTTACACGAACGGTGCTCTCGCCGAATAAACGAAAATCAGAACAAAGCTTAGTACAAGTAGTTCTAAGCTAACATGCACAAGGGCGACAAGTATTCAAGGCTAAACTGCTATAACTTTAAACCATACCTGTCATCACGACAGCATGCTTCTTCTCGGACTTGGGACGTCCGCTCCAGCAGTCTCGGGTAAAGTGCCCCGGTTTTTCACAAGTGAAACATGCGCTCGGGGTTCGACACGTAGTCACCCCAGAAGCACCAGCAGAGGGGGCTGGACCCGAAGTCCTAGCCTTCTTATACCACCTACGGTAACCAGACTTTGAGGTGTTCGGCATTTTGAATGTCGTTTCCTTTGCACTAACATCCTCAACTGCTCCTGACATAGCTTTCTTAGTCTTCTGAGCACTATTCCAACATTCTCGGGCAAAATGTCCTTTCTTTCCACAGGTAAAACATGTGTAAGTAGCTTTGCTAGTCGATGCCGTAGCCCCTTTCTCCAGCATTCCGCCGGATGCAACTATTATGGGGCTTGCATAGTTCGATACCATGGTCGCTGACATCGGGAGAGTCTTCCTCAAATCTGCCTCCAAATATCTAGCTGATTCCACCAAGGCTCGGAATCCCAATAACTTTGGTCCTACTAGTAGAACTCGTAACTCGGCGCGCAGGCCATTATAAAATCTATCGAATGTAGCTTGCTCATTATCCAACTCGAAGCATGGGTAGCGGCTTATCATAAGAAATGTTTGCAAATATTCCTCAACTGTGTGCTCTCCCTGCACTAAATGCATATTCAGCTGCTGCCCCGATGGTCTACCAAAAGTCATCTGCTCCATCACGCCATTCGGCGTTGAAGCCACAACAGGGGCGCAGGGTTGTACATTTCTTCCAAGCTGTGCACCCGTCACAGCGAACACCGCTTCAACGATCCTTCTTACGGTTTCATACGAAGGAGGGGTCTCAAATACCTCAACGGGCGCACTAAACTTCTCAGAAACCGGACATTCTGGCGGTCCAGCACCGCTTCCGGTCACCTATAGTGGTATAAAATACCGTTAAGCGACCAAATAAAATTGCAAACAACAATTATAGGAACACGCAGGTTCCCCAAACTCGTGTATTTTCATTCCTAAGTGGACATTCATGAGTTCTTTTGTTGTTATAACGATGACGCACATACATGTGCTCACCACCCCTTAAAAAGAATTCGTCCACGAATTCATTGTAAGTCTGACCGAAACCAGTAGTCTGATACCAAATTGTAACACCCCCCTATCCTTCACATAGCATATAGCAGTAGGTCCGGCCGGAGCCCGACGCCATATACTACAGACAGACCGGGTGGTTACTCAATGGAAACCATCCAACCAATCCAACGTCCTACACAGAGCATTCTAGCGGAAGCAGTTTATATAAGTTGCAATTAAGAACCCATCACAAAGAGCACGAATGTCCACTAATATACCAAATAGGAATGTAGTACATACACAAGTACTGCCCTTAAGGCCTTACAAAATTGTTTACTTAAGATTACATGATTTACAAACCACGACACGTAGGCCGGTAATACATGAATAAAAGCAGTAAACACTCTAATTAGGCCTTCGAGGGCCGGCTTCGCAATTTGGGCTTTAGCCCGCTATTGACAGCTTGGTCCAGCATCACCTGCAAGCAACAAAACCACCGCACGGTGGCAAACAAAGGCAACGGTCAGCAATGCTGACCAAATTATAACGATCTCGCCACCAACTCGGGGCGGTGATGCTCCTTCCCTGCATTTTAATTAGCATAACCAAGCAGCATATAAATTCATTGCATCACAGGCATTGGCATGCATGACCACACGCCCCGTGCTCTCAGGGCACATTATCGGTGATCACAGTCTAAGCCCGTTGACTCACCACCATCTCCAGGACGGCAATCTCTCGTGAGCAATTTGGTCTTTTAGGCAAATGTTACGACAAAGTTAATATCATCAAAGGCCTATGTCACGACACTTTAATATCATCGACAGCAAGACCTGACCCCTATGCCCTCAGCATAAAGCAGGAACAGTTCCACTCAACCCGTTGCTCACTTGCCACGACATTTTAATATCATCGGCACGAGTTAAGTTTCCCCGAAGCCCGTGAATCGAACGTACAATATTACATAACCCAATTATGTTCAAGTTGGCTCCAAGGCCCAAAAGTTGGCAAGATCACGCATCCGCCCAGTTTTCCTAGTGCACCTTTGGGTTAATCCCCAAGGCTCCCTGTTGCAATCTACCACGTAAAAACCCGATAAAACAACCAATCTCACGGAGACTTCTCCGGCATTTATGCAATTAAACATCACCGATCCAGACCAACATGTCCGGGTAAGCTTCACACATCATGCCTATGTCCGTTCTCAAATATGGACTCTACACAACGGGGACTATTCATGTCTACCCGTAGGAACGCCTCAAACTCACCGCAAACTCGCAAGAGCAGGCTTTCTATGCAAAAGAAGAAGAGCTTCACATGCTCAAGTAGAGAATCATTACCCTAGCGTTCTTCCTTGGCGCCATGGAAAAGTAAGCGGATGAAAAGCACCGCACTCTCTTTGCCTCCGTAGATCCGAAGTCGGCTCGCGATTTGGAGCTTCGAAGCTACTCCAATGGCCGGATCTAGATTCTTCTTCCTCCTTTGCTCTCACCTCTCTCTTGACTTAGAAAGAGAACCACTCAAGTAAAAGTGAGGGTTTCAAAGGTCCAATCCCGTGTATATTCAAGTACTAACATCCCCCAGCCGTCGGATCCTGAATTAAAGAAACGAACGGCCACGATCCAGATCTAAACTGCAGAATCTGGGCCGAACACGGCCTGGCACACGCCTGTGTCCAGGGCCGTGTCCCTCATTCGCTGTCAAAATCGATGCGTCTGGAATAGCACACGGGCATCCGACACGCCCGTGTTCGACCTGACACGCCCGTGTTCAACCTAACATGGCCGTGTGGTCGGCCGTGTGCCCCATCGACACAGCCCCGAAAACAACCCGAGAGTCACACGGGTATTGGACACGCCCGTGTCCTCGCCCGTGTCTACTCGAATACGCCTGGGCACTAGGCCGTGTTCACTGTCTCGACACTTCGTCGAGTGATGTTTGTCGACTGCCTGACACGGCCTTGGACACGGCCGTGTGCCTTATCTCGACAAATCGTCGAGCGAAATTCATCGACTCCCCGGGCCGATTGTCGACACGGGATCGACACGCCATGAGACACGCCCGTGTCTCAGGCTGTGTGCCCTGTCTTGACAAATTGTCGAGCGAAATTCGTCTACTTTGCGGCCAAGTCGTCGACTCAAGCCTGACACGCCCTGGGACACGCCCGTGTCCCAGGCCGTATGTCTCCTGCCAGATTCCATATTTGGCCCAAAACGCCTCCCGTCGCTCTTTTGAGTTTTGGGGCGTTACATGTAACTCCTTATGGGCAGTGGGATGAAGTCTATAATGGGGCTGGTTGGGTAGGGACGAACCGGGAATAAGGTCTATCACATGCTGTATATCCCTAAGTGGTGGCAACGTCGAAGGTATCTCATCCGGGTAAACATCCTTATATTCTTCCAACAATGTCCGGAGCTCACTAGGTAAGTCATCCAACACTCCAAAATTAGTCGTTGCACTCATAAGTACGAAAGCATACCACACTCCATCAAGAAATGAATCCTTCACAAATTCTTTCTTACCTACTAGACTCAATGTTTTCCTCTCGACTGGGATAGTGGTCTCCTTAGCCACAGCTACTGGTTCCTTCGGAACGGTCGACCTCAATGTAATGACTTGCCATTAAATTTAAACTCGTACGTGTTGGATCTGCCAAAGTATGTCACATCGCGGTCGTATAACCACGGACGGCCCAACAACACGTGACAAGCGTCCATTGGAATGACGTCACACCACACCTCATCAGTATAGGATTTGATCGAGAGGGGTACTAGGCATCGCGTGGTGACCGGAACGGTAACCTTATTGATCCAAGCTACCTGATACGGAGTCGTGTGGGGCTGCGTGGTCAAGGCCATTCGTGTAACGGCATTTTCATAAACGACATTCACACAGCTATCACTATCGATAATCAGTTTGCAGAGCTTCCCACCACTCTTAAAAATCAGAGCAAATATGCTCGTCCTCTTCAAATCATCTAACGAACGAGGAGTGGTCAAGATACAATACATCACCATAAGGTGGTGATCTCCCTCTAAATCACTTGGGACCCCATCTGGGTCACTCTCCTCTACAGCCTCATAAACATAATCAGCGAAGTCGGTAGTCGACTCTAAAAGGACTATGGCCTTCGTCTTCGTTGGGCACTCAAAGGCATAGTGGCCTTGAATGCCGCAAGAATAATATGTGGCATTGGTCTTACTAACCTTCCCTATGGGGATACGCTCACTCGCGGGATACTTAGGGTTTGTAGTAGTGATCACTACCGACTTCAACTCAGTGGACCTAAACTTCCCCTTATCGGGGTATGTGGAGGCAGATTATCCAGCCGTGGACTTGTCCTTCGCATGGGAATAGAGGGAATGGGCCTTAGAGGCCAGATGTTTTTCAATGTCGAGGGCGGCATTGAAGGTCGTATTCAGGTCCGTACGACCATAGCGCAAGAGCTTCCTTTGAATCTCGGGTTGAAGCCCTTTACGAAACCTAGATAATGTGACCTCGGGGATCTCCCTAAGATCACAACGCACCATACGGTCCGTCAGCTCTCTCATGTACTCATCTACCGAATTTGAGCCTTGCCGCAGGGTGGCAAGCTCATCGAACATCTGTGTTCGGTGGTACGCATGGACGTACTGATCGGTTAGCAAATTTTTCATCACCGGCCAACCTATAAGTGGGGCACCATGTCCGGTTCCTAATCTCCGCTCCTCATTCAGCCAATATGTCTTCGCACGGCCTGTTAACTTCATCCTGACAACTTGGACCTTTTGAGGGTCCATGAGATTGTGCCATTCGAAGTAACATTCCATGTCCACAGTCTAATTAAGGAAGATCTGGAAGTCTCCCATGCCGTCGTGCGTGGGGGCATTAATCTTAATGGCCCTAGTGATATCAAAACCTCTCCCGTGGCGGTGTTCTCGAGGGGGTACTCGGGGAGAGTCCTCATCGGAATCCGAATCAGGGATTTGTTGGCGTCGGCGTGGCTGCGCAACATTAACGGGTGGCGGTGGCGGCCCTCCTTGATTCAAAAGGAGTTGTCCTAACATGGCCCTAATCTCAGTCATTTTGTTACGTAGACCCGCTATAGCCACAGCGTTGGGGTCCCCTTGCTCATTCGCAGCCATCCTAGACGATGAAGGGGTAGTGAATTCCGTTCCTAGTCTAGTGCGCATGCAGGTGTAGAAATATTTGGAAAGATGATTTTCCCTAGGGCTGACCCTACAAGGAAAACAAAATATTTTTTTAATTTCCCGATGTAAAGAAAATGTAGAACGTTAAAAATTTTTTTTGGAACTTTTCGCTGAAAAATACATATTTTAGAGCGCTATTGGCAGACTAGTAAAAAAAGTTTTTGTTTTTTTTTGTGGTTTGTATTGTGCGTGCCGACAAGACTCAAGCGAGGACGTTTCAATTAGGAAATTATTACGACCGCCTCTGATACCAAATTGACGTAGGGGTCATTCGGAGAGCGTTACGGACACAGGTAACCCAACCAATCCCAACACGCCTTAGATCTACCGCTCCTACACAAGCATCTAGAGACTCGTTACGGTTCGGATCAAACGCAACACATAAAATAACAAGGAGGAGTGATCGACTCTAAACAAAGATCAAGAAAAAGAGACGGATGATTCCCCAAATTAACGCAAAGGTTGCCACTCCTTTTTGAGCGCAAAATCTAGGCTATAGGCCAAGATTCACTCAAACAAATTGGATCTACTCGTTACGAATTTAAAGAAGTACGAAAACAATGAAATCGAGTTAGAAATTACGAGCGATTGAATTTAAAAATCACGGAAACAACGGTTGTTCAACCTCCACAATACTAGCAAGAAAATCACTAAGATGAGGGAAGAGAAGTTACCCAACCCGTTCAAGAACACACTTGATATGGTGGGAGAATCACTCTCTCCACGGTTCCACTGGCGTCGCACCGAATGGGCTACAACCTTCTTCCTTGGAGTCGCACTGAAGGAAGCCACGCCGGCGTCGCACCGAAGTTGGGAAGAGGAGGCACGTGGGGGGGGGGTGCGGGGGGCGGGGGGCGGTGGCTTCAAACCAAGGCCGGCGGGTAGGTTTTCTCACCTTGGCAGAAACTCTCTCTCAATGAGGGTAGGGTTTGTTTTTTTTATTTTCTCTAACTTCATTCTCAAAAGGATCTCCTTATATATGAGTTACAACACACATCTAGCCATCCAATATGGAGATGAAATCACATCCATCCGGAAGGCTAAATACACGCCAAAATGTTTGTCTAAATGCAAGAAATAAATATTACAAGTTCAAAATGAATATAAAATTATTAACCAAGATTGAAATAATTTTATATTCGTACATAAAAATAATTAGAGCATGAGAGATTAATTAAAATAGTCTTCAAGTGGGTGTAGCACGCCGCGGACGGAGGTTGTAGCGACGTCTTCCGTTAGCGTCATCACGGCTCCGAAGGTCTTTATGTTGTAGCGCCTCAGCAACTGGATCGTCATCAAGTGGAGGTAGCGGGGCGGCGGCATCACTAAGTCCACGGGCGTTGAGTGAGGTAAGCTCAGTCAATGCCAAAAGTCAAGGAGTAGTTGACATTACAGCTAAGTCCACAGGCATTGAGTTAAGCAAGCTCACTCAACTCCAAAGGTAATAAAGAATGTTAGCAAGCCAGAAATATGGATAATTAGTTCGGCGTTGAGTGATGAAGACACACTCAACGCCATATAGTAAAAAGACTGTAAATTGAACTTAGTCGAACATAGTTCAAAATTCGTCGAACTAAGTTCAAAGTTCATCGAGCTGAGCTCACCGTTTGTCGAGCTAAAATCAGAGTTTGAGATTCTAAGTTCGTCTAGCTCAGTTCAGAATTCGTCGAACTGAGTTCAGAGTTCGTCGAGCTCAGTTCACCATTCGTCGAACTCAATTCATAGTAAGGAAGGCTGAGTCAGTCAATGCCTAAAGTTAAGAGGAAGATTTTGTCTAAAGCATAACCGCTGAGATAAGTGTTACTCTCAGCATAATCGCTGAGAGAAGTGCTAGTCTCAGCATAGACGCTGAGACAAGTGTTTGTCTCAGCAGAGAACAAGAAAGTGCTGAGACAGTCAAGCCAGTATTTTTAAACACAAAAAAATGGCTAAGGCGAAAAGCGTTGAGTGAGGCATGCTCTCTCAACGCTCTCAACGCCTAATATGCTGCAGAGGCAGAAAATTAGGTAAGGAAAAAAGCGTTGAGCGAGGCATGTTCACTCAACGCTCTTAACGTCTAGGATGCTGCAGAGGTAGAAAATTGGCTAAGGCAAAAATCGTTGAGTGAGGCATGCTCACTCAATGCTCTCAACGCCTAAGATGCTGCAGTGGCAGAAAATTGGCTAAGGAAAAATGTATTGAATGAGGCATGCTCACTCAATGCTCTCAACTTCAGAGAAGCAGGAAGATTTTGGCTAAGGCAAATAAGTGAGGCTTGTTCACTCAACGCTCTCAATGCCTAAATAAATAGAATTTTGTCTAAGCGTTTTGACATTGAGTGATGATTACTCACTCAACGCCTATGATAATGTTGCTTGATTTTTGGCCAAGTCCACACCTGATGACGTCAGCAAGTCAACAAGTCAACATATTTCAAATTAGTGGTGGGATGGCTACAATACGAAACAAATGTTACCGCAGACCTATTGTACGATAGTTGGCGTTAAAGCAAGGTTGCTGTTGGACATTAAATGTGCGGGGCCCACTGCTCAAGAGCCGTCGGGTCAAAATCAATAAAAGGAAAAAGGCGTACTAAGGAAGAGAGCTTTTGGAAAAAGCAATCAGGCAGTTCTTATTCTCCGCCATTGTTGTTGTGTTGAAGAACAGGAATCTCAAGTCAGCACAAAGAAGAGCAAGTTAGTTGTTGATATCAACATCGTCAATAAGAAGATAGCTGTTGTGATCTTCATATGCACCAGCAAGCAAGTCCAGAGTATTTCTCTGAGGAAAGAGGAAGCAGCCAAGGGTCGACCCTTGCTGCAAGTTCTTCATAGTTCTAGCTGTACAAGCATCCTGAAGATCTTAATCTAGAAGCTGTGAAGAGAAGAAGCTTGAAGAACCAGAGATCTGAAAGACGCCTCAGGGGACTAATCCTCAAGAGTCAAAGCCAGGGCTGAATCACCTCAGCCCAGGAAAGGAAGAAAAGGCAGAGTTATCTTAGTCTACATAGTTAGAGCTGAGATTTTCTCAGCTCAGGTAGCAGCAATTAGCTGCAGTAACTCCACTAACTAGCAGGAAAAATCCCTGGTGCTGTAAAGTAGTTGTTAGGACTGAGCTTCAGGCCCAGTTCAGAAAGAGGCAGAAAATTTCTCTGCAAGCCACTTCCAGCTCAAGTAAATACTTGTTGTAGTGGAAGTAGTTATAACTAAGTACTTCTTAGTTCAGTGAAGGTAGACTCGGGAAATAAATTAATGTAGTCATTGTTGGGTTGAGTTTAACTCAGTCAAAAAGCTTGATACAGAGAAACATCTCTTGTGTTAAGAATATCCACTAACCCACCTTCATCCTGTAGGATCCAAGTGTGGATCTGAGTTATAGGGCTTAATTGCCTGAGGTTGGAGAGTGCTTCTCTCTGAGTGTAGGGTCTTTGTGCCTGAGGTAGGTGACAAGTTTGTCACTGAGCTGTAGGTTCCTGGAGGGGCACTGAGGTAGGTATCCGGAATGGTACTGAGTTGTAGGAGTGCTGCAGCACTTTGAGAGTAGGGACTTATGCCTGAAGTTGTAGGGCTGAAAAGCCTGAGTTGTAGGCCTTAGAGATAAGGCTGAGGTAGGTTGCTTGAGGGTCACTGAGTGTAGGAGCACTGCAGTACTCTAAGGTAGGATCCCTTGTAGATCTGAGGTAGGGTTGTCCTCCCAGCCTGAGTGTAAGGCTTAATATCGTGAGGTAGGTGGTCTGCTGACCACTGAATTGTAGGCCCTTGTGATTGAGAAGTAAGTCTTGGAGGAGACTTAGAGATCCTGAGGGATCTGAGGTGTAAACTCTTTGGAGCACGTTTTGGAGGAGTTTGGGCCTTATCTAACATAAGTTAGAAAGGTGGGAAGGAATGTGGATGTACCCATTTGGTGAACCAATATAAATCACTGTGTGCTTTTCTGTGTTGTTTTCTTTGTGCAGGTTGTGTACATCTTAAAAGCATAAAACAACTAAAAGCTAAAACACTTAAAGAAGAAACATAAAAGAACTCAAAAAGAGACCAATAACCTATTCACCCCCAGGTGATTTAGCTATTCTTGAAAATAAAGACTTTCACTCCCCCTCTCACCTTGTGCTAGCTTTCTAGATCAATAGGGATGGAATTCGGGCTCAATCGAGCCGAGTCCATTTTGAAATTTCCATGGAAAACCGGTTTTGGGTTTCCTCTCGGGATCGCCTGAAAACACATCTCGGGGACCCGTGCTACTCATATATATACATATATATATATATACACACACACACACACATAAACACGAGTGCCCGACACGGGGCTCCGCTCCTATGGCTACGCGCCACAGTACCTGATCCGTTACGGTGGGCTTCGCCCGCACGCGGCTCGCTTCGACAGCCCACGACGGGTCGTTGCGTGCTGCGCACGCATCAATGCGAGTGCCCGACACAGGGCAGCGTCCGCGCCCCCGACACGGGGCTGCGCCCGCGACCCCGTCACGGGGCCGCGCCCGCCCCCCGACATGGGGTTGCGCCCCCCCCCGGTTCCCTTCGTTCGCATCGAGGAGGGCACCGCCCGACTTCCGACGGGCGGTGCCTGCCCCTAGCGAGCATGGGCTTCAGCGAGATTTAATCCCGCGTGGGATAAAATCCAGCCTAACTTAGGCGGGATTAAATCCCGCCCCTAAGTTAGGCGGGATTTTATCCCGCCTGCCTAATTAGGCGGGATTAATCTCGCATGCCTAATTAGGCGAGATTAATCCCGCCTAATTAATCCCTCCTGGGATTGTATTAATCCCAGGCGGGATTTAGTCCCACACCGCCAATAACTTTATGTTTTTCTGGTATATATCAGGCAACGTTATTGTAGAAGAAGTAATGTTCTTGCAGACCCAAAATTGGTGGGCTGTTTTGCTTGCTGGGCTTTCCTGGCGGGCTTCTTTAGGAATTTTTGTGCTTGATTTTGAATGTGGCTGGCGGGTTGTATGGTGCCCTACAAAAATATGTAGATTTGAGAGGCTCTATATAGGTTTAGGAGACCTAAGAAAAAATTTGAACGGTCATGATTCGTTGTTGTGATCAACGATTGCGATCAAATATTTGATTTATATTCAACGGTCATGATCTTATTCCGATACTTATTTATAATAGATAAAGATATATATATATACACACACACACATACATACTAGCATTTTCGAACGGGCTTTGCCCATTCTCGATGCGGCACCGCGGGCTGTGTCCGCATTCAAGCGGGCTTCGCACTCAAGCATAGGAGGTGGGGCAGTGACAATTGGCAGGACGATGGCAATGGGTGGAGGAAGCTACATTGAGCGAAGTGACAACATTCAACATTATGAATTAGCATAAAATATGATTACATAAAGATATGCCTATAGACACATTTACTTGGGTAAATGTTCCCACTTATAACACAACAGTTTTTATGAAATCTCCAAATGAGTAGTGATACCAAAATCTAACAAAAAATGATTTGTAAAATACTCATCCTTGTATGCATTAGACAGTAAATCACTGAGGCGGAGGGGGTTGTAGGGGCATGAAGAGAATGATGCATTCACATATAAATAATTAAAATTTAAGTAATCTCTGAAAAACTCACTCAAACCCCCCAAAACATGTAAAGATTTTTTTACTCACAAAATGAGACCAAATTAATCTCAGCATGAAGGCCAACTAAATGACAAGATTGATAAATATATCACCAGCTCAGATTGGAATAATTAAGGTTTTATCAGTAGTATGCATCATTCTATCCATTTTAGAGAAACAAGTCGCCAGATATTACCATGTGAGGAACAACTAATCAACACCAAACCTGAATCTTTTTTAATGTTAAGTGCCACAGATATGTTAACACCATGAATCTGGGTGAAATGATTCAGAAAATATCTGAGTGGAGAAGAGAAATTACAGGATGCACAAGTGGGGGAGGTAGCTATGTAGAAAATATTCAATCTCAGTTTGAGTAATTTAAAAGGCAATAAATATCTTAATTAGTGCACACAAATCATTTAAAAAGTATTAAATATGATTAATAGTGTCAGGCCATAAATATATTAAACAGGGCGCTGATATCTGCACTGTATTTTTAGTTATCTGCACTACCCGCTATTCGCAAGCACTATTTTGAGAAAATTGCTATCCGCAAGCAATGTGCTATTTGCTTGCACCCATTTTTTTAACTTCAAAAAATAATAATGATTAAAAACATTTTCATTATCAAAACAAATCAAAAATTATATTCAAAAATATAATTTCATAGTCCAAACAAATATCATTGTCCAAACATATATAATAGTTCAAACACTATATCTCCAACATATATCATAGTCCAAACATTATATTCAAAGCACATATCATAATCCAAAAAAATAATTAGAATGCCTTGATTTGATTAACTCTCTATTAAATCTTGTTTTCATTTGTAAGACCTGCAAAAATAAAAGAAAAAATTTTAGAAATATATTTTATGAAAATGTAGATGTAGATAGTATATAAACTAATTAAGCCTATCTTTTCATGTCACCAGAGTCGCCGAAGGGGTTGAATTGCCGGAAGAGTTGAATCGCGACATCAGGAGTTGAAACACCATCAAAGTTGAATCACGACAGGAGGAGTGGTGTGCCGGAGGAGTTGAATCGCCGGAGGGATTGAATCGCCAGATGAGTTGGATCATCAGAGGAGCTGAGTCGTTGGACGGGTTGAATCGCCGGAGGAGTTGAATCGCGATGGGAGGGGTTGAGTCGCCGTAGGAGTTGAATCGCAACAGGCGGGAGAGAAGAGTGCCGTGCGTGAGGAGAATCCTGCGGGCAGAGGAGTCTCTGACAGTCTGATACGATCCAAACTAATTTCAAGGAGAAAACACAGAAATTGGATCGTAATATTGATGGAAGGATTACAAGATAACTGATCTCACCTAAGGAAACTGACCCTGAACAGCTCGATCTTCCGGCGAGGGGAGACTCTCCCGATTCAGCCTCATAAAACCACAAGTACACACAATACATTCAACATAACTAACCCTAAACTAAGCCCACTATTTATATGAGTCATAGCTGGGGGTAATTACATAAATACCTTAAAATAAAATAAGAACATATCATTACTCCCTCCTTCAAATTGAGCTTGTCCTCAAGCTCGAACGCCACAAGGGTGATTGGATCGTCTAGCAACTTGACTTCGTGCTAGAACAACTCCCGATAACGAGTCGCGTTAGTTGGAGCTTTGGCTAGTAACAGCGGCGTCGTACAAAAAATATTACCTGAGGGAAAGGGGTCCGACAGTAGTGGTCAAGTGGTAAGTGGCAGCATCAGTAAGGCGGACGAAGGAACAATGTCCCCTAACAAGAACGGGTCTGGCGATGGGGCAGTGAGACGTCGTGGCACGGTGGCCGGGACGATCACGGTCGGGGAAACCACGATCTCCAAGAGCGGCGGCAAGGTGACCGGAGAGGGTGGCGGAGCAGGGGCCGACTAGGACGGGACCGGCAGCGCAGGTGTCAGCATCGGCGGTGGCGGTGACTATCACTTGGCTGGAGGCAGTGGCAGAGAAAACAATGGTGGTGAACTTGGCGGAATTAGCACCACGCCGGGAGGGTTGGCTTCATTAGTTGACCGTCGTGGCTGTGAAATCAGTGGAGTTGGAGCAGTTTGCGGATGCAGTGGCGGAATAATGATGGAGTCACCCGCTGTTGGAGGATCTATCCCTGAAGAATGGGAGGAATCACCGGCGGAGCATAGCGCAAGCTTAGCTTCAAAAGCCTCGATCAGGCGCCATTGCGTGCTACCTGGGCAATAATATTGTTGAGAAGACCGAATATTCGTGTCCATCTTTCTTCCATGGCAGCCATATGTCGAAGGACGAATAATTAAAGAATGGAAAGCTTAATTAATTTGAACAAGAATGAAAATGATAGTGATCTTTAAAAAAATAGAAGAGGATGTAATTTGTGAGTAATACGTTGAAAAAAAGGAGTGGAGAGAGATAATGACAAAAAACAGAAAAAAAGAGAGGTGGCGTGAGGGAGTGGGATTGTCAGGAAAATAAAGGCAAAAAAAAAGATAAAACAAAAACTAATGCAGACACCACAAGAAAAACTTGATTAGCAAAGAACAAAATTCGTTGTTAATTAGATAAATTTGTTGCTAATTGGTGTATTCATACCCGTGCTAAGATAGAGGCAGCATTTGCAGGTAACTTCCCAGCTTTTGCTTTCCTTCTGTATTGCAAAATGGATTCCTGCCTGGCTTCATACTTGTTCCATTCTTGCTCATTGTATCATTTACCCCTTTCATGGGTCTTGTCCTTTACAGCTTTCCAGGAAGTCAAGATAATGTTCCTGGAAGTAGCACTCCATTGTTCAAAATCAGGCTTCAAATCTTCCTGTTCTCTAAACCTTTTCTTTGAGAGCTGAGTTTCTTGCTCTTTATGCAAAGCTACTGCTGACATTTCTACTTTTTCAATGATAACATTCTTAGTAGCCTATGGAGGTCTGTACATCTGATTAACCAGGTGTTGAATTTCTTCAAAGTTAGAAGGGGTGTATATGAGTTGAGCTACTTCCTGCTGACCCCCTTCAATTCGTGCAGCTTGAATTCCTGACCCTGCTGTATTGTCATCATCACATAGGGGTGGATAGCCCAGAGTTGCTCGAACAGCATTTGTTATCCATTTGGCATACTCTGAGCTAGCATTGACTATCAACCTCTCCCCCTTTATGACTTCTCTTTCAATATGACCCCTGAGATCATTATTTTGGAACCTGATTTGATTAGCCAGATAATTGGTTCTCTCTGTATAATAAGCTTTAAACTTTAGGAGTTGAGAAGATATAAGCTTCTGAGAGGCTTGAATGGCAGATTGGAAAGTGGCTAAATCCTCTTGAAGTTTCTTATCAAACTCTGATTTCTCTTTAGCCCTTGCCTCTGTCAGTGCAGTTGCAGTATTCTTTAATTTTGTAACAATCACATTATGTGATTCTGTAAGATTATCATTCATCCTTAGTTGATTTTCCAGGACAAAGCCTTGCTTGACCACTAAATCATCAACTTTAGTCTTTATTCCTTCTTATTGTTTTGCTAAGAAAACCATAACATTACCTCCTTTATGTAAGCAATATGTCATCTCCTTTTTATTCTGATTTACATCAAATCTAATTGATTGTATATCTTGAGCCAAGGAGAATTGCAAATCTTTATGGGTCTCATCCATATATTTCTCCTTGCCTATTCTTTGTTCATCTAATTTTACTTGCAATGATATCAGTAAGGAACTATAATCTTGTGCAGGAACTGGTTGCGGAGTAGTTTGCTATGCCCTTTTATAGCTTTGGCTTCTTCTTTTGAAAACCATCAGCTTTCTCTTCTTTGCTTGAGTTTCTGCTTCATCTTCAGAAGCTGAGATACTTGTTATATCAACTCTTTCCTGAGGAGTAGGAGATAGTTCCTTTTCAGTCCTAGGTTGCTCCCCCTCAAATCCAGCTTGCTCCCCCTCAGTCCTGGCTTGCGCCCCCTCAGTTCTGACTTGCTCCCCCTCAGTTCTTGGTATCTATATATCAGGGAACAACTCTTCAAGAGTAAACTCTTGTTGAGTTTGGAATGGAGGCACTCTTAAATCTGGAGCATCAGCAGCTGTAGATGTATCCTCCATAATAACATCCCGTGCTAGACTGTTAAGTTGAGTGGTCTGGTCAACATCAATCAAGGGCACAATTAGTGTTGCATCCTAATTATTAAAAATTATTTGATTAACTTCTTGGATTACCTCAAGAATAGTTTGAGTAGCCATTTCACTTTCTAATTATGTTGGCTCTTCCTCAAGATGGGGCTCCCCCTGCATCTGATCATCATGTCTAATGTCTTGAGCAGGTGATTTCTCACTATTCTCTGGCCTCTCTTCATCACCCATGTCTTTTATCAGCACTCTATCCCATCTAGAGATTATCCTTAGAACCATTCTCCTCATGTGATTGATCTTGGATCCAACATCCTATTGCATCACTTCTGGAATTGCTTCAGCCAAGTATAAGTTTAATATCCTTCCCAGATTAGGTTTCTTGATGCTTTCTCTAATCTTTTCATATATGACTGCAGACTAATTGGTGTTGATTTTGTAGATGATCCTGGTCATGAGGCTGAACATGTAGGCTAAGACCCTATCATGTCCACCTGGTTTGCATAAAATGACTTTGCCAACTACTTTAGAGAGGAATTTTCCTTGAACATTCATTCCTTTTCTATTCATGGATGATCCAATTTTCATGGTGGAATTTAATCCACACCACTGGAGTGCTTCCCTAGTCTTTGAAGATGTAACTTCTTCGTCTTCTTGAGTTTTGGGCAGATGAAGAGTTTTTCATAAGCTCTTCATGGTGAGTTTGACTTTAGTACCCTGGACTGAAGAACTAATCTTTAGTCCAGTTGAATCCTGAGTGTCAGCTCCATAGAACTCAATGATTTCCTTCTTCCATATCTTTGTAGGTTCTGATGTCAAATACTCCAAGCCATTTTCAGCAATTAGAGCTATCACAGCTTTAATCGCTGGTTCAGCATCGTCAAAGGCATTCCGTAGCAGTTCATATCCCTCATTCACGTTTTCGTCAAGTTTCAGTGCCATTGGGGATGGTGAGAAATCTTGAATGGAGAAGTGAGAGTTTGTCGACACAAGAATCTATTCTCAAAAATCTGTAGAGCGTGTCGACAGGGTTTGTTCTTGACCTATTTATATGTGTTGAAACATTGAAGGTCAAAAGGCGTGACAAAATTTACTTAGTGTGTCGGCACTGTTGAGATGGTGTCGACACAGACAACTAATATCTCGATAGAAGTGTTGACTACTTTGTGTCGACACCAATTAATGATGTGTCGACACAGACATACTTATTAGTTCAACCGAAATTCTGTGTCGACTCTAATTCTTAGTGTCAACACAACTTCTGGATGTGTCGACACTACTTCTCTGAAGTATCGACACCAATTTTCTAGATGTGTCGACACTACTTCTCTGAAGTGTCGACACCAATTTTCTAGATGTCACGACACAACATCTCTGTGTTGACATAGACCTCTTTTTGTCGACACAAAATTACTTAGACAAATTTGTCAATCTAATCTATGTTCAGCATACCTAATTCAATTTTAAAATTATTGAATTTAGTTTCATCCAATGGCTTAGTGAACATATCAGCAATTTGAAAACTTGTATTGACAAATTCTAAACATATATCATCTTTTTCTACATGATCCCGAAGAAAATGATATCTTATTTCTATATGCTTTGTTCTACTATGAGAAACATGATTATTAGCAATAGAAATATCACTTGTAGAATCACAGAATAAAGGGGTTCTACTTACCTTAATACCATAATCTTTAAGCTGATGTTGTATCCACAACAGATGTGCACAGTAGCTCCCTGCAGCCACATACTCAGACTCAGCTGTGGAGATTGCCACACTAGTCTGCTTCTTACAGCTCCATGACACCAATACTCCTCCTAGAAATTGACAGGTGTCTGTTATGCTTTTCCTATCTTCTTTGTATCCTGCAAAGTCTGCATCTGAATATCCACTCAGTAGAAAATCTCTATTCTTAGGGTACCAATTGCCTAGATTAGGTGTGCCATTAAGATATCTCAGAATCCTCTTAATAGTAGTATAATGAGATTCTTTTGGGCAGGATTGGTTCCTAGCACAGACACATGTAGCATACATGATGTCAGGTCTACTAGCAGTCAGATAAAGGAGAGAGCCAACTATCCCTCTATATAAAGATTCATCTATAGGTTTTCCTGCATCATCTTTGCTTAATGGCATACTTGTCCCCATTGGAGTTCTCATGGTAGTGGATGAGTCCATACTATACTTCTTAATTAACTACTGGGTGAACTTAGACTGGGATATGGTCAGGTCATCATCAGTATGTCTTACTTGGAGTCCCAAGAAGAACTTAAGTTCTCCCATGCTGCTCATCTCAAACTTCCCTTGCATAAGTTTATCAAACTTCCTACAAAGGTTGTCTTCAGTAGAACCAAATATTATGTCATCAACATATATTTGGACTAGGATTATCTTCCCTTTGGATTCCCTAAGGAATAGAGTTTTGTCTATTTTCCCCCTTGAGAATTTGTTCTCAATGAGGAAAGTAGACAAGGTTTCATACCAAGCCCTTGGGGCTTGTTTCAAACTATATAGGGCTTTCCTAAGTCTATACACATAATTAGGATAGAGTGGATTAATAAAACCTGATGGGTGTTCTACATAGACTTCCTCCTTTAAGTCTCCATTCAGGAGGCTGACTTAACATCAATTTGGAACACTTTGAAACCCTGATAGGCTGTATAGGCTAGAAATAGCCTTATTGCTTCCAACCTTGCCACATGGGCAAATGTTTGATCAAAGTCTATGCCCTCTTCCTGCCTGTATCCTTTGGCTACAAGCCTTGCCTTGTTCTTAATTATGATCCCACTCTCATCTAGCTTATTCATGTAGATCCACTTAGTCACTATGACATTGTGGTCTTTTGGTTTAGGAACTAACTTCCAGACCTTGCATCTCCTGAATTGATTTAACTCCTCCTACATAGCATCAATCCAGTGTGGATCTTGTATAGCTTCTTCAAATCTTTTAGGTTCCTGTTGAGACAAGAAGCTTGAGCATAGTACAGTGTTCAAGCTCTTGCTTCTAGTTTGAACTCCTTGTCTAGGATCACCAATAATCTGGTGTACATGATGATCCTTTAAATGTCTAACTGCTGGAGGAAGTCTGTCTACAGTTTGGCTTTCTCCATTTTCTTCATTCTGCTGTACTTCATGGTCTTCATCAGCATCATGTGAGTCTTGTACTCCCCTTGGACAGCAATCATCATTTTCATCTTCCTACCTTGCAGTTTGATCTTCCTTGATAGTCATCATGTCCATCTTCTCTTTTATACCTGTAGAGCTACAAGAACTACTTGACAACTCACTGTTAATAAGTCTTGATTCATCAAATATAACATGAACAGACTATTCAACAACTTGAGTAGTCCAGTTATAGACTCTATATGTCTTACTATTATTGTTGTGCCCAACAAATATCTCATCCTGGGATTTGGCAGCAATATTTGTTAGGTAAGACTTGTCATTGTTAAGCACATAGCACTTGCAACCAAAGATCCTGAAATAGGATAAGTTTGGTTTTCTGCCTTTTATTACCTCATAGGTTGTTTTTTTGTGGCTCTTAGTGATGGAAGCTCTATTGAGCACATGACATGCAGTGTTTACTGCCTCAGCCTAGAAATATTCTGTGAGAGAAGTGTCACTCAATAGAGTTCTACCAGCCTCAATGAGAGTCCTATTCTTTCTTTCAGCAATATCATTTTGCTGAGCAGTTCTAGGTGAGGAGAATTCCTGATGAATCCCAAAATCTTCACACAACTTTGTCATACTTTCAGATTGAAATTCAGTTCCATGGTCACTCCTGATTTTGACCACTGAATTATTCAGTTCATTCTGAATTTGCTTAACAAAGTTGCAGAAAATAGTTGGGGTTTCAGATTTCTGCCTCAGAAAGAAAACCCTTGAAAATCTAGAATAGTCATCTACAACCACAAATGTGTAGACTTTCCTACATAGACTCTGAACTGGTATTGGACCAAATAAATCCATATGCAAGAGGTATAAACACCTCACTGAGTCTTTGGTTTCAAGGCTATGAAAGGAGGATCTGGTCTGCTTGCCTTTTTGACAAGCAGAGCATATTCCATACTTAGCTTGAGGACCATTCCTCACTAACTCTTTATTAAAGAGTTGACCAATAGTATTGTAGTTTAGATGAGCTAGCCTCTTGTGCCATTTGACACAATGAGAGGCTTTCCCATCAGCTACAAGACAAATAGGAGAATCTTTATTCTCACTCACAAAGTTTATGCAATACACATTTCCTTTCCTATAACCAGTCAACATGATCTTCTGATCACTTGACCTTTTAATATGACAACCATTCTTAATGAATGAAATATCATATCCAAGATCACTCAGTTGACTTATGCTTATCAAGTTATGTTTCAAACCCTTCATATAAGCCACTTGAGTGATAGTAATTGAGCTGTTAGAAATATTACCAAACCCTTTGATGACTCCTTTTTCAGAACCACCAAAGATTACTTTAGGTCCATTCAATATGGGTGAGTAGTCCTTCAGCAATTCTCTTGTTCGAGTCATATGTCTGGAACATCCACTGTCCAAGTACCATAAAGGGGTATGACCACTTGGACTTATCTGCAACAAATAATTACTTAAACTTAGAACCCAAATTGTTATTGGGTCCTTGGTTCAGGTTAGACTGAAATTTAGCATAATTTGTAACATCCCTTCTTCCAGGTAAGCTGGCATTCATCTTGACACTAGTGTTATGCCAACAGTCAATGGCAAAGTGTCCCACCTTGCCACAACACCAGCACTCATATTTATTATACCTCTTTTTAGGTATAGTTTTAACAGCTTTGCTGTCGACTGTTCTTAATGTTGTAGGTACAGTGTTTCTTTGCTTGAGTGCTGAATACCACTTGTCATTCAGAATGTCAGGCTTACCATGACCATGTATGGTATCATGATCATTACAATTGGTAGGCTGTTGCACTTTTCTAAGAGCAATAAGGGGATTAAACACAAGTGACTTAACTGGGGCTTTCCTTTTCCTTTTGGAATTAGCTGCCCTAGTATTTCCATTAAAACCTAATCCTGCCTTACCTTTTTGAGACACAAAGTCATCAATTAAGGGAAGGAAAGATTTTGGCTTAGAGAAATTAGCCACTAGATCTTTTTTCTTCTGAAGTTTGACTTCCAGACTTTTGATTTGATCACTCTTGAATGTGATTGTACCCATCTGAATAATAGTTATGTTTTTCAGCTTGTCATTCTCATTCATCTTCTAATCTAGCAGCTTTTCTGAATCAGATGGAACCAACTTAAGAGCTGCAATTTCCTTAGCCTGAATTTTAGTCAGGTTTTTGCATCTCTTAAATGCCTGCAACAAATCACCATATTCATCTATAAGTTGATGAATATCTCCTTCAGATTCAGATCCATCCACATCTCTTGATGCAGAAACTTCTGATTCTGAGCTAGTGAAATAATCAGAATCTTCATATAAGCTTTTTACCTTACTTGGAACAGGCTGCTCCTAGCAGTGATCTTCATCAGTCAGGGGCATCAGCCCTTTGCAATGATGATCTTCAGTTCCATTTATTGAGTCCAGTAATTGCAAGAACTCATTCTCTTCTTTTGTTGTAAACAGACCAATATAAGCTTCAGCAGCAGATTCAGAATCTGAAGATGGTGGATCTGTCCAGCTTTTCTCTTTTCTTGCTACAAAGGATTTCTCTTTCTTGTTCTTATTCTGAGACTTCTTCTTATCTGCAGATTCCTTTCTTTTATCTGGACAATTAGCTACTACATGTCCAGGTTTGTTGCAGCAATAGCACACAATCTTTGTAGTTGTTGATTTGCTAGGTTTTGACCTACTCTTGTCCTTTCTAGATGATTTCCTTTTCTGATAATATTCATCCTTGGACTGAGAGGAGGATGGCTTAGTTTTCCACTGCTTCTTCTTCAAAAATCTTTAAAACTGCCTTGTGAAGGCAGCAAAGTCCTCATCAGAATGATTGTTGTCTGATATGTGACTATCTGAACTTTCAGAGATCACCTCTGCAGCTTTCTTAGAAGGAGATGGAGATATCCTCCTATCCTTTCTTGTGGCTTCTGCCTTGAAGGCCACTGACATTTCTCTATGGTCAACTTTAGTACATTTCTCTTCCTCCTTTCTGGCCATGAGTTGCATTTCATAAGAAAGCAATTTGCCAAATAGAGTTGGAGGAGAGATTTCTGCCTCACAGATCTTACTCAGACTGTTAAGTCTATCTTTGAGAAACCTCGCTTTGATACCTCTTGAAAGAATTGGTTTCAAGATAACCTAAACACCTAGAGGCGGTGAATAAGTACAATTCCTTTTTACTCTAAGGCAAAATATTAATTCAATTAATCACATAGAATCAAACAGATCTACTGCTACCACATCACAGAAATCACACAATCACACACAATCACAGATGACAAACAGTTTTATAGTGGTTCCTCAAATGATGGGTACATTCACTTTCCCCCTTCACCTATCTAACAGTGTGGTAGATTCGGTCTAACTTCTTCCTTCCTTGTCAGATCTACAGATCTTACAGCTCAGAACCCAGTCTAGGTTCCTACAACTCAGAGTGAGTCCACACTCCTACAACTCAGGTAATTAAGCCCTACCTCAGCCTTCACCCGGGCCTACAACTCAGAGAATTAGATCTCCTACCTCAGGCACACAGCCCTACCTCAGCATTCCCAAGGCCTACAACTCAGAGATGTAAATCTCCTACCTCAAGAACCCAGCCCTACCTCAGCCTTTATAACTTAGGCTTACAACTCAGATCAATAATGATCTTACAGAAAAATGATTAAAATAATTTGTATCTTTCACCCAAGTTGAGAGAGAATGGGTAGAAAGATTTCTTGATCAGTTTTTGAAGAATCTGATTTCACAGAAATTCACATGTCTTTGGCTTTCTTCAAAGCTTCTTGAATCTGAACACAATAAGGTTGAATTTCTTGAAGATGATCTTCAATCAGCTTCCCTCTTAAAATCCAGAAATCAATCTGAATTCTTCTTTGCAGATTAGGTCAGGATCTGGTCTTAAGAGACTAGTTGTTGATAGTCTCGCTCTTCACTTGAATAGTTGGAGCTCTCTCTCTCTACAAATTTTTCTGAAGATATGTTGAAATTTTTCACTTAGAACCACTTGAAATCTCTGACTAGATTTCCTTGAACATGTTGGATCTTCTGTTGTAATTGTGATTTTGTGTACTTCGTTTTTTCTTTCTTACTTCTTCTTTTCTGTTGATAGAATCTGTCTTTATATAGACTTCATCCAAGGTTACCAGCTGATTCGGTTGCTAACTAACTTCTGACAGATCTGACAGTTGCAGTAGACTTGTTGGTCATGGCAGCTGTCAAGTCTTCCAGTCACTTCTTAAAACTTTGTCTCTGTCCGCAAAATGTCGAGTTTGAACTATACATGTGTCGACACAAGTACACTAAGTGTCGACACAATCCTTGGTGATGTCAATACAACTCTCATGGTGTCGATACTGCTTCTTGACATAGCTTCTGTAAGAATGTGTCGGCACAAGTCTGGTGTGTCGACATAGTCACTTCTTGTCTTGACACAATTGACTTAGAAGAAATTCTGGTGTGTGTGTCGACACAAGTCCTGTGTGTCGACACAATTGATGTCGACTGAACTTTCTGTGTGTCGACTGAACTTTCTGTGTGTCGACTGATCTTTCTGTGTGTCGACACTGCTTCTCCAAGTGTCGACACAATTGACTTCAAGTGTCGACACAGCTTTCCCAAGTGTCGACATAAGTCTTCACAAGTGTCGACACAGCTTCCTCTAGTGTCGACTTATGGACTTAGAAACTTTTCCTGCATATTCTTAACCTGCACATATAAACTCAAAACAACATCAAATACACTTTGATGAATATCATTGAGCTATGTTAGGCTTCTCCAAATCTGGTACACATTTTCCAATGTACCCAACATATCTCTATGCCAGGGAATCTCTCCACACACTCTAGTCCTTCAATAAAAGTGTCTGACACGAATGAGTGCGAAGCACCCGTGTCGAAGAGGGTATGTGCGGGCTTGCCGCTGATCATAACTATGTCTGAGATTTATTTGAGTTAACATGGATGTTATTTCTATGGTTTTCAAGGCACTACTAAGGTTGAAATTTCTAAATTAAAACAATTTAAGTACCTGTAATCACTTCCTCGGGGTTCCTTTGCTCCGTGATGTCCAATGCATACATCTGCTCCTGGTTACGTCCTCGGTCGTGATATCCCTGGCCTCGGCCTCAACCTCATCCTCGGCCTCGGCCTTGGCCCTGTTGTACTGGAGGGGCCACTGGAGGTGGAGGAGGAGGAGGTGGACGGAACTGATGCGGACACTCCGATCTAATATGCACGGGCTGGTGGCGTCCATAACAAACTACCGGCCGGTGGCCATGGTCATCTTTCCTCCTTAGAACATGCACCTGTATATATGGGGGAGCTAATGTTGGAGGAGGCCCCTGCTCCTGCATGAAGTTGGGACGACGACATCCCCCACCCTTCTTATATCCAATGGTCCTGCCTCTCTGAGAGCCCTTACTACTCTCTCCTGGTGTCGACCCATTGTATGGTCTCTTCCCTCTGCCTTGCACCATCATCTGGTCGGCCTCCAGCTTCTTTTCCATATCGATGATCTGGGCTGATGTGCCATGAGATATGAACAATAGGGTCTGCCTCAAGTCGTCTCTGAGGCCTCGGTAGAATCTCTTGGCATACCTCCTGTCGTCTATATCATGTATCCCTACGAACCTGGCAAGGTGGGAAAACTCCCTCTGGTATTCAATAACTGATCTGCTCCCCTGCCTGAGGTTCAGAAACCTCTGTTCTAGTGCATCTCTATCTGTGGTGGATATGAAGTGATCCAAAAATACTTCGCCGAACTCCTCCCAAGATGTGTCCGACAGCTTCCAGTCAGCATAAGTGTACTCTCGCATGGACTTCCACCATCTTTTTGCATGAGCTTCTAATGCAGAGGTGGCTAGAGGAACTGCCTGGCCGACTGGGCATCTAATACCTGCCAATATATCATGTATAGCCTCCAGCCATTCCTCTGTCTTCACAGCATCCTCTGTCCAATGGTACATCAGTGGGGACAGTCTTTTGAAGGCACTCAACCAGCTTGACCCCGGATTTAGCTGCGGAGCCGGGACCTGCTGGGCTTTGAAGGCTTCCAGGATAGCCGTCAAAGTTTGCCCCATCTCCATCTGTAGAAATGGAGTGGCAGCTGGAGGGGGAGAAAACACATTTTGTGGCGCAGCGACCTGTGGAGGTTGCATAAAGATAAGGTTAAAACAGAACTGGCCTAACTCATTGTATTTAATGGACTGTTTTATGTGACTCTTTACACATGGGCACACGACTGCTTCCGCTGCATAGTTTGTCCGCAAACTAAAGCTCGCGCGGGGTGGTCCAGTGTTGTGGACTTCTTTCTCATATGATCGTTCGTTCAAGTGATACCAGTGAGTTTGATCCCTAGTGGCAACAACCTGCCGTGCTGATAAACAGGTCGGAGAGCGGTTGGGGTGCAAGGCCTGCAGGCTTGAATGTGAAAGGCTGAGTACCAGTTTGTAAGACCCCTCCCCTTACCAAGGAGGATCCCAGTCTTATTCTTAGAACCGTCGTCTTACGGTGGCACTAACACACGGGTTAGTCGACACCGCAACACACCGATTCTGCCGGCTAATACGATCATATAACCTGTAGGCCAATATGATAAATAGAAGTAATACATATCAGAGTACAACACAGCTAGTCCACAGTCACAGTATAAATCATATATATATAAATGAAAGATTACACAGTCCACAATGAGAATAATAAAGGAAAAGTAATAAGGTCTTATGCCCAGCACATCATATGAATAACTCTCCTCACAAAACATCAAAACAGCGGAAGCTAATCAACTAATCTCATCCCACCTGAGGTAGCGCTGTAGTATCAACTCCTCACGCCCTATCACCTCGTCCTGCCGGTCGTGCTGGTGCTCCGTCTCCTCGAGCTCCTAAAAATAATTTGGTCACCGACCATTAGTCAAAAAGACTAAGTAGTTTCCTCCGCACCTCGCCCCGCAACTCCTAGGCACCGTGCGAGTGGATGAAGCGGAGGACAATCAAGGGGTAACAAAAGCAAATAGGTGACAAGAAGCTATCTATCTAGTATAAGAGCAACATAGTTCTACTCTAGCAATTCTAAGTATATAGTACAAAGTAAAAGCATGTACAGTATAAGTAAGTAAAGAACTGAAAGTAAGAGCAGAAAAGTAAAACTATGCTACCACTAATCTACCATCACAAACGTACCTTAACTTATAAAAATGGCCATACAAATGTATAAGTTAAAGTTTTCAGGAATTTTAACTTATCATATAAAAGAGCTCATACTAATTTATATGATAAGGATCTATGAACCGTATGACCTAATATGAATGAATGTTTATGATGCAATTTATACAATAGGAAAGTGCAACTCACACACAACGACTCTGTGATCACAGACCTTTAGTTCCCACTTTTGAGAGATATATTCACTCTCGGGTACCACCGTTGTGGCTACGGCAGCAGCGGAGTGGGCATCTCCACTTCTAGGCAGATATGCACACTACCAAACCTAGACCCCTCTCATACGCACCTGTACATGTCTAAGGTGCACTCTAGGACCAAGCGTACGTACTTTGCTGACTACCTGTCAGTCTTGTTGGGTCGGGTGTGCGTAATCGGGGATCGTCCTCTAGACCTCAGTATAAACAACCTACTGGACCCTCAAACCCTCACACCCTCCTGGTTTACGTACTGTCATCGGTGTGATGATTGGCCAGTACCGCATGACGCGCCACTAAATTTTTGCACATGCAAGATATTCCAACCCGAGCCTTCAACTCGCAGGACCAACCTGTCCTGAATCCCTCAAACCATTCACGGATGAGCCTGCAACATATATCCCTCCAACCAATAGCGGGTGAGAACACACAGTAGTGCTTTTATTCAAAATCCATCAAACCCATCACGGGCGAGAATGATCCATAATGTCTTAACCTATTAGACTACTCTTGTCTACTGGTTACTATATACTTAGTGATTTATGGTTAATCCCAGGACTTCCCAGGGTATACCCGATGAAGGGCTCTCGGGAGCACTAGGAACTACGATGGGATTACGCCCAAAGCTCCCTTTCTCAAGGATATTTACTTTAGTTGATGACTACCCATAATTCACCCCCATCTCTCGTTACTACTCTTGAGTGATCCTAATGACTTAAGATGTTCTCAGAAGGGCGACGGTCTTCCGCCGACCTCCACTCCAGTTACTATCCAAGGACTTGCACTTTACTCTCGTCACTAAGACAACTCTACCCACCAGGGTTATATTCGAATTGTAATCTCTAGCTCATCCGTCGATCTATCCCCCGATGGTACTTATAGTAGAACCTACTTACACTATGTGCAACCCATGACGTAATACCACCCCGAAATAGAACTTCCAATTCCTTAGGCCACCTGCCCCTAACTATTTATCCTAGGATGATATGGACTAATGAAGTGAGCACATTGATTTTCATAATTTTCTTAAGTCATTAAAGCCTCTAATTAAATCATTTAATTAATCTCTTGGTCATTTAATACATGAAGTATTACAAATTATAATCCACTGACCTAAGGAATTTTTCCTGAGTTGCATCCTAGTAAAATATTGATGTCTACCAAAATTCATAATTTTCCTTTGACTATTTCTATTTATTCATTAATTAGTACAAAACTCACATAATGACCATTTTCCAAAGGAAGTATACGGATTTCATTACTAAACATTCTAAGAAAATTACAGCATACATATATTGGTAAAATAATGCTAAAAACAGAATTTCATGAACTTCCATGGAACAAGGGCTACAAAATTTCATTTCTAATTATATTACCAAAATGCCACTATAAGGTTTTAACAATTACTGAGTCATCCAAAAATGCTGAGAAAATTATACAAGGTTATTCATACTCAGATATATCACCAAGAAATTTTCCAAATTTTCTACTAAGAATTTTCATCAATTTTCTAATTAAGTATAATGAGGGTAAAAAGGTAATCTCCACATAACTCCTATCAAAATTCTTCAAACAGAGACATAAAAATTTTCAGGAGTTAAACCTAACATTATATTGACCTTGACAAAAATTGGGGACTTTATCTCAATGATGAGCCTATTTTTACATTTATTTTTCAAAAGTCTTATTATTTCAAAAATTCCAAATAATGGGATTTTTGCTTCCAAAAATCCCATTATTACAATGTGGGGTATACTTCACCCTAATGAGCCTCTGAAATCAATTCCATGATTTTTTTGGATGTTCCAAATAGGCCTAATACACAATATTTCAAAATTGGTTATTTGCATCCCAAGCCTATGTATAACCAACACATGCAAGTGAGTTTACCCAACATGCAATAGTCCAAATGTGCTAAACTTTTTACCATGCACATTTATAGTCCCCAAGGACATGCCACCCAAATTAGGGGCCATTTGGAGCCATAACACCCCAATTATTTCAATTATTTACTTTTTGGTATTTAAGAAAAAAATATAGAAAATGTATTCCCAAAAATTCCCATTTTTGGTCAGGGGATACGTATGCCATAATCATTCATGCATCCAAAATTTGGGGTCATTTTTATTAATGGTTTGGCTTGGGCATCAATTTGAAATTCTGGCCTAGTCAATGACCAGTCCTAGTAAAACAACCCTACAGAACAGTATACTGCACCAAATATAACATTAAGATGGCAAAGTAAAGTTAAGAGGAAGGTGTAAAAGTTTCATCTTAATCACCAGATCTAAAAATGGCTCTAAGGGGCCTAAAATAGACATGCAATATGACTGAAATTATGTGACAGATATACATATATACCATAGTTTTAATTTATTTAATTTAAAATCGGGTTGCACGAATCTTGACGCAAAATGGATGGGATCTGGTCGTCTTCTACCTCTAGGCGATGGCTGGGATTGATTCTGGCTAGGCCACATTTGCTAGCTGTTTCCGGCCAGCTGGGCCACCACCACCGCCGACGGATGTCGCCACCATCTTCATTGAAGTGGTGGCTAGCGATTCCCGGCGATGAGGCCGCCGTAGTTGGCTCCTCCGGCGAACCCTAGCAAGAAGAAAAGCTCGGAAAACTCTCCTTTTCCTCACATGGTATCGGTCTCAATTGAGCCCGATGTCTCTCCTAGAGGATCTAGAAAGCTAGTACGGGTAGAGAGACGGTTAAACGGACCCGAATGGTGGCATGGCGGCGAGGTTGGCGGCGGTTGGCCATGACTGAGCTGCTCTGGCGATCTCCTGCTCAAAAACTCATTTATTCACCAAAAGCTCTGCTCCAGGACTCGTTCTCCACTAGTTTCCACTCACTAAAGCTGATGGTGTGGTTGGTTTGAGCTGGAAGTGGCTGTATAAGGAGATACACCCAAGGTGAGCTCGGTTTGGGCTTTGGTTGTATCACCAATGGTGCCAAGTGGCTACCATGCTCAACATTCTCTCTCAAATTCCTCTGGGAGGTCGGCCAGCAGGCTTGGGCAGAAGAAATGAGGCCATATTGCCACCTCTCACCACCCTTCCATTTCTCTATCCTCTTTTTTGGGTGAATTCCCCAAAATGCCCCTTTGCATGTGACGTCACTCTAAAACCAGAGGTGTAGGGGTGGTTTTTGACCACTTGGGCTGATAATGGGCCAAGTTTGGTGGGCTTGGCCCAAGGAGAGTGGGCTTAGCCCTCATTTTCTTCTTTTGGTCAATTATGTTGACTAAGTTTACTTTTGAGTTAACCTGCTCAACCATGATGAGTGGGCTGACCCCACTTAGTGGTCATGGGTCTAATGGCACCACCCAACTTGGGTTGGGTCAATGTGGTTCCCTACTTGGGCTAATTGAGCCTATAGGTATAGGTTTGACCAACTTAGGGTTATGGTTGACTTTAGTCAACTAGGGTCAAAGGGTTGACCTAATGACATGTCCTAGGGTCCACTTAGATTATTTTAGGGTTATGGCAATGTGGTGGGGGTCATGGTGTGGCTCGGGTTCATATTTAGGCTAGTTTGACCTAGTTTTACTCGGGGCCCTATAGTGGGCCCCACATGGCTACAACCCACTCCTTAGGGTCAAACCTAGCTAAATTCCCTATCACACACCCATTGCCTAACCCAATCTAAGTTAAAGGGTCTAGATGTAACATGGGATGTTACATTAGGCCTGCGGGCCATTAAGACTAAAGTCTCCGGCTGAAGGTCGTAGAGCGAAATACTCAAGTTTGTCATTTGGTTTTAGACCTTTGAATGGCGGTGGGACCCTGGTATTTCTGGTACACCAGGAATGTGCCCTGAGTGCATGGAGCGTCGGGCCACGTGGTCGATATTTGTGATATATTGATTGTGTGTGAGTGCACATTGTATGATATATCTGCATGTAAAATGCTATGCCTACAGGGAAGGAATACCACATCCCCGGGTATAGGGTAGGGTCGTTATAAATTAGTCAGCTGAACGTTGACCGTTGCCTTGTTTGCCACCATTGCGGTGGATTGTCCTTGTAGGTGCATGAGAGCCGAGCAGAAAATAGGGGGCTGAAGCCGTTGTTGTGGTTTTTGCTGCTGCTGTTGTTATACTGGCCCTCGAAGGCCAAAGAAATTCATATGATGTTATCTTCATGTGTGGCCGGCCTGCGTGCCGATGTATGAAAGCCATCGTTATAAAGCATAACTGTAAGGCCATAATGTCAGACTTGTTATGTATTTGGAGAACATTCCTTCGTGATGAGATATATATATATATATATATATATAAATGCTGGTTTATATATTGTGGACATTCAAATGATTTGAGTTCAAACAACTTAAAATCCTTCGCTAGAATGCTCTGAGTTAGTATGCAAATGTTTTGTTTTTGATATTAACCTGTAGCTTCGCCGCCTGTTTGTGACATATGGTGTGGGGCCCCGGCCGGACCTTCTATTATATGTCATGTAACGGATAGAGGTGTTACATAAATCATATGTCCATATATGATTACGAGTCGACTCGCTCATTGTCTGATGAACAAGATGTTCTATTGACTCACGTATTAATAGAGGAGGATTTATCCGAGGGGGAGGAAGAAGTTCAAGAATGCTTACAAGCATTCGAGAATCCACCTAGTTGGTTTCGTAAGCCGGAGCCACTAGAGATGCTCGAGAAATCCACCTTAGTAAAGCCTTCCATTGTTGAGCCACCATCATTAGATTGTGTTAAAACCCCTTCCCGAACACCTTTCTTATGCGTATCTAGGTGAGAGCGATACTCTACCAGTAATTGTTAACTCCAAATTAGAACTAGAACAACTAATAAAGCTTATTGAACTTTTAAAACGATACAAGACGGCAGTAGGTTGGACCATAACAGATATCCGGGGAATCAGCCCATCATTGTTCATACATAAGATCCGTTTGGAGGAATCTTGCAAAGGATTGATTGAACCACAACGCTTTCTAAGCCCAACGATGAAGGAGGTGGTAAGGAAAGAAATTATAAAATGGCTAGATGCAGGGGTCATCTACCCCATCTCGGATAGCTTGCGGGTGTTGCCGGTGCAGTGTTTCCCAAAGAAAGGAGGGATGACGGTAGTGAGAAACGAGAAGGTTGACTTAGTACCCACTAGAACATTTACCGGGTGACAGATTTTTATAGACTATAGGAAGTTAAACAAAGCCAATAGGAAGGATAATTTTCCCCTTCCTTTCATTGATCAAATCCTGGATAGACTGGAGGGAAATGATTTCTTTTGCTTTCTAGATGGTTACTCTGGTTACAATCAGATTATGGTAGACCCAGAGGATCAAGATCAAACTACCTTCATCAGCCCATTTGGGACGTTTGCATTTAGAATGCCGCCCTTTGGTCTATGCAACACACTGACCACTTTCCAGCATTGCGTGATCGCACTCATCGCGGATCTTCTAGAAGAGGGTGAATACCCTAAGGATTACGACATTGAGGTTTATATGGATGATTTCTCCATCTTTGGAAAGTCATTTGAGGCTTGCTTGGTCTGCTTAGAGAGGGTGCTTGCACTGTGTGTGGAGTCTAATTTTGTGTTGAACTGGGAGAAATATCACTTCATGGTCCGGGAAGGGATAGTGTTGGGCCACCATGTCTCTAGGAGTGGGTTAGGTAGGGATAAGGCAAAGTTAGGCGTGATAGAGCAGTTACCTCCACCCAAAAATGTGAAGATGATGAGGAGCTTCTTAGGACACGCCAGTTTCTACTGTCGATTTATCAAAGACTTCGCAAAAATAGCAAAGCCGTTGAGTCGTTTATTGTAAAAGGACTTGAAGTTTTATTTCAGTGATGAGTGCTTCGAAGCGTTCAATGAGCTAAAAAACATTTGACCACGACACCTATCGTTGTGACATCTGATTGGAAAGAGCCATTTGTTTTGATGTATGACATGAGTGATTATGCAGTGGGAGTTGTCTTGTGACAAATGCGAAAGTAGATATTCCATAGGATAGCCTATGCTAGCAAAACCCTCATTGACGCCCAAGTCAACTACACTACCACTGAGAAGGAATTATTGGCGGTAATCTTAAGGTTCGAGAAGTTTAGGTCATATCTCCTATTCATGAAGTTATAGTGTACACCGACCAGGCCACAATTCGTTATATTATGGAGAAATGAGATGTGAAACCTCGATTGATCCGGTGGGTACTTCTATTACAAGAGTTTGATGTGGAAATCAAAGATAGGAAAGGAATGGAAAATTCGGCAGTAGACCATCTATCTATGATTGAGAATACTACACAATCATTACCTCTTGAGATCGATGAGAGATTCCCCGATGAGGTTTTGTTGGCCATAGATTAGAGCTCAACACCATGGTATGTGGACTTTGTAAACTATTTAGCAAGCAACATTATGCCACCTGAATTACCTTATCAACAAAAGAAGCGATTTTTACATCAGGTGAGGTCTTACATGTGGGATAATCCCTTGTTGTTCAAAGTTGGCACTGACAGAATTGTGCAGAGATGTATACCTGAGGAGGAGATGAGAGCGATATTAGAAAAGTGTCAGAACTCCCCTTATGGAGGTCATTTCAAGGGAATGAGGACGGAAATGAAGGTGCTAGAGGCTAGATTCTTTTGGCCTAATTTATTTAGGGATGCTAATGTATTTGTAAAATAATCCGATTGATGCAAATGAAGTGAGAATATACATAAGAACGAAGGAATTCCCATGAATATAATGCTTGGAGTCGAATTAATTGATGTATGGGGTATAGATTTCATGGGACCGTTCGTGAACTCGAATGGTAACCTATTCATATTATTGGTCGTGGACTATGTATCTAATTTAGTGGAAGCGATCGCGACGCCCAAGAATGACGCTAAAGGAGTCCTTAACTTTTTAAGACTCCATATATTCAATTATTTTAGAATACTGAGAGTCATTCTTAGTGATGGATGAAGTCATTTCTGTAATAATCGATCAGTTCACCTCATTACTAAACAAATTTGGGATAACTCGTAAAGTTGTGCTCGCATATCATCCACAGACGAATGGGTTAACAGAGGTATCAAATAGGAAGATTATGAAGATTCTAGAAAAGACAGTGAGCACCAACCGTAGAGACAGGTCACAAAAGCTTGCCGATGCATTATGAGCGTATCACACTGCTTTTAAAACCCCCATTGGATTAACCCCATACCGGATGGTCTGTGGAAAGTCTTGCCATCTGCCTCTATAATTAGAACACCAGGCATTCTGGGCGATTAAGAAAATAAATTATGATTTCTGTGATGCCGGTAAGAAGAGACTTTTGCAATTGAATGAATTAGAGGAGATTCGGATGCAGGCATATGAAAACTCGAGAATTTATAAAGTGCGCGCGAAAAGATGGCATTATCGACGCATGAAGGAAAAACACTTTGAGACGGGACAACTTGTTATTTTATTCAACTCTCGCTTAAAATTGTTCCCCGGGAAGCTCAAGTCACGCTGGTTGGGCCCGTTTAAGGTTAAAACTATGCATCCTTACAGAGCTGTGGCCATTTTAAATCAAATTGATGGGACTGAGTTCAAGGTGAATGGAGAGAGACTGAAGTTATATTTGGGAAGCGACGACGACCGAGCGGTGTCATGCGTAGTGCTTCTTTAGTTAAGTAAAGTCCTGCCGGGACACATAAATTAGACGCTTGTTGGGAGGCCACACATCAGTTATTATATCTATAATATATATAATAATATAAATATAATTATCGCATAACTAAAATTCGCTAAGTTTATAGGTTTAGAGCCTTGAAAGATGGAGAAAATTGCACAACGTTGAAAGATTTTGAAAAAAAAAGATGATAATAATAAGTTAAAAATTAACTGCAACCCGAAAAACTGGGTTGCAATTTAATTTTTGTTGTCTACTTAACATAGAGGGCGCAGTAAAAATGTCATCATAATAATTTTGGGAATTAACTGCAACCCGAAAATCGGGTTGCCATTTAATTTTTTTTGTCCACTTACACTAGAAGGCGCAGTGAAGAGGCATGGTCTGGTTCAACTGAACCGGTCACGATTTAGGCCGGATTCAAAAATAAACTGCAACCCGAAAAACAGGGTTGCAATTTTAATTTTTCTGTCCCTTAATGAGGCGTGGCCCGGTCCAATTGAACCGGTCCCGCTCATTTTCTCCAACCCAATCCCGCTTTCCCCCACCGGTTCATTTCCTTTTCTTCTTTTCCCACTCTCCGCCCACGACCTATGGCACAAGAAGTGTGAATCGGCGGGGCGCCTACAACTTTGGTAGAGCCAGAGCGGGATTCGTCGGCGATTTGCGCTGAAGAAAAGTGTGGCGGTGGATGGTGATCTCCACTTCGACGGAGGGAAGCGCGGGAGGCACGGAGCAAAGTCGCCAGCGGTAGCTTTAGAACTTGAAAAGAGAACGGCTTGGAATCAAGCAATCATGAAGGTAATCCACGCAATCTCAACCCCAATGTATCTGTGAAACCTTGTGGTGTCTTCCTCCTCTTAGCGTGTGGTACTTGTTTCGTTAAAGATGCGACTTCTAGGAAACATGGGAAATGCAAATGGAAGGAGATAACAAATAAAATGGGGAGGTTTACGACCAAAGGAGCTATGAGTCATTACCAGTCGTTACAGTCATCCTCGTTCATCTGCGAAAGAGGATTCAAGGTGGAGGAGAAGAGGTGGAGTGCCAGTTATGTCAAGCTAATGAGGACGCTACAATATAAGAGCTTCTTCCACACGCGCAATGAGGCAATCAAATCGTGGGTCTATGAGTTCTACACAAACATATAGCCGGACACAGACATGGTGTAACACCCCCTATCCGTCGCATAGCATATAGCAGTAGGTCCGGCCGGGGCCCGACGCCATATACTACAGACAGACTGGGTGGTTACTTATGGAAACCATCCAACCAATCTCAACGTCCTACACAGAGCATTCTAGCGGAAGCAGTTTATAAAAGTTGTAACAAAGAACCCAGCATTAAAGCATAAATGTCCACTAACCAAAATAGGAATGTATACAAAATACCAACATAAGCCTTAAGGCCTTACAAAATGTTTCACTTGATATTACATGATTTACAAACCACGGCACGCATTCCGGTCATACATGAATAAAACAGTAAACACTTCCATTTGGGCCTTCGAGGGCCGGCTTCGCACTTGGGCTTTAACCCGCTATTGACCGCTTCGTCCAGCAGTACTGCAAGCAACAAACCACCGCACGGTGGCAAAACAAGACAACGGTCAGCAATGCTGACCAAATTATAACGATCCCGCCACCACCTCGGGGGCGGCGATGCTCCTTCCCTGCATTTCATTAGCATAAGCGAGCAATATATATATAGCCATTTCATCACAGACGTTGGCTCGCACGGCCACATGCCCCGTGCTCTCATGGCACATTCTCGGTGAACCGGTCGATGTCACGTCAATTAAAGCCATAGACATTCCGGACTCACCACCGCCACTTTGACGGCCAAACCTATGAGCAATTTGTCTTCCTGGCCTGGGTCACGACAATTTAAGCCATTGACCATCGAAGACCCTAATCTATGCCAACGGCAAGTGCCACCTACCTTTAGGTCTCTTTAACCGAACGACATAGAACGGGTACGGTTCCATCTAACCCGTGCTCACATCGCAACGACAATTTAAGCCATTTGCGCGGGTCAAACTTCCGCCGAGTCCCATTTCCATCACAAGTCACATAACCCGGTTATGTTCAAGTTGACTCTCAAGCCACCAAGTTGGCAAGATCTCGCATCCGCCCAGTTTTCCGAGTGCACCTTTGGGTTAGTCCCCAAGGCTCACTGCTGCAATCTACCGCGTAGAAAACCCGAAAAACAAACAATAGCACGGAGTCTTCTCCGACATTTATGCAATGCAACATCACCGATCCAGACCAACATGTCCGGGTAGGCTTCACACATCATGCCAATGTCCGTTCTCGCTTACGGACTCTAAACAACGGGGACTTCACATATCTACCCGAAGGAACGCCTCCAACTCTCTGCAAACTCGCGAGAGCGGGCTTCCTATGCAAAGAAAGAGAGCTACTCATGCTCAAGATGAGGATCGTTACCCAAGCGTTCCTCTTTGGCGCCATTGAAAAGTAAGTGGATGAAAAGCACCGCACTAGCTTTGCCTCCGTGGATCCGGAGTCGGCTTGCGATTTGGAGCTTCGAAGCTCCTCCAATAACGGGATCTAGCTCCTTCTTCCTTCCTTGGCTCTCCTCTCTCTCTAAGGTTTTAGAAAGATGATAACTTAAGAAAAGTGAGGGTTTCTAAGTCCAACCCCGGGTATATCCCTTCAGGAACAACCCCCAGCCGTTGGATCCCAAAATAAAGAAACGAACGGCTTTGATTCGGGCCTGAAATGCCCAATCTGGACCGAACACGGCCTGGCACACGCCCGTGTCCAGGGCCGTGTGCCTCATTCGCCGTCAAAATCGGCTCACCTGGAACCTCACACGGGTAGCGAACAAGCCCATGTTCGAGCTGACACACCCGTGTTCCACCTGACACGCCCGTGTTCCACCTGACACGGCCATGTGGCCGGCCGTGTACCCCCATCATTTTTCCCCGAAAACAACCCGAGCACTGCACGGGTTCTAGGACACGCCCGTGTCCTTACCCGTGTCACCTCAACACGCCTAGACCCCAGGCCGTGAACACGGTCTCGACATTAGACACATCGTCGAGCGAAGATCGTCGACCTGATGACACGGCCTTGGACACGCCCGTGTCCTAGGCCGTGTGCCTTGTCTCGACATAATGTCGAGACCAAAGTGTCGACTTCCCGGGACGAGTGTCGACACGGGTCAACACGCCCTGCGACACGCCCGTGTCGCAGGCCGTGTGCCTTGTCTCGACACTTCGTCGAATGCAGAGTGTCGACTTCGCGGCTAAGTGTCGACACGGGTCGACATGCCCTGCGACACACCCGTGTCGCAGGCCGTGTGCCCAGTCTCGACACAATGTTGAGACCAAACTGTCGACTTCCCGGCTGAGTGTCGACACAAGCTTGACACGCCCTGGGACACGCCCGTGTCCCAGGCCGTGTGCCTGCAGCCCGAACCCAAAACTGGCCCAAAACGTCCCCCGTCGCTCCTCTGAGTTTCGGGGCGTTACACATGGAAATGAAGGTGGTCGTGAGAGGGGAGACGGTAGATATTTTTGCAGCCTCTATCAATGCCTACTTCGACTTGGACGACAGCATCTTCGACGATAAAACGACACTTTTAGACAAGGTACCTATAGAGGAAATGACGGCTGTGATTTTTAACGCAAGCGAACCAGTTTGGGAAACAAAGAATAGGAAGGCGGTGAGGTCGATGTTCCTTACTTGAGAAGCAAAAGTGTGGCTACTATTTATCAAAGCAAGCATCATACCAACCCGACATCTTAACCACGTCCATATCGATAAGATTTCTTTGGTATACAGTATTATGAAGACCGTAAAAATAAATGTGGGTTGCATCATCTCAGGGCTCATCTGGCAGAAGGCGCATGAGTCGACAGTCAAGTACTTATGGTTCCCCACTATCATTACCGAGCTATGCCGACTCGCAGAGGTGGTTCAAACCGTTGACGATCTAGTGACACCAGTTGGACATCACATAACAGAGACAGTGGTGGAAAATAATGTAAAGGTGCCAAAGGAATCTTCAGAGAGAAGTGCAAGGATGGAGAAGTTGACGGTTATGAGGTCGGAGCCTTCTCAAGACACTTCAGCGGCCGCACCCATAAGAGTTGTGATCGGACAATCTAAGCTAAGTGGTGAACAGGGCTTAGCAATGGAGAATGCAAAATATATAAAGGCATATCTAAGGTGCCAGCACATGTACTTCAAATCTCGATTCAAAGACATACGTCAGAACCAGGATAAGATAATGCGCACAGCGAATATCCCAGTAGACACACCATTTTATCGCATACAGTCACAATTCGACAACGAAGGATACCTTCTTCATAGCAACCGCAGTCGTGCCGACCTGGCCGACATCAGTCCGGATGAACTCGAAGTATTTGAAACGGAGACAGAGGAAGATGATGAGGAAGCAGATGCTGGAGATGATGACAAGGACAAAGATGGAGACCATGCGGATGAGAACGAAGCGGATGTTGGAGATGATGACAAAGAATATGATTTCTCCTTCTTTATCTACTTTTGTTTTTCTTGGTGCGTGGTATTTGATGTTTGCTTTGGATTTGATGTTTTGGACCCTATATTTTGGACTTGATATGTTTTTACTGCATTGCTCGTACTCATGAACAATTTGATGGTGACTTTTATTTTAAAAGATGTATTGAATAACCATGTCCTTATCTCCTATCTTATGAAACATGCTGAATATATCTACCTAGATTATAATTTGTGATATGTTCTGATGCTTGAATTATTGCGAGTCAATGTTATACCCTATACTATAAACTGCTGTTCTAGTCCTAGATATAAGTTCTGCAGGTTACAGCCAATTGGTAGGATCACCTCACAAGGACTAAAAGTGTGGAGGTGTGATCAAGAAGAACACCAACGAGAAGTTCTAGACATGTATGCATATACTCAGATTTCAGGGAAGTATATACATTTCAATTTTAAATTTCGTCCTTATAATTATACGCTTGTTAGAAATCTTATTTTAAAAATATCATCATGAGTAACATGTCTCTTTGCTCGGGACTAGCAAAGGGCAAAAGTGTGGAGACGGGGGCAGTGTTACCCCTACCAATTGTGTAAGGAGTGAGCTTTTATAACTATAATTTTTGATCCCACTTCTCGAAAGAATTAACAAACAAGTTTATCAAGTCTATTTAATGATTATGGTTGAGTAGGATGGTCAATCTTACAAGTTCACATTTTAATTTAAAATTAGAAAGATGAGTAAGTGTTCTTTTAAAGTTTCACTCATCCATAATATACCTTAAGATAATTTGCTTCTCAGAAATATATCTTTATTATCTTCTAAAAATAATGATAGAAGGGCTAGCAAGAACCGAATCAGAAATGTAAGCTGAAGCGTGAAGATAGTTAGACAATTTGTAAGAATGATTGGGGCTTTTTCTTGATCATTTCATGCCTTATTTCCTATACTTGATTTGATCACCATTCACCTTTTGAGCTTGAACTTTGAATTCTCTCGTATAATTTTCCTATTTATTTTCAAAGTGTTATTTCTTAGTATGCTCCTCAACTATGACTGTTTGTTAAAAAATAAAAAGAAGAAAAAATGTTTAAATGTCGTAGTGATATGTGACCCAAGTGTTCGTAAACCTACTTGGAATGATCCCAACTACGACTATATATATAGAAAAAAAAAGTTTAAATATCGTAGTGATACGTGGCCCAAGTGTGTGTACACCTTCTTGGAATGATCCCAACTATGACTATATATATAGAAAAAAAGAGTTGAGAAATGAACCTCATAGTTTGAAGAGTTATTAAGAATTTTATCTTGGGAAACATCTTCTTCTATCCAAACTCATTCCCAACCAAGCCAAAGGTACTCCTCACCACTAGTCCTCACGAGTTCTCTTAAATTCAACTACTAAATCTTGTGAAAGTTATGTTAAAGACTCGACCTATTCTTACCCTTCTGAGTTATCAAGGGAGTTCAATGAGAAAAGTTGAAGGGAAGTAAATGATTTTAAGGGACAGCACACACAACACTAGAAATGTTAATGGAACTTTATTTTCATCAAGCTAATTGATCTTTATGTGTGCACTCTTAATGATTGACAAAAATTTTAAGATTCAATTACATTGAAATTTTTGAGTAGCTTTTCATTAATTATTGTTGAGAAAGGGGGTCATTTGAATTTGCATCATGTTAGCTACTTTTTACCCAATGTACGGTTATGAAATCTCTTTGCTAGTGACTAGCAAATGTGTAAGTATGGAGGTGTGATAACTTCCTAAAAAGAAGTTATCAAGCCCCTTTATTGATCCGCTTGTAACAACCCCATCCGTTCATATGGTATATTCTAGAAGGTCCGGCCGGGGACCCACAGTATATATCACAAAACAGACGGTGAAGGTACATGATGATACCAGAGCAGCGCATCGCACCTATCACAAAGCATTCTAGCGGAAGCCTAGACTACAACTTGAACTCCTCATGAATGTCCAAACATAAAACTCCAGATTTTTTACGATATAGGAATGTCTTACAACAAGTAAAAATAGTTGGCATTATGGCCTTACATGGCTATCAAATAGTGGCCTAAATCAATTGGCGCGGAGGTCGGCCACATGAAAAGAAAGCACACAACAGCAACACATATAGCCTACGAGGGCTAGCAGTAGTAGCAACAACAGCAGCAGGAACGTCAGCCTCTATGCGTCCCGCTCGGCTCTCCAGCACCTGTACAGGGACAACCCACCCAGCGGTGGCAAACAAAAGCAACGGTCAGCGTTCAGCTGACCAAATTATAACGACCCTACCCCTTCTCTCGGGGCAGCGGTATTCTTCCCTGCAGGCATAGCATATAACACAGTATGGCAATATAGTTCATCAAAATGTGCTTTCATGCACACAAGCCATCACAACCGTTCGCCACCCGGCCCAACGGTCCGTGCACTCACGGCACATTCTTGGTGTTCTGGCAAAGCTCTTGCCCACCACCGTATCAGGGTCACCACCCAATGGTAAATCTCTTGAGCATTTACTCCATGGTGTTCAGCCGGAGTTTTATAGTCTTCCTACCTGGATGGCCCGTAGCGCCCCATTGCGTCATGGCACACAGGCCGAAGACTCTTGCTATGCGCTCCAACAGACCGCACCTTTTGGTCTCACGTCGGACGGACATAGCGCAGGTCGGATCCTCCACTCCCCGTTGCTCAAATCGCCTTGCCTTCTCCGAGTACAGCGTACTCATGGCTTTATCAAAGGCGCGGGTCGGTCTCACCAATCCTGTTCTTGACATTCAAGCCTGGGTATTTCTCGATACCCACTTTCTTAGCACAACAGCGGGTTTTTCCTGGGCCTCCCAGTACTTCCTGTGACTCTCTTCACAGGTGGACACCGCACAACCACAAATGTCAGGGATCTTTCCTGGCTACCATGCCAGTACTTCCTGTTACTCGCTTCACAGGTGGACACCCTACGACATCAAGCATCACAAAGGGCCTTCCATGGTCAAACCAGTACTTCCTGTACCTAATTCATAGGTTGGACCCAAAAACATACCACGGCTATTTTCCTGGACTACCACCCCAGTGCTTCCTGCTACTCCTTTTCGAAGGTATAACCCGTTGACTCCTTAAACTACACGTTTTGCACGGAGTCTTCTCCGTTTCATATGCAACATCACCAATCCAGACCAACCTGTCCAGATGGGCTTCACACAGCATGCCTATTCTGTACTCCAATTCCGGATCTATATACCAACAAGGGGATATCATGAATCACCCAAAAGACTCCCAAAATCAGCCACCTCTTGGTGGGGGAATCACAAAGATATGTCAAAAGAAGCCTTCACATGGCTAGGAAGAAAAGTCGTTACCCTTGACGATCGCTTCGGTGCCATGAACTCAAAGCTTGCTTGAAAACTCACAAGAGCGTTTCCTCCGCAACGCCGGCTTCGGATTTCTTGTCAGTAAACCGCAGCACCACCAGCAGCATCCCCCTTTCCTCCTCGTCCTTCTTCTTCCTCTCCTTTCTCTCTTAACTTGAAGAAAGATCAAGGCCAAGTAAAATGAGAATAACTTCTCAGATTTCGGCCTTTAGGAAAAGAGGAAAGAAGCTCAGCCTTTGGATCCAGACTGAAGGAATGGACGACCACGATTTTGCCAAAAACACTGATTTTGACCTGACACGGCCTGTGACACGCCCGTGTACCAGGTCGTGTGCCTCAAGTGGTGGTCAACCGACCTATCCAGACCAGTGACATGCCCATGGAACACGCCCGTGTCATGGGCCGTGTCTCCAACACGCCTTCGAACATGCCCGTGTCTGAGGCCGTGTGCTTGGGAGAAAAAAATCCCAAAACATCACGAGACTTTACACGGCCTGTGACACGCCCGTGTCCCAGGCCGTGTGCCCAGACACGGCACGAAGACACGCCCTGTCGAAATCCTTCGTCGGGCTGAGTTCGTCGACTTGATTTGACACGCACTATGACACGCCCGTGTCACAGGCCGTGTTCAACCTCTCGACACTCGACACTCGACACTCGTCGAGCAAAAATCGTCGAGCACACGACACGGCCTTGGACACGCCCGTGTCCTGGGCCGTGTGCCCCCCTCTCGACACAACGTCGAGCGAAAAATCGTCGACACTAAAGCCGATAGTCGACATGGCCTCGACACGCCCTGCGACACGCCCGTGTCGCAGGCCGTGTCCGCTACTCAACGATCGTCGACTCCAAATTTCGTCGACTACGCGGCCAAATCGTCGACCCCAGCTTGACACGCACTGGGACACGCCCGTGTCCCAGGCCGTGTCACCCAAAAATTTCCTGTTTTGAGAACTTTGGGCTGTTACAATCCTCCCCTCCGACAAAAAATTTTGTCCTCGAAATTCAGATACAGGAAGGCAACAGTAACCAGCAAGAAAAATGGTACAACCTGCAAAATTTCATGTTACAACATCCTCTCTATAGATTACAAAAATAGCTCAGGGAACTCTTCTCGGATGGTTTGCTCTCGCTCTCATGTCAGTTCTTCATGGCCGTAGTTGTCCCATCGGACTTTCACCATGCCAACCGTCTTGTTCCGCAACTGTTTCTCGGCTCGATCCTTGATCTGAATGGGTCTAACTCTCGTTGTTAGCCCATACTCCACCGACACACGATCATCCGCGAGCACTTGAGCTGGATCTTTCACGGCCTTCCGAAGCACCGAGATGTGAAATACATCATGTAATCCAACCAAGTCTGCCGACAGAGCTAGCCGATAAGCCGCTTCGCAAACTCGCTCAACCACTTCAAAAGGACCCAAATATCTTGGACTCAGCTTTTTCAATCGTCGAATCCTGGAGACACCTTTGAATGGCTTGATCTTCAAGTAGACCCAATCGCCAACCTCAAATTCCACGTTCCGGTGCTTGGCGTTGTAGTACTTCGCTTGTCGATCTTGAGCAATAAGAAATCTCTCTCGAATCGTCCGTATGGTTGAGTTTGCTTCATCAACCTCATTTGGTTTAAAAATCCGAGCTTCGCCCGCTTCTACCCAAGCCAAGGGAGTACGACACTTCCTTCCATATAACGCATCATATGGTGCCATCCCAATGCTTGCCTGGTAGCTGTTATTGTATGCAAACTCTACCATATAGAGATGATCTTCCCATCTCTTTCCGAAGTCAAGGGCACACATTCGGAGCATGTCCTCCATTGTTCTGTTGGTATGTTCAGTTTGGCCATCCGTTTGGGGGTGAAAGGCCGTACTGAAAGTCAATTTCGTGCCCAACAGTCGGTGAACTAGCCTCCAATCATTTGACATAAAGCGTCCATCTCGATCACTTACGATGCTCCGAGGAACACCGTGAAGCCGTACAATCTGGTCAACATATAACTTTGTCAAACTTTCAACTGCATCATCCCGCCTGTTTGGGAGAAAATGTGCCACTTTCGTTAGCCGGTCAACAATCACCCAAATGGAATCATTTCCTCGCTACGATCTTGGCAACCCGTGAACAAAATCCATGAAAATATCATCAAATTTCCACTCTGGGATCGGCAGTGACTTCAAATAACCGCCCGGCTTTTGGCATTCCGCCTTCACCATCGCACATGTTTGGCATTTAGAGACATAAAGGGCAACATCTTTCTTGAGCCCTGGCCACCAGAATAGCTTCTTCATATCGTTGAACATCTTCGTGTTACCGGGGTGAATGGAATATTTTGTATAATGCGCTTCATACATCAGTTCTTCCCTCAATTTCCCCACATTTGGGACGCACAAACGGCCTTCTTTACGCAAAAGACCGTCATTCCAGGTGAATTTGCCCTCTGGCCCTTCAGTCATATAGCGTAAGAGATCTTCATCCAACTCCGTTGCCCGTCGAACTCGGTCTGCAAGGTCACATTGCACCTCAGTCCAGTTCAAACATGCAGTGGCAGTGGAATTCTTATCAACACAATAAATCTCCAACGCCTCCAGCTCTTGGATCAGACGTTCATCATGCCTTTGTAACCAATTTGCTCTAGCCGGAACCCGCCGACTCAACGCATCCGCGACAACATTCCCCTTCCCAGGCGTATAGTGAATCTCGAAAGTGTAGTCCCCAAGGAACTCCAACCACCTTCGTTGTCGCATATTCAAATCTTTCTGCTCCAAGAGGTACTTTAGGCTCTTGTGATCTGTATAAATCTCCACCTTCACTCCATAAAGGTAGTGTTGCCACAACTTGAGTGCAAAAATCACCGCCGCTAGTTCCAAATCATGGACGGGATAATTTCGCTCGTGCACCTTCAGCTGGCGTGAGCCATAAGCAATAACCTTTCCATTCTGCAGAAGAACGCAGTCGAAGCCGCTCCCTGAGGCATCACTATAAATCACAAATCCGTCGGTGCCACGTGGCGAAGACAACACCGGCGCCGTGGTCAACCGAACCTTCAGCTCTTCAAAAGCTCGTGCGCACTCTGGCGTCCAGACGAACTTCTGATCTTTTTGCGTCAATGTGGTGAGCGGCAAAGCGATCCGCGAGAAGTTTTCCACAAATCGTCTATAGTAGCCCGCAAGTCCAAGAAAACTCCGGACCTCGGCCACGGAAGACAAGATTAGCCACTCCTGTATGGCCCTTATCTTCGCTGGATCCACTGCAATGCCCGCTCCACTCACCACATGTCCGAGAAATGCCACCGACGATAGCCAAAACTCGCACTTCGAGAACTTGGCATAGAGCTGATTTTGCCTCAACGTGTTCAACACTAACCGCAAATGAATCTCATGCTCAACTTTCGACTTCGAGTACACCAGGATGTCATCAATGAACACGATCACAAACAGATCCCGGTACTCACGAAAAATATGGTGCATCAGATCCGTAAACACCGAGGGCGCATTGCACAGTCCAAATGGCATGATTGTGAACTCATAGTGCCCGTAACGCCTTCCAAATGCAGTTTTGGGAATGTAACCTTCCCGAATTCTCAATTGGTAATAACCAGACTTCAGATCCAACTTCGAATAGACGGTTGAGCCCACTAGCTGATCGAATAACTCATCAATCTAGGGTATCAGATACTAATTCTTCTCGGTCAGCTTATTCAGTTCACGATAATCGATACACAACCGCAACCCACCGTCTTTCTTTTTTACAAGAAGCACAGGCACGCTCCAAGGTGACATACTTGGGCATATATAACCTTGCTCCAACATTTCTTGCAGTTGAACCTTCAATTCAGCAATCTCTTTTGGTGCAACGCGATATGCCGAGCGGGCCACAGGTTTTGCACCTGGCACCAACTCGATCGTGAAGTCAATCTCCCGCTGGGGTGGTAGCCCAGGGAGATCTGTGGGAAACACATCTGTAAATTCCGGCACAATCGGAACCTCGCACACACTGGCCTTAGGCTCAACAGACTGAATTAGTGCAAAGTAACACTTCGCACCCTTCCGAACAGCCTTGACGACCTAGAGTGCAGACATCAACGTCCCGCTTACTCCTCGCATACCCGCGAACTTTGTCTCCTGTTCGGTATTTTGGCCCAACGTGATTTCTTTGGACTGGCAATCAATCATGGCATACTGCTCTGCAAGCCAATCCATGCCAAAAATCACATCAAATTCCGATATTGGCAAAACAAATGCAGTCAAACTGAAATCCCGACTTCCTAGTTGAACCGCCACATCGCAAGCTTGATCCGCAAGCATCCAACAGCCATTCAGCAACACCACTCTGATGCTATCTGTCTTTGCACGACTGGGTATCCCAAGCCGTGTTAAAAAGTCACTAGACAGAAAAGAATGCGATGCACCCGTATCAAACAGTGCTCACGCCAGCGTGTCCCGAATCAGCACAAAGCCTGTGACAAACATGTCACACACAAACCGCAAACAGAGCTAGACTAAGCAAAGCATACAAGCAATAGCATATGCAAAACTAAACTCATACCTGTGACCATGTCACTCTGCTTGATGGCCTCCTGTAGGTCAAGATTGTAGACCCGGGGTTGCGCCTGCGAGGCAGAGGAATCCACCACCGCCTTTCCTTTTTCAGCATAAGATGTGCCCGCCTTCTTTTCACTCTTTGGCGGCATCCGACAATCTCGCGCAATATGCCCCATCCGACCATAATTGAAGCAGATACGAGTGTCTGGCTTGGAAGTATCCCCTGACGTTGCTCCCGTTGCAACTGATGAAGGAACTTGTCCACTAGGCTTGGACTTCTTGCCCCATCTCTTCTTATAAAATGATTTTCCCGAGCGGGGCGCCTTCAACTCCTATTGCGTCACAGCCAAAGCTCTCTTCCCTTGCACCCTTTTCATATCCTTTTCCAATGCACTCGCAGTGTCAACCAATGCTTGGAAACCTTGGTTCACCGAACTTGACACAAGGAACCTCAGCTCATCCCTCAGTCCTTCATAGAACCGATTGGTCTTCCTCTGTTCATCAACAAATATAGAACCCGCACACCTCCCCAAGCGAGTAAATTCATGCAGGTATACGTCAACACTGCCATCACCTTGTGTTAACCTTTGGAATTCATTTTCCATGGCTATCCGCTGAGTCGCAGGAAGGTGCTTCGCTAGGAAGAGCCGGGAGAATTCTTCCATCGATACTTGGGTTAACGGACGACCCGCCAAGTGATGCAACTCCATCTCATCCCACCACAATCGAGCTTCTCCTTCAAGCAAGAAGGTAACTAAAGTAACTTTCTGATGCTCCGCCGTTCCAATCGCCGTCATCACTCCCTTGACGCGCGATAGCCAATCCTCAACCTGCGTCGGAGTTCCCGCTCCCGAGAACGTAGGCGGATGGAAACTCATAAACCGCGTTAGCTGCTTCTCAGCTACTCGAGGAGCCACATCCACTACAGGTTCCGGCCTTGCCGCCACCTGTTCTGGCCTCACAGCCGCTTGTTCCTGCCTAATTGGTTGGCCTTGGATCATGGTAAATAAAGCCTCCGCAACTAAACGCACATGTTCCGCAGACGGTGGAGGTGTAGGCACCGAGGCTGGTGCCGTACTTTCATCAGAATGCTGAGGCTCAGACGACCCAGCTCCACTTCGTGTCACCTAAAGGTGGACAAGACACACACATTAGCGGTCGCACCCAAGCAAACAACACAAAATAAGAACACGCAGGTTCCTTAAACACATCAAGTTTGCAATCCTATCATGGACATTCAGGAGTTCATCCGTAGACGTTGGTTTGCACAAACACGTGCTCGCCACCCCACAAAAAAAGTCGGCCACGAATTCGAGAGGGAAAGACCAAGACAACCGATACCAAAAATGTAACAACCTCATCCTTTCATATGGTATATTCTGGAAGGTCCGGCTGGGGCCCCACAGTATATATCACAAAACACACGGTGAAGGTACAGGATGATAACAGAGCAGCGCATCGCACCTATCACAAAGCATTCTAGCGGAAGCCTAGACTACAACTTGAACTCCTCATGAATGTCCAAACATAAAACTCCACATTTTATACGATATAGGAATGTCTTACAACAATTACAAATAGTTGGCCTTATGGCCTTACATGGCTATCAAACAGTGACCTAAATCAATTGGCGCGCAGGCCGGCCACATGAAAAGAAAGCACACAACAACACATATAACCTTCGAGGGCTAGCAGTAGTAGCAGCAACAGCAGCAGGAACGTCAGCCTCTATGCATCCCGCTCGGCTCTCCAGCACCTGTACAGGGACAACCCACCCAGCGGTGGCAAATAAAAGCAACGATCAGCGTTCAGCTGACCAAATTATAACGACCCTACTCCTTCTCTCGGGGCAGCGGTATTCTTCCCTGCAGGCATAGTGTAACACCCCGAAGTCAAGAGGATCATTTTGAGCAAAATCGGGTTCAGGCATGGGTGACACGGCCTGGGACACGGGCGTGTCCCAGGGCGTGTCAGTTGACACGGCCTGCGATACGGGCATGTCGCAGGGCGTGTCGAGGTTGTGTCGACGATTGGACTTGGTGTCGACGATTTTCGCTCGACATCGTCGAGAGGGGCACACGGCCCAGGACACGGTCGTGTCAGATGCCGTGTCGACATGCTCGACGAGTGTTACGCGACGATCGTCGAGTATCGAGTTCCAGTGAGGACACGGCCTGTGACACGGGCGTGTCACAGGGCGTGTCAGTGGGCATCGAACTCAACTCGACGTCTCAGGTTAGGGCATGTTTGCGGGACACGGGTGTGTCCTGGTGCACACGGCCATGAACACGGGCGTGTGCCAAGCCGTGTGCCAGGCCGTGTGAAGTCTCGGGTTGATTTGGGATTATTTCTGTTGAGGTACACGGCCTCAGACACGGGCGTGTCGGGTACACGGCCGTGACACGGGCGTGTCACACGGGCGTGTACTGGCTGGATTGAGTCGGTTGTCTGCCGCTTAGAGGGACACGGCCTGTGACACGGGCGTGTCACAGGGCGTGTCGGGCCGTGTTCAGGGTTTTCTGGCCAGATCTGAGCCGTTTGTTTCCCTCTTCCTGGATCCAGTGGCTGGGCTTTGTCCAGGTGTCTAGGAGGCTGAGAATTAGAAGATAAATTCTCTTATCTTCTCTTCTCCTTCTTCTTCATCTTCATTCCAAGAAATAAAGGGGAAAGGCCTAAGGGAGAGAGAAGGGAGGAGTCTTCTAGCTGCTGTAGGAGCTGCGGAGTGCGGAGCGAAGATCCGAGAGCGGATTCGTGAAGGCAAGGCCGAGGCGGTGCTTTCCATCCGGCTACTTCATAGCGCCGAAGCGATCTTCAAGGGTAACGATCTCCTTCTTGGACATCGAAGTCCTTTCTCTATACATGTGCTTGGAATCCTCCACCAAGAGGTGGATCGCGGAAGTGATTCCTTTGTTGTGTCTGCATTTAGAGCCGGAAATATAGAGTACGACGTAGGTATGCTGTGTGAAGCCCATCTGGACCGGTAGTCTGGATTGGTGATGTTCATGGGTAAATCGGAGAAGACTCCGTGGCTTTGATGCTGTGCAAAACATATTTCTGTTGTGATGAATGTATGGATGTGATGATTGTGAGGAGGCTTTGGTGAAGCTCCTGGATATGAGATGATCAATTGGTAACACGCCTGGTTAGTGCGAGATACGCCCGGTTTGTTACACCACTAGGGTGGGTTGATCCAGTTAAGGTAGGATCGATGGGTGGCAATGCTAGGGGAGCCGAGTTAAACCCGGGTTGCTGCACCACATGGTGTGGGTCGATCGGATTAGGAGGGGGATCGATGGGTAGACAATGCCTGGGGAGCTTAGATAAACCCGGCTTGCTACACCATGGAGTGTGGGTCGATCTGCTCTGTTTGTGATGCTGTGAGGATGGACCTCTGAGTGGCTTGGGCGGGATGTCGCCAGCCTGCGAGCTGGTGGACTAGGGCCGGTCAACCAACAAGTGAAAACCTCGAGAGACAGCGGTGTACGACGGTGGATTCCGGTACGCCAAGAAGATGCCCTGAGTGCACGGAGCGTTGGTGGACTCCAACGTTTGTGATGTGATGTGTTTGTTAGATAGTGGAATAAAGAGGATTATCTAGCCATGATGTGATTTGGTGATGTTTGTTGATGCTTGATGAGAAAGGAAGCACTGTATACAGGGAAGGAACCACTACCCCGGGTAGGGGGTAGGGTCGTTATAATGGGTCAGCAATGCTGACCGTTACTTTGTTTTCTGTGTTGGTTTGGATGATGAATTGCAGGTGCTGCGGTTTGGAAAGAATATGTGGATTGGCTAGCCTGGTGTTCTTAGTCCTTGCAGGCTATGTGAAGAGCTGTGTTTGGATTTCATGTGTGGCCGGCCTGCGTGCCGATGTACGAAACCATTGATGTGAAAAAGGAACTTGTAAGGCCATAAGGCCAGGGTATGTGAGTTGTATACATTCCTGGTGGTTTTATATAAATGTGGTATTTATATATGGGTGGACATTCTGGTTTGAGTTCATGCTAACAAGAAAAATGCTGCGCTAGAATGTAATGAGTTAAGGATACGCATAGATTTTGATTTCCACACGTGATTCCTTCGCTTTGTCTGTGAGATATGGCGTGGGGCCCCGGCCGGACCCACCGTTATATGTCATGTGACAGGTGGGGGCGTTACAAAGTGGTATCAAAGCCAGGTTGAGGTTGTTTGGGAGGAGAGAACATAATTGAACTCATGAATGTCCACTAGGAATGTATGTCATGCACATGATGTGCGTGCGTGTGTAGTCAATGTACCAGTACCGTTATGATTTGGAAGAATTTAATGGTGTTCTGTACATTGATAGGTGGCGAGGGATGGAGCTGGGCCGTCTGAGCCCCAGCGGTCGGATGAGAGTGCAGCACCCGTGGAAGCGCCGATGCCTCCCTCGGCAGAGGCCATACGGGTGGTGGCGGAGACAGTGCTTGCAGTGTTACAAGCACACCCAACTAGACAGGTAAGACCTGGTGGAAGGCAAGAGCATGCTGCCGAGGTGATGGAAGTGCAAGCGAGTGACGACGCATTGTCACGTTTTATGCACTTTCATCCACCTACGTTTGGTGGAGCGCTCTCACCAACGCAGGCAGAAGATTGGTTGGCAAGAGTAAAAAAGATCCTAACCGCAATCAGGACAGTCGAGGAACAGAAAGTGATGTTGGCCACTTTTCTGTTGGAAGGAGATGCGAGATTGTGGTGGGATGAAATTGAAGTGCACCACTTGGCAGGTCGCGGTTTAATGGAAGTTTCAATGGAGGAATTCTCCCAAATATTTTTAGCCAAGTATGTGCCAGTATCGCAGAGGATTGCGATGGAAAATAAGTTTCTCTGTTTGGTTCAGGGTGAGCGAGATATTGATACCTACCTGCATGAGTTTACAAGATTGGGGAGATATGCGGGATCTACCTTTGTGGAGGAAGCGCGAAAGACGAATCGGTTTTATGGCGGCTTGCGGGATGAATTGAGGTTGGCACTTCCGAGTTCGGTGAGCCAAGGCTTTCAGGCGTTAGTCGATACAGCTCGTGCCTTGGAGAAGGATATGAAGCGAGTACGAGAGAATAAGAGACTGACAAGGGAAAAGTCAGAGTTTAAAATGTCACCATCAGATCAATCGGAGTTTCGCCGACAAGAGAAGAAAAGATTTAGGCCGGTGGACGTAGCTCCGTCGACTGTTTCTTCGGGGGCGACGTATGGGACAGGACGTGTGGATACACGTATATGTTATAAATGTGGGCAGCAAGGACACATCGCAAAATTCTGTTGCAATGCCCCTCCAGGGAGTGAGAAAAAGACAGGTGCGTCATATGAAGAAAAAGGGAAAGCAGTGGCCGAATCATCTGCACCCCGGACGCAACCTAGATTGCATGCGATGGAAGTGCAAGAGCCGCAAAGCTCAGTTGGTGAAATTCAGCCTCGAGCGTTTCATTTATCTTTAAATCGCGAATTTCAAAATCGCGAGGCTGAGCGGAAGTGAACTGTGATGTGAATTATGTCAATATTATGAATGTTGTGTAAACTATGTTTCTAGATCAGGTGTGATGAATAATAGCTGATGTGCATCACTTTTGACTGAATCGGGAATCGGAACTTGGTGAATCATCCATCGTGATGTATGTAAATGATGTTTCTATATAGTTGGAGATCTCTATCCTAGCTTGGTGCACTTGTGATTGTGAGGAGATAAATCAATCATGTTGTTTTGTTTTGAGGTTTTATGTGGCTGAATGTGCACAAGTGGAAGTTAGGGATGTTTGTTGTGTTGTCTGTTTGTTAGTGTGTGCGGAGGCTATGATTTTGTGATGTTGTGACCAATTGGCTGTTTGGAGTCAAATTTCGAGGACGAAATTATTTGAAGGGGAGGAGGATTGTAACACCCCGAAGTCAAGAGGATCATTTTGAGCAAAATCGGGTTCAGGCATGGGTGACACGGCCTGGGACACGGGCATGTCCCTGGGCGTGTCAGTTGACATGGCCTGCGACACGGGCATGTCGCAGGGCGTGTCGAGGTTGTGTCGACGATTGGACTTGGTGTCGACGATTTTCGCTCGACATCGTCGAGAGGGGCACACGGCCCAGGACACGGCCGTGTCGGATGCCGTGTCGACATGCTCGACGAGTGTTACGCGACGATCGTCGAGTATCGAGTTCCAGTGAGGACACGGCCTGTGACACGGGCATGTCACAGGGCGTGTCAGTGGGTGTCGAACTCAACTCGACGTCTCGGGTTAGGGCGTGTTTGCGGGACACGGGTGTGTCCTGGTGCACACGGCCATGAACACGGGCGTGTGCCAAGCCGTCTGCCAGGCCGTGTGAAGTCTCGGGTTGATTTGGGATTATTTCTGTTGAGGTACACGGCCTCAGACACGGGCGTGTCTGAGGGCATGTCGGGTACACAGCCGTGACACGGGCGTGTCACACGGGCGTGTCACACGGGCGTGTATTGGCTGGATTGAGTCGGTTGTCTGCCGCTTAGAGGGACACGGCCTGTGACACGGGCGTGTCACAGGGCGTGTCGGGCCGTGTTCAGGGTTTTCTGGCCAGATCTGAGCCGTTTGTTTCCCTCTTCCTGGATCCAGTGGCTGGGCTTTGTCCAGGTGTCTAGGAGGCCAAGAATTAGAAGATAAATTCTCTTATCTTCTCTTCTCCTTCTTCTTCATCTTCATTCCAAGAAAGAAAGGGGAAAGGCCTAAGGGAGAGAGAAGGGAGGAGTCTTCTAGCTGCTGTAGGAGCTGCGGAGTGCGGAGCGAAGATCCGAGAGCGGATTCGTGAAGGCAAGGCCGAGGCGGTGCTTTCCATCCGGCTACTTCACGGCGCCGAAGCGATCTTCAAGGGTAACGATCTCCTTCTTGGACATCGAAGTCCATTCTCTATACATGTGCTTGGAATCCTCCACCAAGAGGTGGATCGCGGAAGTGATTCCTTTGTTGTGTCTGCATTTAGAGCCGGAAATATAGAGTACGGCGTAGGCATGCTGTGTGAAGCCCATCTGGACCGGTAGTCTGGATTGGTGATGTTCATGGGTAAACCGGAGAAGACTCCGTGGCTTTGATGCTGTGCAAAACGGATTTCTGTTGTGATGAATGTATGGATGTGATGATTGTGAGGAGTCTTTGGTGAAGCTCCTAGATATGAGATGATCAATTGGTAACACGCCTGGTTAGTGTGAGATACGCCCGGTTTGTTACACCACTAGGGTGGGTTGATCCAGTTAAGGTAGGATCGATGGGTGGCAATGCTAGGGGAGCCGAGTTAAACCCGGGTTGCTGCACCACATGGTGTGGGTCGATCGGATTAGGAGGGGGATCGATGGGTAGACAATGCCTGGGGAGCTTAGATAAACCCGGCTTGCTACACCACGGAGTGTGGGTCGATCTGCTCTATTTGTGATGCTGTGAGGATGGACCTCTGAGTGGCTTGGGCGGGATGTCGCCAGCCTGCGAGCTGGTGGACTAGGGCCGGTCAACCAACAAGTGAAAACCTCGAGAGACAGCGGTGTACGACGGTGGATTCCGGTACGCCAAGAAGGTGCCCTGAGTGCACGGAGCGTTGGTGGACTCCAGCGTTTGTGATGTGATGTGTTTGTTAGATAGTGGAATAAAGAGGATGATCTAGCCATGATGTGATTTGGTGATGTTTGTTGATGCTTGATGAGAAAGGAAGCACTGTATACAGGGAAGGAACCACTACCCCGGGTAGGGGGTAGTGTCGTTATAATGGGTCAGCAATGCTGACCGTTACTTTGTTTTCTGTGTTGGTTTGGATGATGAATTGCAGGTGCTGCGGTTTGGAAAGAATATGTGGATTGGCTAGCCTGGTGTTCTTAGTCCTTGCAGGCTATGTGAAGAGCTGTGTTTGGATTTCATGTGTGGCCGGCCTGCGTGCCGATGTACGAAACCATTGATGTGAAAAAGGAACTTGTAAGGCCATAAGGCCAGGGTGTGTGAGTTGTATACATTCCTGGTGGTTTTATATAAATGTGGTATTTATATATGGGTGGACATTCTGGTTTGAGTTCATGCTAACAAGAAAAATGCTGCGCTAGAATGGAATGAGTTAAGGATACGCATAGATTTTGATTTCCACACGTGATTCCTTCGCTTTGTCTGTGAGATATGGCGTGGGGCCCCGGCCGGACCCACCGTTATATGTCATGTGACAGGTGGGGGCGTTACACATAGCATATAACACAGTATGGCAACATAGTTCATCAAAATGTGCTTTCACGCACACAAGCCATCACAACCGTTTGCCACCCGGCCCAACGGTCCGTGCACTCAGGGCACATTCTTGGTGTTCTGGCAAAGCTCTTGCCCATCACCGTATCAGGGTCACCACCTAACGGTAAATCTCTTGAGCATTTACTCCATGGCGTACAGCCGCAGTTTTATAGTCTTCCTACACCGGGATGGCACGTAGCCCCCCATTGTGTCATGGCACGCAGGCCGAAGATGATTGCTATGCGCTCCAACAGACCGCACATTTTGGTCTCACGTCGGACGGACATAGCGCAGGTCGGATCCTCCACCCCCCGTTGCTTAAATCGCCTTGCCTTCTCCGAGTACAACGTACTCATGGCTATATCAAAGGCGCGGGTCGGTCTCACCAATCCTGTTCTTGGCATTTAAGCCTGGGTATTTCTCGATACCCACTTTCTTAGCACAACAACGGGTTTCTCCTGGGCCTCCCAGTACTTCCTGTGACTCTCTTCACAGGTGGACACCGCACAACCACAAATGTCAGGGATCTTTCCTGGCTACCATACCAGTACTTCCTGTTACTCGCTTCACAGGTGGACACCCTACGACATCAAACATCACAAAGGGCCTTTCCTGGTCACACCAGTACTTCCTGTACCTCATTCACAGGTTGGACCCAAAAACATACCACGACTATTTTCCTGGGCTACCACCCCAGTACTTCCTGCTACTCCTTTTTGTAGGTATAACCCATTGACTCCTTAAACTACACGTTTCGCACGGAGTCTTCTCCGGTTCGTATGCAACATCACCAATCCAGACCAACCTGTCCAGATGGGCTTCACACAGCATGCCTATTCCGTACTCCAATTCCGGATCTATATGCCAACAAGGGGATATCATGAATCACCCAAAAGACTCCCAAAATCAGCCACCTCTTGGTGGGGGAATCACAAAGATATGCCAAAAGAAGCCTTCACATGGCTAGGAAGAAATGTCGTTACCCATGATGACCGCTTCGGTGCCATGAACTCAAAGCTTGCTTGAAAGACTCGCAAGAGCGTTTCCTCCGCAACGCCGGTTTCGGATTTCTTGTTAGTAAACCGCAGCACCACCAGCAGCAGCCCCCTTTCCTCCTCCTCCTTCTTCTTCCTCTCCTTTCTCTCTTAACTTGAAGAAAGATCAAGGCCAAGTAAAATGAGAATAACTTCTCAGATTTCGGCCTTTAGGAAAAGAGGAAAGAAGCTCAGCCTTTGGATCCAGACTGAAGGAATGGACGGCCACGATTTTGCCAAAAACACTGATTTTGACCTGTCACGGCCTGTGACACGCCCGTGTCCCAGGACGTGTGCCTCAAGCGGTGGTCAACCAACCTATCCAGACCAGTGACATGCCCATGGAACACGCCCATATCATGGGTCGTGTCTCCAACACGCCTTCGAACACGCCCGTGTCTGAGGCCGTGTGCCTGGGTGAAAAAAATCCCAAAACATCCCGAGACTTCACACAGGCTGTGACACGCCCGTGTCCCAGGCCGTGTGCCCAGACACGGCACGAAGACACGCCCTGTCGAAATCCTTCGTCGGGCTGAGTTTGTCGACCTGATTTGACACACCCTGTGACATGCCCGTGTCACAGGCCGTGTTCAACCTCTCGACACTCGACACTCGACACTCGACACTCGTCGAGCAAAAATCGTCGAGCACACGACACGGCCTTGGACACGCCCGTGTCCTGGGCCGTGTGCCCCCTCTCGACACAACGTCGAGCGAAAAATCGTCGACACTAAAGCCTATAGTCGACACGGCCTCGACACGCCCGTGTCGCAGGCCGTGTCCGCTACTCAATGACCGTCGACTCCAAATTTTGTCGACTATGCGGCCAAATCGTCGACCCCAGCTTGACACGCCCTGGGACACGCCCGTGTACCAGGCCGTGTCACCCAAATATTTCCTGTTTTGAGAACTTTGGGCTGTTACACCGCTTACTCATCTTAAAATGGAAAAATGGAGTTTAATTGATGTATAAATATAAATAAATCATAATTATTTTATTTATGACTAATTGGGTTTATTTCCTATGTGTTATTGCAAAAAATGCCGAAGAAATCCATTTGGAGATGAATTTGCCAAAATATCATGAACCAGAAAAAAACCACAACCTCATAAAAACAGGTTGCAACCTGCTCTGGACGCATTTCAAAATCTGAAATTCAAAAATGATGTCTGTTTCAAATATGGAAGGTTGCTTCCTTTCAAACGGTGGCAAACATTTTAAAAGAACAAATCCCTGTGAAATCTGTATTGAATTTGAGATTATTTTCGAATTTGGAGAGGGCACCATCTAGGGTTTGAAGAAAAACCTCCATAGGAGAGCGACGACGAGAGGAAGAAGAAGGACATCTTTGTGCGGATCGAAGAAGCGACTTTGGGAAGAGAGTCCTGCAGTGATTAAGCATAAACTACTATGTTTTGTAAGATCTATCTTAACGCTTTGTGTGTTTCCTCCATTGCCATGAACTAAATTGACTTAATCTTGTATTATGAGAGTACTCGGTTGTGTATGATGTATATTTTCTAATTTTTCTTGTCTTGATTGTATGATGAATGTTCTTTATCAAATTTATGATCTTTATTCTGAAATTTCTGGCCAAGATTTCATCATTATGCTACGTTTCATAAATCGAGAGAGTAGTTGCGGTAGTATATCATAATTCTGATATATCATTTGAAGAGAGAAAAAGATTTCCACTTGGTGTTAATAACTTTGGTTTTTGACCTTTAAGCAGTTCTTATTTCACCCAAGGGGAAATATAGGACTAGGGTTTGCCGATATCGAGAGATACGGTTCTTTATGTTAAAATCGTTGCAAGGTACTCTCACCATGCACAATGACACATTCACTTATTCATCACACTAAACCTAGGAAATCATGATACAAGATTATATCTCTGATTTGATAATAAAAGTAGTTCTCCAAAGATCTGTAGTAATTTTAATTAGAAGTCTTTATTTTCAATTGTAGTATTCCAAAGAAAAAATCCCCAGTTTCGTCTTACTTGGATTTAAGGAAAAGGCCTAACTGGTATTTGCAAGCGTTGAATTCACCACCTCTCCGTGGGAACGATTCTTACCCACTTCTTATTACTTGACACGACATGTGCACTTGCGTTTAAATACGTAGACCATTTCGGGCATATCATTTTGCCGCCTCCACCGCCCCGCCGCATCCGCCGTTGTGCCTTGATCAAGATCCACCGCAACAATTACTTTCAAATATCTCCCCTGATCAAGAACCAGTGCCCAAGAACCAGCGTGAATCGCTTAGTCATTCTGTTTGCTGTATTATAAACGAGCCCAGTTACTAAAAAAAGTGAAAAAATCATACCATCATCTCTTCAGTGATTTCTCAGTCTACGACGATGGTGGATGACATCAAAGCCATGCTTTATGATTTCAAAAACCGCATGGATTGCAAATTTCAACGCGTTCTTGATGACATACCTAAACGCTGCGATCTACTACAACAATCTGTTCATCTTAAAATCTATAATTTGTGGGAAAGATTGTATGCTATCGACACAGAATTTAATTCTGATTCTGCAATTTTTCACGAAAAGATTCAATAAAGCTCAGAGAATTCTTTCTCTCCACCTCCACCATCCATGTATGCACCTCCAACGATACAAGATGAACAAGAGCACAATTGGATTAATGACTTAGATGCAGCTGTTGATTAAAAGTTGGTGTCAAAACAATCGGAGCAAGAACAATTAGTTAATGAGCATATAATCTTGGAGGTAGAGGGTCATGTTTCCTGCAGTGAACATGCACTAAAAGAGCCTCAACAAGATTTGTCGTACTTGCTTCTCAATGGACAAATTGTCCATCTTGACATTCCTCTAGTGCCAAATTTAATGGAGTTTGTGATCCCAAATCCGATGCATCTGCAATGCATTGATCCAAAGTAACCTCTCTACCTTTACATTAAATCACCTGGAGCTACATGTGATGATGGGAAAACAGACATAATGGAGTGTAAATGTTTTGCCATTTCCGCTGCCTTGATCAAAACGTTGGGTGAGGTTAGGCAATTCTTGATTTCTATGATTATATTTGTTTTTGATCTTGGTGGTGGTCTTGAAAGAGTAGAGAAAAAAATTAGACAGCAGATGTTGGCCTCGACTTTCTCTAAGCTGACTCCTTCGCAGTTGATTGTCAATGAAAGCTTCCGCAGAGTTTGTTCGACAATATTATGGCTCAGCTCTCAGATTTTTTGTCTTTCATCCCGGCATACTTAATTGAAGCAGCTCAAATTGAGAGTCGGTTGAAGAATTTTTTTGTAGATGAACAAACGACGAGGACGTCGTTTTCAAAAAGCAGATGCAGTGTAACAGCAAAAAGCCACGTGGCCAAGTAATAAGGGGTTAATGTCATTTAATTGCCCAATTAGTATTATAAATAGGGGCTACTGTTTGTAATGAAGATTAAGGAAAAATATTAATAAAGTTGCAGTCTTCTTAGTTTCCCAATTCCCCTTCTTCTCTCTTATCTCCAGTCAACCTCCCGCCATTCTTCTTCTTCCTCAGCCCCGGCCTCCTCTCATCTAGGTCATTTTCACCTTCTTCTTTGTATTTCGTAATATCGCAGATCCGAAGCTGTTACATGGAGCCGTCGCGATTTGGAGCCAGAGGAAGATGATCCTGCATGGCGGGTAGAATCGCGGAGGCTGGAGATGTAGGGAACAAACGATCCGTCTGTAGTCGCCGGTAGCGGGGGTCGTTTGGTGGCTGCGGGAGAAATCTTTGCGGGAGGCATCGTGGTAGGATTACAGGGACGCTTCCTTACGGTTCCAGAAATCGGGCAGGAGCGGGACATTTACAGAGAGATTTCCGTGATCGAATCGGGTTGAAGGAGGATCGCCGGTCTGGATTCATTGAGTAGAAGAAGAAATGTAAAAGAAAGAAACTAAATGTAGAAGAAGGGGGGTTGTAAGTTCAACCTTCATGAAGTTCTTCAACCTTCAATCTTCATCCTCCATTCCCGTGTAAAAGACCTAGTTGTAGAATGGGCAAGTATATCGAGGCATGCAAAATGGGGAACCACGTGGAAAAGGATGTACGTGCATGGGAAATAAAGTAAGAAAGGAGGATAATCGAGGCTGGCAGGTGATTTCCTCCATGCTTATCCGACTTTGACGGTTCTTTGTAGCATTTTGATCAAATGTTTCAGATTATAGATTGATGTGATTCAAGATATCTATATCATTTTATAAAATAAAAATACATATATATAATAAAAAATGCTAATGAGCTATATGGTCACGAAGTAGGATGAAGGACCGTCGCAGTATATGATCTTATTGTCAAGGATGCAGCAAACCACACTCTGAAGTCCATCCAGGAGAGGTCCAACTCTCTCGCCGTATATGAGCTGCTTGAGATTCAGCACCCACATATGAGCTGTTTGATTTATCAAGTCTGCTATTTAGTTGAATATATAATATCACCAAATTAAAATTTTAAAATTCCAAAACCAGTCTCATTAAAACCAATCATATGCAGCAAGAGTATTAGCACCTTATTTCTTGTGACATGGTAACTTTCTAATTGTCAACTTTATAATAATTTCAAACCTCTTTGTGATGCCTTTTTTTTTTGCTTTTTTGGATTTTAAGCGTTTAAATAAATACTGAATATTTATTAGTTATCAAGAACTTATGTGTGAGCAATCATTCAAAGTTAATTACAAAAAATAGCAGCCAAGATGAATGAATAATAACTTCAAGTTTTTATATAGATTATTTTTTGACTATGCAAAATTCGATATTTGACCATTATGCTCGTGCAAATTGTGCATGTTTTAGACGGCTCTTTTTTCATAACTATAATGTAGGGTAGGGTTAAATTTTGATTCTAATCGTAGTGCTCATTTTATGTATATTGTCCTATGTTGAATAAAAAAAAACTCATTTGCAAAGAGAGCATAATGTTATGGACTTGTCTTCTTACAAGCTCTCGTGCGGCATTAGCTCTTTGTCATTCCGCATAGTCAAGCTAAATCAACCTCCCTACAAGAACTAAGTGGTGATGAAGAAAAGGATGATGTAATAACTCAAGAGAACTCACATTTGAAAGCGAACTCCAAAAACATCAAAAGACTCACTAGAACTTAGATGAATACAAATGAGGGAACGTTCTCCCTTTATAGGCCTCAGAGTGTTTTCCCTCCCAAGTATGGAAGGATCTAGAATTCTACCTTTCTAGAATACTCTACACTATACAAGTTACATGAATTATCAAGAGTCCTGCATGAGATAACTCTAGAACTATCTACCATCTTCATATGTATCACTCTGAATATTTCTAAAATATTCTCAGACATTAACCCCAAAGGTGATGATCCATCTTTAGGTCTCCACTATTGTAGAGACTTCCACTTTCTCTTGCACCAAAGGATGTCATGCTTTTTGTTTGGGAATGCTCTGCTTATGCATGAACAACTTGAGTATGAAGCCATGCTTATTCCGAAGGCTCCCACACCCAAGGCCTTGACCTCCTTGAAGTCTTGTTGCATCAACATGCAACCTATTTTTTGCAGTAAAGAGACCGGGCTGTTTGGAGATTGGGCGGTCTGCCGGTTTCTCTCTAGCTGCTTGATAGCCGGGCGGTCTGGCAGCTTCTCTCCAGCGGCTTGGTAGCCGGGCGGTTTAGCATTCTCCTCTGTTGTAGTGTGGAGACTGGGCGGTCTGGCGACTTGACTCTGGCGGTTTGGAGACCGGGCGGTCTGGCGGCTTCTCTCCAATGGCTTGTCATTATAATCGAGCGGTTAGCCTTCTCGTCTGACCGCACGACCTGTGCAGTCTGGTTTTATCTTGCCGCTAGTCACCGTAAATTTATTTAGTTTCACATTGTTTATTTTTAATCTCTCTCTTCTCATTCATTCTATAAAAAGGAGGCTATACCTTTGTAATAGATACAATTTTTGGCAATAAAAACTATATTATTGTCCAATTTTTGGTTTCTCTTTTTCTATTCTCACATGGTATCAGAGGAATCGACGATCTTTTCCACCTGATTCTGTGAGCTTCTTCTGTCCGTGCAGTTTGCCCTTTCTTCTTGGGGCCTGTTCGCGTGGATTCCTTTTCTTTTGTGAGCTTCGTCTGTCTGCGCGGTTTGTCTCTTCCCGCATATCCTCTCTGTTCATTTTGCCTTTTTCTATTCTCTTCTGGCACCTGTTTTCGCGACATCCCCATCTCTCCGCGCCCTATTTGCCGGTTCGTGCGGCCTCTCTTTCCCTGTTTGCGCGACAACTTTGCCTATTCACGCGGGCTCTCTTTCTCTGTTCGCGTGGCCTCATTGACTGTTCGAGCGGCTTCTTTTCTGTCCGCTCTCTTATTCTCTATGGCTCTTTCCGATTCCTCTACTACTACTCCTCTCGTGGCCCACCCTCCTCTTCCCACTCCTTCGAGTAATCTTCGTAGTGTTTCCAAACTTTTTGATTCCAACTACCCTGACTGGAGTGTTTCCTTCACCTTTCTACTTCGCTCATAATGCAAACACCATCATCTCACAAATGAGCCTCCTCCTCCCGAGTCCGATCTCTTTGATGACTGGGATGCTAGCGACGCTCTTGTTCGCACTTGGCTGGCTAACAGCCTTTCTGATGAGTGCCTTCCCGTCATTCACCATGATGAAATGGTGAAGGCATCTTGGCTTCATCTTGCCACTCTTTACTCCAAGGGGACTCAGACTTCTCGCATCTATAATCTCTATGTGAACCTCTTTAATTGACAGTCCCTCCATGTCTCCTGTTGCTGCTTACCAATAGGTTCAAGCTCTGGGAGCATAAATTATTCAGAACTGCCCATTCTCTACAGATCTGGCAGAGCAACACAAGCACTTCCAGGAGCTTCTGGTTTTGTACTAACTTCACCAAGGATCTGTCAACAGATCCTTGGCGAGGCGGATTCTCCTACCTTAGATGCAACTGCTATCCGCATTGCTGATATTACCTCTCTACTTTAGCATCCGTTGCTATCCTCCCCACCGCTCCCCGACACCTATGCTCATAATACTCAGCGGGGTGGCTCTGGTGGCTGCATCCATCAACCTGGCGGACGTGGTCTTTCCCGCTTTCTCTGCTCTCACTGTAGCCGCACCGTCCAAACGGTTGATCGTTGCCGGATGAAGCATCCACATCTTTGCCCATCCGGTGACGCTTCCACCTCCTTTTCAAAGTAGTCCGCTGTGGTGGTCACATCTTCAGGTAGTGCCCATGTGGTGACTCAAGGTAAATGACTGATTGACTCCAGTACTACTAATCATATGACCGACAATCTTCAGTATTTTTGTCTCCAAGAAAAACATGATCGGTTTCTCCCGGTCTTCATTGCGGATGACTCTCCCTCACCGGTCAATGGGATGGGAGTGGTTCAAATCACTCCATCTCTTTACCTGGAGGACACCTTCTATGTGCCCAAGTTTCCATGCAATTTGTTGTCTGTTACTTTTCTTTGCAAACAACTACATTGCTCTGTCACATTCAGCCCTACTTCTTGTTCTTTTCAGGATCTGTGCTCCTAAAGGACGATTTCTACTAGGATTGAGAGTGGTGGCCTCTACATCCTAGACAATGTATCCGCTCTGCCCATTTTTTCTTCTTCTTTTATGGATCTTCTACAATGGCATCTTCGTCTTGGCCATCCTCCTCCACAGCGTTTTCGTTAGCTTCTGCCCCACCTACCTCAGTACAGTCCTCATCTCAATTGTGACGCCTGTTAGCTTGGCAAGCATCACCGCTCCTCCTTCCCGCCGAAGCAAGGTCGTGGCTCTTCCCATCTGTTTGATCTCGTTCACTCTGATGTCTGGGGTCCTTCTCCTACCCTCATCGTAGGTCACGGCAGTTCATATTTCGTAATTTTTATTGATGATTTCTCTCGTTGTATGTGTGTGTATCTCTTAAAAGATTGCTCAGAATTATTCTCTATATGGACATCTTTTTTACTTTATGATTAAAGCTCAATTTGATGTCTCTATTAAAAACTTTCGCTCTGATAATGCCAAATAATATCTTAGTCATGATTTTTCTTCTTTTTGTATGCAAAATGGGAATATTCATCAAATTAGCTATGTCTATGCCTCACAGCAAAATGGTGTTACGGAACGCAAAAATCGTCACCTCCTTGATGTTGCTCGCACTCTGATGAAATAGATGCAACTTCCTCGCTCCTATTGGGGCTATGCTGTTCTCATCTTCTGCTATCTCATCAATCGCATTCCCTCCACGGTTCTCCACGGTCAAACCCCATTCTCCATTATCTATCCGGGCAAGCATCCATTTCCTCTCCCTCTACGTTTCTTTGGCTACACATCTTTTGTGCACTCTCCCTCCACCACCCGTAACAAACTTGTTGGGTACATTGGGAATTATGTACCTGATTTGGAGAATCCCTTTCAACTCAATGATATACACAAATTTGTATTTGATGAATGTGGAGTTTACTTGTGCAGTAAAAATAAGGTAAGTATAAAAGTGTCGAGATAATAGACAAGCGTCGACACCTTTGTAAAAGTAGTGCTAAGACAAAGGATCAGGTTGTGTTGACACCCAGGACTAGTGTCGACTCCCTTATTCAAGTAGTGTCGAGAGTGGAAGAAAGCTGTGTCGACACCCAGGACTTGGGTTGACACCGTGAGACAAGAAAGCAACTGTGTCGACACGAAGGACTAGTGTCGACACATTTTTTACAAGTTATGTCAACATCCAGAACTTGGGTCGACACCACTAGTCAAGAAATTAGATGTGTCGACACTCAGTACTAGTGTCTACATATTTCTCACAAGCTATGCCGAGACAAGAAACCAACTGTGTCGACACTTAGGACTAGTGTCGACACATGTTACACAAGTTGTATCGACACAAAAGCTAGCAATGTCGACACACCAGATTGGTGTCAACATCCCTATAAGAGAAGTGTCGACACCCAGGATTGGTGTCGATAGATTCAAAGTACAGATGTGCCAACACCTTCATGCAGAATCTTTGAAAAAAGAAATTCTTCCAAGTACATAACTGTAAATATTTACTTTAGGATTGAAAGTGATCTAGAGGGGGGTGAATAGGTCCAATTTAAATATGATCCCCCTTTTCTTTAATCAGAGCACTATTCTAATTGAAATGATTAACTAAAATCTGATAATCCATGGAAACTAAATAACAATCAAATAAATTAACACATCACATCACATCAGCACACACAACACAATGCACACAGTTTTTTAGTGGTTCCCCAATTTATGGGTACATCCACTTTCCCCCTTCGCATATCTAGCAATGAACTAGATTCGTCCAAACTCCTCCTCTTTCCTTTATTCAGATCAATAGATCTTATAGCTCAGAGCCCACCCGGCTCCTACAACTCAGACTTCACAAGTCTTACCACTCAGATCACCAAGATCCTATACCTCAAGTTCTTAGCAAGAACTCTACCTCAGAATGAATTCTCACTCCTACTCCTCAGGCAATCTCAGCCCTACCTCAGCCTTTATAACACATGCTTACAATAATCTCCTCTACTCAGATCTACAGACAAATCTTACAAACTGAAATTAATTGAGAAATGAAATCAGAAGAAGTCACCCAGTATGAAATCTGAATAATTGCGTTTTGATTTGATCTTGATGATTATGCTTCCTTTGATTCTGACAAGATAGATCTGATCAAAACCTTCTTAGCTTTTCAAAGCTTCTTGAAGTAAAAATTAGGGTTGACCTAGGCTGGAGAGATTTTGTAGATGATCCTTGATCAGACCTCTCTCAACCTTCTTTATTATAGCTGAAGCTTCAAGATTGTGCTGCTTATTCTATTTTTTATCTCTCTCTCTCTGTATGTGTTCTTTTTCTATCTTCTTTTTTTCTTCTGAAGATAGCATCCCTTTAAATAGGTTCTGACAGGAGTAACCAGTTGATCCGGTTAATAAATGACAGTTCTGACAGTTGTCAGTACCTCAGTTTTGATATCTATACTTAGGAAATAAGTCTGCTGAAGGGTTGAGACTTGGTTGTGAAATGTGTTGACATAAGTCCTAGGTATCGAGACAGCACTGTAGTGGTGTAGACACACTTCTGAATGTATCGACAAAGTTCTTCAACTTGTCTCGACACAACTTCTATGGAATATGTCGACACAATTCCTGTATGTCGACATAGTTTTCTTCAGTCTCGTTACAACTTGATTATTGTGTGTCGACACTAATCCTGAGTGTTGATGAACTGTAAATATGCGTATTTTTATGCACATTAATTTAGTCATTTTCATTTATTTTCGTCGTTTTTACTTATTTTTGTTCAATAAAATGTTCCTATTCTTGTAAATTTTCTCCTAACTTGTTTTATTTGATTTTTCAGAAAAATTTCAAAATCTGCCAAAATTTGGGAAGTACACGCCCGTGACACATGGGTCACGCCCGTGACCGAGCCGTGACTGTGCATTTCCCGTGAAATCGGAAAATTTCTGAAGAAAAGGCTTGACACGCCTGGCGACACGCCCGTGTCACCCGACACGGGGCGTGACCCAAGCCCGTGTCCTTTCCTCTCGACGAATTCCTCTCGACGATCGTCGAGTGTCGACACCAACAGTCACGCCCAGTGTCACGCCCGTGACCAAGGGCGTGACCCAATTTCAGCTCAACGATTTCGACTCGACACTTTCCGCTCGACATTCGTCGAGTGTCGACCCCAACTATCACGCCCATAGTCACGCCCGTGACATGGGGCGTGACCTTTCCAGCTGGCCCGACAAGATGCTGCCAAGGACATTTGACGCAACCCGCGCCCGGTTCTACCTCCCCGACACGCCCATAGTCACGCCCGTGACCTAGGGCGTGACTGCTGCGAACTCAGCCCGAAGTCAACTTTGCTGTCCAATCGCCAGCCGCCTTCATGAATAGTACTGTCACGCCCCCCCTACACGCCCGTGACCGAAGGCGTGTACTTAGAAATTTTTTCCTATAAATAGCCCAGTTCTGTAAGGTCCAAGGGTTCAGATTTTTGGGACAAGTTAGTGTCTTTTTGTGGGCTTAATCCGTGGATACTAGTGCTATGTAAGGAGATTTCTCCCTTCTTATTTCATGCTTTGTTTTCCTTTATCTTTTAGCTTTGTAATAGCTTGAAAATTTTAATAAAAATGTTAGATTTTCTCTCTTTATTTAGCATGAAAAGTTCATTTGGATGGCTCACCTCTTTCCCTTTTTATCCTTGGTTTCATCCTTGTTCTTCACTTAGTTCTTCATTTATGAAAGGTGTGTGTGTGTGTATGAGTGTAATTTACTTACTTTACATGTCTTCTACTTGTCTTCATGCTTCAGCATGATAGTTTTCTTTCTTTTTCTCACCTTGTCTTTTTCCTATTAACTAGTTTTCATGCTTAGATTTTGATTTCATCCTTATGATTCTATAAAAGAGATTTTAAAAAAGTGAATTTGTTCTTTTTTTACTTAGTTTTCTTTTAGGATTGTAAAACCTTTTTTGTTCTTTTCATCTTCTTTTTCACTTTTTTATCACTTTCATAACATCATAAGAATGAAAATGTTGGTATTTTAATTTTCCAAAAACTTTGATTTTTAATTTGTTTTGAAAAACTTGTCTTCAAAAAATTGAAATTTTCTCTTTTTATTCATTTTTGGCAAAACCTAAGCATGAAAAAGTTAAAGTTTTAATTTTTGAGCACCTTTGATTTTGACTTTATTTTGTAAAACTTTTTGCTCATTCTCTTTTTGTTTGTTCTTTTTATGTGTTTTGGGTAAGTTTTAGGAGTAGAAATCTTGTTATTTTCATTTTTAGGTAACTTTAATTTTTCTTTGTTATTAGTGTGTGTGAGTGTATGAGAATAAATTTCCTTTTGTTCTTCTTAATCTTCATGAAGTGTGTGTGAGTGTAGGTGTATTAACTTTTATGCTTTGATTTAAATTGTGTAGAGTGTGTGAGTGTAGGTGTATAATTTTCATGCTTTGTTTTAATGCTTTCTTTTAATGCTTTGTTCAATTATGTAGAGTGTGTGAGTGTAGGTGTATAATTTTATTGCTTTCTTGAATTTCATATGGAGTGTGTGTGTTCATGTGCATTTATTTCCTCCTACTCGTTAAGAGTTAAATGGCGCATCGTTTTCATTTTCAGTCCTACTCGTTCGAGTAGGACTTGTAATTTTTCTTTCTTTATTTTTCCGCCTACTCACTTGAGTTTAAATGGCCGGACTTTATTTCAGTTCTACTCGTTCGAGTAGGACTTGTAATTTTTCTTTCTTTATTTTTTTCCGCCTACTCACTTGAGTTAAATGGCCGGACTTTTTAGCCCTGTAATCGCATTTATTTTCTCCTACTCATTTGAGTAGGACTCGCTTTCATTTCAGTCCTACTCGTTTGAGTAGGACTTGCAATTTTCAGCCTTTATTTACCGCCCCCACTCGTTTGAGTGGGACTCACAAATTTAAATTATGCAAATTTCATTCATGTGTAACTTAGATTTTGTTTAATTTATAATTTGGAATGTGCGTGAGTTCTCGTTTAGTTAACTTTTTAGCTTTCTAAATGTTGTTATTTTTCTTTTGTCCCTTTCTTATAAACGTTTAGTGTTTAATTTCGAACTCGCGCCTCACTAAATTATAAGCCGTCCCCATACCGATGTGTGGCTAATCGCTATTAGCCTCGGCATCGAAGAGCATTGGGACATTTAAAATGATTTATAATAATTAAAGTTCTTTATTTTCATTTTAATTTAAGCACTTAGGGTTTACCCCGGGTTTACGACGCGTAGGACCACATAATCGATGTGTGGGCTCTATTTCCGTAGTCCATATGCTAGCTAGCCGAGAGGCCGTGCATATGGACCGATCACCCATGGGTAAATAGAGTTGCGTGCATACCCTCGAGAGAGGACTAGCGTAATTCTACCGGATTGGGTTCCCCACCCAATAGCGGGGTTCTTAGCGTAAAGCGGGCGTTAAGAGGAATCCTTCGTCGGACTAACGTTCGGTCGAATAGTCTTAACGTTTAGGTGAGCGATATCCCTATAGCTAGGTGAGCTCACATTTGTGGAACCTCCACGGCCAAGTTGCCTTATTATTAATTTGAAAACTAAGTCTTTTTATTATTAAAAATTGTTTTAGTCTTAATCCGATTCGATGCCGAGCGTTAACCCTTCATCGAATATTTTCTAAATCATTTTTTCGCTCCTTTGCTTTTCCGTCTTTAATTAAGTAAAAAAAAATCCACCTTTCTTTTAGTAAAATAATAGTCCTCCCGGAGCAGTAAGAATAGTCAACGCGACCCCGAGAACAATACGACCTCGGTATTCCCCCGAATATCGAGTACTACTTGCGATAGGTGCACTTGCCTACCCGAGCGAGCCCGCGGCGATCGACTCACCGAACCAACCACAGTAAGAGTCTGTTCGCGGGCACATCAAGTTTTTGGCGCCGTTGCCGGGGAATCTCTTTTCGAGTTGCTATTTCGAATTCCGGAGTCTATTAATTTTACTTATTTTCTATAAAAAAAATAAAAAACTAAAAACTTTATTTTAAAAAACACAAAAAAAAGAGTTTATTTTTGTTTTATTTTTGTTTGGGTGTATGACCCGAGGACAACCCTCAGAGTCTGAAGATTTAGACTTCGACCCTGAGATCGAACGCTCTCTTGCGCGTATCCGATCTCATCGCCGAAATCCTTCTTTAGATCCCGAGGAATCTATCGGAGAACCCACTGTTGTAGTTATGGCCGCCCCTAACCTTCCCCCGGCGGCCGAGCGTACTATGTCTTATTACGCCCGGCCTAACCTGGATGATTCAGGGTCGAGTATTGTTCGCCCTGCGGTGGCCAATAATAATTTTGAAATAAAGTCAAGTGTCATTCAAATGCTCCAAAACGCCGTGCAGTTCGATGGACTGCTAGATGAGGACCCGAATGTCCACTTGTCCAATTTCTTGGAGATATGCGACACCTTCAAGATCAATGGCGTCACTGATGACGTCATTCGTTTGCGCTTATTTCCTTTTTCCCTTAAGTCCAAAGCCAAGGCGTGGTTGAATGCCCTCCCGCGAGGATGTATCACCACGTGGGCTGAGTTGACGGAACGGTTCCTGACGAAGTACTTTCCGCCCGCCAAAACTGCAAAGTTGCGGGCGGACATTTCTTCGTTTGTGCAGAACGATCCGGAGTCTCTATACGAGACTTGGGAACGATTTAAGGAATTCCTCCGCCGTTGCCCGCACCACGCGCTGCCAACGTGGTTGCAAGTTCAAATTTTTTATAATGGGCTGAATTTTCAGACGCGTCAAATGATTGACGCGGCTGCCGGGGGTACGCTTAACAACAAAACCCCCGAGGCCGCCCAGGCTTTATTCGAAGAGATGGCTATGAACGCCTATCAATGGAACGTCCCGAGGGGACGGCCAAAGCCAGCGGCTGGTCTTTTTGAAGTGGATGCCACTGCTCTCTTGACCCTTCAAGTTGAAAGGTTAACAAAGCAGGTGGCGGAGATGTCTGCTGCCTCCTCCACTCCGCCTTGTTTTATTCCCCCTAACGTCTGCGTAGCTGAAGAGTTCGTGGACTTCATGGGAAATTCGGGTCGTCCTCCCTTCAACCCCAACAACAACCCTTATAGTAATAACTATAATCCGGGTTGGAGGAATCACCCCAACTTCTCGTGGAGCAACCCGAATAATGCTCAGCGTCCCCCTATTTCTTATGCGCCCGGATTTCTTCCCCCCCCTCCTCTTCCGAAACCCTCCCCGATGGAGGAAAATTTTTCGAAGTATATTGCGTCCAACGAGTCAAATATCCGGAACATCACCGGATCGCTAAAAACACTCGAACAACAGGTTGGACAGCTAGCGAGGATGATGTCCGAGCGCGCGCTCGGGGCACTGCCAGGAAACACGGAGCCCAATCCGCGGGAAAACGCCAACGCTATAACCCTCCGTAGCGGAAAGGAGGTGGTCGATCCAAAACGGACCGACCCTCAGGTACATATTTCACCTCCGACCCCTCTTCCCCTTTCTTCGCTCACGCCGCCTTTACCTATTATAAAAGAAAAAATTATTTTAAACAAGGCTCTCCCGTATCCGCATAAGTTAGAAAACGAGCGTAAGGACGCGCAATATGAAAAATTTATTTTATTATTAAAACAAATTCACATTAATGTTCCTTTTTGCGAGGCTATCTCGCAAATGCCCAAATATGCGAAATTTTTAAAAGAACTACTTTCTAATAAATGCAAATTAGAGGATATTTCGCATGTATCTCTCAACGCTGTCTGCTCGGCGGCCCTTACTAATAAATTGCCCGCAAAACAAAACGACCCGGGACGGTTTTCCATCCCGTGCCTTTTTGGCGATATATTAGTAAAGTACGCCTTAGCTGATTTAGGGGCTAGCATTAATCTGATGCCGTTCTCGCTCTTTTCGCGTTTAGGTTTGGGTACTCCTAGTCCTACGAATATGCGCATCCAATTAGCGGATCGCTCGGTTAAGTTCCCTATCGGGGTAGTGGAGGACGTCCTTGTCCGAGTCGACAAGTTTACCTTCCCGGTAGACTTCGTCATCTTAGATATCGAGGAGGACGCCGAGGTACCAATAATACTCGGTCGCCCTTTTCTCGCCACCTCCCGCGCACTAATAGATGTTAGTAATGGTAGCCTTCTCCTCCGAGTAGGCGATGACCAAGTTACTTTCTCTATTAATCCCTCGATGGACAATTTGTCATCGAGCGACGATTTCTGCTATTCTTTAAATACCTTTTTCGGAGATCGTTCTTCTCCCATTTTCGAGTCCGTATTTTTAAATGACGACATTTATGCGCTCGAAAATTTTAACTGCGATGAGGATACGTCTATAGACTTGCCTTTCGAACCAATTGGTAAGAAAGACATAGGAATTAAAACCTCCCTAGAAGAACCGTCCATCCTACACCTCAAACCCTTACCCGCCTCGCTCAAGTACGTTTTTTTGGGAAAAGGTGATACGCTCCCCGTTATCATTTCTTCGGACTTGAGTGATTCGGAGACTTCCGATTTATTGGAAGTTTTATTTAAACATCGCCACACAATTGCGTGGCAAATCTCTGACCTAAAGGGGATTAGCCCCTCCTTTTGCACCCATAAGATTTTCTTAAACGATAATTGCCGCAAAACGATTCAGCCGCAGCGTTGTCTTAACCCAAACATGAAAGACGTCGTTAAAGCCAAAATCATTAAGTTATTAGATGCGGGGATTATCTACCCTATTTCGGACAGTGCATGGGTTAGTCCCGTGCATGTCGTGCCCAAGAAGGGCGGTCTTACCGTAGTGGCGAATGAGCATAACGAGCTTGTCCCAACTCGTACTGTTACGGGTTGGCGAGTGTGCATCGACTATAGGAAACTTAATGACGCCACCCGCAAGGACCATTTCCCTCTGCCATTTCTAGACCAGATTTTAGAGCGTTTATCCGGTCATCCGTATTATTGTTTTCTCGATGGTTTATCGGGGTTTTTCCAAATCCCCATTTCCCCCAATGATCAAGAGAAAACAACTTTTACTTGCCCGTTTGGCACCTTCGCCTATCGAAGAATGCCATTTGGACTCTGCAACGCGCCAGCTACATTCCAAAGATGTATGCTAGCGATCTTTGGCGAGCTAGTAGAAGACATTATGGAAGTCTTTATGGATGACTTTTCTGTTTTCGGACGCTCTTTTCCTGATTGCCTTAACAATTTAGATCGTGTCCTTCAACGGTGCGAGGACACAAGCCTTGTTTTAAATTGGGAAAAATGCAACTTTATGGTTCGAGGAGGTTTGGTCCTCGGCCATATGATTTCGTCTAAGGGGATAGAGGTGGATAAGGCCAAGATAGAAATTATAGAAAAACTTCCGCATCCAACAAACGTAAAATCTATTAGGAGTTTCTTAGGCCATGCGGGCTTTTACCGACGCTTTATTCAAGACTTTTCGAAAATAACAAAGCCGCTAACTCACCTCTTGGAAAAGGAATCACGCTTCATCTTTAGTAGCGAATGCGAGTCCGCCTTTAATTTGATAAAACAAAAACTTATCTCTTCACCAATTTTAGTGGCCCCTAATTGGTCCCTTCCGTTCGAAATAATGTGCGACGCTAGTGATATTGCCTTAGGTGCCGTTCTTGGCCAACGCGTAGAAAAACATTTTCATCCTATTTATTACGCTAGCAAGACGCTCACTTCCGCACAAATAAATTACACGACAACGAAAAAGGAACTCTTAGCTGTCGTTTTCGCTTTCGATAAGTTTCGCTCGTATATAACGCTATCTAAAGTTATCGTTTTTACCGATCACTCCGCGCTTAAGTATTTATTAGCTAAAAATGATGCGAAGCCCCGCCTTCTTCGATGGATTCTCCTCCTACAAGAGTTCGATTTGGAGATCCGAGATAAGCGGGGAGCGGAAAATCTAGCGGCGGACCACCTCTCCCGTTTAGAAAATCCGGGTGCGGAAGCGCTCGTCGAATCTGAAATAAATGACAGATTCCCCGAGGAACGCCTTCTTGCCATTAATAAATCTTCGTCATCTTCGCCTTAGTTCGCAGATTTTGCAAATTTTTTAGTAGCGCGGGTCCTTCCAAAAGAATTTTCCAGTCATCAAAAGAAGAAATTCTTTTCTGACTTGAAAAATTTCTTTTGGGAGGACCCATTTCTTTTTCGTATCTGCGCGGACCAAGCGGTTCGACGATGCGTTGCGGGTGTGGAGTGCTTACAAATTCTTAAGCACTGCCACGAGGGTCCAGCCGGTGGGCATTATCAAGCCAACCGGACCGCTCGGAAGGCGCTAGAGGCGGGCTACTTTTGGCCCACTCTCTTCAAAGACGCGCATAATTTTGTGCGCGCATGCGATAGCTGTCAGCGGTCGGGTAACATCTCTCGTCGCGACGAGATGCCCCAAAACATGTTTTTAGAGTGCGAAGTCTTCGATTTGTGGGGCATAGATTTTGTTGGCCCCCTACCTCCGTCTTTCAAAAATATGTATATTTTAGTGGCGGTCGACTACGTATCGAGGTGGGCGGAAGCGCAAGCTCTCCCCACCAACGATGCGCGAGTCGTCATTACATTTCTTAAAAAATTATTTTCTCGCTTCGGCACGCCTCGCGCAATTGTTAGTGATAGGGGAACGCATTTCTGTGACGCTCTTATGGCTAAGACGTTAGCTAAATACGGAGTCACGCACAAGCTTGCCACCCCCTACCACCCGCAAACAAGTGGCCAAGTCGAGGTAGTAAATCGAGAGATTAAGCGAATTTTAGAAAAAACCGTTTCGCTAAATAGGAAAGATTGGTCCGTTAAACTCGACGATGCGTTGTGGGCGTATCGGACGGCTTACAAAACCGCTATTGGATGTACGCCGTTCCGGTTAGTCTACGGCAAAGCGTGCCATTTACCCGTATAATTAGAACATCGCGCACTTTGGGCTTTAAAACTCTTAAACCTCGACTCCAACTTAGCCGCTCAGAATAGAAAACTGCAACTAAACGAGCTCGATGAATGGCGTATGAACGCTTACGAGAGCAATAAATTCTATAAGGAGCGCTCTAAGTTATATCACGATCGAAAAATCAAGTCCCAAAAATTATTTTCTCCGGGCGATCTTGTCCTTCTTTACAATTCACGTCTTAGGCTTTTTCCAGGTAAATTAAAATCTAGATGGTCCGGTCCCTTCCTAGTTGAAGAAGTTTTTCCTTATGGAACCGTACTCATCTCCCACCCGGACAAAGGCTCTTTTAAAGTAAACGGTCATCGGTTAAAGTCTTACATCGCGGGCGACCCAGTGATCGGTTTTAGCGAAACCATAACTTTCCTCCACATTATAAACCCGCCAAAATAGTCAAGCTACACGACTATAAACAAAGCGCTCCTGGGAGGCACCCCTCGCTTATCTTTTTCGCTCTTTCCTTATTATCTTTGTTATTTTTTTCTAATAAACGCAGGGTTTCTGATCGGCCTCCCCCTCCGCGTTTCAGGGAAGCTTCTACCCCCTTCCCTTTCTTTTCTTTGTACATATTGTCTTTCCTTTCTGTTCCGCATACTTACGATACAACATTGGGGACAATGTTGGACTTAAGTATGAGGGTATTTTCGTGCTTTACTTTCTGCACTTCAATTTTTCTGCATCTCAAAAAAAAAAAGAAAAATACAAAAAAATACATATAACAACAAAACAAAAACAAAAACATAAAAAAACATCTTAAAATGAAAAAAAAAAATTTTAAATGAAAAAACAAAAAAATTTTAAATGAAAAAAAACAAAAATCCAAAAAAAAATTTGTTTTGTTCTCTTTCTCTTTTCCAAAAACTCAAAAAACAAAAAAAAAACAAAACAAAAAATTATTTTGTTTAGTTTCACTTTGTATATATTTTTTTGTTTTTTTTTCTCTCTCCACCTTCCTCATTCTTGTACAAACCTTTTTCTTTTTCTCCCTTATTTTTGTACATATTATGAAAATTCTTTTAAAAAAAAAATACAAAAAAAAGATAATAGTTCAAAAAATTTTCAAAAAAATTGAGAAAAACAAAAATACAAAAAAAAGATAATAAATGAAAAACAAACAAAAAATTGATAACAAAAACTATAAAAATAATAATAAAAAAAATGTTTTGAAATAAATAAATTAAAAATTCCATACTTAAACTTTTCTGCTATCCAAAAATTCTGTTCTGAGTTTATTTATATGTGAATACTATTAATTCTCTGTTTGCAACCCGTTTGTTAATTATTGATTGAAACATTTAAATAGCCGGGGTTAAGTTTTAAAGAATTCTTTATGCTTTGTTAAAACTAGCGGACTCGTTTTAGGCACTACTTCTAATTTTTCATTAATAGGAGCACGTATATTATGTTAGGAAATAACGACTATAGAATTCAATTATACTTACCTTTAGCTTTCTGAAAAAAAATTGGAACGTACAAATTATTAAGGTTGCTCTAAAAAATTTTTAGGATTACAATCTAGTTTTCCTTTCTCCCCTTACTTTTCATGACCTACTTGGCATGAAAAATTTTATCCTTAAAAGATCTTATGTCAATGGGAACAAGATTTCGTTCCGTAAACATAGGCACCCAATAATTTTAAAAGATTATATAGGGAGTAAGAGGATAAAATTCATTACTCCTACAAATATACATTGTGTTAATTTTTCTTATGAAGTTGAAAAACAAAAATCATATTAGGAAAATAAGATTTCGTTTTCCTAATAATCCAAAAGAAAAAAAAACATGGAGGTTCGAGAAAAAAATACCTCACCTCAAATATCAAAACCCTCTTCATAAACCACACTACCCCCTTAGCCAATTACACGATTCTAGAATTAATTCAAAAATCTTTTTGAGAGCATAATTAGTAAATTGTATTATTTCCGGTAGCACTCATATAAGCTAGAGTTCTTATAATTCCAAACTATTTTCGTTAATCTAACCATTACAAATGTTGCCTTTTATTTGATTACATCAAGAAGTCTTTTGGCCAAAACTTTTGCGCTATTTAAATCATCTACATAATTTTAGGACTTAACTCTTATACCCCGTATATTTATTTCGATCTCTCTTATAATTGATTAAGCGATAGCCAAAACTTAGAGTTTTTTTTATTCCTTATAGATTCACCTCAAACTTTTGCTCTGGAATAGCAAAAGCCTAAGTATGGGGGTATTTGATGAACTGTAAATATGCGTATTTTTATGCACATTAATTTAGTCATTTTCATTTATTTTCGTCGTTTTTACTTATTTTTGTTCAATAAAATGTTCCTATTCTTGTAAATTTTCTCCTAACTTGTTTTATTTGATTTTTCAGAAAAATTTCAAAATCTGCCAAAATTTGGGAAGTACACGCCTGTGACACATGGGTCACGCCCGTGACCGAGCCGTGACTGTGCATTTCCCGTGAAATCGGAAAATTTCTGAAGAAAAGGCTTGACACGCCTGGCGACACGCCCGTGTCACCCGACACGGGGCGTGACCCAAGCCCGTGTCCTTTCCTCTCGACGAATTCCTCTCGACGATCGTCGAGTGTCGACACCAACAGTCACGCCCAGTGTCACGCCCGTGACCAAGGGCGTGACCCAATTTCAGCTCAACGATTTCGACTCGACACTTTCCGCTCGACATTCGTCGAGTGTCGACCCCAACTATCACGCCCATAGTCACGCCCGTGACATGGGGCGTGACCTTTCCAGCTGGCCCGACAAGATGCTGCCAAGGACATTTGACGCAACCCGCGCCCGGTTCTACCTCCCCGACATGCCCATAGTCACGCCCGTGACCTAGGGCGTGACTGCTGCGAACTCAGCCCGAAGTCAACTTTGCTGTCCAATCGCCAGCCGCCTTCATGAATAGTACTGTCACGCCCCCCCTACACGCCCGTGACCGAAGGCGTGTACTTAGAAATTTTTTCCTATAAATAGCCCAGTTCTGTAAGGTCCAAGGGTTCAGATTTTTGGGCCAAGTTAGTGTCTTTTTGTGGGCTTAATCCGTGGATACTAGTGCTATGTAAGGAGATTTCTCCCTTCTTATTTCATGCTTTGTTTTCCTTTATCTTTTAGCTTTGTAATAGCTTGAAAATTTTAATAAAAATGTTAGATTTTCTCTCTTTATTTAGCATGAAAAGTTCATTTGGATGGCTCACATCTTTCCCTTTTTATCCTTGGTTTCATCCTTGTTCTTCACTTAGTTCTTCATTTATGAAAGGTGTGTGTGTGTGTATGAGTGTAATTTACTTACTTTACATGTCTTCTACTTGTCTTCATGCTTAAGCATGATAGTTTTCTTTCTTTTTCTCACCTTGTCTTTTTCCTATTAACTAGTTTTCATGCTTAGATTTTGATTTCATCCTTATGATTCTATAAAAGAGATTTTAAAAAAGTGAATTTGTTCTTTTTTTACTTAGTTTTCTTTTAGAATTGTAAAACCTTTTTTGTTCTTTTCATCTTCTTTTTCACTTTTTTATCACTTTCATAACATCATAAGAATGAAAATGTTGGTATTTTAATTTTCAAAAACTTTGATTTTTAATTTGTTTTGAAAAACTTTTGTCTTCAAAAAATTGAAATTTTCTCTTTTTATTCATTTTTGGCAAAACCTAAGCATGAAAAAGTTAAAGTTTTAATTTTTGAGCACCTTTGATTTTGACTTTATTTTGTAAAACTTTTTGCTCATTCTCTTTTTGTTTGTTCTTTTTATGTGTTTTGGGTAAGTTTTAGGAGTAGAAATCTTGTTATTTTCATTTTTAGATAACTTTAATTTTTCTTTGTTATTAGTGTGTGTGAGTGTATGAGAATAAATTTCCTTTTGTTCTTCTTAATCTTCATGAAGTGTGTGTGAGTGTAGGTGTATTAACTTTTATGCTTTGATTTAAATTGTGTAGAGTGTGTGAGTGTAGGTGTATAATTTTCATGCTTTGTTTTAATGCTTTCTTTTAATGCTTTGTTCAATTATGTAGAGTGTGTGAGTGTAGGTGTATAATTTTATTGCTTTCTTGAATTTCATATGGAGTGTGTGTGTTCGTGTGCATTTATTTCCGCCTACTCGTTAAGAGTTAAATGGCGCATCGTTTTTATTTTCAGTCCTACTCGTTCGAGTAGGACTTGTAATTTTTCTTTCTTTATTTTTCCGCCTACTCACTTGAGTTTAAATGGCCGGACTTTATTTCAGTTCTACTCGTTCGAGTAGGACTTGTAATTTTTCTTTCTTTATTTTTTTCCGCCTACTCACTTGAGTTAAATGGCCGGACTTTTTAGCCCTGTAATCGCATTTATTTTCTCCTACTCATTTGAGTAGGACTCGCTTTCATTTCAGTCCTACTCGTTTGAGTAGGACTTGCAATTTTCAGCCTTTATTTACCGCCCCCACTCGTTTGAGTGGGACTCGCAAATTTAAATTATGCAAATTTCATTCATGTGTAACTTAGATTTTGTTTAATTTATAATTTGGAATGTGCGTGAGTTCTCGTTTAGTTAACTTTTTAGCTTTCTAAATGTTGTTATTTTTCTTTTGTCCCTTTCTTATAAACGTTTAGTGTTTAATTTCGAACTCGCGCCTCACTAAATTATAAGCCGTCCCCATACCGATGTGTGGCTAATCGCTATTAGCCTCGGCATCGAAGAGCATTGGGACATTTAAAATGATTTATAATAATTAAAGTTCTTTATTTTCATTTTAATTTAAGCACTTAGGGTTTACCCCGGGTTTACGACGCGTAGGACCACATAATCGATGTGTGGGCTCTATTTCCGTAGTCCATATGCTAGCTAGCCGAGAGGCCGTGCATATGGACCGATCACCCCTGGGTAAATAGAGTTGCGTGCATACCCTCGAGAGAGGACTAGCGTAATTCTACCGGATTGGGTTCCCCAACCAATAGCGGGGTTCTTAGCGTAAAGCGGGCGTTAAGAGGAATCCTTCGTCGGACTAACGTTCGGTCGAATAGTCTTAACGTTTAGGTGAGCGATATCCCTATAGCTAGGTGAGCTCACATTTGTGGAACCTCCACGGCCAAGTTGCCTTATTATTAATTTGAAAACTAAGTCTTTTTATTATTAAAAATTGTTTTAGTCTTAATCCGATTCGATGCCGAGCGTTAACCCTTCATCGAATATTTTCTAAATCGTTTTTTCGCTCCTTTGCTTTTCCGTCTTTAATTAAGTAAAAAAAATCCACCTTTCTTTTAGTAAAATAATAGTCCTCCCGGAGGAGTAAGAATAGTCAACGCGACCCCGAGAACAATACGACCTCGGTATTCCGCCGAATATCGAGTACTACTTGCGATAGGTGCACTTGCCTACCCGAGCGAGCCCGCGGCGATTGACTCACCGAACCAACCACAGTAAGAGTCTGTTCGCGGGCACATCAAGTGTCGACACTGTTGTCTTCAGTCTCAACACAACTTGAATAGAGTGTGTCGACACCAGTCCTGGGTGTCGACACAGTTGTCTTCAGTCTTGTATAATGTGTATAGAGTGTGTCAACACAGTTGTCTTCAGTCTCGACACAGCTTGAATAGAGTGTGTCGACACTAGTACTGAGTGTCGACGCAGTTGTGTTCAGTCTCGATACAGTGTGTCGACATAGTTGTCCTTAGTGTCGACACAACTTTTCTTTGTCTCGACGCAACTTGTTCAATATGTGTCAACACAAGTCCTAAGTTTCGACACATTGTACTTAGCTGTATTACCCTCCACAAATAAACTTAACAGCCACCAAATACAACAATGTGTATATCATTGAGCTGAGAAAACTTCTTCAAATCAAGTACATTAAGACCAATGTACTCAACAATCTCCCCATATTTGGAGAAGTCATAACCCCAAAATAATGATATATAACAAGATACCACAATAATAAAAATAGAGACATTTAAACATATAGAGCAGTTTAGTAAGTGAATTAACACAGATAAACGTGCAAAATTAATAATAATGCTTAGTAGAGCATAAGGCAAACAATTTCAGTCCTATTTAATCAACACATGAAATGAAGAATAAGCCTTGATTTTCATTAATTGTTTATCATAAATTTTTCCGATACAAGTTTTAATAGTTACAGATCAAGAAGTCCATCAGAAATATAAAGCAAAGAAACTCCTAAGGCAGCTCAGGTTCCTTAATCACTATGCCTTTTCCTGATTGTATCTTTGCTTTCATTTCAGGCTCCTTGTCCACAGCAACTTCCTTACCTTTGGATTCCTTAGCTTTAGCTTTAGCTATTGCTTCTTCCTTCAGCCTTTTCCTCTCAAAATAATGATAAGGCTTTGGGAAATACTTGTTGGGCTCTATGGAATTAGCAGGAAACTTTCCTCTTTTCAAATCTTGCCTGAATTTCTGAATCATATCTTGTTATTTTAGGTGTTTAGCCCATTCCTATTCAGAATACCATTTCCCTCTATTAGTAATATTAGCATTCACAGCTTTCCATGCAGTAATAATGATTGATCTAGAGGTTGTACTCCATTACCAAAAATCAGGTTTAGTCTTAGCCTGTTCCCTAAACCTTTTCTTTGATAACTGAGCCTCAGTCTCTAGAGCAGTAGCAGACCTGTCCACTTTCTCAAATATCACATTCTTATTTATGCCTTGAGGAGGACTATACATGTGGTGAACAGCTGCTTGAACAGACTCAAAGTTGGTTGGGGCTGCAGGAGTAAATAATTCAACTGGAAGTGCTTGAAGTAGAGGTGGTTGTTGACAACCAGATTCAGTTGTTTGATCACCCTCATACCAAAGGGGAGGAAAGCCTAAAGTATCTCGGATATTGTTTGCAATCCAGGTAGCCTGTTCAACACTTTCCTGAATCATGACTCTCTCCCCCTTAATGGATTCTCTCTTAATGTGATCTATTAGATCATTCTTTTGAAATATGACCTGTCCTTCAACATAATTGATGCATGTAGTCACTATATACTTAACCCTCAGTAAATTGGTGTCCAAAGTTTTGTAAGAATCTTTGATATCATTAAGGATAGATTAAGAATGACTTTTTAGTTTGGCATTAATGTCTATTCCAGTAGAATCTATTTTGCTTTCCAAAGCAATAGTTTGAGTTTTAATTTCACCGAAGATAGTTTCATGCATTACTATCAGATTTTCATTCATTCTTTCCTAATTTTCAAGGACACGACCTTGCTTGATTGCTGCATCATCCTGGAGTTGCTTGGCATCCTATTGTTGCTTTGCCAGATAAACAACTGCATGAGCCCCTGAAAGTCCACCTAGTGTCAACTATGTTCACCTATGGGGGGGGGGGGGAATAGGTGACGTGCAACGCTTTTGCGGAATTTACGAATGTACCTGCACAATATAAATAAAAAGCACAGCACACAGAATACACAGGCAATTTATAGTGGTTCCCCGACTTGGGTACATCCACTTTCCCCCTTCGACCTATCTCCCAACAAGGGACGACTCGGTCACTTCTCCAATGGGATTGAAATCCAATCCCTGCACTATCGGAAGGAACCCTTCCACACGTGAGAGTCAACACTCCCACAAAACGGGTTGCACCCAACCCTTACAACACGGAACAAAAGTTCCTTTACAAAAAAAGTAAATCTAGAATGTACACGAGATACAAACTTCGTTTGGAGACTACGGTGTTCCTCTTCGTTCGACGACGTGTTCGTGAAGTCAACGAAGAGTCTACAACCCTAGATCTCTCTTGGAGAGGATCTCCCCGGAACCGACGGCGGCAATACAAACGGCGGCTTGGTTCAGGATCGGCGACGACGACGATTTGTGGCTGCACTTCTTTAGAGATCCAAACTTCGTAGCGAAGCTAGCTAGGTCTACCAACGGTCACACTAGGATCAATCGTCTCGATCGATTCGGATGGGGAAGACTTTCCCGATCTACAAATCGAGAGACAAGAGATCTCCGGTTAGACACGTGAGACGCTGAGCTTAGCTAGGCTTCTATCGACCGGAGATCTGGAAGAAAACACGATCACGACCGGCGATCTACACTCTCGCGCGGCGACGGAGGCGGCGGCGGAAAAATCGCGAACTAGGTCAAGTCGCGGCTCTGCTTTGTATATCTTTTTCCCGTGACCTACTGTTCAAAAATACCCGTGTATTTATACACTGTAGATACTAACAATATGACCGTTGTGGGTCCCACAAGGAGAAACCCGAAATCCGGTTCAAAATAGTCCAGCGGCAGAATCCGGTCCAGCAGCATCCAGAGAAAACGCCAAGTAAAATTCGTCGAGAATCATTGGTGATTCTCGACGAATCGGCGAGAATCAGTTAACGACTCTCGACGATTCGTCGAGAATCACTAGTGATTCTCGACGATTCCCTTGTTGATTCTCAACGATTTTCACTTGGTATTCATGACCTGCTCAGCGACAGGTTCGGCGAGAATCATTAGTGATTCTCGTCGAATCTTACTTGGCACCATTTTGAGGTGGCCAGAAGGAGTCGGCGAGAATCACTAATGATTCTCGACAATTCGGCGAGAATCACTTGGTGATTCTCGTTGACTTTTACTTAGACGAATTTTCGTCTTTCCACCCAAGAGCTGCCCCTTGACCCATCCTTGCTCCTTGTCATCTCTTGCATAAACACGGCCCTGTACTTGAAAGTAAGTGCACTCCAATAGAGAGAGTACACGTAGGCCAACACACTGATCTGCTCAACGAGGGATTACGTCGTGCAGACCCGTGTATATTGACCTACCGCACCCTGACATTGGTGTGCACTTAGCATGGAAGAACTACAAGCACAACTTAAGAAGTTTCATCAAATACATTGTGAATTCATCTTAGCCTGACAGGTGGCTTCCTCAAATCCAGGTGATTGTGGATACAATACCCAACAATCTCCCCCTATTTGACGAAGCCAAAACCCTACTAGCTAAGATGAATAACACTAATCAAATAATAGAAAACAGCATTCAGAAGTTAAACATGCAACACAAGAGAATATAAACAACCAGATCAGGACTTGAGTCATTCACATATTCAAATACAAATGTGTATATATATATATATATATATATATATATATATATAATCTCAGAATTGTTCATATCATAACACTAAGCATTAAATGTTCTTAGGAGAGAATGACAAGCTACAAGTTGTTGACTATCTTTCCTTAGCTAAGTCATCCTTGAGTTTTTGCGCCAAAAACTTCTTCCTTTGTCTCTCCATGTACTCTTTAGGCTTCGGGTAATATCTGGGAGGAGGAACTTTATCTGCATCTGTGTTGTTTCTGAAGAAGATGTTCCTTTTGGCTTCATACGTCTTATGCATCTCCCATTCATACTGGCTGTATACTTCGTTTCGATTGAGTTCTCCTTTTTCTTGTAGCCAAAAGGTGTCCAAGATGATATTATTTGAGACTGGACTCCACTTTTCATTTCTTACTTCCTCCTCACTCAGTCGAGTTCTCTTTTCAGCCTGTGTCTCCTTGGAGGTCCCTTCTTGAGCTTTTCGCTTGCCCTTGGCTTTTGCTAGGGCCTCCTGGTCAAACATGCTCCTCAGTTTTGCTTTAGAAATGGCCCTAGCATCAGCTTCACTCATGGGAACATCAGCAACACTTACTCCCTCAGCAACACTTACTCCCGCTGCAGCCAAAGAAGTCTCAGGAGCATGAATACCTACAGGATTCAAATCGACGCCTAACGCCTGTTGTAGCATCCACCAGTAGCTGTCATAGACATATTTGTTTGACAGTTCGAAGTTTGTAATCATGATTTCTTGAAGCTCAGCCATCTTAGCTATGTATTCCTTCTCCCGCTTTTTGGCTTCGAGTGCTATGGAGTTTGCATAGGAGTGCAGGGAGTCATCAATATGCTTTGTCGTCTTGGAAAATTCAGTGACTAATGCCTGCTGATTGGCGTTGAGAGTGACCATATTACCGTCAAACTTTTGGATGTTGTTTGCTACAACATGAGCATTTTGATTTACTACAGCAAGAGTATCAGTGTTCTTTTTCAATCCGGCCATAAGAAGTGTGACAGCTTCGCCGGCCGCGGTATACTTCTCTTCAAATTTCTTATCCATCACGTCAAGTTTATGATTGATCTCTACCATATTCTTGAGCATGAGATTTTCTGACTTCTTAATTCTTTGCAGCATTTGATTTTGAGCTTTATCAAAGGAAGCCTTAAGCTCATTCACGATGCCCTGAATGATATTTACAGTGTGAGAGGCAAGCTCATCTCGTAAAGGAAGAGCCGGAGGCACTTCTTGACCTTGCTCTTGAGCAGACGCATTTATAGAGCTGGATACAATCACAGTCTCTAATGGGGGAATGCTGGCAGCCTCTGTAGATTTTTCTGACTCCCCCTCCACTGGTGCATGCTTGTCAGATGGAGGTTCAAAGAGATCTGGAGCCTCCAATGCGTCATGTCCCTCATTCTCGTCTTCCTGTCCGTCATCATCCATGAATTCATCTTCATCAGCAGCCTCTTCCGACTCTTTGTCAGCAGTCTCCAGCACAGTAGCGTCGGCTCCTTGATCGTTTCGGTTCAGGGCCTCCTCATGCTCCAGCTCAGGTTCACTTTCTACGTGTAGATCTGCCACAGCATCTCTGGCCAGCTGGGAGATGTCAGGTACTACATCAGTATGAGGGGGTAGAGGCTCCCCCTCGATTCCTGCAGTCAAAGTATCAGGAATTTCACCGGGGGTGACTGCTGGAGATACTCCCTGTTGTTCTTCCACTGCAGTCTGCCCAATACGCCGCTCCCATCGGTCAAACACACTTGAGTCCATCTTCTTCAAGTAGTGGAGAGGAACACCTTTACTCATATCAAACTTGTCTCCATTTAGCTGATTTAGATATAGGCTTATGATGCGGCAAAAACTCGGAGAGCTCAAGGTGTTCTTTATCTTCTCGAACAACAACGCCCCCAGTTGAACCGTTTACGACAGACAATATCTATTAAGATCTTGAACATATCCGCTGAGATATGGTCATAAGAGCCCGGCTTGCAGATGAGCACCTTTCCAATTTTGTCAGAAAGGAGCTTCCCTTCTTCATTCATATCCTTTCTCTTTATGGACCTAGTTCCTCGAGGGAGACCGCAGAATAAGAGAGTTCTGGCTTTGTCATCGTCCTCCAGATAGTCATCATGCTACGAGCTAGAAAGCTGCAGGAAGCGGGTCAGCTTGCTGTCAGACATCTTAACCTTTGCCCCAGCCACCTTGCTTTTGATTAGTGAGTCGCCATTTTGGAGTCTTGCGGTAGCGAAGAACTCCAGCACCTCTTTGTCCAAGATTTTGCAAGGGTGCTCCAGGACGAAAGTTAGCCCAGCCTCTTCCAGCATCAGAATGATGTTGCGGAATTCGTCCGAGGCATGAGAGAACCCAGTTCGAACAAGCTCGTAACTGGTGACCAACCCAGCAGTTGTCCTTGGAGCCATTGCAGATCTAGAGAGAGAAGCCCTACTCTAAGCTTTAATGAACAGTCAAAAGGAAAGCGTCACTAGTGATAACGTCCAAGTACAGGTGAGGAAGAGGTTACCTAAAGGCGTAGACGAAAGAGAGTTGGAGAGCTTCCAGCAAGAAATCTTCCTTGAGCGTCCTTTGGGAAGACCTTCGGTGGAGACCTAGCGGGAAACAGCGATGGAGACCTTCGGTGAGTAGGAGAGTTTCCTGCGTGGTTTGGCGGGATTCGTCGGGAGCCTGTGTGATTCGACGAGAACCTTGCGAGAACCTTGCGGGAACTTGCGGGAAGACGATGGAGAACCTTGCGGGATTTTGCGAAGGCGGTGCGGGATCCGACGAGAACCTTGTGTGATTCCTAAAGGAGAAACCTTGCGGGATCCTCGAGAAGATGATTCGACTAGCTTCCTGCGGGTCGGCGGAAGAAACCTTGCGATTTGGCGTGTTTTCTGCGAAGGTCGGCGGGATTCGTGTAGCTTGCTCCTTCGGCGGGATTCTTAAGGAAGGTGAGGGGTCGGTGAGATTCCAAGTATATACAGGGTCGGCGGGATTTCAGCTCTGTGGTAAGTGTCCCGTGGAAATGAAAGGTTGGCGGGATTTGTCTAAGTCGAAATTGAAAGGTTTCTTTACTAGGAATTTTCACGTTAAGAAGCATTGCAACATTTTCGAATTCTTCCAATGTCAAGTCAATATAACAATGATACATACATATATATATTTTAAAGCCAATCTATTAGGGTTTGAATGAGGCTTTTCCAAAAACTTCTTGATGTCAATTGTGAGTTGTCGAGATTCACAATGACATATCTTCGTTAACTCTTTATTGATGTATAAAGGTTTGCATGTATCGAGTTAACCTATACTTAGATGTGCACACTTACATGTATAAGCATAAGTATAAATATACACATAAATAGAGATATATATGTAAATGAGGATGCAATATGACGCAAGTCCTTGAACTGATCAGAAGTACCTGGGATTATGAGAGTTAACAATGAGTCTCTCTGACTGTAACATACCAGGTGCTCGATGTGAGTATGCTAATATATATATATGTCACTTATGTTATTCCAGATGCTTGTTCCATTTCAGTCGTGGAACACCTACTGTCTAGTTCCCATCATATTTACGGGAACCTAGACTATCCTGCAAAAAGGAATTACCTTACCTTAGGAACCCAAATCATATTGGGTCCTAGGTTCCTGTTAGCATAATCACGCAACTGCCTTCCTTCAGAAAACCTGTCAGGAAGACTACCTCTGTCCCGTGAATGTGGATAAGCCCTTGCCGTGGGCACAAAGGGGTTGTGCCAATAGTCGATGGCAAAGTGTCCCACTTTGCCACAGCACCAACATGGGTGAATGTTGTATCGCCGTTTCCGACCTGATCTAGTGACTGAGGCAGTCACGGTCCTAGGTCTAAACGGGATAGAGCAAGATCTCCTCACAAAATTTCCTCTTCCATCGGGACACGTGGAAGGGTGGAAGGAATGCATGTTGTGAGCGTCATGAGGCCGGGAAGGTGGTGCCATTCTTTCAGGCATCCCCCTTCCTAAGGCCCCATGAAAACTTACACTATGACTTCTATCCCCCCTATCCTGTGTCCTCGGGTGGTGAGAAGTCTTCTGTGAGCTGGGACATGCAGATTCACACCGAGTTGAGGCAGTGGCAGTGAATACAAAGGGCTCAGAATGAGCCTTAGGTATTCTCTCATGGGTGGCCACGACGGCCCTTGCACTCCGGGTGTCTCCACATGGGGACAGATCACCCTTGCAGTGACCACGACTATTCCTGTGGTCATACCTGAAGGCATGATGAGTTGCCTTCCTGCTTGGAGTGGGGGTTCGGAATACCATTTCCCCATTTCTCCACGAATTGATAATCCGGGAGATCCAACCATTTTCTTGCTTTCTCTTTATAGCATCAACCTTGGAAAAGTTTGATACTATTCTTTTCTCATTCTCTAGACTACTCTCTAGAGCTGAGATTTTAGAGTCCTTGGCCTTGTTGGACGCCAATTGGAGAACCAACAAGATTTTCAGTCGAGCAATCTCTTGATCTTGCTCCTCGGCAAGTAGGTTGCTTGTCTGAAGGGCTCTCTTCAGGGAATCAGCATTTTCTGAAGGAGGGCAGTTCCTGTCTTCAGAAATTTCAAGAGATACGGGGAAGGACGAAGAAGTTACCTGCTCCTCAGCGATAATGTCATTAGAGCCAGTGACCATTGTGTCATCCTCATCAGAGCTGCTTTCCTCGCTGGCCTCTTCAGTCTCTGACATCGACACTGGAGCTCTGATGCAGTCCGAGAGATCCTTGCCTTCATCTTCAGAAGTGAGGACCCCCACATACGCTTCATCCTCTGATTGACAGCAGATTCCAGCTTTCTCTGAACCCCCCATCAGCTCTGAGATCATCATCCACAGAGATTTAGCCGTCCTACATTTTTCCAATCTAGAGCGAGAAGCTCCAGACCAGGTATCCATGATAATTTGACGAATCCTCTTATCCAAATTAAAGAATGAAAGCTCCATTTCCGACATCTCAGCAATGCACTTGGGCACTTGAATTCCATAGTCGGAGGTCTTCATAGGAGTAAAAGGACCCTCTTCCAGGATGAAAGATGCACGAGGATCGATGGCATCCAAGTGATACGGCACTCTCATCCTCAAGACGGGATAAAACTCCTTTGTACATGCGGGCAGTCTGAGTGGCGATATCTCATAATCCAGCTCCATGCTTCTGACACTGGTGGCAGGATACTACTCAAGGTGTAAACCTTTTGATGAGTAACCTCCCTCTGATACAACTTGAAAGTCCACCTAGTGTCAACTATGTTCACCTATGGGGGGGGGGGGGGGGGAATAGGTGACGTGCAACGCTTTTGCGGAATTTACGAATGTACCTGCACAATACAAATAAAAAGCACAGCACACAGAATACACAGGCAATTTATAGAGGTTCCCCGATTTGGGTACATCCACTTTCCCCCTTCGACCTATCTCCCAACAAGGGACGACTCGGTCACTTCTCCAACGGGATTGAAATTCAATCCCTGCACTATTGGAAGGAACCCTTCCACACGTGAGAGTCAACACTCCCACAAAACGGGTTGCACCCAACCCTTACAACACGGAACAAAAGTTCCTTTACAACAAAAGTAAATCTAGAATGTACACGAGATACAAACTTCGTTTGGAGACTACGGTGTTCCTCTTCGTTCGACGACGTGTTTGTGAAGTCAACGAAGAGTCTACAACCCTAGATCTCTCTTGGAGAGGATCTCCCCGGAACCGGCGGCGGCAATACAAACGGCGGCTTGGTTCGGGATCGGCGGCGACGACGATGTGCGGCTACACTTCTTTAGAGATCCAAACTTCGTAGCGAAGCTAGCTAGGTCTACCAATGGTCACACTAGGATCAATCGTCTCGATCGATTCGGATGGGGAAGACTTTCCCGATCTACAAATCGAGAGACAAGAGATCTCCGGTTAGACACGTGAGACGCTGAGCTTAGCTAGGCTTCTATCGACCGGAGATCTGGAAGAAAACACGATCACGACCGGCGATCTACACTCTCGCGCGGCGACGGAGGCGGCGGCGGAAAAATCGCGAACTAGGTCAAGTCGCGGCTCTGCTTTGTATATCTTTTTCCCATGACCTACTGTTCAAAAATACCCGTGTATTTATACACTGTAGATACTAACAATATGACCGTTGTGGGTCCCACAAGGAGAAACCCGAAATCCGGTTCAAAATAGTGCAGCGGCAGAATCCGGTCCAGCAGCATCCAGAGAAAACGCCAAGTAAAATTCGTCGAGAATCATTGGTGATTCTCGACGAATCGGCGAGAATCAGTTAACGATTCTCGACGATTCGTCGAGAATCACTAGTGATTCTCGACGATTCGCTTGTTGATTCTCAACGATTTTCACTTGGTATTCATGACCTGCTCAGCGACGGGTTCGGCGAGAATCATTAGTGATTCTCGCCGAATCTTACTTGGCACCATTTTGAGGTGGCCAGAAGGAGTCGGCGAGAATCACTAATGATTCTCGACGATTCGACGAGAATCACCAAGTGATTCTCGCCGAATCGGCGAGAATCACTTGGTGATTCTCGCCGAATCGGCGAGAATCACTTGGTGATTCTCGTCGACTTTTACTTAGACGAATTTTCGTCTTTCCACCCAAGAGCTGCCCCTTGACCCATCCTTGCTCCTTGTCGTCTCTTGCATAAACACGACCCTGTACTTGAAAGTAAGTGCACTCCAATAGAGAGAGTACACGTAGGCCAACACACTAATCTGCTCAACGAGGGATTACGTCGTGCAGACCCGCGTATATTGACCTACCGCACCCTGACATTGGTGTGCACTTAGCATGGAAGAACTGCAAGAACAACTTAAGAAGTTTCATCAAATACATTGTGAATTCATCTTAGCCTGACAGGTGGCTTCCTCAAATCCAGGTGATTGTGGATACAATACCCAACAACCCCTTTCTCAAAGAATGTAGTCATTTTAGTTTTCAGAAGATTTACTTCAAATCTGATTGACTCTATCTCTAGGGCAAGCTGAAATTGCAACTCCTTGTTGCTTTCATCCACATACTTCTCTAAATCTTTCCTTTGCTTATCAAGCAAGAGCTGTAATTGCACAAGCAAAGAGCTGTGATCTATTGTAGTAGGAGCCTGTCGTCCAGGCTGAAGATATTGTTTGTAGCTCTTGCTCTTCTTCTTCTTCATTGTAGAAAGTTTTCCTTTCTTCTGTTGAGAAGCATCTGCATCCTCAGAGTCAGAAGATCTAACCTCATTAACTGGAGGTGTCGCTTTATTTTTCTTAGTTAGAGGGGCCAACTCCCCCTCAATTCATGTATCTTCTTGATGAATAGGAATATTATCCACTATAATATCTGCATGTTGAACTTCAGCATCAGGTATGTCAATCTGAGAATCTACAATTCTCTCTTCTTGAATATTGGTATCCTTTGTCTTTGGAACTACTTCTATAGTCTCTTGGAGTGTTGCTTCTTCCATTACCTGATCAGATATTTCATGTGCAGTAGCTTGTTCCTTTTCTAGGTCTTGAACTACATCCATGATGATTGTTATGGCTATATCCATTGACATTTCTGTGAGGTTCTCCCCCTCAGCTAATTCTTTTTCTGGGATGATCTCCCCCTGCAGTTGTGCACTGGTCTCAGGGAATTTCCTAGGAGACCCACCTTGGACTTTCTCTGGATTGTCATCAGAACTGAAGTGCACCTCTTCTTCAGAATCACTTGAGGATACAACTTCCTCTACCACTATTTTCTTACCTTTTATTTCCTTTTGCTGCTTAGGTGCAAGAGATTCCTTAATTAAAACTCTGTCCCACCTAGACAAGATTCTTAGATCCATTCTCCTCATATGACTAATATTAGTTCCAAGTTTAAGATTGATGCAATCAGGAATTACCTTTACCAGATACAAGCTAATTATCCTGCCCATTTCAGGCTTCTGAATTCCTCCAACAATTTTATCAAATAGCACTCTATACCAGTCAGTGCAGATTTTTAAGATAATTCTAGTCATCAGATAAAACATGACATTGGAAATTCTTTCATGTGCTCCAGTCTTGCAGAGGAGCACCTTTCCTATAATTTCAGACAGGAATTTACCTTGCGAGTTCATTCCTTTTCTGTTGAAAGAATGTCCAATAGTAGTGATTGGTGGTAGTCCACACCAAACTAGTGCCTCTGTTGTCTTGGATGAATCCAGGTAATTAACTTGTGAAATTCTTGGGATCTTAAAGACTTTGGCCAATCTTTTGGTATTTACCTTTATCCTCACTCCATTGACGCTGGATTTAATCTTGTTATAGTTAGAGTTTAAGGAGACATTAGAGAAAAAAATAAGATACCTTTCTCTTCCAGGTCTTGGTTGGTTCTGAAAGAAGATACTCCAACCCTACTACATTCACAAGGTCAATTACTTTCTTGATATCTGCAGATGCGGTGTCGAATGCATTGTGCATAAGTTCATATCCCTCATTGATGTGATCATCCATCTTTGGTGCCATTCTTATTAAAAGATCTTGAGTTAGAAGGGTGTCGACTATGGATTTCTAGGTATCGACACACAGTGATTAGTCTCTCAAGATTACTGGTGAGTGAAGTCGACAAAACCTAACATCTACTATTTATAGCATCAGTCATTTGAAGGTGAAAAGGGGCGCTGCATGTAGTGATTTTCTCAAAATTGGGTAATTTCAAGAGTCGACAAAGAAAACCTAAGCTATCGAGATGTGTCGACATATGTCGACACATTGTTTATGTTTCTCGACACAGACCTAAAGGTCTCGACACAGACTTATAATGTCTCGACACACATCCTTTTATTAGTGTCAACACACATCCGCTAATCAGTGTCGACACACAGTCATGTGTCTCGACACACCATTTCTACTAGTGTTGACACACGTTGTTGTGTCTTGACACACCTCAACTAATAGTGTCGACACACACCCTGGTGTCTCGACACAATTCTGTGAATTAGACAAATTTTGTGTTATGACTTATATGTCCTGACTTATTAAAGTAAAAATTTTTAAACTATTTGCATTTCTAATTTGTCATACTTTTAAATGTAAATATTTATTCAATATTCAGCATACCTAGTTAAAACTTAAAATAGTTGAACTTACTTTCATCTAGGGGTTTTGTAAAGATATCAGCAATTTGTCTTTCAGTTGGAATATGTTGTAAGCTAATATTTTCTTTTTCTACATTCTCTCTGATAAAGTGATATCTAATTTCTATATGTATAGTTCTACTATGTGAAACAGGATTATTGACAATTGAAATTGCACTTGTAGAATCACAGAACATAATAAATTTACTTAGCTGAATACTGTAGTCCAGTATTTGATGATGAATCCACAACAGCTGTGCACAGCAACTTCCAGCAGATATGTACTTTGATTCTTCTGTAGAGATTGCAACACTTGTTTGCTTCTTGCTACTCCAACTGATGAGTCTTTTCCCTTGAAACTGGCAAGCTCCAGAAGTGCTTTTTCTGTCTTCTTTACACCCTGAAAAATCTGCATCTGTGTATCCAGTAAGTTCAAAATCACTATCCCTAAGATACCAAAGACCAAGATTGGGTGTGCCCTTAAGATATCTCAGTATTCTCATAACAGCTGTATAATGAGACTCTTTGTGGCATGCTTAGTACCTAGTACAGCCACATGTTGAGAACATAATATCTGGCCTACTAGCATTTAAATACATGAGTGATCCAATTATGCCTCTATACAAGGTTTCATTAACTGGTTTTCTAAATTCATCCTTGTGTAGTGATACTGTAGAACCCATTGGAGTTCTCATGGTAGAAGAATTCTCCATACCATATCTCTTAATCAACTCCTTAGTGAACTTAGGTAGAGAGATGGATATTCCATCCTCAGATTGTCTAACTTGGAATCCCAAGAAGAACTTTAGCTCACCCATGCTGCTCATCTCAAACTTGTTTTGCATAAGCCTTGCAAATTTGCTACACAACATCTCATTGGTAGACCCAAAAATTATATCATCTACATAAATCTGGACTAATATGCTTGAACATTTGATGTTCCTAAGGAATAGTGTCTTGTTTATCTTTCCTCTAGAGAACTTATTCTCTATCAAAAAGGTAGAGAGGGTTTCATACCAGGCTCCAGGTGCCCGTTTTAACATATACAAAGCATTGTTTAATCTAAAAATATAATTTTTGTGTTTAGGGTCAACAAAACCTGGTGGCTGCTCTACATAGACTTCTTCCTTCAGTGTACCATTTAGGAATACTGACTTTACATCCATCTAGTAGACTTTATATCCATTGAATATTGTATGGTCTAAAAACAATCTAATGGCTTCTACCCTAACTACAGGTGCAAAGGTTTGGTCATAATCTAATCGTTCCTCTTGTCTATAACCTTTAGCCACTAATCAAGCTTTCTTCTTGACTATAACCTCATACTCATCTAGTTTATTTCTATAGTTCCACTTAGTGCCTATAATATTATGATCACTTGGTCTAGGAACTAGACACCAGACTTTATATCTCTCAAATTGATTTAAATCTTCTTGGATAGCCACAATCCAATTGGGATCTGAATTGGCATCTTCAAACCTTTTAGGTTCTACATGTGAGAGAAAAATAGAGTATAGAACCTCATTGTGATGTCTACTTCTAGTAGTCACACCTAAGCTGGCATCACCTATAATTTGATCTATAGGATGATCTCTAGGATGTCTAATAGCTACAAGAAGGTGTCTATTATCATCTAGTGCTGTCGGAGGATTAGGGTGATTCTCTTCCTCCCCCTGGGTTGATGCAGTATCTTCTATAGGAACTTCTATATTGTCACTATTATCTAACTCTCTGTTAGGTGAGTCACTTATTCTTAGTTTTTCCATTCTAGACTTTACACGACCTAGACTAGAACTGTTAGAGAAATCATTATATAAAACATATGATTCATAAAATACTACATTAATAGATTCTTCTACAACTTGATGTTTCTAGTTGTAGATCATGTATGCTTTGCTATGAAGACTATACCCTACAAAAATTCCTTCATAGGATTTCTCTGAAAACTTGGTTAGATAGGATTTCCCATTATCCAAGACATAGCACTTGCTTCCAAAAATTTTGAAGTAGGGCAAATTTGGTTTTCTTCCTTTCATTAGTTCATAGGGAGTCTTATTGTGAAACTTGTTGATCAATGCTCTATTTTGAATATGGCATGCTGTGTTTATAGCCTCTGCCCAGAAATATTCTGGGAGAGATGTATCACTTAGCATTATTCTAGCTGCCTCAATAAGAGTTCTATTTTTCTTCTCAGCAATCCCATTTTGCTGTGGTGTTCTTGGAGAGGAGAACTTCTGAAGGATCCCTAGTTCCTTACAGAAATTTATCATCCTTTCAGATTGAAATTCTGTACCATGGTTACTTCTAAGTTTGACCATAGTGCATCCCATTTCATTCTGAATTTATTTGACAAAATCATAAATGATGCCTAGTTTTTCAGACCTTTTTCCTTAAGAAGAACACCCAAGCAAACCTGGAGTGATCATCTAGAATCACAAAGGTATAAGAATTCCTTCCCAAACTAAGAACTTGCATAGGACCAAATAAATCCATATGAAGTAAGTACAGACACCTTTCAGTGTCTTTGGAATGAATACTCCTAAAAGAGACTTTTGTTTGCTTGCATTTTTGACAAGGAGAACATATGCCTTCTTTGGAGCATTTTAGTTGTGGGCTATTTCTAACTAAGTCCAAAGAAAATAGTTTACTCATAACTTTGTAGTTTAAGTGAGCCAGTCTCTTGTGCCACTATACACACAAAGTGTCTTTCTCACTGGCTACAAGACATACTGGTGACTGTTCACTTATACCAAGGAAGTTTAGAAAATAAATGTTCCCACTCCTACTGCCTGACAAGATGATCTCTTGATCACTTGAATTCCTTATTATACAATTGTCATTGTGGAAGACAATTTCATAACCTATATCACAAAGCTTATTTATGCTTATCAGATTGTGGTTTAATCTTTACATATAAGCAACTTTAGTGATGGTAACTAGGCCATTAGAAATTTTACCATATCCCTTGGTGAGTCCTTTCTCTGACACTCCAAAGATGACTTTTGGTCAATTCTTAATTGGAATATAGTCTCTTAGTAAACTCCTTAATCCAGCCATATGTCTGGAACATCCACTATCCAAGTACTATATTGGCCTATTAGTGGTACTTGGCTTCACCTACAAACACAAATTTGTTTCACCTTAGGCACCCAATAAGTTTTGGAGCCTTGGTTCCTGTTAGACTTTGCTGTGTGAAACAAAACAGACTTTTTAAATTGAGGTGGTTTAAATCTATATGAAGGACCTGTTGGATTATACCAACAATATAAGGCAAAATGCCGAACCTTCCCACAGCAACAACACTCAAATCTATTATATCTTCTCTTTGGTTGCACATTTGAATTTGTTTTCTTGTGCAACACAGAATTCTCATCCAATTTCCAAGGTCAAGGTGCATAATTCACACCCTTACCTTTCAGATTTGAGTGAGCTTTACTGGGATCATCCCCAAGAATTCCTTGGCTTCTTGGATTGATCACTTCCTGTGGTGTTTCTTGGCCTATATTGCCTTTTATCATCTGATCCTTCCAGCAAGGCTCTTTTTTGACCTTTCTGGTAGTGTATGTTGGATCCCTAGCTGATTTGGGCTAGGTTCACTAACTTAGGATGTGACCCACCATATATAGCCAGGGTCAAATTTGTGTCCTAGAGTTTAGGCCACATCCTTAGAGTCAACATCAGATGGACCAGCTATCAACAAGACCATCAGAGACTCAAGACTTATAAGATTTCAAGACTAAGTAAAAATGAGTTAGACGTTCGTCGAACTCAGGTCGACGAAAGGCGTTCTCAGCTCGACGATCTTGAGATATTTCTCTGAGCTGAACTCGACGATCTTCATTCTCTAGTCGATAAAAACTGGGATACTTCAAAAAACTAAAGCAGGGTAACTCCAGATTATTATAAGTCCCACTTCAGGCTTTGGTCGATAAACAAGATTCTGAGCTCGACGAATTTGGACCTCGAGTTCACAACAACCTTCTGTTAGAAGATCTCAGGACGATGAAGTCAACTTCTTAGGCCGACAAATTCTCAGGTCGACGAACTGTATTCTTTGGTCGATGAATTTTGGAACCAGAAGTTTTCATGTCAACACACAGAATATCAGTCAACACAAAATATTTGACTAAGTCCAGAATTGTTGCTGAACTCCAGTCGACGAATGCAATTGTCAGCTCGACGAACTTCAGACAGAAAAGGCAAAGTTCTGAAACGTGCAAGTTCTGTTATCAGCTCGACGAACTTGGAACTCAGTTCGACAAACTAGTAACTCAGCTCGACGAATTCTGTTATTCGTTTGACGATCTCAGACTTAGCCATTTCCGGCATTCAATCCTAACTCAAATGCAACAATTCCTGATAGATTAATGACTCAAACATTCTCTGAATGTAGCCGTTAGAGGAAACATTAATTGCAGTCTTCTTCAGGAATATTACTTGCTGATTTTCCACGGGACAGTTGAGGAAATGAGTAACTGCCGATTATTCTCAAGTCGTCAGCATTTATTACAGAGGATTCAAATTTTTGAATAGACATAGAAGAAAATAAGAACAAAAATCTGCAGTAACTATCAGGGAACAAGAATATACTCAGTCAAAAAGATAGACTGACTGCAAGATTACATACAGATCCAGAAAAGCTTCACACAAAACTCATACTGAAGCTTACAGTGATAGGTAGTGATATTCATTTAGAAGAAGAAGAACAATCATAATATATCAAGAGTCTTCTTCTTCAACATTCTCTCCAGGACTTTCCCAAGGACAATAGATTTCAAATCAGTCAAGAAGATCCTGTATCACTGCTTGTCAAGAAATCTAATTGAAGACCTATCACCCTATAGCAAAGATCCAGATCTTCCCTGAACCACTACATCTCAGGGGGTGCTGTTTCCTAACATCATTTCACATAAGTCTTCTCTCTGATTATTGACAGAGAAGACAAAATCACTCTCTCACCCGCTCCTGTACAAAGAGTTGTCATCTCCCTTCAAAAGTGATTCCTAGTTGCAAGTCTCCTTACCAAAAGACTTGAGTTGGTTTTTGGGGACCTGACCAAAACCCATTGGTATCAGACACCTGATCAAAAATCTGAGTGGATTCCTACCAACGGTGGTAGAAGAGTGGATGTACTCAGTTGAGGGGGAACCACTATATATTTCTTGTGTCGCCTGGTTGTTCATCCTTTTCTTTTTGTTCTTGCTGTGTGGCTATGATTAGGTTTAATATTATCTGTATTTCAGTTTTCTATTTACTGCACTTCTTCAGTTTACAGCAAAAGCTGTAACAGCACTTTTTGTTTTGGGACCTAATAATTTTTTAAATATACTCTATTCACCCCCCCCCCTCTAGAGTATTGTAGATATAACACTCACTTTCAATTGGTATCAAAGCAAGGTTCCTTTGGTTGCACAAGTTAATCCTTGAACCAAAGATCCTGTGTTAGATCTACATATCACTTTGTTCACATTTTAAAGTAGAACCACAACCATGGCATAAAACAAAGATTATGCAAGCACCAGAACTCCAGTTTGCAACTTGCAAAAGTTTGGAATCTGGAAGGCAAGAATCAAATTGTATATGAATTCTATTGATGAAGATATCTTTGCTTCCATCGTAACAGGAGTACCCCAACCACATGCATCTCCTCCAAGCACTACCACAAATATGACTGCAGTACCTCCGCCAGATTATAATGATGCTTACAGGAAAGCCAAGATGGCTGATGCAAAAGCCATGAACATATTAGCACAGACAATGTCTGATGATATTTTCCAGAAGGTTGCTGAGTGCACATCAGCAAAGGCCATTTGGGATTCCCTGATCCAAATGGTTGATGGATCAGCTGATGAAAGGAAGGACAGGAGATCAAATCTCATATCCCAATATGAGAATTTTAAGAAGCAGGAAGCTGAAACAGTCTCAGAGATGTATAATAGACTAAGCTCAATCATAGGCGATTGCTCCGATCCTGCTGGGTGGAGTTTTCAAAAAGGAGCATGGCTTCCTCCACGGTGGGATCTGCAGGGTGCTCGGAGGAGGATGCGGTGGAGCTAGGGTGGTGGCGAGGCATTGTGGAAAGAGGAAAGAAAACAGGTGTTCGCGTAAGCTAAGGCAAGGAGGGGGGGCTGGATGGTGTGGAGGAAACAAAGGGGGAGAAATCTTATTTATAGGATTTCTCGTGTCGGTCACGCCCCCCTGTCACGCCCGTGACAAGGGGCGTTTACTTAAAAAATTTTAAAAAAGGAATTCGAGGATCCTTGCCTCGGATTTGCGGGTCACGCCCCATAGTCACGCCCGTGACACTGGGGCGGGTAACTTTAAAAAACTGAAAAAAGAAATCTGAGGCATTGAATTAGGTCATTGCCTCGGATTTGGTTGACACGGCCCAGGGTCACGCCAGTGACCCCGGGGTGTGTAACTGAAAATGATAAAAGAAAGGTTTTTCTTCGTTTTGGGGGTTCATGAGAAAGTCACGGTCGTGACATTTTGTCACAGGCGTGACTGCAAAATAAAGAAGAGTTTGTTTTTCCCGATAATGTTTCGTCGAACGAAATTCCGTGCCCGTCATGCCCATGACCAATAAAGGTCACGACCATGACTGAGAACTGCAAACTACGATCGACGAAGTAAAACAACATCCGACGAAACTGGTCTCGACGTCTGTCATGCCCATGACCCACTGATCACGGCCGTGACATGGGCGTGTGATGAACGAAAACCATGCTCGACGAAACCAGTTCGGATTTCGCAAGACGAACTAAACACGCCTCTGTTACGCCCGTGACCCATAGGTCACGGCCGAGACATGGGCGTGTATAAACAGAATTTTTTTTTTTGTTTTTTTGTTTTCAATATATTTGTTTTTATAATTTTTTTTGACAAAAATAAAATAAACTAAATAAAAATTACCGACATGAAGGAATCACATGACATTGACGTTTGAACCTGATCGATCATCACGCCGCAAAGATTCTTCAAACCTGCAAAAAGTCAAGTAGAAAATGAAAATAAAAAGAAAGGATAACCATGAGGTGCTTCCCACGAGCGCTTTGTTTGTGGTCGTTGAGCTCGACCAAAGTGGGGCACTAATTTATGGGTTCGGGAGGTTAATTTACTCCCGGTGCTCTTTAGTAATATCGCCAGCGAAAAATATTTTCAGCCGGTGCCCGTTCACTCTGAATTGATCTTTTTCGGAGTGCGTGATAAGGAGTTTCCCGTATGGCCACACCTCTTTTACAATAAAAGGGCCGGACCAATGGGACTTGAGTTTTCTCGGAAAAATTCGCAGTCGTGAATTATAGAGGAGAACAGGGTCTTCCAGTTTAAAGTCTTTGGGGTGCTTAATTTTTTTATCAAGATAAAATTTCGTATGCTTCTTATAAAGTTTATTACTTTCGTAGACGAAGGATCGCCACTCATCGAGATCATTAATTTGGAATTTCCGGAGCTCGGATGACAAATTTTCATCTAGATTTAAAATTTTAAGCTCCCAAAAGGTGCGGTTCTCAAGCTCAACCGGTAAGTGACATGCTTTCCCATAGACCAATCGGTACGGCATACAACCGATAGCGGTCTTGTACGCGGTCTGATAAGCCCAGAGTGCGTCGTCAGGCTTAACTGACCAATCCTTTCTATTTGTAGAAACCATTTTTTCTAATATTCGTTTAATCTCACAGTTTACTACTTCTACTTGGCCACTAGTTTGAGGGAGATAGGGGGTGGACAACCTATGTGTAACGCCATATTTAGGTAAAACTTTGGCAAATTGTGCCTTACAAAAGTGAGTTCCCCTATCACTCACTATTACCCGTGACACTGCAAATCGTGAAAGAGTTTTTTGAGAAATTGAGTCACAACTCGGGCATCATTGGTGGGAAGGGCTTGTGCTTCCGCCCACCGTGACATGTAGTCGACCGCTACCAAAATATAACGATTTCCAAAGGAAGTTGGTAGCGGGCCGACAAAGTCGATTCCCCATAAATCAAAAAACTCAATTTCTAAAAATGAATTCAAAGGCATTTCATTAAGGCGGGAAATATTACCTGAGCGTTGGCATTATTCACAACGACTTACGTGTGTGTGAGCGTCTTTCAAGATGCTCGGCCAATAGAATCCCGCCTCAAGTACTTTCTGTGCCGTCCGATTTGCTTTAAAGTGCCCGTCGGCGGGTCCCTCATGGCAGTGTTTCAATATTTGGGCGCCCACCTCATGATAAACACATCTCCGCACTACTTGTTCTGCGCAAACTCGAAAAAGAAATGGATCCTCCCAAAAATAGTTTTTCAAATCAAAAAAGAATTTCTTATTTTCTTGATAAGAAAAACCTTTTGGGAGAAATCTTGCAGCAAGGAAGTTTGCGAAATCGGCGAACCAAGGGGTGGGGAGAGTCATTACCTTATATAAAGTGTGGAGGCGCTCCTCGTGAAATGCATCATCGATGTCCACTTCGATAAGCTCCTCCAAGTTGGGGTTCTCCAACCGAGAAAGATGATCCACCGCCAGATTCTCCGCTACTCTTTTGTCCCGGATCTCCAAGTCAAATTCTTGAAGAAGGAATATCCACCTAATCAATCTAGGCTTTGCATCTGTTTTGGTTAGTAGATAACGCAGGGCCGAATGATCGGTAAAAACAATGACTTTGGACAAAGTGAGATAAGAACGAAATTTATCAAAAGCAAAAATAACGGCAAGAAGTTCTTTCTCGGTGGTTGTGTAATTTTCTTGTGTGGTGGTTTGTGTTTTGCTCGCATAATAGATATGATGAAAATTTTTATTGACGTGTTTTCCTAAGACCGCACCAATGACAAAACTACTAGCATCGCACATGATTTCAAAAGGTATGTCCCAATTGGGAGTTATCACAATATATGCGTTTATTAATTTTTCATTAATAATAGAAAAAGCTTGCAAACAATTTACATCAAAAATAAATGGTGCATCTTTTTCTAAAAGGTGAGTGAGGGGCTTGCTCATTTTTGAAAAGTATTTAATAACCCTGCGATAGAAACCGACATGCCCAATAAAACTACGAACGACCTTAACGTTTTAAGGGGGAGGTAGTTTTTCTATTGTTTCTATTTTGGCTTTATCTACCTCTCTGCCTTTACTAGAGATTTTATGGCCTAGTACTAAACCTTCCCGTGCCATAAAATTGCACTTATCCTAAAATATTAATAAATTGGTGTCATCACATCTTTGGAGCACACAGGAGATGTTTTCTAAACATAAATCGAACGAATCTCTAAAGTCAGAGCAGTCGTCCATGAAGACTTCCATTATATCCTCCACTAGCTTGTCAAAAATCGCTAGCATACACCTTTGAAAGGTTGCCGACGCATTGCATAAACCAAAAGGCATCCTCCGATAGGCGAAGGTGCCGAACGGACAAGTGAAGGTTGTTTTCTCTTGGTCCTCGGGCGCAATTGGGATTCGGAAATATCCCAAGAGGCCATCAAGAAGACAATAAAAATCATGACCGGATAACCGTTCAAGGATTTGGTCAATGAACGGTAAAGGAAAATGATCCTATCAGGTTGCATCATTTAATTTGCGGTAGTCGATGCAAACCCGCTATCCGGTAACAGTTCTAGTAGAGATTAATTCATTTTTATCGTTTGACACTACCGTTAATCCTCCTTTCTTGGGCACCACTTGGACCGGACTAACTCAAGTGCTATCCAAAATCGGATAGATGATGCCCACATCTAATAATTTAATAACCTCCGCCTTAAGTACCTCCTTCATATTGGGATTTAGCCGACGTTGAGGTTGAATAGTTTTATGAGAATTTTCTTCTAATAAAATTTTGTGCGTGCAAAAGAAGGGATTAATCTATTAAAATTTTGTGCGTACAAAAGGTGGGATTAATCCGTTTTAGGTCCGTAATTTTCCACGCAATCGCACGGTGATGATCTTTTAAAACATTTAATAATTTGAATTTTTCTTCATCGGATAAGTACGCCGACACATTAACGGGAAGATTTGAACCCTCCGCTAGAAATAAATATTCTAAATGATCTAGCAAATGTTTTTATTCTAAAGTTGGAGGTTCATCGTAAGAGGTTTTTAATCGGTCACTTCTAGTTCTAGAATTTCAAAAATAGGCACGTGTGCGTCCGATTGATTATCACTATTTTCATGAGAAATTAGATATAAAGTTTAAACCTTTTCTTCATGATCAACAAGCGAGTAAAAACTTTTAGAAAATAAAATGGAGTCTTCATCGGGAGAAGCCTCCAAAAAGAAACATAAGTCGTCATTAGCAATTGTATTTTTTGTAGATGATTTGATAGTAAATGTAACTTCTTCATCTCCGACTCTAAGGAGAAGTTTACCGTTACTAACATATATAATGGCGCGTGAAGTGGCAAGAAAAGGGCGACTGAGAATAAACAGAACCTTGGTGTCCTCTTCTATGTCAAGAATGACAAAATCTACCGGAAAGATAAATTTGTCAACTTTCACAAGCTCATCCTAAATTATACCCATTGGGTATTTAATAGATCGATCTGCCAATTACATACTAATTCGTGTTGGATTAGGCTCTCCTAATCCCAAATTTTTGAATAACGATTAAGGAATTAAATTAATCGAGGCGCCTAGATAGGACAATGCATGTTTTACCAATCAATCGCCAAATAGACAAGGAATAGAGAAACTACCCGGATCAGTTAGTTTCTTAGGCAATTTATTAAGTATAACCGCTGAACATTCCACATTCAATTGAACTATGGAAATATCCTCAAATTTCTTTTTATTTGTTAAAATATCCTTAAGGTACTTTGCGTAATTCGACATTTGCGCTATGGCTTCGTAAAATGGTAAATTAATATAGATTTGCTTAAATAATTCTATAAATTTACTAAAATGATCATCCGCCCAGTCTTTCTGTAATTTAGACGGATAGGGAAGAGGTGGTTGATATTCTTTAATTTTATTTTCATTAAAATTCTTAGGAGGGGGAGGGGATGCAGAATTTGTTACCTCTTGTTCAATCGGATTTGAAGATGTATGTACCTCCATCCCGCTCCATAGTGTGATAGCCTTTGCTTGCTCCTTTGGGTTGGGCTCCGTATTGCCCGGTAATGCTCCTTGTTGTCGACCAGAGAGCATCTTTGCTATTTGCCCAATTTGATTCTCCAAATTGCGGATAGATCCGGTAAGATTCCGGATATTGGCATCATTGGTAGCCATATATTTGTGGAATGCCTCCTCGAGAGCGGGAGGTTTTGGAGCTTGAGGCGGAAAGTAACCAGGTGGAATTGTGTTTGGAGGGCGAGCCGCGTTCCCTGGATTACTCCAAGAGAAGTTGGGGTGATTCCTTAAACCCAAGTGATAAGTGTTACCAAAATTATTACCCAAATTATAAGGTGGTCGATTCGGATTACCCATGTAATCCACATGTTCGGCAATGGTGGAAGGTTCCCAATATTGGGGTTCACAGGTATGTGTAGTTGAGGAAGCAGACATATCGTTTATTTGTTTTTGCAGTTTCTCAACCTGGAAAGATGAACTTGAAACCGTATCAATTTCGTACATCCCGGCCGGTTTAGGTGGACGAGACCGGGGTGTGCTCCACTGATACGTATTCATGGCCATACCTTCTATAAGTTCTTGGGCGGCCGACGGTGTCTTGTTATTCAACGTTCGACCGTAGGCAGCATCAATATGTTACCTCGTTTGTTGATTGAGGCCATTATAGAAGGTTTGCACTTGCAACCAATCGGACATTGCATGATGCGGACAACGACGAAGCAATTCCTTAAATCGCTCCCAAGTATCATATAACATTTTCGTATCAACTTGGGAGAAATAGGTAATATCATTGCGCAACTTTGCCATTTTAGCGGGCGGAAAATATTTCGTAAGAAATTTTTCCGTCATCTCGGCCCAAGTAGTGATGGAGCCTCTTGGTAGAGAACTCAACCAATGTTTGGCTTTGGTGCACAAGAAAAAGGAAAAAGCCTTAGCCGAATGGCATCATCGGAAACCCCGTTAATTTTAAAAGTATTGCATATTTCTAAAAAGTTAGAATATGCGCATTTGGATCCTCATCTTGAAGCCCACCAAATTGTACAGATTGTTGTACCATTTGAATGATGCTTAGCTTCAATTCAAAGTTATTGTTCGCAATAGCGGGTCGAACAATACTTGATTGCGCCTCATCCAAATTTCGCCGGGCATAATATGACATAGTCCGTTCATCGACCATATTTGTATTTGGGTTACCCAAAATAGAAGAAAATTGAAAAGATAAAGAAGTAGAACAAGAAGAAGAAAAATAAGAAAAAGAAGCGGAAGAAGAAATGTCGCCTATGGATTCCTCAACCAAATCTGGAGAATTGAGATCGCGAAGTCTTAGACGTCGTCGTAAGCTTTGCTTGATCTCTGGATCCAAATCAAGTAGATTTGACGGATTCGCTCGGGTCATACAACAAAATAAAAACAAAAAAAACAAATAATTTTTCGTTTTGATTTTTTAAAACAAAAAGGAAATGATTAAATTAATAGATCCTTGCTTTCAAAATATCAACAAATAAAAGTCCCCGGCAACGACGCAAAAAACTTGATGGAGAATTTATATATTTTTAAAATAAATCCAAACTAATATCTCAAACTATGCAAGTGCACCTATCAAAATATAGTATAGAAAGTGTCGTATTTAAACTCAGTGACCATTGAGTACTTGTACTCACAAGGAAGATCAATTATTTTATCGAATGAAAATTGGTTTTGCGAATTTGGTAAAGAAAACGTTAAACTAAAAGGAGAAATACGATGATATGAAAGCTAACACTTGATCTAGAATCCCTTTGGATTAGAATAAACTTCCATGAAATTATAAAATGCAAGAATCTAAATTATTAACTTCGACCGCGGAGGTTCCATGTCTACAAAGAGACTCTCTTGAGAAAACGAATTCGACTAACCTTAGGTTGATCGATTAAGACCTCTGGGGCAGCCGAAATCCCTAAGCTTGTTTTAGACAGTGAACCTCAATAATGGAATTGACTCCAATGCGGAAAAATTATGCCATCCTGTCTCGAGGGGTGCATGAATCTCCCTTTATCCTTGAGTGATCTACTTGTATCCACAACCACTCAATAAATTTGGGATACAGATCTAAGATCGAATAAATGTAATTTGCAACTTATCAATTCGATGAAATTAAAATCAAAGATAAACTGAAGTACATAAAACTAGAGTGCTTGATAATTTGAGACATAAGAAATTTATTCCATTCCAAAGTTCATCATGATCAAGTGCGAATTGGAAGTTAGCTACTCATCATGATTGGAGAATTACATGAAAGATTGAAGAGAGACGTGATTATAAAAAGGACTTCAAATAACAAAAATAAAAGTTACACTATGAATTGAAAATGCAATAAATAAAGCAAGGAAAACAGAACTATAGCTCCCAAAAATCTCCTCCTTAGCTTCTGGAATTGCCTGGAATTTATAGGCAAGTTTGCTGGATGGTCACGCCCCTCGGTCACGTCCGTGACATAGGGCATGTTAGGTTCGGAATCATCATCTCCAAGTCCTGGGAACATTGGTGCGAAATCGCCAAAAATCGTTAATTGGGGGGTCACGCCCCTATGTCACGCAAATGACCTAGGGCGTGTCTTATCGTTTGTTAAAAACGGCGGGAAGCAGAAATGGCGAGAATAACTCCGGCCGTTGTTGTAATGCAATCGGTTTTTCTGGTATTATTCTTTTATTGGATGATGTCATAATGATGGATGGGCGTTGCGTGTCCGTGAGATGACGGCGCGACACCGTTTGTACATTTTTGCGTCCATTAGGTTTGACCAGCTAGATTTTGGGATATGCGTCGGATTTAGATTCCGTTTTCGTAATTGGGTTCGTAGCATCGGTATTCGCCTACGGCGTAAATTTCATCCGTTTCGGTATGCGTTTGGGCCTTCGTAATAACATAGAAATATAAGGTTTTAATAATATAAATACGGTAATATTATTAATGATTCCTTTTTACCTCTGAGTGGAGATCAATGAGAGCATGAAAATACTGTTCATAAATTTTTATAAAATAAGCTATTTGCTTCCTTCCCCGCTCGACGAAGTGCTCCAGCCATCCGACGATCGACCCCCTCCTCCCTGTATAAAATTTAGACAAAATGAAATTTATAATAAAGTAAAATTATATATATATATATATATATATATATATATATATATATATATATATATATATATATATATATATATATATAATTGTTAGGAATGTATATAACTTAGAAAATATATATAAAGGTAAAACCTTACTCCCTGCACCTCATCTTCTCCCGACTGAAACAAGAAATGGCTGGCCCCTTCCATTCGTGGACCTTCCGACCGCCTCCGACGGAGCTCCGGTGCTCGGAATCGCAAGCCGGACATAGATTCAGAAAGCTCTCGCCGAGATGTACGCGATGGTGGTGAGTATTTCTAGTTTCTTGGGAATTCTCTAATTAGGGTTCTTGATCCTAGTTTCTGTTTTAACTCTTTAAGTATAGGAGTTGTTTCCTCTTGTCTTTCCAGGGTCGATCTACGCAGTAGTGCCTCCCGAAGGACGGTTTTCCACGGTTAAGGCAAGTGGTGATATTCTCTTTCTCTTTGCTACCCCCCTTTTCCCCTTTTTGTTTCCAGTACATTGATTATGCTAAGTTTCATTTTCTGCTTAGCATTTTGCTCAATATAATTTTTCCCTCACCTTGTTACTTGAAATGTTACATTATGTTATGGTGGGCCTTGCCCCTTTGCCTTTGAAAGAATCTTGAAATGATGAATAATGTTGGAGGTCGTACACGATGTTGGCAGTGCCACCGGTGCGATGCTCTTTTTAAATTATAAATCTGTTAGAAGTCGTGCATGATGTTGGTGGTGCCATCGGTGCGATGCTCTGAGGGTCGTGACGATGTGTGATGGTATATCCCTGCGTGGACTCTCCTTTTCTGATGAGCTGATCAGTGTCTGTAATGTGAATAAGAATAATAAGATTAATGATCTGAAAATGAAGGTTATTTTGCTTATGGTGAGTTTTGATTTTTCCCGTCCTCACTCCTCTTTTGGTGAGCTCTTTTTTTGATTGATTTCTATTACTAGTTGTGGCTAGTCTTGTTTATTCTGACCCTTGCAGCTATTGTTTCCCTCCAGTCTCGCGGAGGTTTGCTTACTTTCTCGTTTTATGCACCACTTGTAACTTGTTTCTGAGCTGTTCTTTCTTTGAATGTCTTAGTTTCTGGATAGTAGCAGTTGTTAGTGTGGAGCTGCGTCGGTTGCGGTTTTCTGACCCTCTTGATGTAGGGTTTTCTGTGAACTTGTCGGCCCATGGGTTCGTGTCAGGTATTGACGCCCATGGTGCCGTTTGGTTAGACTTTTTGCTACCTTGCTGTTGTTACTCTTTGTTTACTTTTGGACACTTGTTCTTGAACAGTTAGTTATGGGTTGGCTTGGTAGCCCCCTTGCATAGATATGCTAAGGCAGTTGAAGCATTGCATACCATGATTTGAAATGTTAATCTCACTACTTTCTGATCATGATAAATCTACTTTTATTTACAGTAAATCTAGATGTCTGATACTGCATCGTGCACCTCACTTGGTCTTCATGAGCACTTAGGTCACCAAATGATTAAATCAAGTATTTTTCCGCTGTGTAAAACTATATTTTCAAACCGTGGACTAGTTGATCCACCTATCTGAGGGACACGGTTTTGCAAGTATTGTTGCATAAATTATATTTGGAATACATTGAGTTAAGAATGATTTCTATAAGCTGCGAGAGACGATGAGTTGCGTTAACGTCAGTAGATGTCCCCTACCTGACGTGGCATCACAACGCGTAGTTTCCCTACAATGATAGTATTTTAAATGCTGAAAAAATACAGGTTGTGACAGTTGGTATCAGAGGCGGGTTCTTTGAAAAAGGTAGTTGGGTGGTTTGTCGAGTGAGCCGAATGACTGCTACCTTAAGTAGAACCTCAAGCGATCATTTAATTATATACGCACACCGATATGTCATCAGTATGTCTTGACCGAAGCATATTCACTACACTCATAACATGATAAGAAGTATACATGACATATTATGTAGTATGAGATACATAATATGTGTTTGTATATGGATCCATCATAGGTAGCAACATGTGACAGTTATGTAGTATGGGATGCATAACCACCATTACACGGATGGCCATTAGCACGTTTTCTTTTTCGTTACCTGTAATGTTATGTAGTATGGGATGCATGACATTGCATGTGTACACCGCTCATAACATGCACTAAGGTCTCTCATTTTTATAATGCAAAGCACTGCATTCATGTATATCATTGCATATGCACGCGTGCCAATTTAAAGACATACAAGATGATATATGTACACTCATGATTTGAAAAGAAATTTAAATATTCATGCATTCATGTCATAGCACGAGAGTCAATACGATGATGTTGCTTCATCCTAGTTAAGTTCATAGCATTATTTCATGGAATTCTAGAGCAATGTAACAACAATAGAAGGTAGATTTCTATTTTGTTCCGAATGTATTCGGGATATTTCCGAGTCTTTTTTGCTTAAGTTTCTTAAGCCGGTTTCTGATTTGATGTCCATCTTGTTGGAGTAACCATGGTGATCTAGAAGTGGTCAAACATGTAATCTCACTGCCAACGCGATATGAGCCTGCAGGGTCGCACATAAGAGATGTGGAGAAGTTGGATGATTGACTTTGTTGGTAAAGGTTACCAATCACCGAACTGAATGGGGTTATGGGCAAAGTCTTGCCTTAAAGGATCGTCGGGTTGGGCAAATGTTGCCTTGAAGGATTGGTAACAATAGTCAACCAAAGGTCGATGATCGTCGACCGAGAGTCGACGTGTATCGTCGAGTGTCCACGTGTATCGTAGACCGCGGGTCGACTATCGTCGACCGCAAGGTCGACGATCGGCGACTATAGTCGAGTGTCGACGTGTATCGTCGACCGCGACTCGACTATCGTCGACTGCAAGGTCGACGATCGACGAGTATCGTCATGTCGACGATCGACGAGAATCGTCAACTCACGTTCGGCGAGAATCGTCGAGTATTGTACTCTGATTCTCGCCGATCCTAGCTGATTCTCGCCGATCCTAAGTGATTCTAGCCGATTGATTCTCACCGAATCGGATTGGTTATTCTCGCCGATTGATTCTCACTGAATCGGATTGGTGATTCTCGCCAATTGATTCTCAGCGAATCTGCTAGGTGATTCTCGCCGATTCTGGAACCCTAATTTTCTGGGTGGTCTGCGGATAGCGATATTCCTAAGTCTATTTATGTCTTTGGTATAAATAGACACTTAGGGTTTTCGGGTATAATCTCTCACCGATCGAATCCCGCGACAGAAGTGTTCCGCCTCGCTTCGTTCGTTCCGCCGATCCCGATCCTGCCGACGGAAGGGTTCCGCCGCCATGCTCGCTCCGTCAACCTCCTCCTCTCCGGCGATCGTCGCTGGTGTTGCTATCCCTGGCGTGGACCTAGCAGTCCGTGGGAAAAGTAAGGTGCGGTCATCTCCTTCCCGATTATCCGTGCGACGGAGAGATCGGTGTTCTACCGCTCGTGTGGATTTCTGCAGAGACGTGGATATCATTTCACGTAGAAATCGCCATCAGCAAGAAGACGAAGCTTGGAGCATCTCCGTTGAGTTGTGACTCAACGCCACCAAGGTAATTTTTGCCTAGTTGTATGTTAACTTCTTGATTCAACTACCATGGCCCGATCCCATCTCTTTTGGGTTTTCTTGATGTTTTATTCTTCCGCTGCGTGCACAAGTGTTGTGCCATCCTCATAGAGAAACCCAACAGTGGTATCAGAGCCAGGTTGCGGCCATGATTGTTGTATTGGAAGTTTTGTTATTCCAGTGCATGTAAACCTAGGGATTTAGAAGTGTTCTAAATGTCTAGATTTAGTCTTGGTACCCCGCCAAGAACGTCTGGGATTTCGTGGAAATTTCTAATTGTTAGAAATTGTAGTCTCCTTAGCAGTAACCATCCCTCGAGTTTGTTTTGGATTTTGAATCCAACATAGAGAGATGAGCTTGTCTACTGTTTTAAGTTGAGTTGTCTTTGCTTTTGTCCAATGCTTGTAAATCTGAGGATTTGGAAGTTTCCGAATATTCAGATTTAGCCCTTCCTTCTATCAAATGTTGATGGTGCCAGGTTGTGCACATAAGTGATGCATGTGGTTTTAGAAAAATTGTTTTTCTTTGGATGTGCACATTGATCAAATGTTGATCATGGTTAACTGTTAACCTATAATCAAAATCCCTTCATCAAATATTAAGTGTTCGGATGCCTTCCGATGGATGACACTCTTCCTGCCTCGATCGATGAAGTGTGGGCTTGCCAAAGCAAGGTGCATTAATCTATCTTGGTAAGGGTGCGAGCAGATAATTGTGATATCCCACTGTCGACATCGGGTCCAGCTTAACTAGGTGACCTCAAAGGTTGAGTGCCTAGAGGCATAGGGTTGGCATGCACCATATGATGGATGCGAGTAAGGAGTTATTCACCAACCATACAAGAATTACATGAGGATGCAATTGGCAAGCGTTGCCTACCTAAATAATCGCATCGTGAGAGGAAAGCCAAAGCTAACTCATTGTGTTGGTGAAATACGGATCTTGTCCACTAAGAGAGTAGCTCGCATGAACTCTCCGAATTGTTAGTGAGGGCTATCATTTCGAATAAAATAGTGGGAGTGTTTTAATTGAAGTCCAAATTAAAATATATTGTATTTGATATTTTGGTACTGATTTTATTCTGCATAAACTCTTGTAGAATTCCATGGCAAGTGTTTCACACTCCATGTTGTCTCTGAGAGCCATCCTTGAGAAGGATAAGCTCAGTGGGACTAATTACATGGACTGGTACAGGAACCTGAGAATTGTTCTCAGGCAAGAGCGAAAGCTCTATGTGCCCCCGAGGTGCCGACCGGGAACTCTTCCCGTACTGAGAAGGATGCTTATAAGAAGTATACTGATGATGCTTTAGATGTCAAATGCCTTATGCTTGCCACTATGATCTCTGAGCTTCAGAAGCAACATGAGAACATGGGGTGCAAGGAGATTGACGAGCATCTCAAGAAAATGTTTCAAGGGAAGGCTCGTCAAGAGAGGTTTGACGTCATAAAAGCATTGTTTCAGTTCAAGATGGGAGTTCGAGACTCAGTAGGGACTCACGTACTCAAGATGATTGGGTATATAGAGAACCTTGAAAGGCTGGGTTTTCCTCTTGGTCAAGAGTTGGCCACAGATCTGATCCTGCAATCGTTGCCGGACAGTTATGAGCAGTTCGTCTTGAACTATAACATGAATGAAATAGACAAGACACTGCCCGAACTCCTAGGCATGTTGAGAAGTGCCGAAATCAATATGAAGAAGTTCAAGCCTGCCAGCCCCATACTGATGGTGCATAAGGGCAAGGGCAAGGCCAAGGGCTCTAAGAAGACGAAGGTGGGACCTAAGTCATATCTTGAGCCAAAGTCTTCTGTACTGATGAAAAAGAAAAGCACGGTGAAGGAAGGGAAATTCCACCACTGTGGCAAGGCTGGTCATTGGAGGAGGAACTGTCCTTCGTACATTGAAGGTCTGCAGAAAATGAAGGGAGGTATGACTTCCGCTTCAAATGTTTATGTTATAGAGATAAACCTTTCTGCTCCTTCATCTTGGGTATTGGATACCGGATGTGGTTCTCACATTTTTACAAATGTGCAGGAACTGGGAAGGAGAAGATTGCTGAGTAAAGGGGAGGTGGACCTCCGCGTCGGCAATGGAGCAAGAGTTGCTGCTGTAGCCGTAGGGGTTTACCGTCTTTCTTTGCCCAGTGGGCTTGTAATAGAACTAGATAATTGTTATTTTGTTCCGGCCATAACTAGAAACATTATATCTATTTCATGTTTGGACATGATTGGATTTTCTTTTATAATTAAGAACAAATGTTGTTCTATATTTAAGAATGATGTTTGTTATGCTGTAGCCCAATTATTTAATGGTCTTTATGTTTTGAACTTGGACCATCTGATCTGTAATGTAGAAAATAATAAAAGAATAAGAACAAATGACTCGAACCCTACATTTCTCTTGCATTGTCGTTTGGGCCATATCAAAGAGAAGCGTATATCCAAGCTCCATAGAGATGGACTTTTGGACTCATTTGATTATGAATCATTTGAGCGATGCGAATCTTGTTTGTTAGGCAAGATGACTAAAGCTCCTTTCACTGGTTATACTGAGAGGGCTGAGGATCTCTTGGGTGTTGTACATAGTGATGTATGCGGACCCATGAGTTCCATGGCTAGAGATGGGTATTTCTACTTTGTTACATTTACTGATGATTTCAGTAGATACGGATATGTGTATATTATGAAGTGCAAATCCGAGACCTTTGAAAAGTTCAAAGAGTTCAAGAATGAAGTAGAAAACCAGTTGGGTAAAAGGGTTAAAGCACTCCGATCTGATCGAGGTGGCGAATACCTGAGTCATGAGTTCCGTGATCATCTGAAAGAGTGTGGTATTGTATCACAGCTCACTCCACCTAGAACACCACAACATAATGGTGTGTCTGAAAGGAGAAATCGTACTCTGTTAGACATGGTACATTCGATGATGAGTCATGCAGACTTGCCTGTTTCCTTTTGGGGTTTTGCTTTAGAGACTGCTGCAATGACATTGAATCGCGCTCCAACGAAAACGGTTCTGAAGACACCATATGAGATATGGACTGGGAAGGATCCTAGTATGCCGTTCATTAAAATTTGGGGCTGTGAGGCATATGTGAGACGTCAATTGTCAGACAAGCTGGAACCCAAATCGGATAAATGTTATCTGGTGGGATATCCTAAGGAAACGAAAGGGTATTACTTTTACCTACCGTTTGATGGCAAAGTGTTTGTCGCAAGGACTGGTGTCTTCTTGGAGAAAGAGTTCTTATCAAGAAAGACTGAAAAGGTAGAGCTTGAAGAAGTTCAAGAACCACATGTAGTGAATGAACCGAAATTGGATTCTGAGACAGGACTACAAGATGTTGTAGCTAGAGAACCTGCTCAAGGAACACAAGTCCTACGTAGATCTGGTAGACCGAGTTTTGAGCCTGAGAGATATGGATTTCTCGTGTCTCAAATAGGTAATGTGTTGCTTATTGAAAGTCCACCTAGTGTCAACTATCTTCACCTATGGGGGGGAATAGGTGACGTGCAGCTTTTTTGCGGAATTTAAATTGTACCTGCACACGAAAATAAAACAACACAGCACAAAAGAGTACACAAGCTATTTATAGTGGTTCCCCGATTTGGGTACATCCACTTTCCCCCTTCGACCTATCTCCCAGCAAGGGACGACTCGGTCACTTCTCCAACAGGATTGAAATCCAATCCTTGCACTATCGGAAGGAACCCTTCCACACGTAGGAGTCAACACTCCCACAACACGGGTTGCACCCAACCCTTACAACTAGGAACCAACGTTCCTTTACAACAAAAGTAAAACTAGAATGTACAAGAGATACAAACTACGTTTGGAGACTAAGGTGTCCCTCTTCGTTGACGACGTGTTTTTGAAGTCCGCGAAGAGTCCACAACCCTAGATCTCTCTTGGAGAGAATCTCCCCGGAACCGGCGGCGGCAAGATGGGCAGCGGCTTGGTTCACGGGATCGGCGTCGACAATGATGTGCGGCTGCTGTACTTTGGAGATCCAAACTTCGTAGCGAAGCTAGCTAGGTCTACCAACGGTCACACTATGATAAATCGTCTCGATCGATTCGGATGGGGAAGATTTTCCCGATCAACAAATCAAGAGACAAGAGATCTCCGATTAGACACGTGAGACTCTAAGCTTGGCTAAGCTTCTATCGCCGTAAGATCAGGAAGAATCGCGATCAAAAGCGGCGACCAACTAACGCGAGCGGCGACGGCGGCGACGGAGCAGTTTCGCGATTTTAGGTCAAGATCGTCGCTCGGCTTCTTTCTGTGTTCTTCCACTGTTCAAAAATACGTGTGTATTTATACACAAGTATACTCCTAAATAACCGTTGTGGGTCCCACCAGAAGAAACCCTAAATCCGGTTCAAAACAGTGCCAGCGGCAAAGTCCGGTCCAGCGATTTCCAGAAATATTGTCCAAGGCAAAATCGGCGAGAATCGAAAGTGAGTCTCGTCGAATCGTCGAGAATCAAAGGTGATTCTCGACGATTCGGCGAGAATCAAAGATGATTCTCGTCGAAGTTGACTTGGTTGCACGCACTGATTTAGCCGGGACGAGACAGAGAGAATCAGCCGGTGATTCTCGACGATTCGGCGAGAATCACTAGTGATTCTCCCAGAATCGGCGAGAATCACTTGGTGATTCTCGTCGATTCTTACTTAGAATCAGAGTTGCTTGCTTTGAAGTAACTGGATCGAGTCGGCGAGAATCAGCCGGTGAATCTCGACGAATCGACGAGAATCAGCCGGTGATTCTCGACGAATCGGCGAGAATCACTTGGTGATTCTCATTGAATCTCACTTGGACGATTTTTCGTCTTTCCATCCATGAGCTGCTCTTTGACCCATCCTTGCTCCTTGTCTGTTCTTGCAGGATCACAGCCCTGTACTTGAAAGTAAGTGCACTCCAATAGAGAGAGTACACGTAGGCCAACACACTGATCTGCTCAACGAGGGATTACGTCGTGCAGACCCGTGTATATTGACCTACTGCACCCTGACATTGGTGTGCACTTAGCGTGGAATGACTGCAAGCACAACTTGAAATATTTTATCAAATACATTGTCTATTTACCTTAGTTTGTCCAGGGGCTTCTTCAAATCAGGTACGTTGTGGATACAATACCCAATAATCTCCCCCTATTTGAAGAAGCCCAAACCCTACAAGCTAAGGTGAATAGAGCGTATGAGAATGAAAAACATAAACTTGAAATTGAGTTGAGTGAGTTATTCATTACCAATACCAATTTCTTGGGAGATAACGTGGAGCCACCTTAGCCTTAGCCGAGAGGGTAATCTCCCCCTTTTCGGCTTCTGCAAATCTGGGTCTGTTGCATATGACTCCTCGCTCCCCCTTAGTTCTTGTACCTATGCTCTCACTTGAGTTCCGGGAAGAGGCTCCCCCTAGATGCACGAGCCTGGAGCTTCGGTAGTCTTCATTCCTCATAGTTTAGCATCCCCAATTCAGTTTTGAAAAGACTGAACTTGGCCTCGTCTAAGGGCTTTGTGAATATATCTGCAATCTGCTTGTCCGTGGGGACATAACAGAGAGAGATGTCCTTGTTCTCCACGTGCTCCCGAACGAAGTGGTAGCGCACTTCAATATGCTTCGTTCTGTTGTGCGATACCGGATTGTTGGCAATTGCAATTACACTGGAGGAGTCGCAGTACAGTGGTACTTCCTTGAACTGAAGGTCGTAGTCGGCTAACTGGTTTCTGATCCATAGGAGTTGTGCGCAACAGCTGCCTGCCGAGATGTACTCAGACTCTGCTGTGGAGGTAGCTACACAATTCTGCTTCTTGCTGTTCCATGAGATAAGCCTTCTTCCGAGGAATTGACACGTCCCAGAAGTGCTTTTCCTGTCATCCCTACACCCTGCAAAATCAACATCTGAAAAACCTATTAGCTCGACATCATTGTTTCTCGGGTACCACAAGCCAAGATTGGGAGTACCTTTAAGGTATCTTAGAATTCGCTTTGCAGCGACATAGTGAGATTCCTTAGTGTTCACCTGATATCTGGCACAGACACATGTGGAGAACATGATATCCGGTCTACTGGCAGTAAGGTAGAGCAGGGATCCAATGATGCTTCTGTATTTGGTTTCATCGAAAGGTTTACCTTTCTCATCCTTATCCAGATACATAGTGGATCCCATTGGAGTCCTCATAGAGGTTGCACTCTCCATGCCGAATTTCTTGAGGATTTCATTTGTGAACTTCGTCTGAGAGATGAAGATTCCATCCTCAGACTGTTTCACTTGAAGTCCCAAGAAATACTTTAGCTCTCCCATACTGCTCATTTCAAACTTTCCTTGCATAAGTTTGGAAAACTTTTTGCAAAGATTGTTGTCCGTTGAGCCGAATATTATGTCATCGACATAGATTTGCACCAGCAAAATCTTGCCTTTGACTTCCCTGAGAAATAATGTTTTATCTATTTTACCTCTAGATAATTTGTTCTCAAGAAGAAAACTAGATAAAGTCTCATACCAAGCTCGTGGAGCTTGTTTTAAACCATATAGAGCTTTATTAAGGAAGTATACATGATTGGGATAAGTAGGATTGACAAAACCTGGGGGTTGAGCGACGTATACTTCCTCCTTCAGGTCTCCGTTCAAGAAAGCTGATTTCACATCCATTTGATAGACTGTGAATCCTTTGTGCGAAGCATACGCCAGGAACAGTCTGATTGCCTCGAGCCTTGCCACTGGTGCGAAGGTCTGGTCGAAGTCAATCCCCTCCTCCTGTCTGTAACCTTGAGCCACCAGCCTGGCCTTATTCTTTACGATGACACCATGTTCATCCAGTTTATTTCTGAAGATCCACTTGGTGCCAATCACATTCTGCTTGTGTGGTATGGGAACCAACGTCCACACGTTGCATCATTCGAATTGATGTAGTTCATCTTGCATGGCCAAAATCCATGCCGCGTCTTTGTTCGCCTCGTCGAACTTCTTTGGCTCAACCTATGACAGGAAGCTAAGATGCAAAACTTCGTTAATAGTACCTCTTCGAGTTCTGACACCGACACAAGGATCTCCGATGATCTGATCTCTAGGATGACCCCTCACGTGTCGGAGCTCTAGAAGTCTGGCGTCTGGAGCTTCGATTACTTCTTGGGCTTCTCCTCCTTCTAGGAGATTTGATCCATTTTGTTCTTCAACATTTCCAGATGACGTGGAGGTGGAAACTTTGACGTACTTAGGAGTGTCATCTTTAGCGGTCTCATTGAGACTCAGCTGTTTAAGTCGTGCACCTGCATCTTCAAGAATATCACTGGAAGAATTGCTGTTAAGCAAACTTCCTTCATCAAATACAACATTAATTGATTCTTCTACCACTAGGGTTTTCTTATTGAAGACCCTATATGCCCGACTGTGGGAACTATAGCCCATGAATATGCCTTCGAAGCATTTTTCACCAAATTTAGTACGCGGGTACTTCCCATTATTCAGTACATAGCATCGGCAACCAAAGATCATCAAGTAGGACATGGTTGGTTTCCTGCCTCTCAGTAGCTCATAAGACGTCTTATGATGATGCTTATTGATCAATGCTCGGTTTTGTACATGACAAGCTGTATTGACAGCCTCTGCCCAGAAGTATTCTGAGAGAGAAGCGTCTTTCAACATTATCGTGCAGGCTTCAATGAGAGTTCTATTTCTCCTCTCCGCAACTCCATTTTGCTGAGGAGTGCGCGGGGAGGAAAACTCATGAAAGATACCTTGTTCTTCACAAAACTCTGTCATAGCACCAGATTCGAATTCTGTTCCATGGTCACTTTTGATTTTGACCACTGAGCAGTTAAATTCGTTCTGAACCTGCTTAACAAAACTAGTGAAGATGTCAAACGTATCCGACTTTCGTTTTAAGAAGAACACTCATGTAAACCGAGAATGATCATCAACTATCACTAGCTTATAGGACTTGCCTCGCAAGTTATGAACTTGCATTGGACCAAACAAGTCCATATGTAGAAGGTAAAGACATCGGGAAGAGTCTTTGTCTGCAATGCTCTTAAAGGTAGCCCGAGTTTGTTTGCCCATCTGGCATGCAGGGCAGGGGCTATCTTTGATGCACTTGATAACAGGAGCATCCCTTACTAAGTTTTTAGAAAACAGCATACTAATTGTTTTGAAATTAATATGTGCCAATCTCTTGTGCCATTGTTCACAAAGAGATGCACTGCCTGTTGCCACAAGGCATACGGGGGTAGATGAATCTAAAATAAGAAAATTTAAGCAGAAGATATTCCTGCTCCTAATGCCTGTTAATACTGTCTCAGAAGAGGCACATGAAATTATTAGTCATTTATCCTTGCAGAACTTAACGTCATAACCCTTGTCACATAACTGACTTACACTGATCAGGTTATGGTTTAGCCCTTCAACATAAGCCACGTCGGTGATAGAGATTATACTGTTGGAAATCATACCGTAACCTCTGGTGACTCCTTGATCTGACCCTCCAAAGATGACTTTGGGTCCATTCTCGACTGGAGTGTAATCACGCAGCAGGCTTCTTGTCCCAGTCATATGCCGGGAGCATCCACTGTCCAAATACCAGATCGGCGTTTTGGTGGCCTTTGGACATTCCTGCAAAACAAAATTAATTTCCCTTAGGAACCCAATCGAACTTGGGTCCTAGATTCCTGGTTAGCATACTCCCCCTCGGTTGGTTAACCCTACGAGTGGCCGACCTCGCATTGCTAACATAGGGAGTCTCGTAATACCTTGGATTAAACCAACAATCCACGGCAAAGTGACCGACTTTGCCACAACACCAACAGTCAAATCTGTTGTACCTCTTCCTACGCTCCTGCTTTACCCTGGAAATGGTGGGTACAGTCTGCGCCTTGGATCTGGAGGTGGAGGCCTCATAGTGATTGCAGTCACATGACTTCTTCACCTTCTGTTCCTTCAGTATAACAGGCTTGGCTCTTGGTGCCTGCTTTCCATTATGGCCGCTAGAGAATTGACCATAATTTCCCATGTGAATTTCCTCATAAGGTGCCTTGAGGGCACCCTCACCGAAGTTCTGGGGAAAGGTCCAACCATCATATCGGCTCTTTGGTTTTGCAACCGAGGGCCGGAAATGATGACAAAAGGTTGATTCAAAGTCATGTTGGTTGCAAGGAAAGCTAGGCTTTCTGAACGCAACAGGACTGAGCGGAGCCTTTCCCTTTTCATCAGCAGAGGCCTTCTTGGCGGCCTTATTCTTCCTCTGGTTCCTGTTTCTCCTGGATGAGGAACCAGATACCCCAACATGCCCCAAGCCAGCTCCTTTGCCTGAGCAGAGAAGGTATCAACTACTGGAAGAACTGTTTTTGGCATAGAGAAGCTATTGACGATCTTCCTTTCTGCCGCAAGTTGTTCTTCCAACTTGTCGACTTCCTCCTGCTTAAGATCAAGGAGTTCAAGAGACTCTGAATGCTTTGAAGTCAGGTCAAGGTGCTCATGTCGGAGGAAATCAAACTAGTGACCTCTTCCCTTAGGGATACACACTCACCCTTAAGGAATTTCACTTCCTTTTTCTCAGCCTTCAATCTCTTATGGCACTCCTCGAAAGTGTTGAGCAGAAGCTCATACTTCTCGAGGATCTACGCTTCACGGGCTGAAGGGCTATCCTCAGGTTCATCATCCTGAGACTCAGGATCAGATTCAGAGTCGGAGAGAGGGGTGTGAGCTTTTACCTTCCCAGTAAATGGGGGGCATTCTCCTTCTAAGTCAGAGCGACCCACCAGCCCGAAGTAGGATTCCTCATCATCACTGGATTCTGAGGAATCAGACTCACTCAGTGTCTTTGGCCTTTTAGCGATGTAGCTCCGCTCTTTCTTCTTATCTCTAGAGGATTTGAGCTCCTCTCCTTTCCCTTTTTCTCTCTTGCCTTGGTAGCAGTCGGCCACGACGTGTCCTGGCTTATTGCATCCAAAACAAATGATGTCAGAGGAGTGATGTTTGTTCGGTTTAGAAGCATACCTGTCAGAAGAATAATTTTTCTTCTGATGCCTAGAGGAGGAGCCGTCTTTCTTTCTTTGATTCCTCATCTTGAGGAACTTCTTGAATTCTCGGGTGATGAGGGAGAAATCTTCCTCAGACAGCTCTGAGCTGGAGGAGCATGGCTCGGAGTCCTCCTCCTCATCCTTTTTCCTGACACGGTATGAAACCGCACCCTTGCCTTTTCTGGAGTGAATGGCTTTTAGAGCCACAGTCTTTTCTTTGGCTGCAGCCTTCTCTGCTTCTTCTTCTCCTTTCCTGGTGTTTAGTTGAAGCTCATAGGACATCAGCTTCCCAAACAGAATTTGCGGGTCTATTTCAGCTAGTCTGCCAAACTCTCGGATGGCGCAGATCTTTGTGTCCCATTCCTTAGTAAGGGACCTAAGGAATTTATCATTGAGTTCACCATTAGTGAACACTCTTCCGTATCCTTTGAGGGCATTGACAATCTTGAGGAAGTTCTCGAAGGTGACTCCGATCTCTTCCTTAGGCCCTTGTCTGAAGGCCTCATATTTCTGGTTCAGGAGGGATCTACGATCATCCCTCACTTCATCAGTGCCCTCCATTATGATGATCAGACAATGCCAGATATCCTTTGTTGTCCTGAAGTTGCAGAAGTTCTGCATCATTGAGTCATCAACCGCGCTGAAAAGAATGTTCTGCGCCTTCTTGTCAAGTCCTACTAGCACCATCTCGTCCTTGTCCATTTCAGAAAGTTTCTTCGGCACTTTCTTGGTAGGATCAATGGTGGAGACCTTAGTGGGGACATAAGGTCCCTCCTCCATGATCATGAATAGTCGAGGATCAACTGCTTCCATGTAGAACCTGATCCTTTCCTTCCAGATAGGAAAGTTGAGCCTGGTGCACACTGGGATCTTGCCTGTGAACTTGAGCCCGTCCATAGTAGATGTTTGCCTTCTTCTTGACACTAGCGGCAGGATTCTACTCAAGGTGTTAACCTTTTTTATGAGCAACCTCCGTCTGATACCACTTGAAAGTCCACCTAGTGTCAACTATCTTCACCTATGGGGGGGGGGAATAGGTGACGTGCAGCGTTTTTGCGGAATTTAAATTGTACCTGCACACGAAAATAAAACAACACAACACAAAAGAGTACACAAGCTATTTATAGTGGTTCCCCGATTTGGGTACATCCACTTTCCCCCTTCGACCTATCTCCCAACAAGGGACGACTCGGTCACTTCTCCAACAGTATTGAAATCCAATCTTTGCACTATCGGAAGGAACCCTTCCACACGTAGGAGTCAACACTCCCACAACACGGGTTGCACCCAACCCTTACAACTAGGAACCAACGTTCCTTTACAACAAAAGTAAAACTAGAATGTACAAGAGATACAAACTACGTTTGGAGACTAAGGTGTCCCTCTTCGTTGACGACGTGTTTTTGAAGTCCACGAAGAGTCCACAACCCTAGATCTCTCTTGGAGAGAATCTCCCCGGAACCGGCGGCGGCAAGATGGGCGGCGTCTTAGTTCACGGGATCGGCGGCGACAACGATTTGCGGTTGTTGTACTTTGGAGATCCAAACTTCGTAGCGAAGCTAGCTAGGTCTACCAACGGTCACACTAGGATCAATCATCTCGATCGATTCGGATGGGGAAGATTTTCCCGATCAACAAATCAAGATACAAGAGATCTCCGGTTAGACATGTGAGACTCTAAGCTTGGCTAAGCTTCTGTCGCCGGAAGATCAGGAAGAATCACGATCAAAAGCGGCGACCAACTAGCGCGAGCGGCGACAGCGGCGTCGGAGCAGTTTCGCGATTTTAGGTCAAGATCGTCGCTCGGCTTCTTTCTGTGTTCTTTCACTGTTCAAAAATACGCGTGTATTTATACACAAGTATACTCCTAAATAACCGTTGTGGGTCCTACCAGAAGAAACCCTAAATCTGGTTCAAGACAGTGCCAGCGGCAAAGTCCGGTCCAGCGGTTTCCAGAAAAATTGTCCAAGGCAAAATCGGCGAGAATCAAAAGTGAGTCTCGTCGAATCGTCGAGAATCAAAGGTGATTCTCGACGATTCGGCGAGAATCAAAGATGATTCTCGTCGAAGTTGACTTGGTTGCACGCACTGATTTAGCCGGGACGAGACGGCGAGAATCAGCCGGTGATTCTCGACGATTCGGCGAGAATCACTAGTGATTCTCGCCGAATCGGCGAGAATCACTTGGTGATTCTCGTCGATTCTTACTTAGAATCAGAGTTGCTTTCTTTGAAGTAGCTGGATCGAGTCGGCGAGAATCAGCCGGTGATTCTCGACGAATCGGCGAGAATCAGCCGGTGATTCTCGACGAATCGGCGAGAATCACTTGGTGATTCTCGTCGAATCTCACTTGGACGATTTTTCGTCTTTCCATCCATGAGCTGCTCTTTGACCCATCCTTGCTCCTTATCTGCTCTTGCAGGATCACAGCCCTGTACTTCAAAGTAAGTGCACTCCAATAGAGAGAGTACACGTAGGACAACACACTGATCTGCTCAACGAGGGATTACGTCGTGCAGACCCGTGTATATTGACCTACTGCACCCTGACATTGGTGTGCACTTAGCGTGGAATGACTGCAAGCACAACTTGAAATATTTTATCAAATACATTGTCTATTTACCTTAGCTTGTCCAGGGGCTTCTTCAAATCAGGTACGTTGTGGATACAATACCCAACACTTATGGATCATGATGATGAACCAGCAACCTACCAAGAGGCTATGAATGGACCGGACTCCGACAAATGGCTTGAGGCTATGAAATCCGAAATGGACTCCATGTATGCAAACCAAGTTTGGAACTTGGTGGAACCACCTGAAGGGGTACGACCCATAGGGTGCAAGTGGGTCTTCAAAAAGAAGACCGACATGGATGGGAATGTACAGACATTCAAAAGGCGACTGGTGGCTAAGGGTTTCAAGCAAATTCATGGTATTGACTATGATGAGACTTTTTCCCCTGTTGCCATGGTAAAGTCCATAAGGATATTGCTTGCTGTTGCTGCGTATTATGACTACGAGATCTGGCAGATGGATGTCAAAATGGCTTTCCTTAATGGAAACCTCCTTGAGGAAGTGTATATGGCACAACCCGAGGGTTTTGTATCCCCAGATGAAGCCACTAAAATATGCAAGCTGAATAAGTCCATCTATGGACTGAAACAGGCCTCTCGAAGTTGGAATCTTTGTTTTGATGAGAAAATCAAAGAGTTTGGTTTCATCAAGAATGAAGATGAGCCTTGTGTTTACAAGCGAATCAGTGAGAGCATTGTTGTCTTCCTGATATTGTATGTAGATGACATACTGTTGATTGGGAATGACATTCCTACCCTGAAAGTTGTTAAGAATAACCTAGGGAACTGCTTTTCAATGAAGGATTTGGGTGAAGCGACTTACATACTCGGTATTAAGATCTATAGAGATAGATCAAAGAAGTTGCTGGGTATGACCCAGAGTACGTACATCGAAAAGGTGTTGAAGCGGTTCAACATGCTTGAGTCCAAGAAAGGATTTTTGCCCATGTCTCATGGTGTGAATCTCTCTAAGGACCAGTGTCCAAAGTCTTGTGAAGATAAGGACCGCATGAAGTTGATTCCATATTCTTCGGCAATTGGATCAATCATGTACGCGATGTTATGTACTCGACCCGACGTCTCCTTTGCTTTGAGCATGACTAGCAGGTATCAGTCAGACCCCGGTGAGTGTCACTGGATTGCAGTCAAGAATGTCCTGAAGTACTTGAGAAGGACTAAGGATGTGTTCTTGGTGTATGGGGGAGAGGAAGAGCTCGTTGTAAGTGGTTACACGGATGCTAGCTTACAAACTGATAGAGACGACTCCAAGTCTCAGTTAGGTTTTGTGTTTTGCCTGAATGGAGGAGCTGTGAGCTGGAAGAGTTCCAAGCAAGAGACAGTTGCTGATTCTACAACAGAGGTCGAGTATATCGCCGTAGCTAATGCGACGAAGGAGGCTGTATGGATTAGGAAATTCATCGGCGAGCTTGATGTAGTTCCTAGCATTGTTGGTCCCGTAGTTCTCTACTGTGATAACAATGGTGCAATTGCACAATCTAAGAAACCTAGATCCCATCAGCGCTCCAAGCACATACTTCGGTGGTTTCATCTTATTCGTGAGATTGTCGAACGAGGAGATGTGAACATTTGCAGAGTGCCGACTGAGGAGAATGTTGCGGATCCACTGACAAAGCCTCTCGCGCAGAGAAAGCATGATGGTCATACTAGATCGATGGGTATACGATACCTAAATGATCAACTCTAGTGAGAATCTTGTGGATTGCATGTAAACATGTATTTTGTTGGCCATTTGTTCATATGATGAATAGTGTACCTAGTTTTTCTCTTACAATTAATGGCAAGTTCTTTTATTATGAGTTTTTCTATATGATAGTTAAATGTTAACATAATAGATACCCTTAGAATGTTCGCTTCCATGGGACATCAAGTACGTGACTTGAATGTGAGAGCCTATGATTTATTTGAAGCTTCATTCTTAAAAGGTCCCTCGTCGAGTATCATCATAGAAACTAAGGGTGATGATGGTACATGAAGGCTAGCACGTGCGTTGACTGATGACCGGTTCTCACAGGTCATGATATTATGATATCAAGTCATCACGTGGGTACTTGTTAGTGAACAAGTTGTACTGGACAGACCCAAACTGAGACTACTCTGTGGATTATCATCCAATCGTGTCACGAGTAGGTCTCAATTGACAATGGTGTTGTGGTCTTTTGACCTGAAGTCACAGCATTCATCAAGTGAGGAAGAGCGTGCTTTGATGCCATCTAAAGTCTTCCTTGAGAAAGGTTGACGATAAGGGTTGTTGTTGGGCATGTTACGAATCATTTGGGTGTTTGTGTACGAGCAGATATGGGATTTGTCCTCCTGAATGACGGGAGTTACATCCATGGGCCCCTTGATGGAACTGGACTGAGAAAAGCATGGCCATGCTTGGTTGAGTCAATATGTGATATTGGACTCACCATTCTCTAGAAGTCCATCCTGGATCAAGGAACTTGGATTGAGCTATTACGAGGGTGACACGGTCCATGCCTCTAGTTCTTTCCGGATGTAAGGGACAAAGGGACAAAGACAACGCTGATACATTTGTCATAAAGGCTTATGAGTTATAAACTCTTATTGCTTGGGGAGCAATGATGCATTGCTAGATGCCGCTCATTGTTTGTGAGGTTTTTGGTTTGATACTTTCAAGATCAAGTGGGAGACTGTTGTAGTAACCATGGTGATCTAGAAGTGGTCAAACATGTAATCTCACTGCCAACGTGATATGAGCCTGCAGGGTCGCACATAAGAGATGTGGAGAAGTTGGATGATTGACTGTGTTGGTAAAGGTTACCAATCACCGACCTGAATGGGGTTATGGGTAAAGTGTTGTCTTAAAGGATCGTCGGGTTGGGCAAATGTTGCCTTGAAGGATTGGTAACAATAGTCGACCAAAGGTCGACGATCGTCGACCGAGAGTCGACGTGTATCGTCGAGTGTCGACATGTATCATCGACCGCGGGTCGACTATCGTCGACCGCAAGGTCGACGATCGACGAGTATCGTCGAGTGTCGACGTGTATCGTCGACCGCGACTCGACTATCATCGACTGCAAGGTCGACGATCGACGAGTATCGTCATGTCGACGATCGACGAGAATCGACAACTCACGTTCGGCGAGAATCGTCGAGTATTGTACTCTGATTCTCGCCGATCCTAGCTGATTCTCGCCGATCCTAAGTGACTCTCGCCGATTGATTCTCCACGAATCGGATTGGTGATTCTCGCCGATTGATTCTCACCGAATCGGATTGGTGATTCTCGCCGATTGATTCTCACCGAATCTGCTAGGTGATTCTCGCCGATTCTGGAACCCTAATTTTCTGGGTGGTCTGCGGATAGCGATATTCCTAAGTCTATTTATGCCTTTGGTATAAATAGACACTTATGGTTTTCGGGTATAATCTCTCACCGATCGAATCCCGCGACGGAAGTGTTCCGCCTCGCTTCGTTCGTTCCGCCGATCCCGATCCCGCCGACGGAAGGGTTCCGCCGCCGTGCTTGCTCCGTCGACCTCCTCCTCTCCGGCGATCGTCGCTGGTATTGCTATCCCTGGTGCGGACCTAACAGTCCGTGGGAAAAGCAAGTTGCGGTCATCTCCTTCCCGATTATCCGTGCGATGGATAGATCGGTGTTCTCCCGCTCGTGTGGATTTCTATAGAGACGTGGATATCATTTCACGTAGAACTCACCATCAACAAGACGACGAAGCTTGGAGCATCTCCGTTGAGTTGTGACTCAACGCCACTGAGGTAATTTTTGCCTAGTTGTATGTTAACTTCTTGATTCAACTACCATGGCCCGATCCCATCTCTTTTGGGTTTTCTTGATGTTTTATTCTTCCGCTGCGTGCACAAGTGTTGTGCCATCCTCATAGAGAAAGCCAACACATCTATCTTGTAGGCATGCCTCCTAGGAGAGCAGCACGATCGACTCCCCAGCCTGAGGGATCGTCTTTTGGTGGTCAGAATGAGTCCGTGTGAAAGATATAGTACCTAAACACCTAGAGGGGGGGTGAATAGGTGACCAAATTCTTTATAACTTTTTATGGCAGCAATCAGTTAATATTACAGAATTCTAACTATTTTATCACAGCAATCACACAGCATACACAGCAAATCACAATCACAGCAGACACAGAGTTTTATAGTGGTTCCCCAAGCTTTGGGTACATCCACTTTCCCCCTTCGCCTATCTAGCAATGTACTAGATTCGGCCAAACTCCTCCACTATCTCAGAACCCAAATCAGGCTCCTACACCTCAGGCCCAAGGCCCTACAACTCATCTTTTCCACAAAGCCTACACTCAGCCACAAAGGCCTACACTCAGCCACAAAGGCCTACACTCAGCCACCAAGGCCTACACTCAGCCACCAAGGCCTACACTCAGCCACCAAGGCCTACACTCAGAGATATAACTCTCCTACCCTTAGCCTTTATAATTGCAGGCTTACAATCTCAGATCCAAAGGATCCTACAAGTTATAATGAATACAAAATGTATAAACTCAACAACTTAGATGAAAGAGAGATAAGTTGTGAGATTCTTGATGAGTTCTTGGAAGAACTAAGCTGGACTCAATCTGACTTAGCTTTCTTCAAAGCTTCTTGAAAGTAGAACTCAATAAGATTGACTCCTTCTGCAGTTGATCCTTGATCTCTGCTTCTTAAGATTCAGACTAATCTGAATCCTTCTTCTCAGCTGGGTTCCAACAGCTGATTTCTTGGATGAAGCTCTCTCTCTCCAACTTCTTAGATCTTCACTTGATAGCTAGAGCTTCTTTAAATCTGAACTTGGACTTGTGTTTAATCTCTTCAACAACTTGTTGATCAATCTCTTCTTTAGACAGTGTAGGCCTATTTATAGGCCTTCTTCATGGTAAGCGGCTGGTTCGGTCCATAAATGAATTCTGACAACTCTGACAGGTGCTGTAGACCGGCTGGAATGGCAGCTGTCAAGTCATCCAGTCAGTTATTGAAATAACTATAACTGTCTGTAAGTGTCGAGACTTTCTGTCTTTAAGTGTCGACACTTATAGACCAAGTGTCGACACATGTTGTCTAAGTGTCGACACTAGTCTACAAGGTGTCGACACAACTCCTTGTGTTGTTGATTCTCTATCTCGACACTGCTTCTCCTTCATGTGTCGACACTGAAATTGACTGTCGACACAAGTACTTGTTCTTCAGAATTTTGCTGAATTCTTCTAAGTGTCGACATAACACCTTTGTGTCGACACATCTTCATGTGTTGAATGTGTTAAGTGTCGACACTACTTCTTGGTGTCGTCACATCTTCATGTTGATACTTATTGAGTGTCGACACAGCTCCTTGTGTCGACACATTCTTCTTTTTGTTGAGACTTCAGCTGAGTGTCGACACATTCCCATAGTGTCGACACTTGTACTTAGAATAATTTGTTGATCTTGCTGTTTTTCACTAAGTGTCGACACAGCTCCTTGTGTCGACACTTTCTTCAAGTGTTGAGTCTTCAGCTAAGTGTCGACACGTTGTTCTGGGTGTCGACACTTACTTCAAGTGTTGACTCTTCTGTTGAGTGTCGACACATTGTTCTGAGTGTCGACACTTACTTCAAGTGTTGACTCTTCTGTTGAGTGTCGACATATTGTTCTGAGTGTCGACACTTGTACTTAGTCTCTGCTAACTTTTGCTGAGTGTCGACACAGCTCTAAGTGTCGACACTTTCTGATGTAGACACAGCTTCACTGGGTGTCGACACAACTGTTAAGTGTCGACACTGCTTTACTGCACTTTCTTCATTGAGTGTCGACACAGCTCCTTGTGTCGACACTTTCTGTCTGGTGTCGACTCAGCATCCCTGGTGTCGACACAATGACTCCAAGTGTCGACACTGCTTGCCTGGGTGTCGACACAAGTCTTCTTAAGTGTCGACACTTTCCCTCTGGGTGTCGACACATGGACTTAGAAACTTTTTTCATCATTTCCTGCAAATACTTAACCTGCACATGTAACTCAAAATACATCAAATACATTTTGATGTATATCATTGAGTTGGGTGAGGCTTCTTCAAATCAAGTACATTTAGACCAATGTACCCAACAATCTCCCCCTATTTGGAGAAGTCATAACCCTTAGTCAATGATATACACCATTCATAATAAAATTACAAAATGATGTAAAGCATGATTATATACAGCAGGGTAAACATAAACATGTATCAATTACACATGTATACAAATATATCATCATAGAACAAATATGAAATAGACATAGACATCATCACAGAACAAATATGAAATAGTTTTAACATATAACACATTGTTCTAATATCTGTCAAATTCATTTCCAGAAGTTCACAAAATGTTTTACATCCAAAAAGATTACAAAGTAAACTTCAAGAAAATTCTAATTCTATTTCTGTTCTGGCTCCTTAATCACTATGCCTTTTCCAGCTTGAACTTTAGCTTGAACAGGAGCATCAGCAACTTCAGCATCAACAGGCTTCTTGCCTTTCAGATCTTTCTTCTTAAGCTCTTCTGCTTTAATCTTCTGCCTTTCAAAATAATGGTATGGCTTTGGAAAGTACTTGCTAGGCTCAAGAGCAGTAGGAGGTAGCTTTCCCATCTTGGCCTTTCTTCTATACTAGACTATTGCCTCCTGCCTGATCTCATGTTTTCTCCATTCAGCTTTAGAAAACCACTTATTCCTGTCTTGAATGTTATCTTTGGCAGCTTTCCAGGCAGTTAAAATGATATTCCTTGAGGTAGGGCTCCATTGTTTAAAGTCTGGCCTTTGTTCAGCTTGTTCCCTAAACCTCTTCTTAGACAATCTAGTCTCTTCTTCTTTCTGTAGAGCTTCTTCTTCTTTCTGAAGAGCTGCTTGCATAGCTACAGATATAGGCTGAACCACTTTTTCCAGAATGACATTAGACTTCCCTTCAGTTGGGCTATACATGTGATGGATATCAGCTTGCACCATTTCAAAATCTGGTGGAGGATAGATCACTTGAGCTACTTCTGGTTGCTCACCTCCAAGATAGGCAGGGTTAATTCCAGATTCTGCAACATTATCATCATCACAAAGAGGAGGATAACCAAGAGTGGCTCGAATGGAATTAGAAACCCATTTTGCATGGTCAGAGCCAGCTTTGACTAAGACTCTCTCCCCCTTTATGACTTCTCTAGCCATGTGATCTCTGACATCATCCTTCTGGAATCTGATTTCATTATCCAAGTATCTGACTCCATCTTTAAAGAAAGGATTGAGCTTATTAAGTTGTTCAGATATGGCCTTCTCGGAGTCTTGAATGGCAGTCTTAACAGCAGTGATTTCTTCTTCAAATACTTTGTCAAATTCAGCTTTAACAGTAGCAGTAGAGGTAGAAGGTCCAGCAGCTATGTTCTTCAGTTCTGTGACAATTGCATTATGGGATTCTGTTAAATTGTCATTCATTCTGAGCTGAATTTCAAGAACATAACCTTGCTTGACAGCTATATCATCCACCTGTGCTTTTATCTTCTCCTGGTGTGTAGCCAAGTACACCACTGCATTCCCCCCTTTGTGGAAGCAGTCTGTCATCTCCTTTTTGTTAAGATTCATCTCAAATCTTATTGACTTGATGTCCTGGGCTATATCAAACTTTAGTGATTTGTGCCCTTCATCAACATATGTCTCTAAAGCCTTCCTATGTTCATCCAGTTTGACTTGCATTGCAACAATTAAAGCACTATAATCCACAGTTGGAGCTGGCTGTGCTATATGCTGTGGAGCAATAGATTGTAAGGCCTTCTTATAACTTTGGCTCCTTCTCTTGAATACATAAAGTTTCTTTTTCTTAGCTCTTTCTGTCTCCTCATCTTCAGAAGCTGAGGAGCTGGCTATATCTACCCTTTCCTTAGGGCTTGGGGGCCTCTCAGTCTGCACATCTAGTGCCTTCTCAGTTTCTTTTCTTGTAGGCTCTTCAAGAGATACAATTTGCTCCCCATCAACTGGAGCATTCTCCCTCTCAGCAGCATCAGTTTCCTTGTCAAAATCTGCTTGATCCAGATTCAAGAAAAGATCTTCCATGGTATATTCTATTGGAGACTGAGCTGGAGAAATTCTTGGCTCTTCAGCCTCTGGATCAGTAACATCTTGAACAATAGCAGATGTGTCTTCTATGACAGCATCCGGGACTTGGTTATCCAGCTGAGTTTGCTGATGAACATCAGACAAATCAGTATCTTCTATATGAAAAACCAAAGTATTTAGTTCAGTGATTACATCTAGTATTGTGTTGGTTGCTTGTTCACTTTCCAGTGTAGTGGGTTCATCTACAACTGGAAGCTCCCCCTGGATTTGATCCTTGGGTATGGGGCTAGCTTGAGGTAGCTCCCCCTGGATCTCAGCATCATCTTGAGGAGCTGGAGACTTCACAGCAGGCTCTTCCTCATTCTCATATAGAGTGAAGACAACCTGTTCTTCATTATCTGAGCTGCTAGTGGACTCTTGAGCCACTGGGGCAATTTTCCTTTTCTTCTTTAGTGGAATCTCCTTCTCAAAAACTATCTTCTCAGGGGTTGGCATCTCCTTAGTCAACACCCTTTCCCATCTAGAGAACAACCTCATGTCCATTTTTCTCATATGATTTATTTTGCTTCCAGCAGCTGTACTCATAACTTCAGGTATTACACCAGCAAGGTAAAGACTTAAAATCCTGCCCAGGTTGGGCTTCTTCAAGCTTTCTGTAATCTTCTCATAAACCACCATAGACCAGTCAGTTTTTAGAGTGAAGATTATCCTTGTCATTATACTAAACATATGGGCAGACACTCTGTCATGCCCTCCTGGCTTGCTGAGTATGACTTTGCCAACAATCTCTGAGAGGAATTTCCCTTGATTGTTCATGCATTTTCTAAGAAACACTGATCCAAGCTTCATCTTAGGATCCAGTCCACACCAGGTTAGAGCTTCCCTGGTCTTTGTAGCTGTAACCTCATCTTCCTCTTTAATTCTTGGTAGCTGTAGAATCTTCCTCAGACTTTTAGGTGACACCTTCACCTTCTCACCATGAACCCTGGATTTGATTTTGAATCCAGTTTCGTCTATCTTAGCTCCACTGAGAAATTCTAGTACCTCTTTCTTCCAGATTTTAGTAGGTTCAGAAACAAAATATTCTAATCCTGAATCGACTACTAGGGTTACGACAGCCTTAATTCCTTGATCGGCATCCTCAAAAGCACCGCGCTCTAGCTCGTATCCTTCGTTGACATTCTCCTCAAGATTTGGCGCCATTAGGGTTTGTAGAATTTTTCTTGAGAGAAGAGAGGTGTCGACACATAAGTTTGGTCTCGAAACTTTGAAAGCGTGTCGACAAACTAAGGCAAAACCCTATTTATACCTTTCTAATTTTGAAGATGAACAGGCCGGACAACTAACTTAAATTGTGTCGACACTGACAATAAGTGTCGACACGGACTTATAATGTCTCGACACATATGTGTCGACACAAGTTTAATCAACAGTTTTTATGTGTCGACACATGTTTATGTGTCGACACCACACAACTCGACACATAGTCGAGACTTTACTTAGAAAATTCTGAGTAAAACTTAAGTGTCGACACCACTTTGGATGTGTCGACACCTACAAGACATGTGTCAACACTAATATTCTGAAGTGTCGACACCAACTTCCTAGATGTGTCGACACCTTTTTCCTGAAGTGTCGACACCCACTTGCTGTGTCGACACATAGATTGCTGTGTGACGACACCTTTTTACTTAGCCATTTACACTTCTGTAAACTTACTCTAAGTTTATCATTCCTAGTTCAATTTTAAATCTATTGAACTTAGCTTCTTCTAGGGGCTTAGTATACATATCAGCTAATTGATTATCAGTTTTCACATATTCTAATAAAATATCTTCTCTTTCTATATGCTCCCTAAGAAAATGATATTTAATTTCAATATGTTTTGTTCTACTATGGGATGCAGGAATATTAGCTATTGAAATAGCACTAGTAGAATCACAGAAGAGTGGAGTTCTACTTACCTGAAATCCATAGTCCTCAAGCTGATGATGTATCCACAGAAGTTGAGCACAGCAACTTCCTGCAGCCACATACTCTGATTCTGCAGTGGAGATTGCCACACTTGTTTGCTTTTTACTACTCCAAGAAATCAGCCTTCCACCTAGGAATTGACAGGTTCCAGTTGTGCTTTTTTTATATTCTTTGCATCCTGCAAAGTCTGCATCTGAATAACCTGTTAGATCAAAATCCCCATTCCTAGGGTACCAGAGGCCTAGATAAGGAGTGCCCTTTAGATATCTCAATATTCTTTTGACTGCAGTCAAATGAGACTCTTTAGGGTAGGCTTGATACCTAGCACAGACACATGTAGCATACATGATATCTGGTCTACTTGCATCAAGTATAATAGGGAGCCAACTATCCCTCTATACAAGGTTTCATCTACATGCTTCCCTGCATCATCCTTGCTAAGAGACATACTTGACCCCATAGGAGTCTTCATGGTGCTGGATGAATCCATACCATATTTCCTTATGAGTTCTAGGGTGAACTTGGACTGGCAAATGGATAAACCACTCTCAGTCTGTCTTACTTGGAGACCCAAGAACAACTTTAGCTCTCCCATACTACTCATCTCAAATTGACCTTGCATTAGCTTTGCAAACTTTTTGCAAACGCTACTTTCAGTAGACCCAAATATAATGTCATCTACATATATTTGGACTAGTATTACTTTGCCTCTAGATTCCCTAAGGAATAGAGTCTTGTCTATTTTCCCTCTTGAGAATTTATTCTCAATAAGGAAACTAGACAGGGTTTCATACCAAGCCTTAGGGGCTTGCTTTAACCCATACAATGCTTTCCTAAGTCTATAGACATGATTAGGTAAAGTAGAATCAACAAAACCTGAGGGTTGTTCCACATACACTTCTTCTTTAAGATTACCATTTAGAAATGCTGACTTGACATCCATTTGGTAAACTTTGAATCCTTGAAAAGTTGCATAAGCTAGGAACATTCTTATGGCTTCCAGTCTGGCTACTGGAGCAAAGGTTTGATCAAAATCAATACCTTCTTCCTGCCTATATCCTTTAGCAACTAGTCTTGCTTTATTCTTAATGATGACTCCTTGTTCATCCATCTTGTTCCTATATATCCACTTGGTTCCAATTATATTGTGGTCTGTAGGTTTAGGAACAAGCTCCCAGACCTTGCATCTCTTGAATTGATTGAGTTCTTCTTGCATAGCCTCAATCCACAGAGGGTCTTTGATGGATTCTTCAAACTTTTTAGGTTCTACTTGGGATAGAAAGCTGGAGTAGACTGTTGCATTCAAGTTTCTGCTCCTTGTTTGTACCCCTTGTCTTGGATCTCCAATAATCTGCTCTACTGGATGATCTCTAAGATGCCTATTGGCTGGAGGAATCCTGACTTCTGGTTGAACCTCTTCAGTTTCATCATCTTGCTGTACTCCTTGTACTTCTTCTGCATTTGGTACATGTAGATCTCCCCCTGGACAACAGCCACTGTCTTCTACTTGCTGTCTTGCAGTAGATTCTTCTTCTAGAGTGAGCTTGTCCATCTTCTTTGTTAAACCTGTGGGGCTGCATACACTACTAGACAACTCATTGTTAATAAGTTTAGTCTCATCAAATACTACATGTACAAATTCTTCTACAACTTGAGTTGACAAGTTGTAGACTCTATAAGCCTTACTATTGTTGCTGTACCCAACAAAAATTCCCTCTTGGGACTTGGCAGCAAACTTAGTTAAATAAGACTTTCCAATGTTATGTATGAAGCACTTACAACCAAAGATCCTGAAGTAGGATAGGTTTGGTTTCCTGCCTTTCACAACCTCATAGGGGGTCTTGTTGAGGCCTTTAGTTATGGTAGCCCTATTGATAACATGGCATGCAGTATTTACTGCTTCAGCCCAGAAGTATTCTGGTAGTGATGTATCACTTAAAAGGGTCCTACCAGCCTCAATCAAGGTTCTATTCTTCCTCTCAGCAATGTCATTTTGCTGAGGTGTTCTAGGTGTAGAAAATTCTTGAAATATCCCAAATTCTTCACACAGTTTTGTCATGCTATCAGACTGAAATTCAGTACCATGGTCACTTCTAATCTTGACCACTGTACTATCTAGTTCATTCTGAATTTGCTTGACAAAGCTATAGAAGACATTAGGTGTTTCAGATTTCTGTCTTAAGAAGAACACCCAGGAAAACCTTGAGTAGTCATCTACAACTACAAAGGTATAGACCTTCCTACCTAAGCTGTGAACTGGCATTGGACCAAAGAGATCCATATGCAAGAGGTATAAACACCTCACAACATCTTTGTTTTCTATGCTTTTAAAGGTGGATTTAGTCTGCTTGCCCTTTTGACAAGCTGAGCAAATACCATCTTTAACACACTTAACTTGAGGACCATTCCTCACTAACTCTTGGCTAAAGAGTTTGCCAATTGTATGGTAATTTAGATGAGCTAGCCTCTTGTGCCATTTGACATAATGAGAGACTGTCTCATCAGCTACAAGACACACTTGAGAACCATTGGTCTCATACATAATGTCTAGGCAGTAGACATTCCTCTTTCTATAGCCAGTCAAAATGATCTCTTGATCAGTTGACCTCTTGATATGACAACCATTCTTAACAAATGAGATGTCATACCCTACATCACTTAATTGACTTATACTTATTAGGTTGTGTTTCAACCCTTTAACATAAGCCACTTGAGTAATGGTAACTAAGTTACTAGAGACGTTACCAAACCCTTTGATGATTCCTTTTTCAGAACCACCAAAGGTGACTTTAGGACCATCTTTGATTGGAATGTAGTCCCTTAGTAATCCTTTTGTTCCAGTCATATGTCTGGAACATCCACTGTCCAAGTATCATATTGGGGCATGACAACTTGGACTCACCTGCAAAACAGATTAATGAACCTTAGAACCCAAAGTATTCTTGGGTCCTTGGTATTTGTTAGTTTGCATTCTGAGAAAGCTACCTACTGGTTTTTCAATAGGCAGTTTGCTACTCACTTTGGCACTAGCATTGTGCCAACAGTCCATTGCAAAGTGGCCAATCTTGCCACAACACCAACACTCAAACTTATTGTACCTTTGCTTAGGTACAGTCTTAGCTGTTTTATCCACAGCTGGCTTGTTGAGTGTTGGGGCTTTGCCCTTGGACTTGGACTTGGACTGAACAGTCCTTGCAGGTCTAGTAAAACCAAGTCCAGCTTTACCTTTTTGATGAACAAATTCATCAATCAAAGGTAGAACTGACTTAGGTTTAGAAAACCTAGCAACTAAGTCCTTCTGCTTCTGAAGATTAATCTCCAGACTCTTGATTTGATCATTCTTAAATGATATAGTTCCCATTTGAATTACAGTTCTGTGCTTCAATCTGGCTATCTCATTAAGTTTTTGATCAAAAGACTTCTCAACCTCAGTTGCAGCAGCTTTAAGATCAGCAATTTCCTTTGCCTGACTTTTGTCTAGGGACTTGCTCTTCTTGTAAGCTTGCAACAGAACCTTGTATTCATCTATCAACTGATGAATATCTGCTTCAGACTCAGATGCACTCTCATCACTTGATGATGATGAATCTGAATCTGTACTGCCACAAGAAATTGAACTTAGAGTTGAACATTGTACCTTACTGGGTCCTGGCTGTTCCAGGATTCTGTCACTTTCTGTCAATGTCATTAGCCCTTGGCATCGACTGTCTTCTTGGTCATATATAGACTCCAAAATCTGCATGAACTCTTCTTCTTCTTCCTCAGCAAACAACCCTATATATGCCTCAGCATCAGACTCAGTTTCTGAAGAAGAGATATCTGACAGAGTCTTCTCCTTTTTGGCAACAAATGACTTTTCTTTCTTGCTTTTGAAATGAGTCCTTTTCCTATCACTAGACTCCTTTCTCTTCTCAGGACAATCTTCTATAACATGGCCTTGTCGATTGCAGCAGTAGCACACTATTTTTGAAAGTGTTGCCTTGCTAGACTTAGACTTTTTCTTGTCTTTCTTTGAAGACTTCTTTTTCTGATAAGAGTCTTCCTTTCCCTGTGAAGTAGAAGGCCTTGTCCTCCACTGTTTATTTTTCAAGAACTTCTGGAAATGTCTAGTGAAGGCAGCAAAGTCCTCATCACTTTCACTGCTTTCAGACTTTGTACTTGCTGATTCATCTGATTCAGATTCTGCTGCTTTTGTTGGAGGAGAAGGTGACTTACTTCTATACTTTCTGGGGGCTTCTGACTTAAAGGCCACTGTTCTTTCCTTATGTTCAATTCTTGTTGCTTTCTCCTCTTCTTTCCTCACTGTCAACTGCATTTCATAAGACAGCAGTTTGCCAAACAGTGTAGGTGGAGGAATTTCTGCCAACTTAGCCATTTCTCTAATGGCACAGATCTTGGTGTCCCAATCTTTAGTTAGGGACCTTAGGAACTTGTCATTGAGTTCATAATTACTGAACTCTCTACCATAGGACATGAGTTCATTCACTATCCTGTAGAACTTCTTGTAGCACTCAGTTATGCTATCACCCTTTCCTTGTCTAAAACTTTCATACTCTTGATTTAGCAAGGATTTTCTGTCTTGCCTAACTTCTTCAGAACCCTCCATGTACACAATTAGAGTATCCCACATCTCTTTTGCTGTCTTACAGTATATTAGATTCTGAAAAGTGGCATTATCTATGACACTTACAATGATGTTTTGGGCCCTTTTGTCCATGGTGGCTAGGACAATCTCATCCTTAGTCATTTCAGAGAAATCCTTTGGTGTTCTCTGATTAGCATCTAGAACTGATATCTTCATGGGCATATATGGCCCTTCCTTTACTGTGATGTAAATCCTAGGGTCTGAGGCTTCCATAAACAGCCTTACCCTTTCCTTCCAGATCCCAAATATCTCTTTCCTACATATAGGTAATTTCATGGATCCCAATTCCTTGTGATTATCTGTGGAACCCATGGTTCTTGATTTTCTTGAATCTGTGATTTGACTTAGACTAAATCTGCCAATAGGATCTCCTCAGACTGTTAGTCCTTTTTGAGGAACCTCACTTTGATATCACTTGAAAGATATAGTACCTAAACACCTAGAGGGGGGGGGGTGAATAGGTGACCAAATTCTTTTTAACTTTTTAAGGCAGCAATCAGTTAATATTACAGAATTCTAACTATTTTATCACAGCAATCACACAACATACACAGCAAATCACAATCACAGCAGACACAAAGTTTTATAGTGGTTCCCCAAGCTTTGGGTACATCCACTTTCCCCCTTCGCCTATCTAGCAGTGTACTAGATTCGGCCAAACTCCTCCACTATCTCAGAACCCAAATCAGGCTCCTACACCTCAGGCCCAAGGCCCTACAACTCAGCTTTTCCACAAAGCCTACACTCAGCCACAAAGGCCTACACTCAGCCACAAAGGCCTACACTCAGCCACCAAGGCCTACACTCAGCCACCAAGGCCTACACTCAGCCACCAAGGCCTACACTCAGAGATATAACTCTCCTACCCTCAGCCTTTATAATTGCAGGCTTACAATCTCAGATTCAAAGGATCCTACAAGTTATAATGAATACAAAATGTATAAACTCAACAACTTAGATGAAAGAGAGATAAGTTGTGAGATTCTTGATGAGTTCTTGGAAGAACTCAGCTGGACTCAATCTGACTTAGCTTTCTTCAAAGCTTCTTGAAAGTAGAACTCAATAAGATTGACTCCTTCTGCACTTGATCCTTGATCTCTGCTTCTTAAGATTCAGACTAATCTGAATCCTTATTCTCAGCTGGGTTCCAACAGCTGATTTCTTGGATGGAGCTCTCTCTCTCCAACTTCTTAGATCTTCACTTGATAGCTAGATCTTCTTTAAATCTGAACTTGGACTTGTGTTTAATCTCTTCAACAACTTGTTGATCAATCTCTTCTGTAGACAGTATAGGCCTATTTATAGTCCTTCTTCATGGTAACCGGCTGGTCCGGTCCATAACTGAATTCTGATAACTCTGACAGGTGCTGTAGACCGGCTGGAATGGCAGCTATCAAGTCATCCAGTCAGTTCTTGAAATAACTGTAACGGTCTGTAAGTGTCGAGACTTTCTGTCTTTAAGTGTCGACACTTATAGACCAAGTGTCGACACATGTTGTCTAAGTGTCGACACTAGTCTACAAGGTGTCGACACAACTCCTTGTGTTGTTGATTCTCTATCTCGACACTTCTTCTCCTTCATGTGTCGACACTGAAATTGAGTGTCGACACAAGTACTTGTTCTTCAGAATTTTGCTGAATTCTTCTAAGTGTCGACACAACACCTTTATGTCGACACATCTTCATGTGTTGAATCTGTTAAGTGTCGACACTGCTTCTTGGTGTCGACACATCTTCATGTTGATACTTGTTGAGTGTCGACACAGCTCCTTGTGTCGACACATTCTTCTTCTTGTTGAGACTTCAGCTGAGTGTCGACACATTCCCATAGTTTCGACACTTGTACTTAGAATAATTTGTTGATCTTGCTGTTCTTCACTAAGTGTCGACACAGCTCCTTGTGTCGACACTTTCTTCAAGTGTTGAGTCTTCAGCTAAGTGTCGACACGTTGTTCTGGGTGTCGACACTTACTTCAAGTGTTGACTCTTCTGTTGAGTGTCGACACATTGTTCTGAGTGTCGACACTTACTTCAAGTGTTGACTCTTCTGTTGAGTGTCACACATTGTTCTCAGTGTCGACACTTGTACTTAGTCTCTGCTAACTTTTGCTGAGTGTCGACACAGCTCCAAGTGTCGACACTTTCTGATGTAGACACAGCTTCACTGGGTGGCGACACAACTGTTAAGTGTCGACACTGCTTTACTGCACTTTCTTCATTGAGTGTCGACACAGCTCCTTGTGTCGACACTTTCTGTCTGGTGTCGACTCAGCATCCCTGGTGTCGACACAATGACTCCAAGTGTCGACACTGCTTGTCTGGGTGTCGACACAAGTCTTCTTAAGTGTCGACACTTTCCGTCTGGGTGTCGACACATGGACTTAGAAAATTTTTCATCATTTCCTGCAAATACTTAACCTGCACATGTAACTCAAAATACATCAAATACATTTTGATGTATATCATTGAGTTGGGTGAGGCTTCTTCAAATCAGGTACATTTAGACCAATGTACCCAACACCGTGATAGAAAGTCTGTGTTAGAGCAATGAGGCTTGACTAGGCAGTTAGTCGCGATGTAGACTCAGATTCAGTCCTTGGTGTCTACTGCCGCGGTGCAGTAGCATGGAGTGCAAGAACCGTTGGCGAGTCCTACCGTTCCTGCTCCTCTGGTGCCTCCAGTGGCATTGCCACCAGAGATGAACTTCATATCTCACTTCCAGTGTTTGTGACCTACTACCTATGATCGTAGGGCAGACTTCATGTCCTTGGATGATTAGGTGATTAGCATGGAGGAGATGTTCTCCTATTCAGGCATCTCCGAAGTTTCGAAGGTGATGGTGGCAACATATCAATTGAAGGGACCGGCGAAAGGATGGTGGATCAGGGAGAAGGAAAGTCTTGTCGAGGGATGCTCGTGGGAGGTGTTTAAGAGGATGTTGCTTAAGAAGTTCCTCCCTTAAGTTAAGCGCGACCGATTGATGAACAACTTCCTGCACCTGAAGCAGAGGTAGCTCACCATTAGTGAGTATGAGATTGAGTTCAGCAAGTTGAGTAGGTTCTCCAAGAGTTGGTGGCTTCTGAGGAAGGAAGGGTGAAGCGGTTCTTAAGTGGTCTCACTAGTGACATCCAGCAGTAGGCTAGTGCTTATGGGTCAGAGACTTATACTGAAGCGGTGGAGGCCGCATTGAAGGCCGTGTTTATTGAAAAGATAAAGAATCATGGACAGCAGGCGAAGAGTGATAAGAGGAAGTTGGACGATCGAGAGAGTTCAAAGGCATCTCACTCAGACTCAAGGAAGAGGGTATAGGGCACTGTAGCTTCTATGGCAAGCGGGGTCATCCGTTTGAAAAGTGTTTCAAGAGGCTCCATACGCAGGAGCATTTGAAGATTAGTGCGATTCAAGACACACCCAAGGCTATCCCGATATGCTCTTTCTGCTCTAAGCCCGGTCATGAGGTGGCACGGTGTTTCAGGAAAATTGGGTGTTGATTTCTTTGCGGGCAGAGAGTCCATCGTAGGGCCGACTGCCCAAACTCTCAGACCGTGACTTCAACGGTTCCTCTGCAGACCTTGTCTCCACCCCCATAGTTCGTGGACAAAGGGAAGGGAAAGCTTAATGTGCTGACTAGAGATGAAGCTCAAGCCTCAACACACGTGATATATGGTTAGTTTCCTTCCTCCTAACTTATTCTCTTTCTTCAAGATTTAGCTTACTTGTTGTCTGGTGATGCATGCTTATCTAGGTGAATTCAAGGTGAAGAATAAGTGGGCGCATGTCCAGTTTGATTTGGGAGCATCTCACTCTTTTGTCTCTCACAGTTTTATTGACAGGCACCGATGGCCTATTGATCGGTTGGATGATGCCTTCTCTGTTAAGTTTTCGTCTGGAGAGCAGGTTATGTCAGATCTGGGTATCTGGGAGTGCCCCATTTCTTTGGGTGGTGTCCAAGTTCTAGCAGATTTAAAGATGCTAGATTTGGCAAATTTCGATGTGATTCTTGGAATGGACTGGTTGTCCAAATATGATATCGTGATCAAGTGCAAGGAGAAGCGGCTAGATTTCAAGTTGGGTGACGGTCATCCATTGAGTGTTTATGGCCTTCCTCGAAAGAGTTCTCCAATTATTTCTATGGTACGTGCCCGCCGATATTTATCTTCTGGTTGTGAGGGTTTTTTGTTTCTAACTGTGCAATGGAAGCTTCTCGTGTTGAGCCATCCGTGGAGGGTATCCCGGTAGTGCGAGAGTTTCCTGATGTTTTTCCTGATAAGCTTTTTGGTCTCCCTCCCGAAAGAGAGGTGGAGTTTGCTATAGACCTTGAGCCAGGCACCCAACCCATTGCTAAGGTACCGTACCACATGGCGCCTCGTGAGTTAGAAGAATTACGTGTTCAGTTGGATGAGCTGCTGGAGTGTGGTTTCATTAGACCGAGTACTTCTCCATGGGCCGCTCCTGTTCTCTTTGTGAAAAAGAAGGATGGTTCCATGAGGTTGTGTATCGATTATAGAGGGTTGAAGAAGGTGACTATCATGAATAGATATCTGTTGTCGTGGATTGATGATTTGTTCAATAAGCTGCGTGGGTGCATCAGGTTCTCGAAGATTGATCTTCATTCAAGATACCACCAGACGAGGGTTCGTGACTCAGACATTCCTCTGACAGCTTTTAGATCCCGCCATGAATATTTTGAGTTCCTCGTGTTGCCCTTTGGTTTAACTAACGCGCCTTCTGCATTCATAGATCTGATGAACCGTGTGTTCAAGGATTTTCTTGATCATTTTGTGGTCGTCTTCGTCAACGATGTTCTCGTCTATTCTCGCAGCGATGAGGAGCATGCCCATCACTTGCGTTTAGTTCTGTATGTCCTGAGAGAGCATAAGCTGTATGCTAAGCTGAGCAAGTGTGAGTTTTGGCTGCCTCAGGTGTCCTTTTTAGGACATGTGGTGAGCAAGGATGGAATCTCTGTTGATCCCGCCAAGATTTCAGCAGTGATGGATTGGAAGAGACCTTCTACACCAAAGGAGATCAGAAGTTTTTTGTGCTTGGATGGATACTATAGGAGATTTGTGGAGGGTTTCTCCATGTTGTTCGCTCCGATGACTCGGCTGACGCAAAAGAATGTCGCTTTCATCTGGAGTGATAAGTGTGAGGATGCTTTTCAAGAGTTGAGGAGAAAGTTATGCTCTGCTCCAGTTTTGATTCTGGCTATTGAGGGAGTGGAGTATGCGGTGTATGTTGATGCTTCCCACATTGGACTTGGTTGCGTTCTGATGCTAGAAGGGAAGGTGATCGCCTATGGATCTAGGCAATTGAAGGTTCATGAGAAGAATTATCCTACTCATGATTTGGAGTTTGCGGCAGTAATCTATGCCCTGAAGGTGTGGAGACATCTATTATATGGCGATGTGTGTATGATTTATACAGATCATAAAAGTCTGAAGTATGTATTCACACAGAAGGAGCTGAATTAGCGCCAGCGCCGGTGGTTGTAGTACGTTGTCGATTATGAAGTGGATATTCTCTATCATCCTGGTAAGGCCAATGTTGTGGCTGATGAATTGAGTAGGAGGATGGCTCAGATCTTTAATTTATCTATCCCATCCTTGGTGGAGGAGATTCTATTGTTGGATATTTTGGTGGCGAGCCGTGGCGCACCCTCTGTCTTGGAAGCCGAGTTGCCTTCTTGGATTTCTCTAACGAGGTTGCATCAGAATGACGACCTGGATTTGCAGCACTTGTGAACTAGGACCGAGAGAGGAGAACTATCTGATTTCTCTTTTGATGAGCTTTGCACCATCTTGTATAGAGGTAGATTATGTATCCCAGTGGTGGGAGGTATTCGAGATATGATATGTAAGGAAGCACACGGATCAAGTATGGCTTACCACCCGGGTTCCACCAAGATGTATAAAGACTTAAAGCAGATTGTGTGGTGGTCAGGCATGAAGAATGACATCTCCAAGTTCGTATCAGAGTGCTACATGTGCAAGCGTGTTAAGGCCAATCATGGAAGACCTGGAGGAAAATGGACCCCTTTGGAAATTCCCATGTGGAAATGGGAGAGTATCTCGATGGATTTCATTACCGGATTGCCGAGGTCCCCTCATGGACATGATTCTATTTGGGTCATAGTAGACCGGTTGGCGAAGTGTGCCTATTTCGTTCCCTTCAAGGTCGGCTATTCAATGGAAAAGATTGCGGAGTTGTATGTGGATGAGGTTATAATTAGATTGCATGGTGTGCCTTCAAGTATTGTGTCAGATCGAGACTCAAGATATATGTCGCATTTTTAGCAGAGCTTGCAAGGAGCCTTGGGCACTGACCTCCGGTATTCTACCGCTAATCATCCGCAGACAAATGGTCAAACGGAGATAGTGAATCAGATCGTGGAGGATAGGACCAGGTGTTATATTCTGGATCATGGTGGCGCTTGGGATCAGCAGTTGAGATTGATGGAGTTTGCATATAATAACAGTTGCCAAGAGAGTCGACAGATGGCCCCTTTTGAAGCATTGTGTGGGAGACACTGCAGGACTCCATTATTTTGGGCCGAAGTCAGTGAGAGACTGTTGTTAGGTCCAGAAGCTTTTGTGGAAATGGAAGAGGCGGTGACTAATATTCGGGAGAAGCTCCGCGTTGCTCAGGAGCGGTATGAAAAGTACGCCAATCAAAGAAGGGCAGATCTGGAGTTTGAGGTTGGGGACAGTGTTTTTCTGAAGGTCTCTCCGGTGCCCGGCGTCAAAAGATTTGGAAAGAACCACAAGTTGGATCTGAGGTATGTTGGGCCATTTCAGGTCATTGAGTGCATCAGAGTGTTTTCTTATAGATTGGAATTACCTGCTACCTTCCCTGGAATCCATGATGTATTCCATGTGAGCTAGTTGAGGAAGTATGTTCGCAGTCATCGCCATGTTCTCGATTTCGTGCCCCAGATTCAGCCTAATCTATCTTATGTTGAGGAACCTGTCCGTATCTTAGATACTCAAGAGCGAGTATTGCGGAGGAAATCAATTCCCATGGTAAAAGTTCTCTGGCGAAATCATGACGTCGAGAGCGCAACTTGGGAGCTGGAATCAGCTATGCGGGAGTCTCATCCGCACCTCTTCTTTTCATTATCTCTGTTAAATCTCTTCTTCCTGCACCGTTTATTTTTGTCCCGATGTTATTTTCTTTTCATATGTCAAGTTTTGGGACGAAACTTTCTTTTAGGGGGAGTGGGTGTAACGCCCCCGGTTTTTCTGGTATTATTCATTTCCCGGCTGACGTCATAATGAAAGATGGGCGTTGCGTGTCCGTGAGTTGACGGCACGACGAAGTTTGTGCGTTTTTGCGTCCGTTAGGTTTGACCGGCTAGATTTTGGCATATGCATCAGATTTAGATTCCATTTTCGCCATTGGGTTCGTAGCATCGGTATTCGCCTATGGCACGAATTTCATCCGTTTCGGCATGCATTTGGGCCTTCGTAATAACATAGCAAATATAAGGTTATAATAATATAAATAAGCTAATGTTATTGTTGATTCCTTTTTACAACTGAGTGGAGATCAGCGAGAGCATGAAAATACTGTTCATAAATTTTTATAAATTAAGCTTTTTGCATCCTTCCCCGCTCGACGAAGTGCTCCAACCGTCCGACGATCGACCCCCTCCTCCCTGTATATGATTTAGACAGAATAAAATTTATAATAAAGTAAAATTATGTATATATATATATATATATATATATATATATATATATATATATATATATATATATATATATATATATATATATATATATATAATTGTTAGGAATGTATATAACTTAGAAAATATATATAAAGGTAAAACCCTACTCCCTGCACGTCATCTTCTCCTGACTGAAATAAGAAACGGCAGGCCCCTTCCATTCGTGGACCTTCCGACTGCGACTGACGGAGCTCCGGTGCTCGGAATCGCGAGCTGAACATAGATTCAGAAAGCTCTCACTGAGATCTACGCGATGGTGGTGACTATTTCTAGTTTCTTGGGAATTCTCCGATTAAGGTTCTTGATCCTAGTTTCTATTTTAACTCTTTAAGTATAGGAGTTGTTTCCTCTCATCTTTCCAGGGCCGATCTACGCAGAAGTGCCTCCCGGAGGACGATTTTCCGTGGTTAAGGCAAGTGGTGATCTTCTCTTTCTCTTTGCTACCCCCCCCTTTCCCCTTTTTGTTTCCAGTACATTGATTATGCTAAGTTTCATCTTCTGCTTAGCATTTTGCTCAATATAATTTTTCCCTCACCTTGTTACTTGAAATGTTACATTATGTTCTGTTGGGCCTTGCCACTTTGCCTTTGAAAGAATCTTGAAATGATGAATAATGTTGGAGGTCGTACATGATGTTTGCAGTGCCACCGGTACGATGCACTTTTAAAATGATAAATCTGTTGGAGGTGGTACATGATGTTGGAGGTGCCACTGGTGCGATTCTCTGAGGATAGTGACGATGTGTGATGGTCTATACCCGCACGGACAATCCTTTTCTGATGAGCTGATCAGTATCTGTAATTTGAATAAGAATAACAAGATTAATGATCTGAAAATGAAGGTTATTTTGCTTATGGTGAGTTTTGATCTTTCCCGTCGTCACACCTCTTTTGGTGAGCTCTTTTTTTGATTGATTTCTGTTGCTAGTTGTGGCTAGTCTTGTTTATTCTGACCTTTGCAGCTACTGTTTCCCTCCAGTCTCGTGGAGGTTTGCTTACTTTCTCATTTTCTGCACCACTTGTAACGTGTTTCTGAGGTGTTCTTTCTTTGAATGCCTTAGGTTCTGGACAGTAGCAGGTGATAGTGTGTGAAAGATATTGTCCCTAAGCACCTAGAGGGGGGGTGAATAGGTGACTTGAATCTTTTTAACTTTTTAGGCAGAAAACAGATGATATCACAAAATTATATCTAATTTAACACAGCACACATTCAGCAATCACAACAACTCAGCAAACACAGTAGACACAGAGTTTTATAGTGGTTCCCCAAGCTTTGGGTACATCCACTTTCCCCCTTCGCCTATCTAGCAGTGTACTAGATTTGGCCAAACTCCTTCACTATCTCAGAACCCAAAATAGGCTCCTACACCTCAGGCCCAAGGCCCTACAACTCAGCATTTCCACAAAGCCTACACTCAGCCACAAAGGCCTACACTCATCCACCAAGGCCTACACTCAGCCACCAAGGCCTACACTCAGCCACCAAGGCCTACACTCAGAGATTTAACTCTCCTACCCTCAGCCTTTATAATTGCAGGCTTACAATCTCAGATCCCTAAGGATCCTACAAGTTATAATGAATACAAAATGTATAAACTCAACAACTTAGATGAAATAGAGATAAGTTGTGAGATTCTTGATGAGTTCTTGTAAGAACTCAGCTGAAATCAATCTGACTTGGCTTTCTTCAAAGCTTCTTGAAAGTAGAACACAATAAGACTGATTCCTCTGCAGTTGATCCTTGATCTCTGCTTCTTAAGATTCAGACCAATCTGAATCCTTCTTCTAAGCTGGGTTCCAACAGCTGATTTCTTGGATGGAGCTCTCTCTCTCCAACTTCTTAGATCTGCACTTGATTCTTCAAGGAATAGCTAGATCTTCTTTGTTGAATACTTGATCAATAATTTGAACAACTCCTTTTAACAACTTCTTCTGTAGACAGTATAAGCCTATTTATAGGCCTTCTTCATGGTAACCGGCTGGTCCGGTCCATAACTGAATTCTGACAACTCTGATGAGTGCTGTAGACTGGCTGGAATGACAGCTGTCAAGTCATCCAGTTAGTTCTTGAAAATTCTGTAACTGTCTTTAAGTGTCGAGACTTTCTGTCTTTAAGTGTCGACACTTATAGACCAAGTGTCCACACAAGTTGTCTAAGTGTCGATACTAGTCTACAAGGTGTCGACACAACTCCTTGTGTTGTTGTTTTTATATCTCGACACTACTTCTTCTTCATGTGTCGACACTAAAATTGAGTGTCGACACAAGTACTTGTACTTCAGTATCTTGCTGAATTCTTCTAAGTGTCGACACATCTCCTTTGTGTCGACACATCTTCAGGTGTTGAAACTGTTAAGTGTCGACACTGCTTCTTGGTGTCGACACATGTCTTCAATGTTGATACTTGTTCAGTGTCGACACAGCTCCTTGTGTCGACACATCCTTCTTCTGTTGAGACTTCAGCTAAGTGTCGACAAATCCTTCTTAGTGTCGACACTTGTACTTAGAATATTCTTGAACTTTGCTAATCTTTGCTAAGTGTCGACACAGCTCATTGTGTCGACACTTTCTTAAAGTGTTGAGTCTTCAGCTAAGTGTCGACACATTGTTCTGGGTGTCGACACTTGTACTTAGTCTCTGCTGACTTTTTCTGAGTGTCGACACAGCCTCCAAGTGTCGACACTTTCTGATGTAGACACAGTTTTTCTGGGTGTCGACACAACTGCTAAGTGTCGACACAGCTTCACTGTCTTTTCTTCACTGAGTGTCGACACAGCTCCTTGTGTCGACACTTTCTGTCTGGTGTCGACTCAGCATCCCTGGTGTCGACACAAGGACTCCAAGTGTCGACACTGCTTGCCTGGGTGTCGACACAAGTCTTCTTAAGTGTCGACACTTTCCCTCTGGGTGTCGACACTTGGACTTAGAAACTTTTCTTCTTTCCTGCAAATACTTAACCTGCACAAGGTAACTCAAAAGCACATCAAATACAATTTGATGTATATCATTGAGTTGGGTGAGGCTTCTTCAAATCAGGTACATTTTGACCAATGTACCCAACAATCTCCCCCTATTTGGAGAAGTCATAACCCTTAGTCAATGATATACACCATTCATAATAAAATTACAAAATGATGTAAAACAGGATTATGTATAGCAGGGAAGTACATCACATGTATTAAACAAACATGCATAATTAGATAACATCTCAGAACAATTATGAAATAAATTTAACACATAGCTAATTTATCACACAATACATTGTTCCAATACTTTGTCATTTTCATTTTCAAAAGTTTACAGTATGTTTATAAAAAAGATTACATAGTAAACTTTAAGTAAATTCTAATTCTATTCTTGATCAGCATCTTTGATCACTATCCCTTTTCCAGATTTTATCCTTGCTTGTACAGGGGCTTCAGCATCTTCTGTTGCAGCAGGCTTCTTACCTTTTAGCTCCTTCTTCTTGAGTTCCTCAGCCTTAATCTTTTGTCTCTCAAAGTAGTGATAAGGCTTGGGAAAGTACTTGCTAGGCTCCAGAGCAGTAGGAGGTAGCTTTCCCATCTGGGCCTTCCTTCTGTATTGGACTATTGCCTCCTTCCTTGTCTCATGTTTCCTCCATTCAGCTTCAGAAAACCACTTATTCCTGTCTTGATTGTTATCTTTGGCAGCTTTCCAAGCAGTTAAAATGATATTTCTTGAGGTAGGGCTCCACTTCTCAAAGTCTGGCCTTTGTTCAGCTTGTTCCCTAAACCTCTTCTTAGACAATCTTGTCTCTTCTTCTTTCTGCAGTTCCTGTTGCATAGCTTCAAAAATTGGCTGAACAACTTTTTCAAGAATTACATTGGACTTCCCTTCAGGTGGGCTATACATGTGATGAATATCAGCTTGCACCATTTCAAAATCTGGAGGAGGATAGATAACTTGAGCCACTTCTGGTTGCTCCCCTCCTAAATATGCAGGATGAGTTCCAGATTCAGCAACATTGTCATCATCACAAAGAGGAGGATAGCCCAGTGTAGCTCTGATGGAATTAGATATCCATTTGGCATGATCAGAGCTAGCTTTGACTAAAACTCTCTCCCCCTTTATGACTTCTCTAGCCATGTGATCTCTGACATTATCCTTCTGAAATCTGATTTGATTATCCAAGTATCTGACTCCATCTTTAAAGAAAGGTTTGAGCTTTTTTAGTTGTTCAGATATGGCCTTCTGGGAGTCTTGAATGGCAGTCTTAACAACAGTGATTTCTTCTTGAAATACATTGTCAAATTCAGCTTTAACAGTAGCAGTAGAGGTAGAAGGTCCAGCAGCTATGTTCTTTATTTCTGTGACAATTGCATTATGGGATTCTGTCAAATTGTCATTCATCCTGATCTGATTTTCAAGTACATAGCCTTGCTTGACTGCAATTTCATCAACTTGAGCTTTGATCTGTTCTTGATGTGTAGCTAAGTACACCACTGCATTCCCCCTTTATGGAAGCAGTCTGTCATCTCCTTCTTGTTAAGATTCATCTCAAATCTTATTGACTTTATGTCTTGGGCTAAATCAAACTGTAGTGATTTGTGCCCTTCATCAACATACTTCTCAATTGCCTTCCTTTGCTCATCAAGCTTAATTTGCATTGCCACCATTAGAGCACTATAATCAACAGCAGGTGCTGGCAGTGATATAGGCTGTGGTGCAATAGATTGTAAGGCCTTCTTATAACTCTAACTTATTCTCTTGAAGACATAAATTTTCTTTTTCTTTTCCCTTGCAGCTTCCTCATCTTCTGAAGCTGAGGAGCTAGAAATTTCTACCCTCTCCTTAGGGCTTGGGGGTAACTCCTTCTGCACATCTGGTGCCTTCTCAGGTTCTTGCCTTACAGGCTCTTCAACATGAACTTCTTGCTCCGCCTCAATTGGAGCATTCTCCTTTTCAGCAGCAGTTTCCTTATCAAAATCCTCTTGATCCAGATTTAGGAATAAATCTTCCATTGTAAATTCTTGAGGTGAATGAGCTGGAGAAATTCTTGGCTCTTCAACGACTGGATCAGGAACTGCAATATTAACAGATGTGTCTTCCATGACAACATCTGGGACTTGGATGTCCAACTGAGTTTGCTGATGAACATCAGACAAATCAGTATCCTCTATAGGAAAATCTAAAGCATTTAGTTCAGTGATTACCTCTAGTATTGTGTTGGTTGCTTGCTCACTCTCAAGAGGAGTGGGCTCTTCCACAACTAGTGGCTCCCCCCGGATGTGATCCTTGTGGATGGGGCTAGCTTGAGGTAGCTCCCCCTGGATTTCAGCATCTACTTGTTGTGCTGGAGACTTCACAGCAGTTCCTGTGTCTTCTTCATCAGGTGTGAAGACCACTTGTTCTTCACTATCAGAGCTGCTTGAGGGAACTTGAGCCACTGGAGCAGCTTTCCTCTTCTTCTTTGGAGGTGATACTTTTTCAGAAATTATCTTCTCAGGGGTTGGCATCTCCTTTGTCAACACCCTGTCCCATCTGGAGAAAATTCTCATATCCATTTTTCTCATGTGATTGATTTTGCTTCCAGCAGCTTGTTGCATAACCTCTGGTATGGTACCAGCTAGGTATAGACTTATAATTATGCCCAGGTTGGGCTTCTTCAGACTTTTCTTGATTTTCTAAAACACTATAACAGACCAGTCTGTCTGCAAAGTGAAGATGATCCTGGTCATAATACTGAACATAGATGCAGATATTCTATCATGCCCTCCTGGCTTACTGAGGATTACTTTTCCAACTATCTCAGACAGAAATTTCCCTTGATTGTTCATGCCCTTCCTAAGAAACACTGATCCAATCTTCATCTTAGAATCTAGGCCACACCATGTTAGAGCTTCCCTGGTCCTGGTAGGTGTTACTTCATCCTCTTCCTTAGTTCTGGGTAGCTGTAGAATCTTCCTCAAGCTCTTAGGTGATACCTTCACCTTCTCACCATGAACCCCGGATTTGATCTTGAATCCAGTTTCATCTACCTTAGCTTCATTGATGAATTCCAGTACCTCTTTCTTCCAAATTTTCGTTGGCTCTGAGACAAGATATTCTAACCCTGAGTCGGCTACTAGGGTTACGACAGTCTTGATGTCTTGGTCGGCATCATCAAAAGCATTGCGCACCAGCTCGTAGCCCTCATTGACGTTCTCCTCAAGCTTTGGCGCCATTAGGGTTTGATGAATTGGACGGGAGAGAAGAGAGGTGTCGACACACAAGTTTTGGTCTCGAAACTTTTGAAAGCGTGTCGACAAACTAAGGCATAACCCTATTTATACCTTTCTAATTTTGAAGATGAAAAGGCGGGCAACTAACTCAAATTGTGTCGACACTGGCAATAAGTGTCGACACTGACTTATAATGTCTCGACACATATGTGTCGACACAAGTTTAGTCAACAGATTATATGTGTCGACACTTGTTTATGTGTCGACACCACTTAACTCGACACATAGTCGAGACTATACTTAGATAATTCTAAGTAAACACGAAGTGTCGACATCACCTTGGTTGTGTCGACACCTACTTGTCATGTGTCGACACTATTATTCTGAAGTGTCGACACCAACTTCCTATATGTGTCGATACCGTTTTCCTGAAGTTTCGACACCTACGTTCTGTGTCGACACAGAAATCTCTATGTGTCGACACCTTATTACTTAGCCAATTTCAATACTATAAACTTACTCTAAGTTTATCATTCCTAGTTCAATCTTAAATCTATTGAACTTAGCTTCTTCTAGGGGCTTAGTATACATATCAGCTAGTTGTTCATCTGTTTTAACATATTCAAGTAAAATATCTTCTCTTTCTACATGCTCCCTAAGAAAATGATATTTAATTTCAATATGTTTTATTCTACTATGGGATACAGGATTATTAGCTATTGAAATAGCACTAGTAGAATCACAAAAGAGTGGAGTTCTACTTACCTAAATTCCATAGTCCTCTAGCTGATGTTGTATCCAAAGAAGTTGAGCACAACAACTTCCTGCAGCCACATACTCTGATTCTGCAGTGGAGATAGCCACACTTATTTGCTTCTTGCTACTCCATGAAATCAGTCTTCCACCTAGGAATTGACAGGTTCCAGTTGTGCTTTTTCTATCTTCTTTGCATCCTGCAAAGTCTGCATCTGAATAACCTGTTAGATCAAAATCCCCATTCCTAGTGTACCAGAGGCCTAGATAAGGAGTTCCCTTTAGATATCTCAATATCCTTTTGAATGCAGTCAAATGAGACTCTTTAGGGCAGGCTTGATACCTAGCACAGACACATGTAGCATACATGATATCTGGTCTACTTGCAGTCAAGTATAATAGGGAGCCAACTATCCCTCTATACAAGGTTTCATCCACAGGCTTCCCTGCATCATCCTTGCTAAGAGACATACTTGACCCCATAGGAGTTTTCAGGGTGCTGGATGAATCCATACCATACTTCCTTATGAGTTTTAGGGTGAACTTGGATTGACATATGGATAAACCACTCTCAGTCTGTCTTACTTGGAGACCAAAGAAGAGCTTTAGCTCTCTCATACTACTCATCTCAAATTGACCTTGCATTAGATTTGCAAACTTTTTATAAAGGCTACTTTCAGTAGACCCAAATATAATGTCATCTACATATATTTGGACTAGTATTACTTTACCTCTAGATTCCCTGAGGAATAGAGTCTTGTCTATTTTTCCTCTTGAGAATTTATTCTCAATAAGGAAACTAGACAGGGTTTCATACCAAGCCCTAGGGGCTTGCTTTAACCCATATAAAGCTTTCCTAAGTCTACAGACATGATTAGGTAGAGTTGAATCAACAAAACCTGAGGGTTGTTCCACATAGACTTCTTCTTTAAGATTACCATTTAGAAATGCTGACTTGACATCCATTTGGTAAACTTTGAATCCTTGAAAAGTTGCATAGGCCAGAAACATTCTTATGGCTTCCAGTCTGGCTACTGGAGCAAAGGTTTGATCAAAATCAATACCTTCTTCCTGCCTATATCCTTTAGCAACTAATCTTGCTTTATTCTTAATTATGACTCCGTGTTCATCCATCTTGTTCATATAGATCCACTTGGTTCCTATTATATTGTGGTCTTTAGGTTTAGGAACAAGCTCCCAGACCTTGCATCTCTTGAATTGATTGAGTTATTCTTGCATAGCCTCAATCCAAAGAGGGTCTTTGATGGCTTCTTCAAACTTATTAGGTTCAACTTGGGATAGAAAGCTGGAGTAGACTGCTGCATTCAGGTTTCTGCTCCTTGTTTGTACCCCTTATCTTGGATCTCCAATAATCTGCTCTACTGGATGATCTCTAAGATGCCTATTGGCTGGAGGCATCCTGACTTCTGGTTGAACCTCTTCAGTTTCATCATCTTGCTGTACTCCTTATACTTCTTCTGCATTTGGTACATGTAGTACTCCCCCTAGACAATAGCCACTGTCTTCTACTTGCTATCTTGCAGTAGATTCTTCTTCTAGAGTGAGCTTGTCCATCTTCTTTGTTAAACCTGTGGGGCTGCATACAATACTAGACAACTCATTGTTAATAAGTTTAGTCTCATCAAATACTACATGTACAGTTTCTTCTACAACTTGAGTTGACAAGTTGTAGACTCTATAAGCCTTACTATTGTTGCTGTACCCAATAAAAATTCCCTCTTGGGACTTGGCAGCAAACTTAGTCAAGTAAGACTTTTCATTGTTAAGTATGAAGCACTTACAACCAAAGATCCTGAAGTATTATAGGTTTGGTTTCCTGCCCTTCACAACCTCATAGGGGGTCTTGTTGAAGCCTTTAGTTATGGTAGCCATATTAATAACATGGCTTGCAGTATTGACTGCTTCAGCCCAGAAGTATTCTGGTAGTGATGTATCACTTAATAGGGTCCTACCAGCCTCAATCAAATTTCTATTCTTCCTCTCAGCAATGCCATTTTGCTGAGGTGTTTTTGGTGAAGAAAACTCTTGAAATATCCCAAAGTCTTCACATAGTTTTGTCATGCTATCAGACTGAAACTCAGTACCATGGTCACTTCTTAATTTGACCACTGTACTATTTAGTTCATTCTGAATTTGCTTGACAAAGCTATAGAAGACACTAGGTGTTTCAGATTTCTGTCTTAAGAAGAACACCCAGGAGAACCTTGAGTAGTCATCTACAACTACAAAAGTATAGACCTTCCTACCTAGGCTGTGAACTGGCATTGGACCAAAGAGATCCATATACAAGAGGTATAAATACCTCACTGCATCTTTGTTTTCTATGATTCTAAATGTGGATCTATTCTGCTTGCCCTTTTGACAAGCTGAGCAAATACCATCTTTAACACACTTAACTTGAGGATCATTCCTCACTAACTCTTTGCTAAAGAGTCTACCAATTATCTTGTAGTTTAGATGAGCTAGCCTCTTGTGCCATTTGACACAATGAGAGACTGTCTCATCAGCTATAAGACACACTTGAGAACCATTGGTCTCACACATAATGTCTTGGCAGTAGACATTCCTCTTTCTATAGCCAGTCAAAATGATCTCTTGATCAGTTGACCTCTTGATATGACAACCATTCTTAACAAATGAGATGTCATACCCTACATCACTTAATTGACTTATACTTATTAGGTTGTGTTTCAACCCTTTAACATAAGCCACTTGAGTAATGGTAACTAAGTTACTAGAAATGTTATCAAACCCTTTGGTGATTCCTTTTTCAGAACCACCAAAGGTGACTTTTGGACCATCTTTGATTGGAATGTAGTCATTTAGTAAACCCTTTGTTCCAGTCATATGTCTGGAACATCCACTGTCCAAGTACCATATAGGGGCATGACAACTTGGACTCACCTGCAAAACAGATTAATGAACCTTAGAACCTAAAGAATTCTTGGGTCCTTGGTACTTGTTAGTTTGCATCCTGACAAAACTACCTGCAGGCTTTCCAACAGGTAGTTTGCTACTCACTTTGGCACTAGCATTGTGCCAACAGTCCATTGCAAAGCGGCCAACTTTGCCACAGTACCAACACTCAAACTTATTGTACCTTTGCTTAAGTACAGACTTAGCTGTTTTATCCACAGCTGGCTTGTTGAGTGTTGGGGCTTTGCCCTTGGACTTGGACTGAACAGTCCTTGCAGGTCTTGTAAAACCCAGTCCAGCCTTGCCTTTGTGATGAACAAATTCATCAATTAAAGGCAGTACTGACTTAGGTTTAGAAAACCTAGCAACTAAGTCCTTCTCCTTCTGAAGATTAATCTCCAGACTCTTGATTTGATCTTTCTTAAATGATATAGTTCCCATTTGAATCACAGTTATGTGCTTCAATCTGGCTATCTCATTAAGCTTTTGATCAAATGACTTCTCAAACTCAGTTGCAGCAGCTTTAAGAATAGTAATTTCCTTTGCCTGACTTTTGGCTAGGGACTTGCTCTTCTTGTAAGCTTGCAACAGAACCTTGTATTCATCTATTAGCTGATGAATATCTTCTTCAGACTCAGATGCACTCTCATCATTTGATGAGGATGAATCTGATTCTGTACTGGCACAAGAAATTGAACTGGAAGAACAAAGTTGTACCTTACTAGGTCCTGGCTGCTCCAGGATTTTGTCACTTTCAGTCAATGCCATCAGTCCTTGGCACTGGCAGTCTTCTTGTTCATATATAGACTCCATAATTTGCATGAACTCTTCTTCTTCTTCTTCAGCAAACAGCCCTATATATGCCTCAGCATCTGACTCAGTTTCTGAAGAAGAGATATCTGACAGGGTCTTCTTCTTTTTGGCAACAAATGACTTTTCTTTCTTGCCTTTGAAATGAGTCTTCTTCTTGTCACTAGACTCCTTTCTCTTCTCTGGACAATCTGCTATCACATGACCTTGTCTATTACAGCAATACCACAATTTTTGATAGTGTAGCTTTGCTAGACTTTGACTTTTTCTTGTCTTTCTTTGAAGACCTCTTTTTCTGATAAGAGTCTTCCTTTCCCTGTGATGTAGAAGGCCTTGTCCTCCACTGTTTCTTTTTCAAGAACTTCTGAAAATGTCTAGTGAAGGCAGCAAAGTCCTCATCACTTTCACTGCTTTCAGACTTTGTACTAGCTGACTCATCTGACTCAGATTCTGCTGCTCTTGGTGGAGGAGAAGGTGACTTACCTCTGTACTTTCTGGGGGCTTCTGATTTAAAAGCCACTGTTCTTTCCTTATGTTCAATTCTTGTTGCTTTCTCCTCTTCTTTCCTCACTGTCAACTGCATTTCATATGACAGTAGTTTGCCAAACAGTGTAGGTGGAGGAATTTCTGCCAACTTAGCCATTTCTCTAATGGCACAGATCTTGGTGTCCCAATCTTTAGTTAGAGACCTTAGAAACTTGTCCTTGAGTTCATAATTACTGAACTCTCTGACATAGGACATGAGTTTATTCACAATTCTGTAGAATTTCTTATAGCACTCAGTTATGCTATCACCCTTTCCTTGTCTAAAACTTTCATACTCTTGATTTAGCAAGGATTTTCTGTCTTGCCTAACTTCTTCAGAACCCTCCATATAGACAATAAGAGTATCCCACATCTCTTTGGCTGTCTTACAGTGTATTAGATTCTGAAAAGTTGCATCATCTATGACACTCACAATGATGTTCTGAGCCCTCTTGTCCATGGTGGCTATAACAATTTCATCCTTTGTCATTTCTGAGAAATCCTTTGGTGTTCTTTGATTTGCATCCAAGACTGACACCTTCATGGGCACATATGGCCCTTCCTTTACTATGATATAAATTCTAGGGTCTGAGGCCTCCATAAACAACCTTACCCTTTCCTTCCATATGCCGAAGATTTCCTTCTTACATATAGGTAATTTCATGGATCCCAATTCCTTGTGATTTTCAGTGGAACCCATGGTTCTTGATTTCCTTGAATCTGTACTTGACTTAACCTGAATCTGCCAACAGGATCTCCTCAGACAGTTATGTCCCTTTTTGAGTAACCTCTCTCTGATACCACTTGAAAGATATTGTCCCTAAGCACCTAGAGGGGGGGGGGGGTGAATAGGTGACTTGAATCTTTTTACCTTTTAGGCAGCAAACAGATAATATCACAGAATTATATCTAATTTAACACAGCACGCATTCAGCAATCACAGCAACTCAGCAAACACAGTAGACACAGAGTTTTATAGTGGTTCCCCAAGCTTTGGGTACATCCACTTTCCCCCTTCGCCTATCTAGCAGTGTACTAGATTCGGCCAAACTTCTTCACTATCTCAGAACCCAAAATAGGCTCCTACACCTCAGGCCCAAGGCCCTACAACTCAGCTTTTCCACAAAGCCTACACTCAGCCACAAAGGCCTACACTCAGCCACCAAGGCCTACACTCAGCCACCAAGGCCTACACTCAGCCACCAAGGCCTACACTCAGAGATTTAACTCTCCTACCCCCAGCCTTTATAATTGCAGGCTTACAATCTCAGATCCCTAAGGATCCTACAAGTTATAATGAATACAAAATGTATAAACTCAACAACTTAGATGAAAGAGAGATAAGTTGTGAGATTCTTGATGAATTCTTGGAAGAACTCAGCTGAAATCAATCTGACTTGGCTTTCTTCAAAGCTTTTTGAAAGTAGAACACAATAAGACTGATTCCTCTGCAGTTGATCCTTGATCTCTGCTTCTTAAGATTCAGACCAATCTGAATCCTTCTTCTCAGCTGGGTTCCAACAGCTGATTTCTTGGATGGAGCTCTCTCTCTCCAACTTCTTAAATCTGTACTTGATTCTTCAAGGAATAGCTAGATCTTCTTTGTTGAATACTTGATCAATAATTTGAACAACTCCTTTTAACAACTTCTTCTGTAGGTAGTATAAGCCTATTTATAGGCCTTCTTCATGGTAACCGGCTGGTCCGGTCCATAACTGAATTCTGACAACTCTGACGAGTGCTGTAGACCGGCTGGAATGGCAGCTGTCAAGTCATCCAGTCAGTTCTTGAAAATTCTGTAACTGTCTTTAAGTGTCGAGACTTTCTGTCTTTAAGTGTCGACACTTATAGACCAAGTGTCGACACAAGTTGTCTAAGTGTCGACACTAGTCTACAAGGTGTCGACACAACTTTTGTGTTGTTGTTTTTATATCTCGACACTACTTCTTCTTCATGTGTTGACACTAAAATTGAGTGTCGACACAAGTACTTGTACTTCAGTATCTTGCTGAATTCTTCTAAGTGTCGACACATCTCCTTTGTGTCGACACATCTTCAGGTGTTGAAACTGTTAAGTGTCGACAATGCTTCTTGGTGTCGACACATGTCTTCAGTGTTGATACTTGTTGAGTGTCGACACAGCTCCTTGTGTCGACACATCCTTCTTCTGTTGAGACTTCAGCTGAGTGTCGACACATCCTTCTTAGTGTCGACACTTGTACTTAGAATATTCTTGAACTTTGCTAATCTTTGCTAAGTGTCGACACAGCTCCTTGTGTCGACACTTTCTTCAAGTGTTGAGTCTTCAGCTAAGTGTCGACACATTGTTCTGGGTGTCGACACTTGTACTTAGTCTCTGCTGACTTTTGCTGAGTGTCGACACAGCCTCCAAGTGTCGACACTTTCTGATGTAGACACAGTTTTTCTGGGTGTCGACACAACTGCTAAGTATCGACACAGCTTCACTGTCTTTTCTTCACTGAGTGTCGACACAGCTCCTTGTGTCGACACTTGCTGTCTGGTGTCGACTCAGCATCCCTGGTGTCGACACAAGGACTCCAAGTGTCGACACTGCTTGCTTGGGTGTCGACACAAGTCTTCTTAAGTGTTGACACTTTTCCTCTTGGTGTACACACTTGGACTTAGAAACTTTTCTTCTTTCCTGCAAATACTTAACCTGCACAAGGTAACTCAAAATCACATCAAATACAATTTGATGTATATCATTGAGTTGGGTGAGGCTTCTTCAAATCAGGTACATTTTGACCAATGTACCCAACAGTGTGGAGCTGCGTCGGTTGCGGTTTTCTGACCCTCTTGAGGTAGGGTTTTCTGTGAACTTGTCGGCCCATAGGTTCGTGTCAGGAGTTGATTCCCATGGTACCGTTTGGTTAGACGTTTTGCTACCTTGCTGTTGTTACTCTTTGTTTACTTTTGGACACTTGTTCTGGAACGGTTAGTTATGGGTTGGCTTTGTAGCCCCCTTGCTTAGATATGCTAAGGCAGTTGGAGCATTACATACCATGATTTGAAATGTTAATCTCACTACTTTCTGCGCTTGATAAATCTACTTTTATATACAGTAAATCTAGATGTCTGATACTGCATGGTACACCTCACTTTGTCTTCATGAGCACTTAGGTCACCAAATGATTAAATCAAGTACTTTTCCGCTGCGTAAAACTATATTTTCAAACCGTGGACTAGTTGATCCACCTTGCCGAGGGACACGACTTTGCAAGTATTGTTGCATAAATTATATTTGGAATACATTGACTTAAGAATGATTGCTATAAGTTGCGAGAGATGATGAGTTGCCTTAACGTCAGTAGATGTCCCCTACATGACATGGCACCAGAATGCGTAGTTTCCCTACTTTGATAGTATTTTAAATGCTAGAAAAATGCGGGTTGTGACAGTTGTTGGAAGGGTCACGCCCTTGGTCACGCCGGTGACCTAGGGCGTGTAAGGCAAAACCCATTAGGATTTGAAACTGCTCCATTAAACGTGGCATGCCTGGATGTCACGCCTCCAAGTCACGCCCGTGACCAACATGTCATGCCTGTGAGAAGGGCATGTAACTTTAATCCGACATGTAGTTGAGACCTAGAATGTCATCTGCATGTCACGCCTGGTCGTCATGCCCGTGTTAGCATGGTCACGCCCGTGACTGTAGGCGTGCATATTTAATTATCATGGATATGTACTCTGAAGCACGTGTTGGGTTCACGCCTGCTTGTCACGCCTGTGTGAAAGAATTAATGCCTAACCACCTAGAGGGGGGGGGGGGTGAATAGGTGTACTTTTTCTTTTACTTTTAAGGCAGAAAATCTATTTTGTAATTTAAGCAGCAATTGCAAATTCTACAGCTATCACAGAAATATCACAACATAGATTGCACACAGATTTTTATAGTGGTTCCCCAAGGTCTGGGTACATCCACTTTCCCCCTTTGCCTATCTAGCAGTGTACTAGATTCGACCTAACTTCTTCTCTTCACCTCAGATCCTCAGATCTTACAGTAGCTCAGAACCCCAATAGGGCTCCTACAACACAGAGTGTCCCCACTCCTACAACTCAGGCAAACAACCCTACCTCAGCCTTCAACAAGGCCTACACTCAGAGAACACAATCTCCTACAACTCAGGCACAAAGACCTACCTCAGTCTTTAACAAGACCTACACTCAGAAATCTAAATCTCTTACACTCAGCCTTTATAAAATAGGCTTACATCTCAGATCTATAATAGATCTTACAAAAATTTGATTAAACAAAGTTTATTACCACCACCTTGAAAGAGAGAGATTGGATGGATGGCATCTTGATCAGTTCTTGGAAGAACTTGATGGCAGAGATCAACCTCTCTTAGCTTTCTTCAAAGCTTCTTGAATCTGAACTCAGTAGGGTTGAATCTCCTGTGAAGTTGATCTTCAATCAGCTTCTGACTTGAGATTCAGATCTCAATCTGAATCTTTCTTGGCAGCCTAGTTCAACAACTGCACTTCTTAGATGGAGCCCCCTCTCTCCAACTTCTTCTTAGATCTTCTCACGAAAATCTACTGTATTATTACTTCTATCTGTATTGATCAGAATCTGTATTCTTCAATGATTGATCATCACTTTCTGTTGAAGGAGAAAGCCTTTATATAGTCTTCCTCCATGGTAATCGGCTGATCCGATTTCTAACAACCTTCTGATAGCTCTAACAATAGTAGTTGACCGGTTAGAAATGGCAGCTGTCAAGTCATCCAGTCACTTCTTGAAAATACTGTCTCTATCTAAAAGTGTCGAGACTGAACTTCATTATGTGTTGACACAAATAGACTATGTGTCGACACAAGTGGACTAAGTGTCGACACTAGCCTTGGTAGTGTCGACACAACTCCTTTTGTTGTTGTAACAGCTTCTCGATATTGCTTCTTTAGAATGTGTCGACACTGATTCTGTGTGTCGACACAAGCCTTCTTTTCTTTAACTTTGTTGAAACTTGATGTGTGTCGACACATCTCCTTTGTGTCGACACAAGTACTTCTTTACGTTAACTTTGTTGAAGCTTTGCTGTGTGTCAACACAAGTACTGTGTGTCGACATAGTTGATGTTGACAAATACTTCTGTGTGTCGACACTGCCTCTATGTGTCGACACATTTGATGTCGACTATACTTCTCTGTGTGTCGACACAGCCTCTGGGTGTCGACATAGTTGATGTTGATAATGCTTCACTGTGTGTCGACTGAGCTTCACTGTGTGTCGACACTGCCTCTGTATGTCGACACAGATTCTTCTGGTGTCGACACAGCCTTTCCAAGTGTCGAGACTATCTACTCCAAGTGTCGACACAACGTTTCTCCAGTGTCGACACAAGCCTTCATAAGTATCGACACTGCTTCTCTAGGTGTCGACACATGGACTTAGAAATTTTTCTGCATTTCCTGCAATTACTTAACCTGCACATATAAACTCAAAACACATCAAATACACCTTGATGCATATCATTGATTAGGGTGAGGCTTCTTCAAATCTGGTACACATTTTCCAATATACCTAACAATCTCCTCCTATTTGGAGAAGTCATAACCATTAGTCAATGATATACACCATACATAACAAATACACAACATGATGTATAACAGTATTATAAGACAGGGTAAATACTTAAAAACAAAACATAAAAGATATTTCATCACAGAATAAGTATGCTAACACAATGAGCATTCATTATAGTTTTGTTTCAACTACAAAAGATTTTTTAATAGAAGTTTACATAGATTTTAAACATTAAATTTTACAATGTCATAAAATCTAGTAAATCTAATCTAAGGCTGCTCTGGCTCCTTGATGACAATGCCCTTGCCAGATTGAATATTGGCTTGAACTAGAACATCAGTGTCATCAACTGGCTTCTTGCCCTTTTGATCTTTCTTCTTTAGCTCTTCAGCCCTTATCTTTTGTAGTTCAAAATAATGATAAGGCTTTGGGAAATATTTGCTAGGCTCCTGTGCATTAGGAGGTAGCTTCTCAAGTTTTGCCTTCCTTCTATACTGACTATGGCTTCTTGCCTGGCTTCATGTTTTCTCCATTCTTGTTTAGAGTACCATTTTCCCCTCTCAAGGGTATGGTCCTTTGCAGCTTTCCAAGCAGTTAGTATAATATTTCTAGAAGTTGGGCTCCACTGTTCAAAATCAGGCCTTAACTCTACCTATTCTCTGAATCTCTTCTTTGACAATAGAGCTTCTTGCTCTTTCAAAAATGCCTCTGACACAGGCTTATCTACTTTCTCAATGATAATATTTTCATTACCCTCTGGAGGGCTATACATTGATTGTACTTCTTGATGTATCATCTCAAAATCTGCTGGAGGATAAATTACTTGAGCAACTTCAGCTTGTTCACCTCCAAAATCAGCAAGATGCACTCCAGATACAGCTACATTGTCATCATCACACAGGGGTGGATATCTAAGTGTGGCTTTGATGCTATTGGAAATCCATTTAGCATGGTCAGATCCAGCTTTGACTAAAACCCTCTCCCCCTTTATGACTTCTCTGGCTACATGATCTCTAATATCATCCTTTTGGAATCTGACTTGTCCATCCATAAAATTGACACCATCTTTATAGAAGGCCTTTAATTTTAGTTGCTGGCCAGAAATAGTCTTTTGAGAATCTGTAATAGCAGTTTTGACAACAGTTATTCCTTCTTGTAATTGTTTATCAAATTTTACCTTGTCTATAGCCCTGGCTGCAGTCTGTGCAGTAGCAATATTCTTCAGCTCTGTTACAATCACATTATGTGATTCTGTGAGATTATCATTCATTCTCAGTTGATTTTCTAGGACATAGCCTTGCTTAAGAGCTATATCATCAACTTGTGTCTTAATCTTTTCTTTACGGGTAGCTAGGAAAACCACTGCATTACCCCCTTTGTGGAAACAGTCAGTCATTTCCTTCTTATTTTGATTCACCTCAAATCTTATGGATTTGATGTCTTGGGCCTAGGAGAGTTGTAGATCTTTATGTGTCTCATCCATATACTTCTCCTTGGCAATCCTTTGCTCATCCAACTTCACTTGCATAGATACTAACAAAGAATTATAATCAAATGTTGGGGCAGGCTGTGGAGCAACAGTTTGCAGTGCCTTCTTGTAGCTTTGACTCCTTCTTTTGAAGACCATGAGCTTCCTCTTCTTAGCCTGAACCTCAGCTGCATCCTCAGAATCTGAGGTACTAGCTATGTCAACCCTTTCCTTAGGACATGGAGGCAATTCCTTCTCAGGACTTGGTAGCTCCCCCTGAGTCCTTTGCTCCTCAGTTTCAGTTCTAATTTGCTCCTCCTCATTTCTTGCAGTCTCCCCATGAGACCTTACATGCTCCCCCTCAAGGTTAGCTTGCACTCCCTCAAAAACAGCTTTCTCCCCCTCAAAACTAGCATGATCCCCCTCAATATCAGGAAATAGCTCTTCTAAGGTAAACTCTTGTTGTGTAGGATCTTGAGGCACTGTGATCTCTGGAGCATCAGCAAAAGCAGATGTATCCTCCATTACAACATCTTGATCTTGACTGTTTAACTGAGTTTTCTGATCAATATCAATCAAAGATTCAGTTAGCATTTCATTCTCAATATTGAAAATTGATTGATTGATTTCACTGATTACCTCGAGAATTATTTGTGTTGCCATTTCACTGTCCAAGTGAGTAGGCACTTCCTCATGGTGAGGCTCCTCCTGGAGTGGATCCAGGTGGATGGGGCTAGCAGATGGTTTCTCCCCCTGCACTTGTGCTTCATCTGCTGGGTCTTGTGTAGGAACTTCTTGTGCTGTTGATTTTTCTAGAACTCCTTGCCTTTCCTCATCAGGCATGTCCTTAGTTACGACCCTATCCCATCTTGAGATAATCCTAATGTCCATCCTCCTCATATGATTAATCTTGGAACCAGCACTTTGTTCCATTACTTCAGAAATGTTTCCAGCCAAGTAAAGACTCATTATCCTACCCAGATTGGGCTTCTTCAGCCAGTGTTTAGTCTGTAGATGAACCTTGTCATTAAGTTGAACATATGAGCTGATATCCTATCATGCCCACCTGGCTTGCACAGAATCACCTTTCCTACCACTTCAGACAAGAACATACCTTGCATATTCATTCCTTTTCTGTTAAATACTGAGCCAATCTTCATGGTGGAATCAAGTCCACACCACTAAAGTTCTTCCCTTAGCTTAGAAGCAGGTACATCTTCTTTCTCTTGAGTTCTAGGTAGATGTAGAACTTTTCTTAAACTCTTCATAGTCAGTTTAACTTTCGCACCATGAACTGCAGACTTGATCTTGAGTCCAGTTGAATCCAACGTAGTTGCACCATATAATTCGAGTACTTCCTTCTTCCAAATCTTGGTTGGCTCAGAAACTAGATACTCCAACCCATTCTCAGTAATTAGGGTTACTACATCCTTAATTTCTGGTTCCGTATGGTCAAATACGTTGCGTACTAGCTCATATCCTTCATTGACGTTCTCTTCTAGCTTTGGAGCAATTAGGGTTTAGAGAAATCTTGAATTTAGATGAGAGAGATGTAGACACAATGTTTTGGTCTCGAAACTATTGAGAGCGTGTCGACAAACAATGTTGAAGACCTATTTATACCTTTCTAAAAACGAAGGTGAAAAGGCGCGTCAACAATTACTAAATGTGACGACACTGTTGAAAAGTGTCGACACAGACTACTTAAGTCTCGACAACAGTATTGACTTATATGTGTCGACACCAATTATGATGTGTCGGCACAAATACATCTGCGCTCAACGATTAGTCGATACTCTACTCGACGAAATCTGTGTTAATCCTAAGTGTCGACACCACTACTGGATGTGTCGACACCTTCACTGGATGTGTCGACACTACTTCTCTGAAGTGTCGACACGAACTTTCTAGATGTGTCGACATCATTTCTCTAGTATGCCGACACCACTTCTATGTGTCGACACAGACAACTCCTTGTGTCGACACTATTTCACTTAGCCAATTTTGTGAAACTAATCTAAGTTCAACATTCCTAATTCAATTTTAAACTTATTGAATTTAGTTTCATCTAAAGGCTTAGTAAACATATCAGCAATTTGATTATCTATTTTGATATATTCTAGTGAAATGTCTTTTTTCTCTACATGTTCTCTAAGAAAATGGTATCTAATTTCTATATGCTTAGTCCTACTATGTGAGACAGGATTATTAGCTATAGAAATTGCACTTGTAGAATCACAAAGCAAAGGTATTCTACTTACTTGAATACCATAGTCTTCTAGCTAGTGCTGAATCCACAAAAGTTGTGCACAGCAACTTCCTACTGCCACATACTCTGACTCAGCTGTGGAGATTGTCACACTGGTCTGCTTCTTTCTGCTCCAAGACACTAGTCTTCCACCTTGAAATTGACAGGTGCCTGTATTACTTTTTCTATCTTCCTTGCAACCTGCAAAATCTTCATCTGAATAACCTGTCAGTAGAAAATCTCCATTCTTAGGGTACCAAAGGCCTAGATAAGGTGTGCCCTTAAGATATCTCAAAATCCTTTTGGCTGTAGTCAGATGAGATTCTTTAGGGCATGCTTGGTACCTAGCACAGACACATGTAGCATACATGATATCTGGTCTGCTAGCAGTCAAATACAGAAGGGAGCCAACTATCCCTCTATACAAAGTTTCATCTACAGGTTTCCCTGCATCATCTTTTCTTAGAGACATACTGGACACCATAGGAGTTTTCATGGTAGTGGATGGTTTCATACCATACTTCTTTATTAACTCTAGGGTGAACTTAGACTGGGATATGGACAAGACATCTTCAGTCTGTCTTACTTGAAGACCCAAGAAGAACTTAAGTTCCTCCATACTGCTCATTTCAAATTTTCCTTGCATAAGTTTTGCAAACTTTCTGCAAAGATTATTTTTAGTAGACCCAAATATTATGTCATCAACATATATTTGGACTAGGATTATCTTTCCTTTAGATTCCCTAAGGAATGGAGTCTTGTCTATTTTCCCCCTTGAGAAATTTTTCTCAATGAGGAAACTAGACAGGGTTTCATACCATGACCTTGGGACATGTTTCAACCAATGCAATGCTTTCCTAAGTCTATAAGCATAATCAGGTTTGAGAGGATCAACAAAACCTGAGGGCTGCTCTACATAGACTTCTTCTTTCAGATTTCCATTTAGAAATGCTGACTTTACATCCATTTGAAATACCTTAAAGCCTTGCTATGTTGCATAAGCAAGGAACATCCTGATTTCTTCCAGTCTTGCTACTGGGGCAAAGGTTTGATCAAAGTCAAGACCTTCTTCCTGCCTATACCATTTTGCACAAGTCTTGCTTTATTCTTCACAATGATCTCATTCTCATCCAATTTGTTCCTAAAGATCCACTTTGTTCCAATGATATTGTGGTATTTTGGTTTAGGAACAAGCTTCCAGACCTTGCATCTTGTGAACTGATTCAGCTCTTCTTGCATGACATCAATCCAATGTGGGTCTAGAACTGCTTCTTCAAATTTCTTTGGTTCCACTTGTGATAGGAAACTGGCGAAAAGAACTGTGCTCAGATTTTTGCTTCTTGTTTGCACTCCTTGTCTTGGATCACCAATTATCTGATTTGCTGGATGATCCTTTAAGTGTCTATTAGCTGGAGGTAGTCTATCTCCAGGTTGTACACCTCCAGCCTCTTCATGAAGCTGCACCTCTTGGTTTTCTTCAGCATCTTGAGAGTCTTGTACTCCCCCTGGACAGCAGCTATGATTTTCCACTTCCCGATTTGTAGTTGATTCCTCTGTAATGGTAAGCTTGTCCATTCTCTCATTTAAACCTGTAGAACTGCAAGCACTACTTGGCAACTCACAGTTAATCAGTCTTGTTTCATCAAAGACTACATGTACAGACTCTTCTACAACTTGAGTAATCAAGTTGTAGACTATATAAGCCTTACTATTGTTGTTGTACCCAACAAATATCCCCTCTTGGGATTTGGCAGCAAACTTGGTTTGATAAGACTTGTCATTGTTAAGTATATAACACTTGCAACCAAAGATCCTAAAATAGGATAAGTTTGGTTTTCTGCCCTTCCCAATCTCATAGGGAGTCTTTTTGTGGCTCTTGGTGATAAAAACCCTATTGATCACATGACATGCAGTATTTACTACCTCAGCCCAGAAATATTCGGGGAGAGAAGTGTCACTCAATAGAGTTCTACTAGCCTCTATCAATGTTCTATTCTTCCTTTCAGCAATACCATTTTGCTGTGGTGTTCTAGGTGAGGAAAATTCTTGAAAAATCCCAAATTCTTCACATATTCGTGCCATACTTTCAGGCTGAAATTCAGTATCATGGTCACTTCTGATTTTGACCACTGTACTGTCCAACTCATTCTGAATTTGTTTAACAAAACTATATAAGACACTTGGGGTTTCACATTTTTGTCTTAGAAAGAACACCCAGGAATATCTAGAATAGTCATCTACTATCACAAAGGTGTTGACCTTCCTACCTAGACTATGAACTGGCGTAGGGCCAAATAGGTCCATATGCAAGAGATATAGACACCTCACTGAATCCTTATTCTCAAGGCTATGAAAGGTGGATTTGGTCTGCTTGCCTTTTTGACAACCTGAGCATATCCCATCCTTTATACACTTAACTTGAGGACCATTCCTCACTAACTCTTTGATAAAGAGTTGGCCAATAGTCTTATAGTTAAGATGGGCCAGCCTCTTGTGCCATTTAACACAATGAGAGGCTCTCTCATCAGCTACAAGAGAAATAGGAGAAACATTGTTCTCACACTCAAAGTTAAGACAATAAACATTTCTCTTTCTATATCCTGTCAATATGACCTTTTGATCACTTGACCTTTTGATATGACATCCATTCTTAATAAAAGAAATGTCATATCCTAAATCACTCAACTGACTAATGCTTATAAGGTTGTTTTTCAAACCCTTCACATAGGCCACTTGAGAGATAGTAATCTGGTTATTAGAAATGCTACCAAATCCTTTGATGATTCCTTTTTTCTGAACCACCAAAGGTTACTTTAGGGCCATCCATGATAGGTGTGTAGTCCTTCAGCAACCCACTTGTTCCAGTCATGTGCCTAGAACATCCACTGTCCAAGTACCATATTGGGGCATGACAGCTTGGACTCACCTGCAACACAGATTACTTAACCTTAGAACCCAAATAACTTTTGGGTCCTTGGTACAAGTTAGTCTGCACTTTAACAAATCTACCTGTAGCTCTTCTAGCAGGTAGATTGCTACTCTCCTTGACACTAGAATTGTGTCAACAATCTAAGGCAAAGTGGCCTACCTTGCCACAACACCAGCACTCAAACTTGTTCTACCTTTGTTTAGGTACAACCCTAGCTGAATTATCTACAGCAGGCTTCTTGCTTTGTGCTGGGGCTTTTCCTTTAGATTTGGACCTAGCAGTTCATGTAGTTTTCTTAATTCCAAATATAGCCTTACCCTTTTGAGATACAAACTCATCAATCAAGGGTAATACAGATTTTGGTTTAGAAAAACTAGCTACAATCTCTTTCTCTTTCTGAAGTCTAACCTCCAGATTTTTAATCTGATCAATCTTGAATGTGATTGTGCCCATTTGAATAACAGTTATGTTTTTCAATCTGGCAATCTCATTTAGTTTTTGATCCAGTATTTTCTCTGAATCTATTGCAGCCAACTTAAGATCTGTAATTTCCTTAGCCTGAGATTTTGAAAGGTTTTTGCTCTTCTTAAGTGACTGCAATAAATCTCTATATTCATCTATCAGCTGATGTATATCACCTTCAAACTCAGACCCATCCACATCACTTGATGCAGATGTTGCTGACTCTGACTCAGTATTGCAATCTGAAAGACATTGTACCTTACTAGGACCAGGCTGATCCTGTCATTTGTCTTCTTCTGACACAGCCATCAGTCCCTTGCACTGATGGTCTTCTTGTTCATATATAGAGTTCAGCACCTGGAGAAACTCTTCTTCTTCATCTGCTGCATATAGGCCAATGTAGGCCTCAGCTTCAGATTCTGACTCGGAAGTAGATTGGTCTGACAAGGTCTTCTCCTTCTTAGCAACAAAGGATTTCTCCATCGTGCTTTGGTGTTGACTCTTCTTGTTATCTGCAGTCTCTTTTATTTTATCTGGACACTCAGCCACTACATGTCCAATCCTATTGTAGCAGTAGCAAACAATCTTTGATGTTGTAGACTTGTTTGGCTTAGACTTGCTCCTGTCTTTCCTGTATGGCTTCCTCTTTTGATAGTAATCATCCTTAGACTTAGAAGTGGAAGGCTTAGACTTCCACTGCTTCTTCTTCAGAAATCTCTGAAACTGCCTTGTGAAGGTAGCAAAATCTTCATCTGAGTCACTGCTTTCAGAACTTTGGTTATCAGAATTACCTGAAGGTGTTTCAGCAACTATCATAGGAGGTGATGGAGACATCCTCCTATTTTTCCTAGTGGCTTCAACCTTAAAGGCCACAGACTTGTCTCTATGCTCCCCTTTTGTACTCTTCTCTTCCTCTTTCCTAGCCATTAGTTGCATCTCATATGACAGCAACTTTCCAAACAAAGTTGGAGGAGAAATATCTGCAAGTTTGGTCACTTCTCTAATGGCACAAATCTTAGTGTCTCAATCCTTTGTCAGGGATCTTAGGAATTTATCATTCAGTTCATAGGTACTGAAGATTCTTCCATAGGACATCAACTCATTAACTATTCTATAGAACTTTTTATAGCACTCAGTTATACTGTAAGACTTTCCTTGTCTGAAACTCTCATACACCTGGTTTACCATAGATTTTCTATCTTGTCTTACTTCTTCAGAACCTTCCATGTAGACTATCAAAGTATCCCACATTTCCTTTGAAGTCTTGCAGTGAATCAAATTTTGAAAGGTAGATTCATCTATGCCACTTACTATGATGTTTTGGGCCCTCTTATCCATAGTTGCCAAGATGATCTCATCCTTGGTCATCTCTGAATAATCCTTAGGAATTCTTTGGTTTGCATCTATAACTGAAATCTTCATAGGAATATAAGGACCTTCTTTTACTGTGATATAGATCCTTGGATCAGAAGCCTCCATAAACAGCCTGACCCTTTCTTTCCAGATGCCAAATATTTCCTCTCTACATATGGGTAGTTTCATTGAACCTATTTCCTTATGATTCTCTCCTGAACCCATTTTCTTGATTCTTGAATCTGCCTTAAGGATCTCACTCAGACTATTAAGTCCTTCTTTGAGAAACCTCCCTCTGATACCACTTCAAAAAATTAATACCTAACCACCTAGAGGGGGGGGGGGGGGTAAATAGGTGTACTTTTTCTTTTACTTTTAAGGCAGAAAATCTGTTCTGTAATTTAAGCAGCAATTGCAAATTCTATAGCTATCACAGAAATATTCACAGAAATATCACAACACAGATTGCACACAGATTTTTATAGTGGTTCCCCAAGGTCTGGGTACATCCACTTTCACCTTCTCCTATCTAGCAGTGTACTAGATTCGGCCTAACTTCTTCTCTTCACCTCAAATCCTCAGATCTTACATTAGCTCAGAACCCCAACAGGGCTCCTACAACTCAGAGTGTCCCCACTCCTATAAATCAGGCAAACAGCCCTACCTCATCCTTCAACAAGGCCTACACTCAGAGAATACAGTCTCCTACAACTCAGGCACAAAGCCCTACCTCAGTATTTAACAAGACCTACACTCAGAGATCTAAATCTCTTACACTCAGTCTTTATAAAATAGGCTTATAGCTCAGATCTATAATAGATCTTATAGAAATTTGATTAAACAAAGTTTATTACCACCACCCTGAAAGAGAGAGATTGGATGGATGGCTTCTTGATCAGTTCTTGGAAGAACTTGATGGCAGAGATCAACCTCTCTTAGCTTTCTTCAAAGTTTCTTGAATCTGAACTTAGTAGGGTGGAATCTCCTGTGAATTTGACCTTCAATCATCTTCTGACTTGAGATTCAAATCTCAATCTGAATCTTTCTTGACAGCCTGGCTCAGCAACTGCACTTCTTAGATGAAGCTCTCTCTCTCCAACTTCTTCTTAGATCTTCTCACGAAAATCTACTGTATTATTACTTCTATCTGTATTGATCAGAATCTGTATTCTTCAATGATTGATCATCACTTTCTGTTGAAAGAGAAAGCCTTTATATAGTCTTCCTCCACAGTAACCGGCTGATCCGGCGTCTAACAACCTTCAGACAGCTCTAACAATAGTAGATGACCGGTTAGAAATGGCAGCTGTCAAGTCATCCAGTCACTTCTTGAAAATACTGTCTCGGTCTGAACGTGTCGAGACTAAACTTCATTATGTGTCGACACAAATAGACTAAGTATCGACACAAGTGGACTAAGTGTCGACACTAGCCTTGGTGGTGTCGACACAACTCCTTTTGTTGTTGTAACAGCTTCTCGACACTACTTCATTAGAATGCGTCGACACTGATTCTGTGTGTCGACACAAGCCTTCTTTTCTTTAACTTTGTTGAAACTTGCTGTGTGTCGACACATCTTCTTTATGTCGACACAAGTTCTTCTTTACTTTAACTTTGTTGAAGCTTTGCTGTGTGTCGACACAAGTCCTGTGTGTCGACACAGTTGATGTTGACAAATACTTCTGTGTGCCGACACTGCCTCTATGTGTCGACACATTTCATGTCGACTATACTTCTCTGTGTGTCGACACAGCCTCTGGGTGTCAACACAGTTGATGTCGATAATGCTTCACTGTGTGTCGACTGAGCTTCACTGTGTGTCGACACTACCTCTGTATGTCAACACAGATTCTTCTGGTGTCGACACAGCCTTTCCAAGTGTCGACACTATCTACTCCAAGTGTAGACACAATTTTTCTCCAGTATCGACACAAGCCTTCATAAGTGTTGGCACTGCTTCTCTAGGTGTCGATACATGGGCTTAGAAATTTTTCTGCATTTCCTGCAATTACTTAACCTGCACATAAAATTCAAAATACATCAAATACACCTTGATGCATATCATTGAGTAGGGTGATGCTTCTTCAAATCTGGTACACATTTTCCAATGTACCCAACACTGTGACCAATAGGTCATGCCCGTGACCTGGGCATGTTGTTTGTATTTGACCATATTTTGTCCAGCTTTGTCTCCTGATTAGTTATTCAAACTCCAAAATGCTATTGGAAACCCAATTTGACCTAAAATAAGGAAAGAACGTAATTAGTAACAAAATTAATATAATATAATTATAATCTAGTTAATTATTAAATAAAAAACTATATAGAAATTAAAGATAAAATTAGAGTTATCATAATTTTAGGCAGAAACCCAAGTCTTTCCTATTTCATCTGATATAGAAATAAAGGCTATAAACAATGTAGTAATTCCTATAGAAGACACAGTCACTGCCCAGGGGGAGGCAGAGATTCATCCTCCTCCACCTAAAGAACTAGGTAATGGTAGGAATCTATCTATAGATATTAGACACCTTAGAGATCATCCTATTAATAAAATAATCGGTGATGTCATGATAGGAGTGACTACTAGGAGTAGACATCATAATGTGGTTCTGTTCTCTAGCTTTCTCTCTCAGATGGAACCTAAGAAGTTTGAAGAAGCCAATTGAGACCCCAACTGGATTATGCCAATGTAATAAAATCCTAATCAATTTGAGAGATGTATGGTCTGGAGTCTAGTTCCTAAACTTAAAAATCACAATGTTATAGGAACTAAGTGGATATATAGGAATAAGTTAGATGAGAATGGAGTTATAATTAAAAAACAAGGAAAGACTTGTGGCTAAGGGATATAGACAATAGGAAGGTATAGACTTCGACCAAACCTTTGCACCTGTAGCTAGGCTAGAAACCATTATATTGTTTTTAGCACTTGCAGCATACAATGGGTATAAAGTCTACCAAATGGATGTCAAATCTGCATTCCTAAATGATACATTGAAGGAAGTGGTCTATGTAGAACAACAAACGGGTTTTTTTAGATCCTAAACTTATCTCTCATGTCTTCAGATTACATAAAGCATTGTATGGGTTAAAACATGCACCAAGAGCCTGGTATGAGACACTTTCTACCTTTCTCATAGAGAACAAGTTCTCTAGGGGGAAGATAAATTAGATACTATTCTTAAGGGACATCAAAGGTTCAAGTATCCTAGTCAAAATTTATGTAGATGATATCATTATTGGATCCAATAATGAGCTGTTATGTAGAAAATTTGCCAAGCTTATGCAAGGTAAGTTTGAAATGAGCAGCATGGGAGAGCTGAAGTTCATCTTGGGATTCCAAGTTAGACAATATCAAGGTGGTATATCCATCTCTCAGTCTAAGCTCACAAAGGAGTTGATTAAAAAGTATTGTATGGAAAATTCCAATGGGTTTCTCAGTGTCACTAAACAAGGATGAATCTGGGAAACAAGTGGATGAACCCTTGTATAGAGTCATCATTGTATCACTCCTTTACATGACAGATAGTAGACCAGATATCATGTTTTCAACATGTGTCTGTGCTAGGTACCAAGCATGCCCCGAAGAGTCTCATTATACAACTGCTAAAAGAATACTGAGATATCTAAAGGGCACACCCAATCTTGTGCTTTGGTACCCTAGGAATGGTGACTTTGATCAAAATGGATAACTGATGTAGATTTTGCAGGATGTAAAGAGGATAGAAAGAGTACATCACAAACTTGTCAATTTCTGGGGAGAAGACTTATCAGTCGGAGGAGCAAAAAATAAATTAGTGTAGCAATTTCAATAGCTGAATCTAAATATATATAAGTTGGGATCTACTGTGCATAGTTACTGTGGATTAAGCATCAACTGCTAGACTACAGTGTACAACTAAGTAAATCTGTTATTTATTGTGATTCTTCTAGTTCAATCTCAAATGCTAATAATCCTGTTTCTCATAGTAGAACCAAACACATAGAAATCAGATATCATTTTCTTAAAGAACATGTTGAAAAAGGCAATATCTGTTTACAATATACTCCAACAAAAAATCAAATTGCTGATATATTCACAAAATCTTTAGATGAATATAAGTTCAATTTCAAGTTTGAGCTAGGAATGTTAAACATAGAATAACCATTTTTATTGGTACCTAAAAAATCACAGTTCAACTTGTACATGCAAAGTAACAAAGTCTATCAACCTAAATAAACAAGTAAGAAATCATAAATGTCAAGAATAAACATTTCAGAAAACAAAATTTTAACTAAGTCAAAAGTTGTTTCAAGTCACTAGAGAATGTATTGAGACAGTTGAGGAAGTGTAGAGACACCAAAAAGTGTGTCGACACTATAGATAGTAATGTGTCGAGACACTAAAATAAGTGTCGAGAAATAAGGTTGTCGAGACCCTAAGGTATGTGTCGAGAGACATAATCTTTGTGTCGACTTAAATTGACACATCTCCACAGACTAGTTTTCCTATGTCAACTCACGGTCAATTCCTAAAACTTGGAACAGACTAAATGCAGCACGCCGTTTCAACTTCATCAACATCTACTATAAATAGGCTGTGAAAGTAGAAGTCAACTACGCTTTCTTGAAATTTCGAGAGATTGATTCCTGTGTGTCGAGACCTAGAATTCCATTAAGTCAGCACATCTCGTTCTCAATTTCTCTCAACTAAAATGGCTCCCAAGAATGTCGACAACATCTTCGAAGGCTATGAGCTTGTGCGAAATGGATTCAACTCTGCGCAAGAAGAAATTAGGAATGTTATTGACCTAATCACTGAAGCTGGAATAGAATATCTTCTTTCAGAACCGACAAACATCTGGAAACGAGAAGTTTCAGAGTTTTTCTCTAATGCTAAACTAGATTCTAACTCAGACAAGATCAAGTCTAAGGAAATGGAGAAAAAGTGAAAATCACAACCAGGAAATTGCCAAGGTTTTTCAAATACTAAGAATAAATCAGGAAGTTTAAATAGACACCACCAGGATTGCTGAAGCATTTGTGTGGTGTGGATTGGCTCCAACCTCTAAGATTGGAAGTACTTTAAACAGGAAGGTTATGAATACCCAAAGAAAATTTCTATCATAAGTTAAAGAAAAAGTGCTGCTCTGCAAAACAGGAGCATATGACAGAATTTCTACTTCAATGTTTGAGATGATGACAAGAGTATTATTCAAAGTCAAGATAAATTGGAGCAAGATTGTTTTTGACAAAATAGTACAAAGTATCAAGAAGCCTAACATGGGAAGAACTCTGAGTCTATACTTAGTCCAAGTCATTCCTAACGGTCTTGATCTTAATCTAGGATCAAAGATTAATCACATGAGAAGGATAGACTTGAGAATTTTAGCAAGATGAGACATAGTTTTGATAAGAGAGACACATGCAGTTGAGAAGAAGAAGCAGACAAAGAAGAAGAAAGTAATTGTGGATGAAGATTCTTCCAGTTAATCTGGAGAATAAGAAAGTTCTACCTCTGACAAACTAGATGATGCAATAGTAGAGAAATCTTCAAGGCCTCACCTAGAACAGGTGATCAGGTGGAGGGGGAGACAGTTCAAGAGATGGATCTAATTGAAGAGGAGAATAACATTGTTCTTCCTGACCTAATGTAACACCCCCATCCGTCGTATGACATATAATAGAAGGTCCAGCTGGAACCCGACGTCATATACCACAGACAGACGGAAGGGTTACATATTAATAACCAAACATTCCAATTAAGACTACTTGTCCTAAACATAGCATTCTAGCGGAAGCTTTCAAATAGTTGAAAGAACCCAAAACTTAAATCCGTAATCATGAATGTCCACATCCACACAACAGGAATGAAAACCAAATACACAGAAAGGGTACACGGCCTTATGGCCTTACAATAGTTCACTTATCAAATAGTGTCTTACATACATCGGCTCGCAGGCCGGCCACACATGAAAAAATAAAAACAACTATTCGCTAAGGCCTTCGAGGGCCAGCACAGCAAAATAGGCTCAAACCCGCTAACTTGCACTCGGTTCCGCAGCATCTGCAAGCAACATTCCACCGCACGATGGCAAACCATGCAACGGTCAACAAAATCCGACCAAATTATAACGACCCCGCCCCTTACTCGGGACAGCGGTGCTCTTTTCCTGCATATCATTAGCCCAGCTAAATAATTATGTAAAAACATACTTCGCCACAGGTGTAGACTCGCACGGCCAAACACCACGTGCACTCAGGGCACATTAACGGTGAATCCTGACACTTCATCGTCTTCACCACCCTCAGGATGGCAACAACATGAGCATTTCAGCCTTCCTGACCACTGTCAAAGGCTCCCGACTATGCTAACAGCCAGTCCCCTTTTCGGGTCTCTCGCACCGAACCACATAGCCCAGGTCAAATTCCACTTGCCCGTTGCTCACAACGCGTAGTACACCTTAAGACGTACGCATGAGCCAAGCTTCTCTCGGATCCTGCCATTTCCAAACAATCACATAACTCAGTTATGTTCAAGGCCGGTTCCCAGACCGCCAAGTTAGCAGAACAACGATTCCGCTCAGTTTTCCGGGTGCGCCTTGGAGATAACCTCCAAGGATCCCTGCTGCAATCTACAACATATAAACTCGAAAACCCAAAGAACGGAGTCTTCTCCGGCAAAACATATCAAATACAACATCACCGATCCAAACAAAATACGCCCGGTTAGGCTTCACACACAATGTCTATGCCCGTACTTCGATTTCGGACTCTATATGCAACACAAGGGGGACAATTCACATCAACCCCAAGAAACACCACACACTCACCGCACACTCGCGGGAGCGGGTTTTCCCTATGCAAAAAGGAAGAGCTTCACATGCTCAAGTAGAGAATCGTTACCCTAGTAGTACGCTTTGGCTCCATGGAAAAACTACATGAATGGAAATCTTCGCAACGAACCTTTCTCCAAAGATCCGCTCTCAGATCTCAAAATGGTGCTCCGATGCTCCGCCGGCGGCCGGAAAACTCCTCCTTCTTCCTCCTCTTTGTAACTCCTTGAGAGAGAGAGACTAAGGGAGAAAATGAGGAATTGATCCTCTATTTCCGACCTTAACAGAGCAGGGAAACCATCTGGGCCGTTGGATCTTATTTAAAGAAATGGAACGGCTCTGGTCCACTCAAAATTCAACAGACCTGGGCCGAACACAGCTTGGAAACGGCCGTGTCCCAGGCCATGTGCCTCGATGCAGGCACGATCGTTGAACACAGAGACTCACACGGGCTCAGACACGCACGTGTCTCACTCGACACGCCCGTGTCGGGTCCTCGACACGGTCGTGTCCCGGGGCGTATCACATATAACAACCACTCACACCGAGACAACCCAACTGAACACGGGTAGGGACACGGGTATGAACATGCCCGTGTCACCCATGACACGCCTGTGTCAAAAGTGTTCACAACCCGTGTTTCCTGCCGTGTCCTTCTCGGGACACAGCCGACCAACACACAGCATTACGCGGCCTTGGACACGCCCGTGTCCCTGGCCGTGTACCTCTATACAGGAGTCAAAAATCCTATTTAGACGCGACCAGCTCAAATACAATTTTCGGGGCATTAAAAATCTCTCCCACTTAAGGAATTTCGTCCCGAAATTAAGTAAAGGTACACAAAACTACAAGTTACCTGAACGGAATAACTCAGGGTATTCATCCAACATACTTTGCTCTCGCTCCCGAGAAAGCTCCTCACGTCCACAATTAACCCAACGGACTTTAACCATTCGGATATCCATGTTGCGGAGTCACTTGAATTCAACGTCTTCTATAAGTATAGGCTCGACCTTTGTCGTCAACTCGTAATTAACTGGCTCCTAATCAACCGCAACTATCTGCGAAGGCTCTAGCACCGCCTTATGCAACACCGATACGTGGAATACATCATGTAGCCCGCTCAACTCCACCAACAGCTTCAATCTATACACTGCTTCACCAACACGCTCCAGGATTTCAAATGGTCCAAGGTATCTCAGACTCAGCTTCTTTAAGCGTCGAACCCGCGAGACACCCTTGAACAGCTAGATTTTCATGTACACCCAATCGCCAACACTAAACTCCACGTTCCTACACTTGGCGTTATAGTACTTTGATTGTCTGTCCTGAGTGATCTTCAATCGTTCCTGAATTGTCCGTATCACTGAAGTGGCATCTTCCACCGCTTGACGTTTGTATAGCTTCGACTCTCCTATCTCCAACCAAGACAATTGCATGTGACACTTTCTTCCGTACAAGGCCTCGAAAGGCGTCATTCCAATACTCGCCTGAAAGCTGTTGTTATACTCAAACTCCACAATGTACAGGTGATCTTCCCACTGCTTTCCAAAATCTAGGACGCACATGCGAAGCATGTCCTCCAACGTCCGGTTGACCCTCTCGGTTTGGCCATCCGTCTGCGGATGAAAGGTTGTGCTGAACTTTAGCTTAGTACCCAACAGACTATGCACCAACCTCCAGTCATTCGACGTGTAGCGTCCATCTCGATTACTAACAATACTGCGGGTCACACCATGCAACCGTACAATATTCTCCACATAGAGTTTGGCCAACCTTTCCACCTGATCTTCCTTCCTAATCGGGATGAAGTGTGACACCTTTGTCAACCTATCTACGACCACTCAGATGGCGTCATTTCCCCACTGCGACTTCGGCAAACCATGCACAAAATCCATAAATATGTCGTCAAATTTCCATTCTGGGATAGACAAGGACTTTAGGAAACCTCCGGGCTTCTGGCACTCCGCCTTAAGCAAGGCACAAGTTTGGCACTTAGCCACATAAAGTGCTACATCTTTCTTCAATCCTGGCCACCAAAATAATTTCTTCATGTCTCTATACATCTTCGTGATTCTCAGGTGGATTGAGTACTTGGTATGATGAGCCTCGTACATCAACTCCTCCCAAAGATTATCTGCACTAGGAACGCATAGTCGACCGTCCTTCCTTAGCAACCCATCCTCAACAGCAAACTGGGAACTTGACCCATCCAATGATTCATCCAAGATCTGCTTCATGCTGTTATCCTGAATCAAAGCCCGCCGAACTCTATCAACTAGGTCACACTGCACCTTGGTCCAAAACAGTTTCGCCTCAGTACTAGACTGCTTGTCGACGCAAGATATCTCCAAAGCCTCCAACTCACAGACTGATCCTCATCATGTACCGACAATCAGTTGGCCTGTGTAGGAACCATACGACTCAACGCATCCTCCACTACATTACCCTTCCCTGTCACATAATGTATCTTGAAGGAGTTGTCCCCTAGGAACTCCATCCACCTCCGCTGCCTCATGTTCAGATCCTTTTGATCTAACAGGTGCTTCAAGCTCTTATGATCGGTGTATATGCCGACTTTCACACCGTACAGATAGTGCCTCCACCGCTTTAGAGTATATATCACGGCCACTAACTCCAAGTCATGGACCAAATAATTTCTCTTGTGAGCCTTCAATTGTCGTGAACCGTAGGCTATCACACTCTCATGCAGTAGCAGAACACATCCCAAACTACTGCCCGAAGCGTCACTATAGATTTCGAACCCTTCGGTTCCACTTGGGGAACATAAAATAGGCAGCGTGGTCAACCGCCTCTTCAACTCTTCAAAAGACTGTTCGCACTCCGGAGACCACACAAACTTATGATCCTTCCTTGTCAACATCGTGAGTGGTAGTGCTATCCGCGAGAAGTTCTCTACGAAGCGCCTGTAGTAAACAGCAAGCCCCAGAAGACTACGGACCTCTGCCACTATAGTCAAAGCAGGCCACTCCTGTATCGCCACTAACTTCGCCGGATCCACAGCTATTCCTTCTCCAATAACAACATGACCAAGGAACGCTATCGAGGATAACCCGAATTCACACTTGGAGAACTTAACATACAACTGGATTCTCCTCGACGTCTCCAACATCAGGATATCATCGATAAATACTATCACGAAACGGTCCAGGTACTCTTTGAACATCTTGTTCATCAGATCCATAAACACGGATGGCGCATTGGTCAAACCAAACAGCATGACCGTAAACTCGTAATGCCCAAACCGCGTACTGAATGCTGTCTTTGGGATGTCGCTCTCCCTTATCCTCAATTGGTAGTAACCGGACTTTAGATCTAACTTCGAATATAACGTTGACCAAACCAACTGATCAAATAGGTCGTCAATTCTCAGGATCGGTTACTTATTCTTTTCCGTAAGCTTGTTCAATTCCCGATAGTCGATACAAAGCTGCAAGCTCCCATATTTCTTCTTAACGAAGAGAACCGGTGCGCTCCAAGGAGACGAACTTGGACGCACATAACCTTGCTCTAACAACTCTTACAGTTGAACGTTCAACTCCACCGTCTCTTTTGGAGCTATCCGATATGGAGAGCGCGACACCGGTTTGGCACCCGGTACCAGCTCAATAATAAAATCAATCTCCCGTTGAGGAGGGGCTCCTGAGAGATCATCTGGTAACACATCAGGATACTCAGACACAACTGAGATCCTGTCCAGACTTGGCTTATGCATCGAAGTCTGCACTAGAGTTACAAACAGCTCTTCCCCATACCAAACTGCCTTGATCACCTGAGGGGCAGACGTCAACATCTTGCTCGACCCCTTTTAAGCCGGTAAATGCCATCTCACGACTAGCTCCCAACTGACCTCCTTGCGACTACAATTAATGTATGCTTGTTGCTCCGAGAGCCAGCCCATAGAAAAGATCACAGTGCACGCAACTATCAGCAATAACGATGCTCGCAAGTCATCGACGTGACTCCCATGCCTTACCCTAACGCCACAAGCTCTATCCGCACACATAGGGCACCCATATGTAGCAGCTATAACATCCCAATTTTTAGCAGCAGGCAACTTTTCGAGTGACACGGCCTGGGACACGGGCGTGTCCCAGGGTATATCGAGCCCGTGTCGATGATCGGCCGGGGAGTCGACATTTTTCGCTCGACGATGTGTCGAGAGAAGGCACAAGGCCAAGGACACGGGCGTGTCCAAGGCCGTGTTGGGTGTTCGACGAAAAGTGCTCGATGATCGTCGAGTGTTGAGATGTGGGTGAACACGGCCTGTGACACGGGCGTGTCACAGGGCATGTCCCTTTGGTTCGACGTACCCAGCCCGACGAATTTTGAGCTGGGGCGTGTCGAGTGCCGTATATGGGCACACGGCCTGGGACACGGGCGTGTCACAGGCCGTGTGAGTCTCGGGCGATTTTGGGATTTTTTTCACTCCTGGGAAGGGGAATTTTGTCGCGGTTGCCTTGAGTCGGAGGGTTCCGGCTAAAGCGAATTGGTTACAACGGCATGAAGAACGTCTTATCCAGGAACTGGAAGCATTAGAGATATATTGTGTTGACAAAAATTCCACTGCCAACGCATGTTTGAACTGGATGAAGGTGCAATGTGACCTTGCGGACCAAGTTCGACGGGCAACGGAGTTGGATGAAGACCTCTTACGCTATGTGACTGTTGGGCCAGAAGGCAAATTCTCCTGGAATGACGGTCTTTTGCAAAAAGAGGGCCGTTTGTGCGTCCCAAATGTGGCTAAATTGAGAGAAGAACTGATGTGTGAAGCGCATTATACAAAGTATTCCATTCACACCGGGAGCACAAAGATGTTCAATGATATGAAAAAGCTATTCTGGTGGCCAGGGCTCAAGAGAGATGTTGCCCTCTATGTGGGCAACATGTTTGATGGTGAAGGCGGAATGGCAAAAGCCGTGCGGTTATTTGAACTCGCTGTCGATCCCAGAATGGAAATTTGATGATATTTCCATAGATTTTGTGCACGGGTTGCCGAGATTGCAGCGAGGAAATGATTCCATTTGGGTGATTATTGACCGGCTCACTAAAGTGGCACATTTTCTCCCGAATAGGCGGGATGATTCAGTCGAAAGTTTGGCAAAATTATATGTTGAGCAGATTGTGCGGCTTCACGGTGGTACTCGGAGCTTCGTAAGTGATCGAGATGGGCGATTCACCTCAAATGACTGGAGACTAGTTCACCGACTGTTGGGCACAAAGTTGACTTTCAGTACGGCCTTTCATCCCCAAACGGATGGCCAAACTGAACGTACCAACAGAATGAGGGAGGACATACTCCGACTGTGCGCCATCGACTTTGGAAAGAGATGGGAAGATCATCTCTATTTGGTGGAGTTTGCGTATAATAACAACTAGCAGGAGAGCATTGGGATGGCACCATTTGAAGCGCTATATGGAAGGAAGTGTCGTACTCCCTTGGCTTGGGTAGAAGCGGGCGAAGCTCGAATTTATAAACCAAATGAAGTTGATGAAGCAAACTCAACCATGCGTACTATTCGAGAGAAGCTACTTATTGCTCCAAATTGACAAGCTAAGTACAACAACGCCAAGCTCCGGAATGTGGAATTTGCGGTTGGAGATTGGGTCTACTTGAAGATCAAACCATGCAAAGGTGTCTCCAGGATTTGACGATTGAAAATGTTGAGTCCAAGATATTTGGGTCCCTTTGAAGTGGTTGAGCGCGTCGGAGAGGCGGCATATCTGCTAGCTTTATCAGCAGACCTGAGTGGATTACATGATGTATGTCACATCTCGGTACTTCGAAAGGCCGTTGCAGATCCAGCTCAAGTGATCGCGGATGCTCGTGTGCCGGTGGAGTTTGGGCTAACAACAAGAGATAGACCCATGCAGATCGAGGATAGAGCCGAGAAACATTTGCGGAACAAGATGGTCGGCATGGTTACAGTCTGGTGGGATAACTGCGGCCGTGAAGAACTTACATGGGAGCGAGAGCAAACCATGCGAGAAGAGTTTCCCGAGCTGTTTCTGTAATCCATGGAGAGCATATTGTGTTGTAACATAAAAAGTAATGTTATAACTTTTTGGTTGCTGATTGATTGTTGCCTTCCTGTGTCTGAATTTCGAGGACGAAATTTTTTGTCGGAGGGGAGGGTTGTAACAACCCAATTTTTAGCAGCATGCAACTTTTCGGGTGACACGGCCTAGGACACAGGCGTGTCCCAGGGCTTGTAGAGCCCGTGTCGACGATCGGCCTGAGAGTCTACATTTTTTGCTCGACGATGTGTCGAGAGAAGGAACACGGCCAAGGACACGGGCGTGTCCAAGGCCGTGTTGTGTGTTCGACGAAAAGTGCTCGACGATCGTCGAGTGTCGAGATGTGGGTGAACACGGCCTGTGACACGGGCGTGTCATAGGGCATATCACAGGGCGTGCCCCTTTGGTTTGACGAACTTAGCCCGACGAATTTTGAGCTGGGGCGTGTCGAGTGTCGTGTATGGGCACCCGGCCTGGGACACGGGCGTGTCACAGACCATGTGAGTCTCGGGCGATTTTGGGATTTTTTTCAGCCTGATGAACACGGCCACAGACACGGGCGTGTCTGAAGGCGTGTTGGGTGACACGGCCCATGACACGGGCGTGTCACATGGGCATTTCACTAGTTGGATAAGTCAGTTGAGCACCGCTTGAGGCACACGGCCTGGGACACGGGCGTGTCACAGGCCGTGTCAGGCAAAATTAGGTTTTTCTGGCAAAATCGTGGTCGTCTGTTCTTTCAGCTGGGATCCAAGGGCTGAGCTTCTTTCCTATTTTCCTTAAGGCCGTGAATGAGAAGAGAACTCTCATTTCTCATTTGGTCTTCTCTTTCTTCATTTCTAGTGAGAGAAAGGGAGAGGAAGAAGGAGGAGGAGGCAAGGGGTTGGTCACTGGTGGTGCTGCGGTTTACCGACGAGAGATTCGAAGCCGACGTTGTAGAGGAAAAGCTCTTGTGAGTCGTTTAAGCCAGCTTCGAGTTCATGTCACCAAAGAGGGCTTCAAGGGTAACGACTTTTCTTCCTAGCCATATGAAGGCTTCCTTTTAGCATATGTTTGTGATTCCCCCACCAAGAGGTGGCTGATTATGGGAGTCTTTTGGTGGATTCATGAAATCCCCTTTGTTGGCATATAGATCCGGAAATGGAGTACGGAATAGGCATGCTGTGTGAAGCCCATCTGGACAGGTTGGTCTGAATTGATGATGTTGCATACGAATCGGAGAAGACTCCGTGATAAATGTGTAGTTTAAGGAGTCAACAGGTTATACCTATGAAGAGTAGTAGCAGGAAGTACTGGAGTGGTAGTCCAGGAAAATATCTGTGTTATGCTTGTGCTATTGGGTCGTACCTGTGAATGAGTAACAGGAAGTACTGGTGTGACCAGGAAAGGCCCTTTGTGAAGCTTGATGTCGTAGGGTGTCCACCGGTGAAGAGAGGAACAGGAAGTACTGGTGTGCCCAGGAAAGACCCCTGACATTTGTGATATTGCGGTGTCGTACCTATGAACGAGTAACAGGAAGTACTGGGGTGCCCAGGAAAGACCTGCTGATATTGTGAGGTGCGAATGGGTGTAGGGAAATACCCAGGCTAGAATTCCAGAACAGGATTGGTGAGACCTACCTGCGCCTTTATATGCCGTGAGTACGCCGTGCTCGGTGATGGCAAGGGGATTTGAGCAACGGGGGGTGGAGGATCCGACCTGCGTTATGTCCGTCCGATGTGAGACCAGAAGGTGCGGTCTGTTGGAAGCGCATAACAAGAGTCTTAGGCCTGTGAGCCAGGACACAATGGGGGGTTAAGGGCCATCCCGATGTTGTAATATTATGCGAGAGTCTTAGGCCTGTGTGCCGTGATACATTGGGGGGCTAAGGGCCAATCCCGGTTCACTAAGACTATAAAACTCCGGCTGCACGCCATGGAGTAAATACTCAAGAGAGTTACCGTTGGGTTGTGACCCTGATACGGTGGTGGGCAAGTGCTTTGCCAGAACACCAAGAATGTGCCCTGAGTGCACAAACCGTTGGGTCAGGTTGCGAACGGTTGTGATGGCATGTGTGCGTGAAAGAACATTATATGAATTGATTGCTATGTTTGTGATATGATATGCCTGTAGGGAAGATTACCGCTGCCCCGAGAAAAGGGGTAGGGTCGTTATAATTGGGTCAGCTGAACGCTGGCCGTTGCTTCTGTTTGCCACCGTTGGGTGGATTGTCCCTATACATGTGCTGGAGAGCCAAGTGGGACGCATAAAGGTTGAGGTCCTTGTTGTTGTTGCTGCTGCTACTGCTAGCCCTCGAAGGCTATTTGGAATGCTTGTTGTGTTTTCTTTTATTGTGGCCGGCCTGCGTGCCAATGTTGGGGCCACTGTTTGAAAGCCTTGTAAGGCCATAAGGCAAATGATGGTTTCATGTTGTAAGACATTCCTATATGCTATAAAATATAGTGTTTTATTTGTTGTACATTCAAGAGAGGAGTTCAAGTAGTAGTATAGGCTTCCGCTAGAATGCTTTGTGATAGGTGCGCTGCGCTACTCTGGTATCATCCCGTACCTTCACCGCCTGTTTTGTGATATATGTTGTGGGGCCCCAGCCGGACCTTCTAGTATATATCATATGAACGGATGGGGTCGTTACAGCAGCCCATCCAATTTGACCTTTGCCATCGAAGGAAGTACTCTGATGCGCGATAGAAACTCTTCGGACAAAAAGGATGCGAAACTTCCGCACCGAACAGTGCTCTCGCCGGACAATCGACAATCTAAACAAGCCTAACACAATCAGTCAAAGGCTAAAATGCGTAGGGAAACAAATATTTAAAGCTATCCTGCTATACATACCCGTCACCATGTCAAACTGCTTTGTGGCTTCCTGCTGGTTAAGGTTGTACACTTTTAGCTGGGTTGTGGCATAGTGCGATGCGGTTGCCTCTGACCCCATGCCCTTCTCCTCATAGATATCTCCAGATTTCTTCTCGGACTTCCGTCGTCCGTGCCAAAAGTTTCGGGCAAAATGTCCTGGCTTCGCACAGTTAAAACATGTAATTGCCTTCCTCCCAATGGCTACTGCTGTATTACCTTTCTTTATCTTCTGGGCGCCATTACGACAATCTCAGGCAAAGTGCCCTTTCTTGCCACAAGTATGACAATTGTAAGTAACCTTGCCAGTCGATGTTCTAACCCTTTTTTCAGTGTTCTGCGAGATGCATCCCTCATAGGACTTGCAGAGTTCGATACCCTACTCACTGGTATCTGGTGAATTTTCCCCATATCTACTTCCAAAGACCTAGCCGACTCCACCAACGCTCGGAATCCCAATAGTTTTGGTCCTAGCAATAGAATTCGCAGTTCGTCACGCAGACCATTATAGAATCTATCAACTATAGACTGCTCGTTCTCCAACCCAAAGCATGGGTAGCGGCTTATCAAAAGAAACACCTACAAATACTCATCAACCGAGTGCGTACCCTGCACTAAGCACATGTTCAACGGCTGACCTGGTGGCCTTCTAAATGTTACTTGATCCAACACACCACCCGACATTGAAGTCATCTCAGGGACAAAGGGTTGCACATTGCTTCCCTGCTATGTACTAGTCACAGTGAGCACCACTTCAACAATCCTTCTTATGGTTTCAAATGATGGAGAGGTCTCAATCACGTCGCTGGGTGCACTATAATCCTCAGAAACCAGATGTTCTGTCGGCTCTACGCCACTCCCGTTCACCTATAGTCGTACAAAATACCAATAAGTGACCAAACGGAATTAGAAAAAGCAATTATAGGAACACGCAGGTTCCTCAAACACGTGAATTTTTCATTCCTAAGTGGACATTCATAAGTTCTTTTTAATGTTATAATGATGACGCACACATGTGCTCACGACACCTTAAACAAATTCGCCCACGAATTTATTTAAGACTGACCATAACCAGAAGTCTGATACCAAATTGTAATACCCTCATCCGTCGTATGACATATAATAGAAGGTCCAGCTGGAGCCCGACGCCATATACCACAGACAGATGGAAGAGTTACGTATTAATAACCAAACATTCCAATTAAGACTACTCGTCCTACACAGAGCATTCTAGCGGAAGCTTTTAAATAGTTGAAAGATCCTAAAACTTAAATCCATAATCATGAATGTCCACATTCACACAACAGGAATGAAAACCAAATACACAAAAAGGGTACACGACCTTATGGCCTTACAATAGTTCACTTATCAAATAGTGTCTTACATACATCGGCTCACAGGCCGGCCACACATGACAAAATAAAAACAACTATTCGCTAAGGCCTTCGAGGGCCAGCACAGCAACATGGGCTCCAGCCCGCTAACTTGCACTCTGCTCCGCAGCACCTGCAAGCAACATTCCATCGCACGGTGGCAAACCATGCAACGTTCAGCAAAAGCCGACCAAATTATAACGACCTCGCCCCTTACTCAGGACGGCAGTGCTCTTTCCCTGCATATCATTAGCCTAGCTAAACAATTATGTAAAAACATACTTCGCCACAGGTGTAGGCTCGCACGGCCAAATACCCCGTGCACTCAGGGCACATTAACGGTGAATCCTGACACTTCAGCGTCTTCACCACCACCCTCAGGATGGCAACAACATGAGCATTTCAGCCTTCCTGACCACTGTCAAAGGCTCCCGACTATACCAATGGCCAGTCACCTTTTCGGGTCTCTTGCACTGAACCACATAGCCCAGGTCCAATTCCACTTGCCTGTTGCTCACAACGAGTAGTACACCTTAAGACGTACGCACGAGACAAGCTTCTCTCGGATCCTGCCATTTCCAAACAATCACATAACCCAGTTATGTTCAAGGCTGGTTTCCAGACTGCCAAGTTAGCAGAACAACAATTCCGCTCAGTTTTCCGGGTGCACCTTGGAGCTAACCTCCAAGGATCCCTACTGCAATCTTCCACGTAGAAACCTGAAAAACCAAAGCACGGAGTCTTCTCCGTCAAAACATATCAAATGCAACATCACTGATCCATACAATACACGTTCGGGTAGGCTTCACACACAATGCCTATACCCGTACTTCGATTCCGGACTCTATATGCAACACAAGGGGGACTATTCACATCAACCACAAGGAACACCATGCACTCAACGCACACTCGCTGGAACGGGTTTTCCCTATGCAAAAAGGAAGAGCTTCACATGCTCAAGTAGAGAATCGTTACCCTAGTAGTACGCTTTGGCGCCATGGAAAAACTACACGGATGGAAATCTTCGCAACGAACTTTCGGATGCTCCACTGACGGCTGGAAAACTCCTCCTTCTTCCTCCTCTTTCTAACTCCTTAAGAGAGAGAGACTAAGGGAGAAAATGAGGAATTGATCCTCTATTTCCGACCTTAACAGAGCAGGGAAACCATCTGGGTCGTTTGATCTTATTTAAAGAAATCGAACGGCTCTGAGCCGTTCAAAAATCAACAGACCTGGGCCGAATACGACTTGGCACTCGGCCGTGTCCAAGGCCGTATGCCTCGATCCATGCACGATCGTCGAATACAGAGACTCACACGGGCTCAGACACGCCCGTGGCTTACTCGACATGCCCGTGTCGGGTCCTCGACACGCCCGTGTCCCGGGGCGTGTCACATATAACCGCCACACCAACCGACATGACCCAACTGAACACGGGTAGGGACACGGGTATGAACACGCCCGTGTCACCCCTGACATGCCCATGTCAAAAGTGTTCACAACCCGTGTTTCCTACCGTGTCCTTCTCGCGACACAGCCATCCAACACACCCAGCATGACACGGCCATGGACACGCCCGTGTCCCTGGCCCTGTACCTCTATACAGTAGTCAAAAATCCAATTTAGGCGCGACCAGCTAAAATATATTTTTCGTGGCGTTACACCTGAAAAGTTAATTTGTTAATAATACTATGATGGAATTTGTACAAGGACTGAATACAGTTGTGGAAGAAGCTGAGGATCTTGAACAAGATGTGCACATTTCTAAGAAAGGGAATGACATTACAGCCTCTAAGGAGACTGAAGAAGAAATTCTTCTGAATAAGGAATCTGACATCTAGGGGGAGATAACTGCTACTCCAGAGTACCCAGTTACTGATGCTGAAGTTCAGTAAGAAAATACTAACTTGGAAAATATCAATATTGATGAATAAGTTGCAACGGTTGATGGTAGTTAGCAGATCAGGATCCAACTACTAAAACAGCTAAATAGACCAAATCAGCGGAAGAAGTAAGTTCATCTGAATCTGAGGGGAAGAAGCCTCTCAGATAAAGAAGTGGAAATTATTTGAACTGAAAAAGAAAATTAAAAGCTATAAGAAGATTATTCAATTTGGATCAACATCTGCTCCTACAGTGGACTTTAATTCTTTATTAATTAAAATGCAAATCTTGCTAGATGAGCAAAGGAAGGGCCTGGAACTATATTTAGATGAAAGGAACAAGGAGCTGCAGTTTCAACTGGCTCAGGACATTAAGTCTATTAGATTTGATGTAAGTATTCTAAAAACATATATGGCTGATTTCTTCCAAAGGGGAGCACATGTTTTAGTATACCTTACTAAATAGCAAGAGGATTCAAAGAAACTTATGGATGACATAGCTGTAAAACACGGCCATGTCCTTGAAAATTATAGAATAATGGACAAGAACATGACTACAATGAATAAGGAAACACTGGACAAGCTTGCTGAACAAACCATTGCTTTAGAAGACAAGATAACTTCTACTACAAAGGACATGAAAACTCAGCTAACAACTCATTCAACCTCATTGATTGAGGATATAAAAGCTTCTGATAAGGATTTAGATGAACATTTACTGAAAGTAAAGACCACTTTAACCTCAGTAATAAATTATCTAGATGGTCAAGTAAGATTCCATAAAAATGATTTGAGGGATCATATTGAAAGAGAAGTCATAAATGGGGAGATGGTAATGATAAAGACCAGCTCTGAGCATGCTACCTGGATATCAAATCACATCAGAGACACTTTAGGTCAACCTCCCCTATGGTATGATGGAGACCAAACTACTGAGTGTGGTTATCAACCAGCTCAATTTGAAGTTATTCATGCTGCTGAACAATCCATATACAATCCTCCTGCACAAATTCCATTTGAGGTTATTCAAACTGCTGTCCAATCTATGTATATCGCTCCACCACAAGTTCATAATATTATATGTGAAGAGGTGGATATGACTGCATTTTCTTTGCTTAAGGAAAAAGAAGCTCAACTGTCAAAGGAATGATTTAGGGAGTAAGCAGAAGTTAGGCCAGACTTTGAACAATGGAGGCCAACTTCCAGATCAATTATCCTGACTGTATGGAAAGCAGTCAATACAAATGCTACTGACATGGGAAAATGGTATACTGAGAAAGAGTGGGCTAAGAACTTAAAGCAGCAGGAGGTCATCCAGAAATTCAGACAAGATCTGAAGGAAGGGTAGATCCCAGCTAATTCTGTTGAGCGCAACAAATACTTCCCCAAGTCATGTCACTACTTTGAAAGGCAGTGACTTAAGGAGAAGAAGATTTCTAAAGCTAAGAAAGACACAGGAAAACATATAGCTGATGACAAAGTGCCTGAAGTTAAAGTCAAGATACAACTAGGGAAAGGCATAGTCATTAAGGAGCCGGATCTTTCCTAGATTATTTTTGAACTTTTGTAATTTTGTTTTTAAGAACCTTGTAACAAACTGAAAAGTGCAAACTTATAAAAAAATGGAATGAAAAGTCTGTTTAAATTTGGTTTTATTTGTGTGTTCATTCATTTATTCTTTACATTTTTGTTTAGTACATTTAATATATATGTTCTTATCACCATATTTTGGTATCATGGTGTTTATCATTGAATTGAGCTTATGAATTCTCCAAATAATGGGAGATTGTTGGGTATATTGGGATTATGTACATGATTTGGAGAAGCCCTTTTAACTCAATGATATACACAAATTTGTATTTGATGAATGTTGAGTTTACTTGTATAGGAAAAATAAACTAAGTACAAAAGTTTCGAGACACTAGACAAGTGTCGACACCTTTGTAAAAGCAGTGCTTAGACAAATGATCAAGTTGTGTTGACACTCAGGATTAGTGTTGACACACTTATTCAATTATTGTTGAGACTGGATGATAGCTGTGTCGACACCTAGGACTTTGGTCGACATCGTGAGACAAGAAAGCTACTGTGTCGACACTCAGGACTAGTGTTGACACACTTTTTACAAGTTATGTCAAGATTGGATGCAAGCTGTATAGACATCCAGGACTTGGGTCGACACCACTAGTCAATAAATCAGCTGCCTCGACACTCAGGACTAGTATCGACACATTTCTCACAAGCTATGCCGAGACAAGAAACCAGCTGTGTCGACACTTAGGACTAATGTCAACACATGTTACACAAGATGTGCCGAGACCAAAATCTAGCAGTGTTGACACACCAGATTGGTGTCGACATCCCTATAAGAGAAGTGTCGACACCCAGGACTGGTGTAGACAAATTCAAAGTATAGATGTATCAACACCTTCATGCAGAATCTTTCATGACAAAAATTCTTCCAAGTCAAGAACTCAAAGCCTGAAGTTCTGATAACTGTCAGAACTATCAAATGTTAGTTATTAACCGGGGCAGTCGGTCACTCTTGCCAAAGCCTATATAAGGAGACCAACTCAATAGAAATAGAGCGATTATTCGTTCTTCTCATCTAAAGTCTGTCAGTGCATCTACAGCTACTGCATCTACATCTACTTCAAGCACTCATGTTATTCCACCACATGAGTGGACAGATGCTAAGAAAAAGGCAAAGATTGCGGATGCAAAGGCCATGAATATATTGGCCCAGACTATGTCAGATGACATATTTCAGAAAGTGGCTGAATGTACATCTGCAAAAGTCATCTGGGACTCTCTAAACTTGATGGTTTCTGTTTCAGCTGATGAGAGAAAGGATAGGAGATTAAAACTTATCTCCCAGTATGAGAACTTCAAGAAGGAATAAACTGAATCTGTTTGTGACATGTATAACAGATTAAGTTCAATTATCAGTGAGCTGAAGACCTTGGACAAAGACATCGCTCTCACTGAGGTGAATGACAAAATCGTAATGTACTTCTCCAGCACTTGGGATTCCAGGATATGGCCAATCAAGGAGGCCAGAAGCTTGAATGAGATTTCTACAAAATCTCTTCTTGGCAAGCTCAAATCATATGAGCAAGTTATAAAGTCCAGAGAAGCTGTAGAATAGAAGACTCCTACATTAATAAGAAAGGAGCAAAACATAGCTTTTAAAGCTGCAGAAGAAACTGAAGCTCCAACATCAAATGAAAAACTCCTGAGTCTCTTAGCCAAGAGATTCTACAAAATGGCAAGAAAGGACTTCAAGAGAAAACCATCCAGGCATGATGACAAACCCAGGTATGACAAAATACCCACTAAAGAAATTGTTTGTTTTGGGTGCAGGAAGCAGTGCACTTTATCTCAGAGTGTCCTGAGAATCAAAAGAAGGAAAGAAGAAGAGAGAAGGACTCCAGAAAATAGCATTACAGTAAGCCATCCTCCAGCAAGCACAAGAGAAAAGAGAAGGGCTTTATTGCTGAAACCTGGAGTGATACTGAAGAAGAATCTTCATCATCTAGCTCCAATGAAGAGGAAGAAGAAGCTAAGGCATGAAATGTTTGCCTTATGGCTATCAATGCCTCCTACAGCCCATCTGATGCTGAGGAACCAGTAGAACAATCAGATAATGAAGAATTTCTGAATCAAAGGCTGATCAGGTATTATCATCCTTTGATTACAATTCTGATAGCTTCAAAACTGAATTTAAGTCTTTATGTATAGATTTAATAAATTCTGAAAAAGAAATTAAAATACTTAGGGAAAAATTAACAGATCATGATAACCTGTTTTCTAAAAACATTAAACTAAAGGATGAATTAACTCTATCCAATGAGAAAATCATATCATTAAAATCTGAGTTAGCTGAGGCCAGGCAACTTGAAGAATCCCTAAATGGGAGAAGCATCAAGTTGATGGACATCACAAGCACAGTTAATTTCAGGTTAAATGGCAAGCTGGACTTAAGTGCTTCATCAAGCCAACCTCATATAATCTAGAAGAATATATTAGCAACTCCAATTAAATTTGTCTCAGAAAAGGGAAAAGAGAAAATAGAAAATGATAATATTGTTAAACCAACTGAATTAAAAATAAAGAATGAGAAAATGAAACAGAATAAGAAAAATCCATACTACAATAATGTTCAATAGATTTCATCGAACTCCGATAGACGAAATGTGTACAGTTCGTCGAACTCCAGTCGACGAACTCCAAACCCAAACTTTCACTATAACTATTCGTTGAACTACGTTCGATGAAACCAGTATGGTTCATCGACCAGAGATCGACGATTTTGGGGCCCAGAGAATGACTTCTTTCATTCTTTGAGTGCAGTTCGACGAACTCATCCCCATTCGTCGAACTCAGATCGACGAACTCACTTGAGTTCATCGAACCCAGTTCAAGTTAACAGAAACTTGAATTCTTCTAAAACTTACAATCAACCAAGATCTTCTTTTAATCAACTCAATCAATGGATCATACCACCTAGAAGATATCACGATTTAGGTTATAAATCCCAGCCTGAATATTCTTATATCTCTAGTTTGAGCTATGCGAAGAAAGAAGGACCCAAGATAACATGGGTCAAGAATAGCTAATCTGTTTCTTTGCAGGTGAAAGACTATCCCACCACAGAACAACGGTGGTATCTTGATAGTGGATGTTCCAAACACATGACTGGAAACAAGGACAACCTAATCAAATTCAAGTCAAAGTTAGGACCAAAAGTAATATTTGGTGACTCCAATTGTGGCCAGACTGAAGGCTATGGAAAAGTCAAGATTGGTGATGTTACCTTTTGGAAGGTTGCATATGTAAATGGACTGAAGCACAAGCTCGTCTCCATAAGTCAATTATGTGATGAAAGGTTTCAGGTATCATTCAATAAAACTTCATGTATTATTACTTCTTTAGATAACCATGTAGTATTGACTGACACTAGAGTAGGAAACATTTACATAGTTAATTTCCAGTCAACAAAATCTGAAATTTGTTTATTTAATCAAACTAGAAATAATAATGACCTTTGGCACAGGACATTAAGTGATGTTAATATGAAAAACATTGCCAAACTATCTAGGGACAACCTTGTTAGAGGATTGCCTTCTGGCCCCTATAAGAAGAAAAGCCTTTGCAAGGCTTGTCAATTAGTCAAGCAAATTAAAAGTAGTTTTAAATCAGTAAATAAAAGTGACTCACCTAGAATATTGTACTTGCTACATATATACCTTTTTGGTCGTATTGCTGTATAAAGTCTAGGAGGGAAATCTTATACTTTAGTGATTGTAGATGATTTCTCTAAATTCACTTGGGTATTCTTTCTGAGATCTAAGTCTGATAACTTCAATGTTCTTACAGATTTTCTCAAGAACATATAGTTTGAGTACTCTACTCCAATTACATTGATCAGAAGTGATAATGGTATTGAGTTTGAGTCTCTTCTTATGCAAGAGTTCTGTGAGAAGGAAGGTATCAGGCACTGCTTCTCAGCTCGTAGAACACCTCAACAAAATGGGGTTGCTGAAAGGAAGAATAGAACCCTAATTAAATCTGCAGGCACATTACTTATAGATGCTCATTTGCCCCTATCCTTTTGGCCAGAGGCTGTGAGCACAACAAATTATGTACTGAATAGAAGTCTTATACATAAGCTTAATAATAAGAATCCTTATGAGCTACTTAAGGGGAAGAAACCTAAAGTAGACTATTTTAAAATATTTGGTTTCTTATGTTACATTCACAACAATAATAAGAAACACATTAAAAAATTTGAAATAAAGGCTAAAATGAGAATTTTTCTTGGATATTCCCAAGTAAGCAAGACTTATAGGATATTTAATAAATCTATCATGAAAATTGAAGAGTCTGTACATATTTCATTTGATGAAACTAACATGTTTTACAAGGAGAAAGAAATTTCTACCAGTAATTCTTTGTAGGAACCAAATATGTGTCAGAAGTTAAATGAACTGGCCCTCACCAATAAGGCTGTTAGCTAACCTTCTCCATATATTGTTGAAGACAGCGAAGATGAAGACAGTGAAATTAGTGAAGAACCTCCAACCGCTACTATAATTCCACAAGAGGAATTTATTCCCCATGCTGTTGCTAAACAAACTCCACCTTCTGAATTTGTCACACTTAGAGATCATCTTGTATCCCAAGTGATTGGAGGCATTTCAGTTTGTGTGCAGACCTGACATCAACTAAACCAAGACTTGAAGCATGCCTACTTCATATATCAAATTGAGACCCAATCCATTAAAGATGCAGAGAAAGATCCCCACAGGATTGTTGCAATGCAAGAGGAGCTCGACCAATTTGAGAGATGCAAAGTTTGGGATTTAGTTCCAAGACCAAAATAATACCCAGTCATTGGAACTAAATGGGTATTTAGGAACAAACTAGATGCCCAAGGTATTATAATAAGGAATAAGTTAAGGTTGGTTGCTTAAGGCTATAGGCAAGAGGAAGGAATTGATTATGACCAGACATTTGCACCTATTGCAAGACTGGAAGCAATCAGAATCTTCCTTGCATATGTTGCCTACAACAAGTTCAAAGTATACCAAATGGATGTCAACATTGCATTCTTGAATGGTGAACTAAAAGAAGAAGTTTATGTGGAGCAACCACCAGGTTTTATCTCTCCAACTCATCCCTCTTATGTCTTTAAATTGCATAAAGCTCTCTATGGTTTAAAGTAAGATCCAAGAGCTTGGTATGAAACCCAAGCTAGCTTTCTTCTAGAGCATAAGTTTACTAGGGGCATTGTACATAGGATATTATTAACCAGACACTATAAGGATCAAATCTTGTTAGTACAAATCTATGTAGATGACATTATTTTTGGGTCTACAGATTATAAACTATGCAAGAGGTTCTCTGACATCATGCATTCAAAGTTTGAAATGAGTAGCATGGTGAGCTCTCCTACTTCCTTGGTCTTCAAGTGAAGCAACTACCCGATGGCATCTTTATATCCCAATCTAAGTATGCTAAGGAGCTTATCAAAAAGTTTGGGATGTCAGATGCCTCAGCCAAGAAAACACCTATGACTACAAATGCTGTAATTGACTCTGATGAACATGGGAAACCTGTTGATCAGAAATTATATATGGCCATTGTGGGGTCCCTGTTACATCTTACTGTTAAATTTTCTCAACGTGGTCAGCAAGATAGCCCAAACACCAAATTAATATCTTCGGAACTACCCAGTTCGCACGCTGAACCGCGGAAACCCAAGGACTAGAGGTTGCACCCAACAACAAACAATGGAAGCACAAGAAGATCTAATTATGCATTCACTTCATTACAATCCGAGGCATACATAGCGAGACATGATTTCGCTAGTATTACAGCTGTAAACAGAAAGAACCAAAAACAAGCCGGGCGGACAGAACTCCAGTCCGCCGAGACCGCGAGGTCGCCGAGACCGCGAGGTCGCCGAGACCGCCGAGACCGCCCAAGCTATGCTGCAATCCGCCGAATACCACGGAGTCCGCCGAGACCGCGAGGTCGCGCGGACAGACCGTTATTCGCCTCCTGCTGAACCCGAACTGAGGAACTCCCCTACCCGCCTGAAGCCGGCGGACAGGTTATTGAAGCTGGGAAAGTTGAAACAGAACTGACAAGCCGCAGAGCGACCTCCTGCTGAGTACGCAGAGACCGCACACTTCCAAGCACTGACCGAAGTCACAGCCAAGCTCCTGGCTCCTTGAAGTTATCCGCGCGACCTGCACACAGCAAACCGTCAGCCTGAAACAATCCGTGCGGACTGAAAAACACAGACCGCAGCACTCGCCCAACCCAAAGTACTGTTCACTCACGTTACTTCTGGTTACTGTAGATGTGCCAGGGGGGTCCTATTTATAGGCCAGGTGAGGAGTGTGGTCACCGCCCATGAGATAGCAACACCGCCCCAGCCCGCGCGAACACAAAACGACTGTCCGCTCAGTCCGCGAGGACTTAGCCAGTCACCAAGGGAAACCGCCAGGAGCAAGGCAACCAATGACGAACCCTCTCCAGTCCGCCCAAGCTAAGCGGACAAGGCACCAGCCCGCAAAGCTCCAACTGCTTCAGGACAGCACCTTCTTCAATGGCAGTCCGCACCAACCCGAGGCAGTCCGCAAGACTCACACCTCAATCCGCCACAAGTCCACGACCAAAGGCAAACAGCAACAGTCCGCCCGGTCACAGCGGACTTGGCGGATACGGCGGACACCATGAACTTGACACCAAGTGTGACCAAGTCCAAAACCATCAAGGGCCAGTGCGAGCATGGCGGACACAAAGTCCCGTCCGCCAAACACCCTAGCACAGACCGCAACCAGTCCGCGAGCTCCTCGCACTTGTCCAACGCAGCAGCACCAAGCCGGACTCCAAACATCAGTCCGCCAACCGGTCTCCACAGCAAGACCTGCTGTAACACCTGAGCTCGACAAGGCCTCAGCCAAGCTCAAGGCTCAGTCCGCAACAGCCCCAACCGCGGACACACCAGTCCGCAAGGCTTCCCGCGAACTCGAACCATCCCGCCAACAGCTCAAACTTGCACCCGCGACCACTGAGCAAAGCACCAGTCCGCAAGCCTCTCTATCCGCAGATACCAGGCCGCACCAAACCGCGGACACAATGCAACAACCCGCTCAGAACACAGCCGGCTTCCACCAGACTTTTCACCAGGCCGCAACCTCAGTCCGCCCAGTCCGCCCAGTCCGCCAAAGCTGTCCGCACAGGCCGCGCGGCCTGTCCCGTCACCCACTTCCACTTCACAAATTTCAACACTCCCCCTTGAAGTGAGAAGTGGTGACCAAGCCCAGCAAGCTGCGCAAGCGTTCAAAGGGCCCCTTCGACAGCGGCTTCGTGAAGATGTCAGCAAGATTATCTTCACTCCGAACATGCCCGACCAGCAGAGATCCCTCCAACACCTTCTCCCTGATGAAGTGGTGATCAATCTCTATATGCTTGGTCCTGGCGTGACACACTGGATTGTTTACCAGTTTGAGAGCACTCTCGTTGTCACCCCGGAGTAAAGTAGGCCCTTGCACTTCTTCATGAACATCCTCTATGAGTCTCCTCAACCAAACGGCTTCCCGAGCAGCCAAGGCCGAAGCCTTATACTCCGCCTCCGTGGTTGAAACCGACACCGAGTCCTGCTTCTTGCTACACCACGAGATGCTAGCTGAACCGCAAGTGAACACATAACCAGAAGTAGACCTTCGATCATCCGAATCACCGCCATAGTCAGCATCCGTGTACCCGAGCAACGCAAACTCCGCATCCCTTCCATAGAGGAGTCCCATCTCATAAGTCACCTTGACATACTTCAGAATTCCCTTCGCCGCCACTAGATGAGATTGCCTTGGTTCAGCCATATACCGACTTACTCGGCCAACAGCATAAGCTATATCCGGCCTTGTAATCGTCAGATAGATCAAGCTCCCAACAAGAGCCCTGAACACCAAGGGATCATTAAGCACCCTTCCCTCATCTCGTCGAAGCTTCAGCCCAGATTCCAGTGGAGTAGAGCACTTCTTCCCTTCGCCCATGCCAAACCGCTTCACAATACGATCAGCATACCCTTTCTGGCTAATGAGAATTCCGCACTCCTTCCTCTCCACTTCCAGACCAAGAAAGTGATGCAACTCTCCCAAGTCTTTCATTTCGAAGCGTATAGCAAGCTCTCCCCTGAGCCTTGCTACTTCCTCCTCCGAGTTCCCTGTGATGATCATATCATCCACATACAGCAGGACCAAGACTCTTAGCTCTCCCTTCTTCTTGACGAACAAGCTAGAATCCGAGTTAGAAGCCAGGTATCCACAGAACTGCAGGTACTCTGCAATCTTCCCATACCACGCTCGAGGAGCTTGCTTCAACCCATAGAGAGCCTTCCTGAGTTTGCAGACATAGTCCAGATGCTTCTCAGAGACGAAACCAAGCGGCTGATCCATGAAGATGTCCTTGTCAATCTCTCCGTAAAGAAAGGCATTCTTCACATCGAGTTGCCACAACCTCCATCCCTTGCTAGCAGCCAAGGCGATCACCACTCTTACAGACGTCATCTTCGCAACTGGACTGAATGTCTCCTCATAGTCTTCTCCATACTGCTGTGAGAATCCTCTAGCGACCAGGCGAGCCTTGAAACGATCAATGCTCCCATCAGCCTTCTTCTTCAACTTGTACACCCACTTGCAAGTAACCGGAGTAATGCCATCAACCTTGGGCACAAGGTCCCAGGTTTCATTCTTCTTCAGAGCATCAATCTCTTCCTTCATGGCACCTTCCCACTCCTTCACTCCAGTGGCCTCGTTGAAGTTTGCAGGCTCTCGCTCATCCAGAGGACCTGCAAAGAAGCAGGAGACAAAGCTCACTGCATTCCCATCACAGTACCGAGCCGGTGGCTTAACCACCCTCTTCGATCTCCGAAGACACGGCTCCTTGCTCACGGCTTCCGTTGCTTCTTCAGGCTCCACTCCTACCTGGGGCAAGCATTGAGCAGTGCTCCCCCTGCTTCCTGAGCCAGAAGGCTCAGCCTCGGAGTTCGAAACAACAGGAGCTGCTGGTGAAACAGCAAGCTCCTCTTCCAAGCCTTCAGCATCCTCCACCGGTGCTTCCTCAACATTGCTACTTCCGGTAGGCTCCACCGAGCCACCTCCATATGACGTCAGCTCGTCAAAGACAACGTCTCTTGACACCACGAACTTCTTCGTCACAGGGTCCATGCACTTCCATCCCTTCTTCCGCTCATCATAGCCAACAAAGACAAGTTTCCTTGCCTTCGCATCCAGCTTTGTCCGTGAAGCATCCGGGACATGCACGTAGCAAGTTGAACCGAACACCCGAAGGTGTCCAACACTCGGCTTCTCCTTCAGCAACAGCTCAATGGGCGTCTTCATGTTGATAGGGCTGAGTGGCATCCGGTTGATAACATATGCAGCACAAGACATTCCCTCCGCCCAAAAGGACCTCGGGATATCTTTCGCATGCAGCCAGCATTTGCAGGTTTCCGTCAAATGACGGATCTTCCGCTCCGCTACCCCATTTTGTTGTGGAGTGTGAGCACAAGTAAGCTCCCGTTGGATCCCGTGCTTCCTGCAGAAGTTAGAAAACTCGGAAGAGACAAACTCTCCCCCGTTATCAGTTCGAAACTTCTTAATCCGCAAGCCAAGCCGGCCTTCTACCAACTCCTTGAACTCCACAAACAAACGGAAGGCATCCGACTTCTCCTTTAAGAAGTACACCCAAGTATACCTTGAGTAGTCATCAACCAAGACAAGCATGTATTTGCTTCCACCAAGGCTGGCAGTGACAGTCGGTCCCATCAGGTCGCCATGAATACACTCCAATGGTTTCTTGCTCCTTGTTTGAGATTTATCAAACGGAAGGCGATGTGCCTTACCGTATTGACAGCCCGCACAAACATGCCCATCACCAAAGGAGGACAACATCGGCAACCCCCTAACCAGACTTCTACTCGCCATTGCCTTTAGCTTGTCCATGCCAACATGCCCCAGCCTCTCATGCCAGATAGCCGCACTATCATTGGCCCTCATCTTATCAACATAGGCACTGGTGGAAAGAACAAACAAGTTCTTCACCCTCCTCCCAACATGAGCAACATCAGCCTTTACCGCTGATACGTTGCGAAGGAACCTCACGTCTGTTGGCCCAAACAGAACGTGATACCCAGCGTCCACCGCGTTGGTCACCGAGAAGAGGTTCTTCTTCATGCCCGGCACGTGATACACACTCCTTAACGTGAGTGGCCCCTGATCACTACCCAAAGACACGACCCCCTCCTTCTCTACTGCATAAACAGTATTATCAGCAGTGATAATAGCTTCATTACCTGAGTAAGCCTGCATGGAGGTGAACTTCGACTTGTCTCCGGTGAGGTGATGACCACACCCGGAGTCGACGATCCACTCGCTGTTGAAGTCCTCAGCAGATAAGGCCCGGACACAAGTGCCCGTCATGAAAGCTCCTCCCCATTCTGCTTCTTCACTTCGAGAGCAAGCTTCCTCCTTTCCCGCAGCATGCCCAGGCTGCAGTTTGACCTTGCAGTCCCGCTTGAAGTGCCCTCGCTGATGACACCGGTAGCACTTCAGATTCTTCTTCCAGTCCTTAGGAGCATTGCTCCTCTCCGGCGGATATGAAGTTGAAGTCTCCTTCTCAACAGCGGCCTGCACCTTCTTCTTCTTCTTCCCTTCCCATCCCTTCTTCTTGCCTGAGAAGAGAGCCTCGCTGCCTTCCTGATTCAGATTCACTCCAGCCATCTGCCTTGCTAAGCTCTCCTGCGAGGCAAGCAGATTCTCCAGCTCCAGCAACGACGGCTGAGTAGCCCACCCTTGAACAGATGTAACAAAGGCCACATACTCCTTCCGCAAGCCGCGGAAAATGTGCCTTTTCATCTTTGCCTCAGAGATAGGCTCATCAGGATCCAGTGCCGACAGCTCAGCACACAAGCTCTTCATCTTTAAGAAGTACCTGGAGATGGAAAGGTCTCCCTGAGTTGCCCTGGCCAACTCATTCTCCAGGAACTGAAGCCGCGCCACATTCTTCCTATTGAACAACTCATCAATGGTTGTCCAAATATCAGCAGCCGACTCACATCCAATGATGTGATCAAACAGTTCCGGAGAGACAGCTCTCTTCAGAACGAACTCTGCCTTAGCATTAGTTCTTCTCCAGAGCCTCACCTGTTCAGCAGTACCGAAAGCAGCAGTTACTTCCTGTCTGTCGTCTCCACCGACGACTTCCCACAGCTCCTCTCCTAGAAGATAACTCTTCATGCACGACTTCCACTTTTTATAGTTAGTCGGCGTTAAGAGTTCAATGCCCAGACCTCTTGCTAAGCTTCCTTCCATTGCAATCACCTGTTGGTACCCTTCAGCAGCTCCGAGCAACAACACAGGTTGATCACCACTCAATCACTGAGTAACAACACTGGCTGACCTCCGCTCACGCAACTGAACCACCGCAACCTCAGTAACCTGGCTCTGATACCATGTTAAATTTTCTCAACGTGGTCAGCAAGATAGCCCAAACACCAAATTAATATCTTCGGAACTACCCAGTTCGCACGCTGAACCGCGGAAACCCAAGGACTAGAGGTTGCACCCAACAACAAACAATGGAAGCACAAGAAGATCTAATTATGCATTCACTTCATTACAATCCGAGGCATACATAGCGAGACATGATTTCGCTAGTATTACAGCTGTAAACAGAAAGAACCAAAAACAAGCCGGGCGGACAGAACTCCAGTCCGCCGAGACCGCGAGGTCGCCGAGACCGCCGAGACCGCCCAAGCTATGCTGCAATCCGCCGAATACCACGGAGTCCGCCGAGACCGCGAGGTCGCGCGGACAGACCGTTATTCGCCTCCTGCTGAACCCGAACTGAGGAACTCCCCTACCCGCCTGAAGCCGGCGGACAGGTTATTGAAGCTGGGAAAGTTGAAACAGAACTGACAAGCCGCAGAGCGACCTCCTGCTGAGTACGCAGAGACCGCACACTTCCAAGCACTGACCGAAGTCACAGCCAAGCTCCTGGCTCCTTGAAGTTATCCGCGCGACCTGCACACAGCAAACCGTCAGCCTGAAACAATCCGTGCGGACTGAAAAACACAGACCGCAGCACTCGCCCAACCCAAAGTACTGTTCACTCACGTTACTTCTGGTTACTGTAGATGTGCCAGGGGGGTCCTATTTATAGGCCAGGTGAGGAGTGTGGTCACCGCCCATGAGATAGCAACACCGCCCCAGCCCGCGCGAACACAAAACGACTGTCCGCTCAGTCCGCGAGGACTTAGCCAGTCACCAAGGGAAACCGCCAGGAGCAAGGCAACCAATGACGAACCCTCTCCAGTCCGCCCAAGCTAAGCGGACAAGGCACCAGCCCGCAAAGCTCCAACTGCTTCAGGACAGCACCTTCTTCAATGGCAGTCCGCACCAACCCGAGGCAGTCCGCAAGACTCACACCTCAATCCGCCACAAGTCCACGACCAAAGGCAAACAGCAACAGTCCGCCCGGTCACAGCGGACTTGGCGGATACGGCGGACACCATGAACTTGACACCAAGTGTGACCAAGTCCAAAACCATCAAGGGCCAGTGCGAGCATGGCGGACACAAAGTCCCGTCCGCCAAACACCCTAGCACAGACCGCAACCAGTCCGCGAGCTCCTCGCACTTGTCCAACGCAGCAGCACCAAGCCGGACTCCAAACATCAGTCCGCCAACCGGTCTCCACAGCAAGACCTGCTGTAACACCTGAGCTCGACAAGGCCTCAGCCAAGCTCAAGGCTCAGTCCGCAACAGCCCCAACCGCGGACACACCAGTCCGCAAGGCTTCCCGCGAACTCGAACCATCCCGCCAACAGCTCAAACTTGCACCCGCGACCACTGAGCAAAGCACCAGTCCGCAAGCCTCTCTATCCGCAGATACCAGGCCGCACCAAACCGCGGACACAATGCAACAACCCGCTCAGAACACAGCCGGCTTCCACCAGACTTTTCACCAGGCCGCAACCTCAGTCCGCCCAGTCCGCCCAGTCCGCCAAAGCTGTCCGCACAGGCCGCGCGGCCTGTCCCGTCACCCACTTCCACTTCACAAATTTCAACACTTACAGCATGTAGAACAGACATAATGTAAGACCCTTCCCCTTACCAAGGACGGTACCCGGTCTTATGCCCAGAACCGCCCTCTTATGGTGACACTAACGCACGGGATAGTCGACACCGCAACACACCGATTCTGCCATCTAGTACGATCATAAACCTGTAGGCCAATATGAGAAAATAAGTAATACATAACATAGTACTATGCAGCTAGTCCACAGTCACAGTACAAATCATACATATATGAATGAAGGAGTACACAGTCCACAATGAGTACAAATATAATATGAAGAGTAATAAGGGCTTATGCCCAGTACATCATATCAAAATCTCTCTCTCTCTCTCTCTCAACTCTAAACAGCGGAAGAAAACTATCATCGCCAAGTCATCCCACCTGAGGCAACTGTGCAGTAGTAGTAGTAGTAGTAGATGGTGGTATCAGCTCCTCACATCCTGTCATCTCGTCCTGCCGGTCGTGCTGGTGCTCCATCTTCTCAAGCTCCTAAAAATAGTTTGGTCACCGACCATTAGTCAAAATACTAAGTCGTTTCCTCCACACCTCACCCCGCAACTCCTAGGCACCGTGCGGGAGGATGAAGCGGAGGACAACAAGTGGTAACAAAAGTAAACAGGTGGCAGTGGCAGTATACTAACAAGTATATGAGGAGTAATAGTAGTTCTATTCTAGCAGTTCTATGTAAGAGGTACAAGTGCAGTAAATAAAGTATAAGATTGAAGTAAGTAGAACAAGTAAAGTATAGAACTGAAAGTAAGAGCAGGAAGTAAAACTATGCTACCACTACTCTACCATCACAAATCGTACCTTAACTTATAAAAATGCCCATACAAATTTATAAGTTAAGGTTTCCAGGAAATTTAACTTATCATATAAAAGAGCCCATACTAATTTTTATGATAAGGATCTATGAAGCGTATGACCTAATATGAATGAATGTTTATGATGCAATTTATGCACAGGCAAGTGCAACTCACACAAAATGACTATATGATCACAGACCTTTAGTTCCCACTTTTTGAGAGCTAGCTTCACTCTCGGGTACCATCGCTGTGGCTATGGCAGCAGCGGAGCGGGCATCTCCACTTCTAGGCCGGTATGCACACTACCAAACCTTAGACCCCTCTCATACGCCTCTGTACACATCAAAGGTTCACTCTAGAGTATCTGCGTACGTACTTTGCTGACAACCTATCAGTCTTGTTGGGTAGGGTGTGCGTTATCGGGGATCGTCCTCCAGACCGCAGTGTAAAATAACCCACTGGCCCCTCAAACCCTCACACCCGCCTGGTGCACCGTACTGCCATCGGTGTGACGAAAGGCCAGTACCGTATTCCCTGCCACTAAGTTTATGCACATGCAAGTATTTCATCCCGAGCCTTCAGCTCGCAGGACCATCCCGTCCTGAATCCCTCAAACCCTACACTGGTGAGCATTTATCACAATCCCTCCAACCCTACACGGGTGAGAACGCACAATAGTGCCTTTATTCCAAATACCTCCAACCCTACACGGGTGAGAATATTACCATGAATCCCTCCAACCCTACACAGGTGAGAATGTACTACAAATTTCTTAACCTATTAGACTACTCTTGTCTACGGGTTATTATACTTAGTGATTTAAGGTTAATCCCAGCACTGCCCAGGGTATACCCGGTGAGGGCTCTCGGGGGCACTAGAACCAAGATGTGATGAAGCCCAAAGTTCCCTTTCACAAGGATATTTACTTTAGTTGATGACTACCCATAATTCACCCCATCTCTCATTGTTGCTCTCGAACAATCCTAATGACTTAAGATATTACCGGGAAACCGACGGTCTTCCGTCGACCTCCACTTCAGTTACTACCTAAGGACTTGCACTTTTATTCTCTTCACTAACAATACTACCCACCAGGGTTATTCACCAACTTCAATCTCTAGCTCAATGTCGATCTATCCCCTGGTGGTCCTTATACTCTAACTCATTTATACTATACGCAGCCCAAGACCTAATACCACCCCGAAATGGAACTTTCAATTCCTTGGGTCACCTGCCCTTAACTATTTATCCTAGGGTGGTGTGAACTAATGAAATGTGCATATTAATTTTCCTAATTTTCTTAGGTCATTTAAGCCTCTAATTAAATCATTTAATTAATTCCCTAGGTCATTTAATACATGAAGTATCACAGTTTATAATCCACTGACCTAAGAAATTTTTCCAGAGTTATATAATGGTAAACTATTGCTGTCTACCAAAATTCATAATTTTCCTTGAAATATTTCTATTTATTCCTTAATTAATACAAAACTCACATAAATGTCATTTTCCAAATGAAGTATACGGAAAACCTTACTAGAAATTCTAGGAAATTTACAGAGCATATAAATCATTAGTTTAAGACTAATGGCAAAGTTTCATCAACTTCTATAATGTAATGGCCTACCAAATTCAATTTTTAACACTTTACCAAGAAGTCATTATAAGATTTAAAAATTTATTGAGTCATGCAAAAATGCTGAGAAAATTATAAAAGGGTATTCATACTCATATAAATCATTAAACAATTTTCCAAAATTTTCTACTAAGTATTTTCACCAATTTGCTAATTAAGTAAAATAAGGGTAAAAAGGTAAATTCCACATAACTCCTATCAAAACTCTTCAAACAGAGACATAAAATTTTTCAGGAGTTTAGTATATCATAATAATAACCTTAACAAAAATTGGGGATTTTAGCTCAAAGATAAGCCTATTTTTACATTTATTGTTCAAAAGTTCCATTATTCCAAAAATTCCAAATAATGAGATTTTTACTTCCAAATATCCCATTATTACAATGTGTAGTATAATTCACCTAAATAGCCTCTGAAATTAATACCATGATTTTTTGATGTTTCAGATAGGCTTAATGAACAATATATCAAAATTGGCTATTTGCACCCCAAGCCTATATATAATCAACACATGCAAGTGAGTTTACCCAATATGCAGTGGTCCAAATGTGTTGAAGTTTTTAACATGCACATAAATAGTCCCCAAGCACATGCCACCAAAATTTGGGGCCATTTGGAGCCATAACAATCCAAATATTTCATTTATGTAAATTTGTGTATTATGAATAAAACTATAGAAAATGTTTTCCCAAAAAATCTCAATTTTTGACAGGGGCTAAATATGCCATAAACATGCATGCACCCAACGTTTGGGGTCATGTTAATTAATGTTTTGGCTTGGGCATCAATTTGAAATTCAGCCCTTGCCTAGGACCAGTCCTAGGAAAACAACCCTATAGAAAGCCCTACGGCTCAAAATTACGTGTTTAGGGTGTCAAAACAAATTTAAGACAGAGATCTACAATTTTTATGTTGCTAACCAGTTCTGAAATTGCCTCTAAGGGGGCTATATTTAACATGCAATTGTCTGAATATTGTGTGACAGAAATATTAATAAGACTATAGTTTAATTCACATATAATTCAACGGCATCCCATCATCTTCCTCCTCCAGTGGACGGTCCAGATGCATCCTGCTTGTAGCTGCTTGATCTGGTGTTTCCCGATCATCCAGTCACCTCCCTGGCCGTCCACCACCACCACCACCACCACCACCACCACCTCCATTGAGGTGGGGGCTAACGTTTGGCGGCGACTTGGCCGCCGGAGGCGGCGGTTTCCGGCGAACCCGAGCTCCATTAAAAATCATGGATTTTCTCCCACACCTCACATGGATTCAAGCTCAATTGAGCTCGAAATCTCTCCTAAATGATCTAGGAAGCTAGTACGGGTAGAGAGGAGGCGAAACAGACCTTAGTTGGAACTCGACGGCAGCGGCGGCGGTGGTCGCCCATGGAATTTCTCCTCTCCGGCGAGCTTGCTCCCGAACTCGTTTCTCCACCAAAATCTTCGATCCAGATATCGAATTCCACTCCTCTCGGCCTTATGAAGCTGATGGTGAGGTCAAAATGGGGGTGGGTGGCTGGTTATGGTGTTTTGAGTCGTGGGAATTTCGGCCACCACCTTGGATGCTCCTCCTTGGCTCCAAGTGGCACCTCCTTTGATAGAATTTGGCTGGGTGATTATTCCTAAGCTCAGAACTGAGCTTTGGGAGGGAGGAGGAGGGCCAAGTGGCCTCCATCACCCTTTTCCCTCTCATCTCTCTCCTCTCTTTCCCCTAATTTCCAAAAACACCCCCATGCATGCACTCTCTCTCCTATTTTAGATGGGTAGGGGCTGTCATTAACCATTTAGGCTGGTCATTGGCCTTGGCTCATGGGCTATGCCCATTGGGAATGGGCTTGGCCTCCCTTTTTCTCTTTAGGCATTATGTTGACCAAGTTGACTTTTAGGGTTGACTTGGTCAACTTGATGAGTGGGCTGGCCCCACTTAATGGTCATGAACCCCTTGTCATCACCCAACATGGGTTGGACCATGGTGATGCCCCACTTGGGCTAATTGGGCTTATATGTGTGGATTTGACCAAATTTGGGTTATGGTTGACTTGAGTCAACTTGGGTCAATGGTTGACCCAATGATGTGGCTTTTGGTTCACATAGATTGCTTTTAGGGTTAGGGGCATAGTGGTGGGGTCAATGTGTACCTATGATTCCATTTTGGGCTAGTTTGACCTGATTTGACTCGAACCCTATAGTGGGCCTTATGTAAATCCACCCTAACTCCATCAGTCAAACCTAGCCTAACCCTTTTCATCCACAACATGTCCTAACCTAATCTAAGTTTAGGGTCTAGTAGGAAATGAGATGTTACAAATCCTAATAATCAAAAAAAAAATTCGTCCCCGAAATTCAAGTTCGGGTTTACGGGTTTTCTGTGCACAAGAATTTTTTATTTTTTTTTTAAATTTAAACATAATTAAAGTATATCTGAGGCAAAAAGCTCTGGGTATCATTCTTGCATCAGATCCATCGGCTCCCCGGTGTGCTCCTCTCATCCGTGGTTGGACCACAATACCTTCACTCGGTGAACCTTCTTCTTTCGCAACACTTGAATTGTTGTATCGTCGATCCGGATCGGTTCTAAATGAGCTGATCTATCAGGAGCTATCGGGCCTACTGTAGCGGTAATATGTTGCTCTGGCCAAAGGAGTGCTCTTCGTAGCATAGAGATGTGGAAGACGTCATGCAAGGTCCCCAACTCAGGTGGCAGCTCCGGCCTGTAAGATAAGGTATCGATCCGCTCCAGGATCTAATATGGCCCCATATATCGAGGGCTGAGCTTATTTTGCCTCCGCACTCGAGAGACACCATGCACCGGAGGTATCTTCAAGAAGACTCTATCCCCTACCTAAAACTCTTCCTTCCGATGTCGTGCATTGTAGTACTTAGCCTGCCTACTCTAAGCATCTGTATCCTCTATATATTTCGACCAGAGTTCCCTGGGTCCTCATCCTGAACCCAAGATAGCAGTGTACGACACGTCTTATCGTTCAAAGCTCTATAAGGACTCATTCCAACACTTGTCTCGCGGTCGTTCTTTATAAGAAAACTCTATCAGAGGTAACCTTCTCTTCCAAGTGTATTTTTGTTATACTTCATGATATTCATAATCAATGTTACATGGGCATATTTCCAAGTCTTCTGACATATTATCATTAAATAAACCTTAATCATAGGTTGGTTCGGAGTCCCTTACGAGCAAGGATCACCAAGTACGTGAGAATTAGTAATCTTATATGTATAATTGAGCACATAAATCTCATAATTCTCTTCCAGAATCGAATCATGCCTTGTGACTTATACTATATTGATTCTTCCAATACAGGTTATCATGATATTATTTATGACGAAGATCCAACATATGCATTGTAATTAACCAACTTCCAAGATTATGATGTGATGAAGAGATCATCATCTTATTTCTTTCAGATTCATGACTTATTACACCTCTATATAAATAATAATACATAATTTTTAGAGTGTTCACCTTTCAAGCGTACAATATTGATATTGATGACTCCCAATCGCATAAGTTATCAAGCGATCAGTTTTGATATTGATGTTGATACAGATGACTCACAATCGCTTTCACATATAATCTAAATCATAAATTTATAAGCGTAACTTTTCAGAAATGGTTAGGTCTGACACAAATCGTTTTCATCATAGAGAGAATCTTATTAAAAAAACTCATTACTCCTCGTGTAATTTCACCGTATATACCTTTGCAAAACAAAATTGATCTTTTCAGTCATGAATTTTCCTAAGGTGATCATGATGTTATCAACATACATGTCCCGGTTCTTGATGCTATCATAATCGAGGGGTCATACCTATGTGTACGCTTCAACTAATCATCTACCCCATTTTAATTTGCCGAATCATTATATTTTCAATATCATGCCTTGCCAAATTAATCTTTTATGTGCTCGACGTTTCAACACAGGTATGCTTGTACTAACTTTCCTATACATGCTCATTTGGTTGTCTTCGTTAGGCAAGCATGGGTGAATACTCACCTAAAGCCATTATATTCATGAGATTAGCTCAACCGTGTGTGGAATATGTATGAGTAACCTTCAATCTAACCTTCAAAATTTATGTCATGGTAGAGACCATCATTTCTCTAAGTTCATGAGTTATCATCACTTACAAACACCAAAAATATATATATATATATAATTCGCACTATCCAATATATGTATGGTTGAATTTATTCGTTCCTTGGTCCATAGGATATGCTTGCATTGTCTACTCGTGATCAAATTTTCTAAGTTCACTTAAACATAATAGTGCATTTGTTACACGTAAAGTGGGCATTTCAAATCCTCTGAATTATTATAACACTTGATTTTATGGATAATAATATATTCATAATCATGAGTTTGTTCTCAAAATCCAGAATATTTCTGAAGGCAATTATTATATCATCGAATACTTTTGTTTTGATTCTTGTGATCATCATAGCCACATCCAATTGATTATACATATAATATACATCTTCCAATTCAGTATGGTTTTTCACTTGATCTTAATTTTTCTGGGGCCGTTATACTCCCAATGTCATAAACAAAATTATTCACACTTTGAATTCTCACTTATGGGTTCTAATCGTATAACAGTTAAGACCCGCAATCACTCCTTCATATTACCATGGCGTTACCCTATCTTAATTTGTATGTTTCCAACCTATTGGCCTGGTTAAGTTAGGTAGGCGCGGGTAGCAGTGACCAATCATCGTGTTTACTTTTCCCATTTGTACGAATTTAATATGTGATAATCATGAGCCCTAGTTATGCAAAAATTTCAGTTATCCTTCTGACTTGTACTGAATTCTCAATTTACCTTGGCTTTCTCTTGTAATATATCTGAGTTCATTAATCAAATCCTTAACTAACGATTTAATCCTTACTCGCGTGTCAAGTCAATTGGGTTAAGGTGTTAGGGCATCTAGGAATATGCTTTGTTGTGGTAGCACATTCCTTTAATTATACATAAAACATTTGTGTCATCGTTACTGCTTGATTTTAGTTTATCGAAAGACAATTTGTTCGAATTCTTGTGGATTATACACAACTTGTTTCGTTCTTTGAATATAGTATGTCATTATACATCGATGAAATTACGATCTCTCTTTAAGTGTTCTCAAGTAGTTATCTAATTCACCAGCCGGAGAAAGTTTCTAACGTCTCATGCCGACTTTCCTTGTTCTGGGGTTGTAATATGTCCAAGCGGGCAACCCTCTATGTATATCCCAAACTTCGAGGGATGGTTGATCATCTTACCAATTATTCGTACATAAGTCTCAATTTTCATATGGGTATTGTTCAAATAAAAATTCCCCACGATCACTATGTCTGTGATACGATGTTTATAAAAAAAACAGGGTCAAGAGAAAAAAATCCAAGTCGTTATCAATCTAGTCCAATAAACAAAAGTATAAGCCTGCATACCTTTTTGGCTAAATTCCCTTAATATCTAATTCATTTATCTTATATGTGCACTCAATCCTTAGGTTTAACAATCTTAGACCTGGATTTCCACCTTAATTGATATGTTATATACCTTAGGTCTTCAAGGTTACTATACGACAAATTTTTCAAGATCAATATGTGACCCAACCAAAATGGGTTTCTTCTGAGACTTGAATTCTTATTCTACCTTTGGTATTTGCCACTGTGGTTGTCTCAACATACTCAAGTCATCAGTATGAGGGTTAAGTTTACGAGTACCCTATTATTCCACTAATATATTATATGCACCAATTCTCCTTAAGGCAGTCCTATCAGCTTGGGTAAGAAGTGATAATATCACTCGATAGGTAGAGTAGGGACATCAGAATTTAAGCCTTAAGCATTGACTCTTGCGTCAAATTCTTCCCTTGGTGAATTTGGGTATCCCCATACCTTAACCAATCTATCTCTGAAGTCGATTTAAAACTAGGATACACTAAGAAATCCTCTTGGTAAGACAAACTAAGGTGGTGTCCTATTTTGATTGGCCTAACTCGTTGTTTAATTGGATTATTTTTTGTGACTTTTTACACATGGGCACACCATTTCTTCCGCTGCATAGTTTGTCCGCAAACTAATGCTCGAGCGGGGTGGTATAGTGTTGTGGACTTCTTTCTCATATGATCGTTTGTTCAAGTGATACCAGTTTGTAAGACCCCTCCCCTTAGCAAGTAGGGTACCCGGTCTTATGACCAGAACTGTCGTCTTACGGTGACACTAACGCATGGGTTAGTCGACACCGCAACACGCCGATTCTGCCAGCTAGTACGATCATAAAACTGTAGGCCAATATGAGAAAAGAAGTAATACATAATATAGTACTACGCAGCTAGTCCACAGTCACAGTACAAATCATACATATATGAATGAAGGAGTACACAGTACACAATGAGTACAAATATAATATGAAGAGTAAAAAGGGCATATGCCCAGTACATCATATCAAAATCTCTCTCTCTCAACTCTAAACAGCGGAAGAAAACTATCTTCGCCAAGTCATCCCACCTGAGGCAACTTTGCAGTAGTAGTAGTCGTAGTAGGTGGTGGTATCAGCTCCTCACGTCCTGTCATCTCGTCCAGCCGGTCGTGCCGGCGCTCCATCTCCTCGAGCTCCTAAAAATAGTTAGGTCACCGGCCAATAGTCAAAAGACTAAGTCGTTTCCTCCACACCTTGCCTCGCAACTCCTAGGTACCGTGCGGGAGGACGAAGCGGAGGACAACAAGGGGTAACAAAAGTAAATAGGTGGCAGTGGCACTATACTAACAAGTATATGAGGAGTAATAGTAGTTCTATTCTAGCAGTTCTATGTAAGAGGTACAAGTGCAGTAAATAGAGTATAAGATTGAAGTAAGTAGAACAAGTGAAGTAAAGAACTGAAAGTAAGAGCAGGAAGTAAAACTATGCTACCACTACTCTACCATCACAAATTGTACCTTAACTTATAAAAATGCTCATACAAATTTATAAGTTAAGGTTTCTAGGAAATTTAACTTATCATATAAAAGAGCCCGTACTAATTTATATGATGAGGATCTATGAAGCGTATGACCTAATATGAATGAATGTTTATGATGTAATTTATGCACAAGCAAGTGCAACTCACACACAATGACTCTGTGATCATAGACCTTTAGTTCCCACTTTTTGAGAGCTAGCTTCACTCTTGGGTACCACCGCTGTGGCTACGGCAGCATCAGAGCGGGCATCTCCACTTCTAGGTCGGTATGCACACTACCAAATCTTAGACCCCTCTCATACGCCTCTGTACACGTCCAAGGTGCACTATAGAGTCTCTGCGTACGTACTTTGCTGACAACCCGTCAGTCTTGTTGGGTCGGGTGTGTGTTATCGGGGATCGTCCTCCAGACCGCGTAGTAAAACAACCCACTGGCCCCTCAAACCCTCACACCCACCTGGTGCACCGTACTGCCATCGGTGTGACGAATGGCCAGTACCGTATGACCCTTCACTAAGTTATGCACATGCAAGTATTTCATCCCGAGCCTTCAGCTCGCAGGACCATCCCGTCCTGAATCCCTCAAACCCTACACAGGTGAGCATTTATCACAATCTCTCCAACCCTACACGGGTGAGAACGCACAATAGTGTCTTTATTCCAAATACCTCCAACCCTACACGGGTGAGAATATTACCATGAATCCCTCCAACCCTACACGGGTGAGAATGTACTACAAATTTCTTAACCTATTAGACTACTCTTGTCTATGGGTTATTATACTTAGTGATTTAAGGTTAATCCCATGACTGCCCAGGGTATACCCGGTGAAGGGCTCTCTGGGGCACTAGGAACCAAGATGGGATGAAGCCCAAAGTTCCCTTTTACAAGGATATTTACTTTAGTAGATGACTACCCATAATTCACCCCAGCTCTCATTGTTGCGCTGGAACAATCCTAATGACTTAAGATATTACCGGGATACCGACGGTCTACCGTCGGCCTCCACTCCAGTTACTACCTAAGGACTTGCACTTTTATTCTCATCACTAACAATACTACCCACCAGGGTTATTCACCAACTTCAATCTCTAGCTCAACGTCGATCTATCCCCAGGTGGTCCATATACGATAACTCATTTATACTATACGCAGCTCATGACCTAATACCACCCCGAAATGGAACTTCCAATTACTTAGGCCACCTGCCCTTAACTATTTTTCCTAGGGTGGTGTGAACTAATGAAATGTGCATATTAATTTTCCTAATTTTCTTATGTCATTTAAGCCTCTAATTAAATCATTTAATTAATTCCCTAGGTCATTTAATACATGAAGTATCACAGTTTATAATCCACTGACCTAAGAAATTTTTCTTGACTTATATAATGGTAAACTATTGCGATCTACCAAAATTCATATTTTTCCTTGAAATATTTCTATTTATTCCTTAATTAATACAAAACTCACATAAATGTCATTTTCCAAATGAAGTATACAAAAAACCTTACTAGAAATTATAGGAAATTTACAGAGCATATATATCATTATTTTAAGGCTAATGTCAGAGTTTCATCAACTTCTATAATGTAATGGCCTACCAAATTCAATTCTTAACAATTTACCAAGATGGCATTATAAGTTTTAAAAATTTACTGATTCATCCAAAAATGCTGAGAAAATTATAAAAGGTTATTCATACTCATATAAATCATCAACAAATTTTCCAAAATTTTCTACCAAGTATTTTCACCAATTTGCTAATTTAGTAAAATAAGGGTAAAAATGTAAATTCACATAACTCCTATCAAAACTCTTCAAACAGAGACATACAATTTTTCAGGAGTTGAGTCTATCATAATATTAACCTTGACAAAAATTGGGGCTTTTAGCTCAATGATAAGCCTATTTTTACATTTATTGTTCGAAAGTTCCATTATTCCAAAAATTCTAAATAATGGGATTTTTGCTTCCAAAAATCCCATTATTATAATGTGGAGTATAATTCACCCCAAAGAGCCTCTGAAATTAATACCATGATTTTTGGATGTTCCAAATAGGCTTAATGCACAATATATCAAAATTGGCTATTTGAACCCCAAGTCTATATATAATCAAAACATGCAAGTGAGTTTACCCAACATGCAGTGGTCCAAATGTGCTGAAGTTTTTACCATGCACATAAATAGTCCCCAAGGACATGCCACCAAAATTTGGGGACATTTGGAGCCATAACACTCAAAATATTTCATTTATTTAAATTTGTGTATTATGAATAAAACAATAGAAAAGGTTTTCCAAAAAAATCTCAATTTTTGGCAGGAGCTAAATATGCTCTAAACATGCATGCACCCAAAATTTGGGGTCATGTTGATTATGGTTTGGCTTGGACATCAATTTGAAATTCAGCCCTTGCCTAGGACCAGTCCTAGGAAAACAGCCCTATAGAAAGCCCTACGACTCCAAATTACATGTTTAGGGTGTCAAAACAAAGTTAATACAGAGATCTACAATTTGTATGTGGGTGACCAGTTCTGAAAATGCATCTAAGGGGCCTATATTTAACATGAAAATGTCTGAATAATGTGTGACAGAAATATTAATAAGACTATAGTTTAATTCACATATAATTCAACGGCATCCCATCATCTTCCTCCTCCAGTAGATGGTCCAGATGCATCCCGCCTGTAGCTGCTTGAACTGGTGTTTCCCGGTCATCCAGTCACCTCCCCGGCCATCCACCACCACCTCCGTTGAGGTGGGGGCTAACGTTTGGCGGTGACTTGGCCGCCGGAGGCGGCGGTTTCCGGCGAACCCGAGCTCCATTAAAAATCATTGAATTTCTCCCACACCTCACATGGATTCAAGCTCAATTGAGCTTGAAATATCTACTAAATGATCTAGGAAGCTAGTACGGGTAGAGAGGAGGCGAAACGGACCTTAATTGGAGCCTGACGGCGGCGGCGGCGGTGGTCGGCCATGGAATTTCACCTCTCCGACGAGCTTGCTCCCGAACTCGTTTCTCCACCAAATGCTTCGATCCAGGTATTGAATTCCACACCTATAGGCCTTATGAAGCTGATGGTGAGGTCAAAATGGGGGTGGGGTGGCTGGTTATGGTGTTTTGAGTAGTGGGAATTTCGGCCACCACCTTGGATGCTCCTCCTTGGCTCCAAGTGGCACCTCCTTTGATAGAATTTGGCTGGGTGATTATTCCTAAGCTCAGAACTGAGATTTGGGAGGGAGGAGGAGGGCCAAGTGGCCTCCATCCCCCTTTTCCCTCTCATCTCTCTCATCTCTTTCCCCAAATTTCCAAAAACACCCCCATGCATGCACTCTCTCTCCTATTTTAGAGTGGTAGGAGCTGTCATTAACCATTTAGGCTGGTCATTGGCCTTGGCTCATGGGTTTTGCCCATTAGGAATGGGCTTGGCCTCCCTTTTTCTCTCGAGACCTTATGTTGACTAAGTTGACTTTTAGGAATGACTTGGTCAACTTGATGAGTGGGCTGGCCCCACTTGATGGTCATGAACCCCATGTCATCACCCAACATGGGTTGGACCATGGTGATGCCCCACTTGGGCTAATTGGGCTTATTTGTGTGGATTTGACCAAATTTGGGTTATGGTTGACTTGAGTCAACTAAGGTCAATGGTTGACCCAATGATGTGGCTTTTGGTTCACATAGATTGCTTTTAGGGTTAAGGGGAATAGTGGTGGGGTCAATGTGTACCTATGATTCCATTTTGGGCTAGTTTGACCTGATTTGACTCGAACCCTATAGTGGGCCCTATGTAAATCCACCCTAACTCCATGAGTGAAACCTAGCCTAACCCTTTTCATCCACCACATGTCCTAACCTAATCTAAGTTTAGGGGTCTAGTAGGAAATGAGATGTTACACATACTGTTTGCTACATGTCTTTGTGCTAGGTTTTAGGTGAACCGTAAAGAATCTCACCTTATTTTCTTAAAAAGGATTTTAAGATATATAAAGAGTTGTCCTAGTTTAGGACTCTGGTATCCAACTGAGTCAGAATTTGAGTTGACTGGATACTCAGATGCTGACTTTGCTGGATGTAGAGTAGACATAAAAAGTACCTCAGGGAAATGTCAGTTTCTTGGTGTGAGATTAGTGTCTTGGTTTTGCAAAAAACAGTCATTTGTGTCTACATCAACTGACGAAGCAGAATACATAGCAGCTGGCAGTTGTTGTTCCCAGATGTTATGGATTCAGAACCAACTCCTAGATTATGGGTTCAACTTTACTATGTGACAACACAAGTGCAATTTATATTGCACAAAATCTAGTGCATCACAGGAGGACAAAGCATATAAACATCAGACACCATTTCATTAGAGAGTGTGTGGACAAAAATAAAATTAAGCTTGTCTACATCTACACTGATTTGCAAAGAGCAGATATCTTCACCAAACCTTTGGATGAGAGGAACCATCTGTTCTTTATAAATCAGCTTGGTATGATCAATGGAGAGGCCTTAATTTAAATTTCTATCTGCGGTCAAAGACTTTGCCTCAATTCGTCGAAAGAAGATCGACGATTTGAGAAAAGTTCTTGAGAAATTCTTCGAATGGAGATCGACAAACTCTCTGTGTGTGAAGCTATTTTCGTCGATCGGATATCGACAATATTACTTCAGAAAAGTTTCGTCGAACTGTGATCGACGAAATGTTTTCATTTCTTCAAACTGAGATCAACAAATTCTTTTGTCAACAAAATATTTCGTCACACTGAGATCGAAGAATTTTTATTTTTCGTCGGACAGAGTCTGCTGCTTTATATTATGAAGACCATATATCTAGGTTTTCTTCGAGCTCCATCCCGCGCTTTCTATTCCCTTGCACTTGATCTCTGTTTTTCTTTTGCAGGCAAACTAATGGCGATTCCGATGAACAACCTTGCGACGATGAAGTTCAACATGGGATTTGACATTGATTTCAAATCTTTCCAGCACTAAGACCAGATTTTTGTTGATATTCTGAAACTGCTTGAGGAACAAAATCTGAAGAAATTCATGACTTATCGAATAAAGATAGCAGTGTCGGAGATTAAGGAATGGGTGTTCAACTCTACAACACCGGAGGCAGATACAATGACAGGGACAATATCCAGTAATCACGTTTCTCTTTCCCCCGATACATTAACTGAAATTTTTGGTCTGATAAATAGTAATGAAGACATAGAGATGGATAGTGATGAGTATGATAATCTGCTGATAAAGAAGGTTCACTCTGGAGAAAACCTAAATAAACTGCTGAAGAAAAATTTATCTGTTGAGTATAAATTTTTGGCTGATGTTGTCGGCACGGTTTTATTGGGAAAACACACTGCTCACGATTACATCACCAGGCACAAGTTTCTTGTAATGAGTGCTCTGGTTGAGAAGAAGGTAGTTAATTGGCCAAAACTGTTGTTTAATTTAATTAAGAAGAAAAATAATAAGATGGAAGATTGTTTTGGAAGGATTCTGAGAATAGTCCTTCAAGAAAAGGCCCCTGAACTACTGGTCTCCACGAGAGTGTTCATTAATGCCACAAAAAGGCTTACATCTGCACTGTTCGGCAGATGGGAGAGGAAAATCTCCAAGCCATCCAAGGCTTCTTCCTCTTCCAGGACTTCTGAGAGCACCAGGGTTGTAATAGCCACTCATCCACCTCCAGAAGATGTCCTTCCTTCCACACACATTCATTCACCTCCTCCTCAACAACCACAACAATAACCATCTTCTTCTCCAACACATAGTCCACCAACTCAACAACAACATCAACCCTCAGCAGTTCCATCCCCAAAACATATCACACCACCTCTATCTCCACCTCCACATTCCTCACCTCCAATTAATATCTCTGAAATACCATCTACCTCAATTCAGGAACCATCTTTCAACCTACTGTCTCCTCAACCATCTCCACATCATTCTCCAATTCAGGAACCCATCTCCTCCCCCACAACCACAGTCCAACCTTCTACCACTACAACTCCTTCAACTAATATCCCTTCAGTCCTCCATACTGCCATACCATCTACTGCTCCAGACTATACTTATACAGACTTCTCTAATGCATTCTCTGTATGTTCAAATTATGGACATCACACTCCCTACTCCTCCTCTACTCCTGAACCCCTCTATATCAACTTCTCTGATATAGCTAAAGACCTTCTAGCATTTATTTCTCCCGCTCTTGAGAAGCTTTTAACTGCTGCTATAGCTCCTCTCTCTGCCTAAATCACCTCTCTTTCTTCCAGAGTTGCTGCTTTGTCCTCTGTCCCTTCTTCTGGAGGTCTGGCTTCAGGATCCCCTGAACCAGTTAGGGGAGATGCTCTGTGAAGAAGCTCCAGTTCCCCCTGTACAGTAACAAAAGTAGCATGATATTATGTAGATGACATTATTTTTGGGACTGATGACTCAGCAGAGATAACCCCTCCTACAGAGATAATTGATTTAATTGATTCTGATGCAGAGATGGATGACACAGTCATTGCAGAAATAATAACTGCTGGTGACTGTATTATCAATCCCACAGTTTATTTATTCAGTTTATTAAATTCTTTTGATACAATTCATTTGAACTTTCTTCCAGTAGTCTACCCAAAGCCTTCTATGGCTATTGTACCATATACCTTACCAATAAATCCTACAGTTGGCAAGCAACTCAAGGACAGCTTTGTAAGAACAGAGCCCACAAGAGTATCATCCCCTCCCAAGGCTATTTCTCCTCAGAAAGCCATATCTCCTCCTACCTATGTAATGGATGACAGTCCCGTACCAAATCTTGATGAAATCTTTATGGCTGATATTGAAGAAGAGAATAAGTTACTTTCTGAAAAAGGTGCTGAAAAAGTTGTTCCAGAAGTTGCAGAACCTTTAATGGATCCTCAAGCTGAGAAACAAATTTCCCAAGACATTCTGAAGGCACTTGATGACCTATATGAAAATCCTCAGGGATCTTCTGATGATGAAGATGATGATGATTCTGATGATTCTGATAACACTAAAGCCAAGAATAAAACTTCTAAGAAGAGAAAGGATGCTCTAGAAGCTGCTCCTATGCTTAATCCCACTCATGATACTCCATACTATATTCTGTAGAATTAGACTCCATATCCAGGGATGCCAGCATGGATGTGGCTTTCCAAGAATGAGCAGAAAGCCAGAAAGAAAAACAGGAGGTACACTCCTCCTCCTCCTCCTTCACAAAGGAATCTGAGTGGTCCTCCTCCTCCTCCTACTGCTGGTGCTTCAGGTAACATTTCTCAGAGATCTACTCCATATGCTCGAACATATCAAAGACAACATGATAGATCCTCAAGATCACATGGAAGCAGTCGGCACAAGTATTCTAGCAGCAGCAGACAACAACAGCAGCAACAATAAGCATCTGAAATTGAAAAAGCTAATAGTCCAAAAAAGTCCAGACTCTCCTCCAATCCCATTTGTGGATCCTGAAACAGAAAATACTATAAGAATGGCCAGATTCCAAGAGCGTGTTGGATTATCAATGATTAACAAAGCTAAAGCTAAAGGCAGAGATCCTTCTCAATATTCCACTATGTCATCCTATAGAAAAGAAGAACTGAAAAGGTATGAAAACACTAACAAATGTTTCAATGTAGATGCCTATATGAACTTGCATCCAGAGGCTATTGTACCTAGAGCAACCTCTCTCAACATTATTGGAGCTGCTGACATGACCATGTCCAAAAGAGAAGCAGCTGATCCTAATAGAGAAATTAAATTCACACAGCCTTCCAAGCAATACAAAGCTGACAAGGAAAAGCGGAAGAAGAAATGAATATCTTATTTTGTTTTGATTGTCTGAACTTTATTTATTTTCTGTCACAAAGCTACTAACTATGTACATATCTGCTGAATGTTTCAATTTTCTGTCACATACATTTATCCTGCTTTGTGAATGTTTTTCTTTTATTTGTATTAGTGACCCCACCCAAATAGAGGGATATTGTTGGATCCCTAGTTGTATTTTTGCTAGGTTCACTAACTAGGATGACTAACCCATAATGTATAGCCAGGGTCATATGTTTTGAGTCCTATAGTTTAGGTCAAGTCATTAGGTTCAACCTTACATGGACCAGCCAGCAGAAGACCTCATATTGAGTAAAGACAAAGAAGAAATCAAGTTTGGTATATAAGTTCGAAGTTCGTCGAACTCAGCTCAACGAACGTCGATCGTTGATAGACGAACTCAGAGTTAATTCTCTGAGTTGAGCTCGATGATATTCGAGCTCAGGTCGATGAAGTCTGGAGTTTAACTTCAACATATTCTTTCCAGGATATTTTCTTTAAACTGAGCTCGACGAAGACATAATCTGTGCTCGACGAACTTGGACCATAGAATTGGCAAGTTATTCACAGAATGCAGTTCGCTGAGCTCAGGTCTACGATCAAGTTTTCTCAGGTCGACGAACAGGATTTCTCAGCTCGACGAACTTGGATCTCAAGTCGACGAAATCTATTCTATAGTCGAAGATTTCCGTTGCAGTTCTAGACTTAGAATTTTCCTCATTTTCGGTCCATACTCCATATATTATTTAGCAATAATTTCCTAAGTAATTAATGCTCATATTCTCTGAATATAGCCGTTATTGGCAGCATTAATTATGGTCTTTATCAGGTTAATTACTTGGTTAATTAATTGGGATAGTTGGGGAAACACATTAAAGAAATTATTCTCCAGCCGATTTTCATTCTCCAGACAATCAACATTCAATGCAAAGAGTTCAAAATTCAAAGGAGTATTTTCGATAGAGAATATAAAAGATATTTTTCTCTTTTCAGCAGACAGGCAATAAGGATAACAATAGAGAATACAGAAAAAGATTCAGAAATTCTCTGTGCAGAAAACACTTTGTTTTCACCTTGATCTTACTGAAGAAGAAGAACAACAACAAACACAAAATCAAGAGTCTTCTTCAACTTCATCTCCAGTAGCTTTCAAGGACAACAATGTCTAGATCAGTCAGAAGTTCCTGGATCCTCTCAAGTCAAGGTTGAAGACGTACACCCTGTGCAAGGCTCCAAGTGATTCTGAAGGAGTCTTGACAACAACAATCCACTAAATCTTCTCAGTTGTTTGAGAAAGATAAGACATCATCAAATCTCTCTCCCCCTCCTGTTTAAAGGGTCTATTAGCTTCCTTCAAAAGTTTATTTGGTTTTTGGGCACCTTATCAAAAGCTCAAAGGGTTGTGAGATCTCCCTTAAAATAGATCTTGTGGTGGCAGTCACCTGATCAAAAACCTGCTAGTGGATTCCTACCAGTGTGGTAGAAGAGTGGATGTACCAAGGTTGGGGAACCACTATAAAATTCTTGTGTCGTCTGGTTGCCTCTTTTCTTTGTACTGTTATATATTTATGTGCTGTGTTAGAGTAGATTAACTTAGACTATTTTTCCTTTTTGTTAATATTGGTATCTCTTATTCTTCACTCTGATAATATTAAAAATAGCTAAAAAGATTTAAATTACTCTATTCACCCCCCCCCCCCTCTAGAGTAAATCAGATCTAACCCATATCTTTCAAACTAGAAGAGCAAGAAATAGTCGGTCGTCTCTAGGACTAGTGCCAAAGATGAATGTCGGAGTATGTCGTCAACCACTTATGAGTTAAAGTGGTTAAAAATTCTCATGATGGACTTAGGAGAAATATATAATCATCCTCTAACTATGTTCTACGACAACAAGGCTGCTATATATGTCGAAAAATCCGGTATTTCATGAGAGTACACATCACATCGAAGTTGACTGCCATTTCATTAGAGAAAGATCTTGAAGAAACAGATTTGCACTCTATTCGTTACTTTAGATAATAAGTTGCCGGATATCTTCACCAAGATTATATTTGCTTCATTTATTCACTTTTACGACAAGTTGGACATGATTGATATATATGCTCTAGTTTGAGGGGGAGTGTTGCAGTATGGTGACCAGATGGTTTGGAGACCGGGCGGTCTAGCTGTTTCTCACTAACAGCTTGATAGCTGGGTGGTCTGGTGGCTTCTCTCCAGCAGCTTGGTAGCTGGGTGGTCTAGCGTTCTCCTCTGTTGCAGTATGGAGATCGGGCGGTCTGGCAACTTGACTCTGGCAGTTTGGAGATCGGGCGGTCTGGCGGCTTCTCTCCAGCGGCTTGTCGTTATGGTAGGGTGGTTAGCCTTCTCTACTAACCGTGCGACCTACGCGATCTGGTTTTGTCTAGCCACTAGTCACCCTAAATGTATTTAGTCCCACATTGCTTATTTGTAATCTCTTTCTTATCCTCCATTCTATAAAAGTGAGGTTATACCTTTGTAATAGATACAATTTTTGGAAATAAAAACTCAGTTATTGTCCAATTTTCGGTTTCTCTTTTTCTATTCACACACTATTGCACCACAAATGCATGCATACATGATTACTATTTTGTCTTGAGCTCCATCAAGTAGTGTCACTGGCTTGTCATTGAGTAGTGACGTTTCGCATATTCAACGACCACAAATTCACATAGTTTGGACTTCGCATCCTCCTTTGGCTTATCCTCAAGCCAATCTTCAATATGAGCATCATTTCCCTAAATATCCGGCTCCACATCCATTTCATGCTCCATATTGGTAATTGTGCATGGTGCCCTTGTATGAGCATTGCCTCCACGACTCTTAGACCCCCCGTTTCCCTGATTTTTCACCTTTGAACTCATCAACTAGATCCTCTATGTCAGCCTCGCCCCATGAAATTTGGACTCCAAGACCCCAACTAGTTGTTCCTTGATACCCATAATTTGTTCCTCCTTGTGATATTCACCCTCTTGGTACTCAGGTTCTTTGTCCGCATCCTGCTCCATATCGCTTAACACTACATCTTCATTTGTGAAAGTGTTGTCCTCTTAGCATCTCATCTCCACATCTTGCTTAGGGTTTATGTATGACTCTTTTGGGAGAGCCATAAATACATGCCTAATTGGACAACTTTCCAAGTCATGGTCTCTTTTGCAAAAGATGCATGCATGCCCACTTAAGGGGAATTTGCATCGGGGAATTTAGTGATCTATGACTCTCCTTGCATCTGAGGCAATCATGTGTTGGCATGGACACCATATTCTCCTTTTAGGTTGCTAAGACAGTCGATTATCCTTCCGTAACTCCGATGGCTAACTTCATAGCCAATAGTTGCTTTGTCGCATTCCTCTTGTGAGGCCCCTATACTGCAGGAGCCATTCAAGTTGCTTATTTTTTCATGATGCATACCGCACGACAAGTTGGTATGATGATTGATTTACCACATCAAATTCCATGTTGTAAGTCCCCTCCCCCACCCCTTGCCAGGGTCGGAGACGAGCCTTACTACCCAAGATGTTTACGCAGTGCTTTCTGAATGGCAATGACTCATTACTAAGCATAAGATGGTCGTATTTACATGCATTAATCACAACCATTCACATCACATCATATATATGTGGAAGCAATAATAGAATGCCAACCAGATATATATGAGCACACACACACACACAAATATATATATATATATATATATAAACATAGTAAAAGCATAAGACACAACCACTGTTTATACAAGCAAGCCTGTGGTATTTAATCTTTCTACTATTAAAACTCTCTCTCCTTCTCTCATGCTTGTGCTATAGAAGCTCACGTCTTGGAAGTTTGGAGATGATGGATGGTCATGTTAGGTGGTGTGTCATCACATGACAACTAGACTTCACGGTGCTCCATCTCCTGTGAATGGTTATTAAAATAACCATTAGTGACAAAGCTAAGTGGAAACACATCTTCTCACCGGATAAAAAACCCGGGGACAAGCCTACACACCTAATAATAAATAAATAGCCGAAGCAAAAGAGTGTTAACAGCAGCATTTTTATATTGAGCATTTCATTTCATAAGCTATGGACAAATATCTCCGAATAAAAAACCTGGGTACAAGCCTACACACCTAATAATAAATAAATAGCCGAAGTAAAAGAGTGTTAAAAACATCATTTTTATATAGAGCATTTCATTTCATAAGATAATAACAAATATCTAGAAGTTTGCTGCATAATATAACTGTAAAATGACAACTTAAACATCAGTTATATAATAGGCGCTCAACTTGCTAACACAATACGACATGTACAAACAACCTATAATCACACTGTAGGTATTTAAAACCCGCCAACACACCACATGTGTTCAAACACGTGCACACACTTTAGGTCAACTTACATTGGACTGTTTCTCTTCAAGCAGGGTAACGAACCCCATGGGCCTCACCGATGTGGTCATCAGAGAAAGTGATCAGTCTTGTCACTTTTGGGTATGGTCTTACCGCACTACCCCGGCCCTAATATACAACCAGGTGTACTCTTGGATGTGAGCGACCTCCGACAAACTATAAACATTTAGGCCGACCTGCGAAGGAAATCTAATGGGGAAATAAAATGGTCAGTCACCCATGGTACCCATCTCTATGTCTCCATGAGTCGTCGACCTTCCTGCACTTGTATAAATGGTCTGTGGAAGTGACTGACCTGCCACTTTTACTGCAAGCAATTTACAAGCAATTCAATTTAAACAATTTTGCTGGTTCGCATCGGATCTGCGGCGGGCTGCCCTACTTGAGATTAAATAATTCGGGCAAGCGACCTTTATCAAACATGCTGCTCAACCTTTGACAGGGTGTGAACCGATCATGAGAGAACATTATTTAGGACTAACCCTAGAGGAACATCTCGACCCAGGGTTATTCCTAACAAGCGCTCTACCAAATCCAACTACTCGTCAGAGCAGGACCTGTGCTAATAATGCTGAAATAGTAAATTGAAATAATTTAAGTGGGGTAATAAAATGCTGCTAGAAATATGCTGCAAAAATGAAATGATGTACTGAATGAACTGAAATAAAGTGTTGAAGTAAATTAGACCACTACGGGACTGAAGAAGTACTGAACAAAAAGAACTATAAATAAGTACAAAAATAAAACTGGACCAGTATAAGACTGGAGTAGTACTGAAAAGGAAACTGAACTGAGAGTAACGAAGAAATTGGTCTAGTACTAGACTGGAAGAAAAGAAAAATGCAATAAAGAAAAGGGTTAGTAGTATATCGCTGAATTTTAAGGAGGCTTCGGTTCCATCTCTATTCATAGGAGGAATGCTCAATTCCATCTCCGTTCATTGGAGGAAAGTTCAGTCTCATCTCCATTCATAGGAGGAATATTCAGTTCCATTTCTGTTCTTAGAAAGCTTCTTTTTGTGTTTCACCATTACGGTACGATATTAATTTCATGTGTGCTTTTTAAATACGACTTAATCTGACTGAAGGAGCTTTAGTATGGGTTCCACAATTTATTATTTATTTAGAAATAAAAGTCAACTTAGTTGCTTATGTCGGGCCAAATCCGAGAATCTTTTTAGAATCCCGATTTTTCCTCGAACATCAAACTCGAGAATCATTTCAAAATAACGTGGAAATTCCAACATCTGATTTGAGGTTGGGTATTATGCTACTAGTTACTTGCATTCTTCGCGCAAGAAGTTTTTCTAAAGGAGCTTGATGATTTGCAAAAATCCTCGTGCCACTCCGAGATTGAAATCCTCGTGCCGATAGGTGCATGTCACTGGTGCCGCCCCGGGTCGATTCGTCGGGGTCGACGAACCACTAGGCGGTAGCCGGCGGCCAGGTACTGTTGTACACCGTCAGAAATAACCAACCCAAGAGCAGGGTGGCCTGACCTGCGCTGCTCCCGGCGATGTCATGCCGCCCTACCTCTTTGTTCGCTACCAAGTCAAGTCACCACCCCCGATCGGTGCCCTAGGGATCATGTTTCCCTTCGATGGCCTGGCGCCGCCAGCCGCCTCAATAAAATTAAAACAAAAAAGAGTTGATTTTAGGGTGCCGCCGGAGCGAATGTTTCTGGCGACACCACGACCTTCCATGGTCGGGGAGGCTCGTCCCCAGTTGTGTATCACTTGAAGTCATCCGATATCTTTCTGATGGAGACGGCATATTTGAACCATTGAACATGTTGTACTGGGCCATCCCTGCCCATGTAGTAGAACATATCTGGCTCTCTGAACCCATCTAGGACTGGGACCGAGACAATTAACTCACTAAATAGGATTCCTCCACCAACCTGGCGAGTGGGTCCATCTCGCTCCCACGGCTCCCTGACCCTGTCAGCACTCGCCTGCCCTGAGAACAGCTCCCGCTCAGTGAGATCCATCTTGCTGCTCTGAACTAGGTTGTCGTTCTTGGATTGCTGTCCAAGAGAATTCTCGGCCAAAGATGGGGCCGCGACAACTGGAATTGAAGGAGTGGTCCACTCTCCTCTCGCTACGAATGCCAGGTGGATTGTTTGTAAGGCCTCCCTCTTGAAGTCTTATAGCATCCTGATCGTGACACCACTCGTCGGGGGTGGCAAGCCGCCCGAGCCAGCTCCTTCGCCCTCATTTCTAGCCATTAAGTTTAGCTCAAGATTTCCTTGTGCAAGATATGGTCCGCGCTCACTGCATCACAAATGTTGAAGCCAAAACCTGACCTTAATGAGAGTTCGGAACCAAGGGTATTGTCACAACCCGCATTTTTCACTACAAATAAAGGTGTATCAGAGTAAGGGAAAAATACGCGTCATGATGCCTCCTTTCTTCTCGGGATGCCCGATTCAGCCGATCTCGGTAAGTTTTTCTGAAGTACTGATTATCCTGATGTCACCCTTAGTATATATATATATACATACATACTGATTTCTTATTCCTCTTTCATTTAGACCTAATTTCATGTTCATCTCCCAAACTAGAGCGGCGTGAGCGAGAGAGAAGGTTTTTCCGCTATCCTTCCGCTGGCCGCCGACGGTGCTCCGGTGCTCAAAATTTCCAACCAATCAATGATCCGGAAAGCTCTCAGCGAGAGATTCGTGATCCTAGTAAAATTTTCCCCATTTCTTGAGTTTTCTCGCTAGGGTTTTCTGCACTAACTCTTATTTTTTGCCATTCTTCTTAGATTTTGAGTTCCCTCGTCTTCATTAGCCCGATCTACACCGTGGTGCGATTTGGATGTCTTTCTCTAGTGAAACCAAAGCAAGTGATGGTTTCCTCCTTCTCGTCCTTTCTTCACCCCAATTTGCAAGAATTTCTAACTTTTGTTATCATGACTATTAATTAACTACTGATTTTTTTGTGCTGTTTAGATCTCTTATCTAGTTCGTTTATAATCACCATGTTCTTGACTTTGTTATCTAATCTTGTAAGTGTTATATGTGGTGTAATTTTACTCTTATTACCGTCCCTCAACATTTAAGTAGGACGTGATAGAGTTCGTGTAGGACTGTAAATTCTTCCTAAAGGTTGATCAACCGTTCCAAATCTAGAATTGTCCAGTAGAATCCGATGTGCTATTGTTGTCTTGAGATTTATATCATGGTTTCCTTCGTGGTGACGTCGTGGGGCGAGACACGCCTCCAGACCATGAAGTGTTGTGGTGGGCCTCTGAGCTCTAAACCCAGGTCGTTACGGGGTTTTCATTTCGAGTTTTCCTTAGTTGCGGGTGTTATTTGTGGCCGAAACCACCGCCGCAACGTTTGTTCTCCCTATTAGTACTTTATGGAGCTCTACAGGGTGTTTGGGCATTTATAGTGAATGGTGGAGTATCCAGTCTCCCCGCAATTAGACGGATAAATTGTCTTCAGGCTTGGCCACCCCACCCGTTTTGGTTTTTGGCGGAGTTGACCACAGGTGGCTAATAGTGGTTTGTTTCTTTCCTGATGGTTTAATCTTGACCTTTTCCCCTTATAGTCTTGTGCATTTGGGGTGTTGTGGTTATACGTGATGCTTCATGTAAGTGTTCTCTTTTTTACCTTGTACCTGACTGCTGTACTTTATGTAAGTTTTTTTCTTTGGTCTTGGGTTGGTACCCCTTAACTTTGTTTACTTTTGGCTTACTTTTTTCCATCTCTTATACTTTCTTACTGAGGTGTTCTGTCTTTGGAGTGCCTCAGGTTCAGAGCTATAGCTGATAGACGTGCTGGTTTTGGAGTTCCTGGGCAGCTCTCTTGGCTGGGGTTTTGCCTCGCCGTAGCGAGGTAGTTTGTTGTTTGGTTTTATTTGTTAGTGCAGACTTACTTTGTTTTATGTGGGTTCATGTCAGATGTTGACGCCCACATGATTATTGATCCTTGGGTAATTGCTAGCTGTTAGTTTTCCTTCTGTGTATATCATTACTTGCTCTTCGGGATGTTTTATGATAGGATTGCATGGTATGTATTTTCAAGTATAAAACTACTATAATTACATCATGCATCACATGTTTTTAAAATATTAAAACACTATATTTAACGGCCATAAAAATCTTCTATTATTGCTATTATAAATTTTGGACTTGCAAACTTTGAGGTGTCCTTTGGAAACCTCTAAACTCACGTAGAGCGCTTAGTTTTGTAAAAGAAGTAATTTCCGTAGCGTATAAATACTTTCCTCATGGACTAGATGAGCCACCAAGCCGAGGGATATGGCTAACCACCATACTTAAATTGATTTTATCTTTAAATAACTTAAAGAATCTTTTTTCATGATTAAGTAGGTGTTTGGCTGAGCGTCCATAATTATCCCCTACTGACGTGGTATCATGACGCACATTTTTTCCTTACTCTGATATACCTTTATTGATGGTGAAAAATGCGGGTTGTGACGGGTGTAGCTAACACTTACTTCAGCCAAACTTAACCCCCTGACCAGTCACCCAGAACTAGAAAACTGACCCTGGACTGCAGCGCGGATGTCCTACCATACACCCTGAAGATCTCTAGTGCGCTTCCCATCCCAATCCAAAAGCTGAGCTGGGTAACTTGGAGGGCTTATGCAGCCATACCAAAATAACCCAAGGAGGAAGAAGCCAAAAGAACTGGATCCCCTCCAAAGGTGGCCACAAGGTCTATTTATAGAATTCCAAGCCTGGTCTGCCAACATCATAATTCCGCTATTCTAAAAAATCTAAATGTAGACCAATTGGGTCTGCCAACAACGTAACTCCACTGTTCTTGAAGGCTATTTGCCGACCCTCAAGGGCATCCGGGTAACCTTACCTCCTGACCCCACCACTTGGTGAGTGTTCCATGAAGGCACAATTTGCCAAAAGAGGTGAATGCTGGGGTGAGCTGAGCATTCGCCCCCACTACTCCTCAACGGGGCGAGTGGGGATTCGTATGCCACTCGCCTACCATGGCGAGAGCCTTTCCGCCTATTCTGACAGAAGCCCTATACTCCCTTTGGGCGAATGCAGGTCTTCCTACCCCCTTACACCTACTCTGACTAGCTTGATCATTTAGATCCTTGGCTTCGTTGGGGGTCCAACTCAGTGAATATGTGGTTTTATACAATCCCCGCTCTTTTTGATCTAGTTCTATGCTCGAAATGAAGAGTCCAACCCCCGGTATTCGATGAGTGCTTGCTGACCTGGAAGAGATTCTTTTGTATGTCCCTCCATGGATTTATATATATCCCAGGATCTGACCATAACATGGTATTGTCTGCTCATCCAATGTTCATCCCTAGAGCTTCCGCTTCTCTGATTATTTTTGCCAAACTGACCTCAAAGCGTCCCTCGCAAGAGCTGTTGGACCGTCTCGCCGCCGCACAAGCAAAAACTAACTCCAAAACGTCACGCTACGCTCTATGGCTTGCATCCAAGAGACCCGCAGATTAACCATATATGCCGAGAAAGGCCAAGATGGTCCGATGGAACCTCATGGCGGACGAGTCTGCCTCTACGACTCCAACCCCTCAAAGCGAGAACCTTGCCCTCTTACCAGAGGTACTTTACTTACCCTAAAAATGTTGAAGGCTGAAAAAGCATATTATATTGAGAAATTGATCCACTCACAGGATCTACTAACGGAAAGCAATGTTGGGGTCCCCCTGGCGAATGATGATGTGTCCCGGCTCTCTGGTGGGAATAAAAAACTTGTCCAGGAGGCCACCCCTCAAGTTGTCGGGGCCGAAACCCCACTTTCTTCTGGTAATCAACTTGTCACCTTCTCGTATTTATTAGGTCATTTCTCAATCACATCATTCCTTACAGATGCTCCCTTCGAGATTACGGGCCTTGCCAACCCGGCGCCTAAGACCCCGACAGCTAAGAATCCAAATGATCCCGCATTAGGTTGTAAGCCTTTGACCGAAAAGGCAACTGACACCTCCCACCAGCCGAGATTCATCCCTCGGGACAAATGCCGATCCATCCGTGATAGGGAAAATCAGGCCAATACTTCCCCTAGAGGCTCTTCGAGTGGATACCTAGTACTTCTAGCCAGGAACCGGGCAAAGGAGCCATACCTGTGACAGGTAAATTACAACACATTTCCCCTTTTTACTCGAAACCAATTTTATTAAAGGTTGAACTCCCTTGCCAGGTTATCGGAGGGTCCTAGCGACCGACCATGATGCTGATGAAGAGCTATCGCCAACTCCGTCTCCCAGCGAGCTTCCGGACATTCTTGACGACCCTCGTGATGCCAAGTTAATGAAGGAGCTGGTGGTGGAAGTCCTGGGAAAGGTCATCTTAGCGTATCGGGAAGCCTCTGATCATGCGAACACACATTGAGCAGCCACTGAGCGCTGGCTGAGTACTCTTGAGAGGGACTAATTGCACCTCATCGGGGATATGGAGCACCAAGGAGGTGGGTGCAAAGATTCCTCTCCCGAAAGGCACATCGCAAGAGCGAGGGACCAAATGCACTTGGTCCACCAGGAGCTGACCGGCGTGAGCGCGTACTATTATCCGTGAGTGCCTCCGCGGTCGGAAATGCGAGGTCGGGGCCGCTGGCAATGGATCAAGTATTAAGTCCGTCAACTCTCGTCGCCTCTCACCTCATCCTTCTGCTTTCCCGCAAAATAGAATGTACCCCTTCTATTTTGCTTTGTAATGAATAAACATTTAAGTTTTCTCTCGTCTGGGGAGTGGAGCTGCTACAGCTAGGAGACAAATGACAACATCATCCTCATCGTATTTTAAGTAATGTTTTTGCCTCGCACAATGTTTGATACCTTTGTCGAATGTCATACCACTGTTTTGTATCTTTTTCTTTATACCCATCTCGTTGTACTTTCTACTTACCCAGGGTCCTTCCTAGAGGCATTCACCATTCGTAGGTAGGTGGAGCGGTGAGAAGGCGGGGCAGATTATGAGGCGTCAAAATAATGGAATTGTTATTTACACCCCCGACGCCTGATGAACCCCTTAATTACCGAATTTTTCTATAAATAGGCCCGTCACGTACAACATTTATTATCATTTCAATACTGAGTTTTTACCTTCTTCCTTGCAAACACTCTACTTCGAATCCACGCACCTGCGTAACCGTTTCTACCGCCACAAATTTGCGAGATGTCTGGAGAGACCGATCGCCAGGCTCGATGCGTGCAAGGCTTCATTGATAACGACTTCCCCCCTAAAAGTTAACCGAGGAAGAATATTTCTTTACCGTCACCAAATACGTGTCGTCGGGGTTCGTTGTGCGCCATCCCAATAGCTTTGACAAAATCAACTTCCTATCGGAGGGGGATCTCACCAGTCCCCTATAACATTTCGAGGTGGGATTCCGCCTCCCCTTATTACGAAAGGTGCGCCAGACCCTCTGGTATTTCGAGGTCATTCCCGCGCAGTTTAATTTAAATTCAGTCTCTTGGTAGTACTCATCAGGTAAATTCACGCGGAGAGGATCGAGTTCAGCCTCTTCATCTTCCGGAAGTTGTTTAACATTTGGGCCAAGAGCAGGATCGTCTTCTTCTCAGGCCAGATGATCAAGACCAGCAGTCTCACCAACAAGAACCACAACTGGCCCTAGAAGTTCATCTTTGTGTCGGGGAATTTCTGCAAGGTCGCCCACTCGCCTCTCCAATATGACGAGGCGAAATACAGGCCACCCACACTTGGGGGCCACGAGACCGCCCGTCATGCCTTCTTTGGCACCAAGAACTTCGACATCAAGGTCTTGTGGCGGAACTTTGACTTCCTCCTTCCTGTTTTCGTCGGGGAAGGTATCATTCAATCTTTTTAATTATAGATCCCTGCCTTAGGCATCAAGTAAAGCTTACTCTCAATGTCACGTAAGTGAGCGGGAGGTCCCCCTCTATCAACCGTATGAGGAAACTGAGGCTCTCATTCATGGTTTGCCTCTTGCCCAATCTGCGGTTGCAGCCTGCAGGGAGGAGCCGGGCTATAAGACCCCCCATCTAGGAACACAAGACATGGCTGAGGGAAGTCTTATGCCCAGAACAGCTGCCTTGCAGTAACGTCAACACACGGGTTGACCGATACTACAAGACTCCTATCCTGCCGGCTAAAACCAATATCATCCATGCCAACCCAACATAAGGAACAAAACAGAAGTCAAATCCACATAAGTATAAAAGTTCACAAGAATATTAATAAAAAGAAGCAACAACATGCTTTTATAATACCAGAGTATGTAAAAACTTTGCCCAAAAGGCTACAACTAGAATCTCTCAAAAATGCACATCAGTAACTGACGGCAGCGATGGTAACGTCACTTCAGGCCCTATCACCATAGCCTGGCTACCCTCCTGCATGACCTGCTACTACTCTATCTGCAGGGTTTCCTCCTAAAAGGAAGACGTGGCAACCGTTAGTCATAAAGAATAAGTGGCTATCACATCCGCTCCCCCGACGACTCCTAGGCACCGGGCGGAGAAAGGAAAGGGGTACAGTATATATATATATATATATATATATATATATATATATATATATATATATATATATATATATAATGTGTGTGTGTAAGCAGTAGTACAAGTAGGTGGTATAATACTAATTAATATTAGAGTATCCAACATGTAAAACAAGTGAGTATATCAATCTACACTAGTAGTTCTACTATTAACAACAATATATAAGTACGATCCTACAACAACAAGGTAACTCAACTTATATGAATGACCATACAAATATATAAGTTAAGGATTGACTTAACAGTAAAGTAACTCATCATATAAGAATGTCCATACAAACCTATATGGTAAAGATCTTTTGTATGTAATACAATGCAATGTTCTGAATGCAAGGCGATGAATCACATGTGCTTACACACATGCACAGTGCTATGTTAACACAAATTGCAGTTCCCACTTTTCGAGCAGGTAGCTAACCTCTCCGACTCCATCCATCGTGGCCAGACGGTGATAGTGGAACGAGTTTTCCTCTAGCAGGAGGGCATCCACACTACCAAACCTAGGCCTCCATTCGCCTCAATGCTAAGAACACAATAGCGGAGCTCACATGCGTACTACGACACAGAGGGGTCTTGGGTAGATGTGCACCAAGAACACAGCCCAAACAGGCCTATCGATGTGGCACAGAAAGGGACTCGGGAATGAGCACCAAGGACACAGCCAATCTATCCACTTAGCATGGAAAGGGCCTCGGGAATGAGCACCGAGGACAAAGCCAAAAGGTCCAAAGCCTATCAGTCAAATCCCGTTGGTGTGACGACAGGCGAGCCCGTAGAACTGTCACACTATCCTCAACCCAGGATTATGACACTGTGTGTCAACTCATACCACATGCAATTTCACATTTATGGGCTCCACACTGAATCCCTTATCAACACATCATTCCAGTGTGGCAAACAAACATGCACTCTAACCCTTTTAAAGTTTTATACCACATAAGGGTTCATCATTTACACAGGTGGCAAGCCACCTTACACAACACACCAATCCCACACTGCTACCCGTAGGGAGACAACTCTAAGTAGTGGACTACTAAACACATTCCATTAATCATCATATTACATGGCCATGCATTAACCACATCCAATTCCTTTCGAAAAGATCTTGCATTCACAACAAGTGAAAAACCATATGGAAACCACAACAACATAATGATACATCACATACACATCAAGCCTGATAATATAGTTATGGTGTTGGAACTCCTTATTACTGATTTGGTCTAGGATTACTATTAGAATTTTTATTTTGACCCAACTTGTATAGAGTAGGGTCATATTTTATTTTCAATGTTATTTCAGAAGGAATTTAAGAGATGCTCAGTTTGACAAACTCAGATCTCAGTTTGACTAACTCAGATCTCAAAATTCGAGCTTAGTTCGACGAACTCTATGCTCAGTTTGACGAGCGCAGAGCTCAGCTCGACGAAAATAAAAGCTCAGTTCATAAAAGATCAGTTCGATGAAACCCAGACTCAGTTCGACGGAATCATTTCTGAGTTCGATGATCAGACAATTTCTTTATTAACAGATGGCAGAATGATTTTAAATGTTTGGTAACTGAAACTCTGATATTTAATGCTAAATATTCTAACGAATATAACCGTTTAAGGCAGCGTAAATATGTCTTTATCACAGAGTTTTAAATCTAATTAATTCCAAGACATTTACAAATTCTCAAGTGATTCTTCAGACGTTTCAGAAATTATTTATATTGAAAACATCCATGACAACATATATATATATATATATATATACATATATATATAGAAGATTGCTGCTTGAATAGATTTTGATACAAAGAGATATAGAAAAACCATGAAGCAGTAAGCATGTAACAGTAAGAAAAAACAGTGGCAATCATCTATCAATGGTCAAGACTCAAGACAAACTTCAGAGAAAGCAATAACAAAAAAGGGAACACAAAAATAGCATATTAGCATGAATAATATTTTTAACATTAACTGTAAATAATCATACAAGGTCAACTAGAATCATCATCTAGTAAGTCGTCATTGACATTGCAGGTGTTTGGTTGGATGGAGGTACTCGTCATTTGCCCATAATTATCATAAATATCTTCATCATCACTGGCAACTACAAAATGATTTAAATCTTCATCCCCTTGAGCTATTAGTTCATTTATTAGTTCATTTATTTGAAGATTAGTTCATGCTAATATGCTATTTTTGTGTTCCCTTTTTTGTTATTTCTTTCTCTGAAGTTTGACTTGAGTCTTGACCATTGATAGATGATTGCCACTGTTTTTTCTTACTGTTACATATATTCTGCTTCAGACTCTTTTTAAGAGACATCTTAGTACATATATGTCTCAAACATCTACTGGAGTGTAACAACATACAAGAAGGCTCACACCCTGAAGAAAATTCTCCTCCATTGATCACAATCTCTATTCAAATCAGGGGGAGCTTTTTGCAACATCATCCACTAAGTCTTCTTAGAGATTCTTGACAGCGAAGACAACATCTAACTCTTTAGTTTATTCTTAAACTGTGTACATGGTTCTAACTCCCTTTAAAAGTTAACACTTGGTTCATAAGTCACCTGATCAAAAGACTTAAGTTTGGTTTTTGGGTACCTGGTCAAAAGCCCAAAGGGTTGCTAGATATCCCTTAGAAAATAGATCTTCTGGTAATAGGGCACCTAATTAAAAACCTGTAGTGGATTTCTACTAGGGTGGTAGAAGAGTAGACGTACCCAGATTTATTGGGGAACAATTATAAAATCCTTGTGTGGTCTGTGATTGATACTTTCTATTTTGTGGGCTTTGAATACTATCTCTATATATATATCACTATTTTTAAAACAACAATAAAAATAACATTAAAGTTTTTAATATACTATATTCCCCCCCTATAGAGTAAAGTTAGATCTATCCCCTTTTCTTTCAATTGGTATTAGAGGGAGGTTGGTGGTTTTATAGGCTAACACCTGAACCAATAGATCCTGATAGATCTTATTTTACCTAGAAGTTTGATTTTATCATGGTAGAAAATAAGGAGTATGCAAACACTAGACCTCCTATTTGCAATCTTAATAAGTTTGCACTATGGAAAACAAGGATTAGGTTATATATGAATTCTATTGATGAGGATATCTACAATTTAATTTTGACATGTCCACCTCGACAACTGGAAGCACCAAGCACCGGTGCTACACCTCCACCAGAATGGACAGAGGCTCAGAGAAAAGCAAAAACTAATGATGCAAAGGCTATGAATATACTAGCCCAAACAATGTCTTATGATATTTTTCAGAAGGTTGGTGAATGCACCTCAACAAAAGATATCAGGGACTCCCTCACTGCAATGGTAGTTGGATCAGCAGATGAAAGAAAAGACAGAATATCTCACCTTATTTCTTAATATGAGAATTTCAAATAAGGAGAACTAGAATCTGTTGCTGATATGTATACAAGACTCAATCTCATAATCAATGAACTGAATACTTTGGAGAAAGACATTACATTGATAGAAGTTAATGACAAAATTCTCGTGTGTTTCCCTAGCACGTGAGAATACAGAATTTGGCCAATTAGAGAAGCCAGAAGTGTGAATGAAATTTTAACAGAAACTTTGTTGGGCAAGCTCAAATCATATGAGCAGCTCATCAAAACAATAGAAGCTGAACAAATGACCTTATCCTCAGTAAATAAGGACATGAGTATTGCTTTCCAAGCAACTAAAGTGGAAGAACAACTCCCAGAAAATGAAGAACTCATGGGTCTATTGGCTAAAAGATTTTACAAAATGGCCAAGAAAGACTTCAGGAGAAGATTTTCCAGAAACAAGGATAATCCAAGGTATGTCAAAACACCTATTAAGGAAATTGTTTGCTCTGGTTGCAGGAGACCATGACACATTCTTCCAGAATGTCCTGAAAATCAGAAGAAAGATAGGAAGAAGGAGAAAGACTTTAAGAAGCAATCAAACAAACCCTCTTCTATTAAATACAGACAGAAGGGGGAAAGGCTTTGTAGCTGAAACATGGAGTGAGTCAAACACTGAATCTTCATCCAGTTCAAGTGAAGATGAAGAAGAATCAAGGCTAAAGAAGTCTGTTTGATGGCAATCAATGCATTAAACAAAAATTCTGATTCTGAATCTGAGTTAGAAGAGGACCATGTAATTTCAAATTTTGATTTTACATCAGATCAATTCAAAATAAATTTTAAATTACTTTGTAAAGATCTGATAAAATCTGAGAAAGAAATAAAACTTCTCAGAGAAAAATTAACTAAATTGAACAACTTATCTTCAAAAAAAAATTAAACTTAAAGAGGAATTTGAAATTTCTAAAGAACAAAAAGTTTCCTGGAAAACAAATTATGTGAGGCTAAAAAGTTTGAAGAAACTCTTAATGGGAGAAGTATCAAACTAATGAATATTACAAGTACAGTAAATGCCAGATTAAATGACAAATTAGGTTTGGGAGCTTCATCCAGTCAACCTCAAATTCTTAAGGAAGATATTTTAACTACTCTTGTCAAATTTATATCTGCTAAAGGAAATGAAATATTAGAAATTACAGATAAAGACACTGAAATTTTTAAATCAAAATCTATGCTAAAACAGGATAAAAATTTCCAGAAAAATAATGTTCAACAGAATTCGTCAAACCGAGATCGACTAGTCACTATTATTTGTCGAATAGAGATAGAAGAATGCTTAACACAGGAAATGAGTATAACTATTCAGTGAATAGTGCTCAACAAAATCACTATTATTCGTTGAACGAAGCTCGACGAAAACAGAATAATTCACCGAACATAAATTTTCCAAACAAAAAATTTAATTCCTTTTAAAAGAATAATCATACTCAAAAGTTTATAAATCCTTTTATTGAGTGAATCATTCCGCCCAGGAGATATCATCTACTTGGATATAAAAATCAACCTGAATACTCTTATTTTTCTACTGATTATTACCGAAAATTAGGACCCAAGGTTATTTGGGTCAAGAACACCTAACTTGTTTTTAATACAGGAAAAGAACTAGCCTACTACAGAGGAACAATGGTATTTGGATAGTGGGTGATCTAAATAAACGACGGGAAGAAAATCTAATCTAAGAGACTTCAAAGCAAAGCTTGGACCAAAAGTCATATTTGAAGACTCCAACTGTGGCCCGACAGAAAGCTATGACAATATTAAGTTGGAGTAGTTACCTTCAGAAAGGTAGCTTATGTGAAAGGACTTAAGCATAACCTTATTAACAGCAGTCAACTATATGATGAAGGTTATTAGGTATCATTTAATACGTAAGACCCCATTTTTTTCTTTTTAAACCACGGGGTCTTAGGCCCAGAACCGCCGATTTGTGGTGACACCATCACGCCCGGGATGGTCATCACGACAAAATGTCGATCCTGCCGGCCATATCGATCACAGAATAGTAGCAAAAGTATGAGAGTACATGAAATTAGAACTCTAACACATGTCCATAATAATCACATATATAGTAATAATCCTCAAGGAAGGGAGAGTCCACAGCAAAAATAATAAAAGTACTGGAAATAGGGCTCATGCCCGATACATCAAGTCCTCACTACAAGTCACTCATCACGGAAGCAAGTCTATAACAACTACTAGCAACGGGACTGACTGTCGCAGCTGTCTGAACTCCGGTGCTAGACTGTCCCGTCTCCAATCGCGCAGACCTCTGGGGATGCACCTCCAAGGTGGGCTCCACAATCCCTTAAAATGATTTGGTCCGAAAACCGTTAGTATAAAAGACTAAGTCCTATCATCCCCTACCCCTCCCCCCATGGTTCCTAGGCACCGAGCAGGGAGAAGGAAAGGAAAGGTAATGAAGGTGGAGAATAAACAAGGCAGGTGATGATGGAACTATTCTAGCAGTAATTTATAATGTATTTACAACTAATGAAGGAAGGTACAAGCTAGCAGTAAGGTAGAAAGTAAAGCAGAGCAGTAAGTATATAAAAGGTAAACTAAGAAACATGTAAGCTTAACTTATATGAATGCCCATACAAACTTATAAGTTAAGGGATCTTTTACAAGACTCCCATCGTATAAAAAGTCCCACACCAATTTATACGATGGGTTATCGGTTTTCAAGCAAGCAATATATATATCCATAGAATAATAACCTTAGCTTATAAGCACACTAACACAATCTTATAAACAAAGGGGTCGTTTTGCAGGGCCTATTGTATAAAGCTTCCCATACCACTTTATACAATAGGTGTCAAGGGTTATACGAAATGATTTATGCTATGCTATGTTATGCCATGAATCACGTAAGTGCAACACACCCACTTGACTCTGTGGACACAGACCTTTAGTTCCCCCTTTCTGGAGCCTAACATACCAGGATATCTTCATAGTGGCAAACAGAAGCGGTGGGTTGGGCCTCGACCACCTCTAAAATAATAATTGCACTACCAGTCAGACCTATCATATGCCTCAACGCTAGTGCACTAAGCGGAGCTCCTGCGTACTCTTTGCCAGCAAGTCCACTAGACTTAATTTGGCGAAGTGCTAAACTACACTTGTCGAGTCAACGTATTGGTGTCGGTGCATCGACCCTCCAATAGCAAAGACCCACCACCTTATAATTTATGCACATGCAATCTTGATATATCAACCACCGAGCCAAATCTCCCCGGACCAACCCATCTGTCATAACCAACAACTGAGCCAAAGCTCCCCGGACACTCCCGTCCGTCACAATTATCTACTGAGCCTTCAGCTCGCCAGGAAATGCTGCCCATTTACACAACCACCAAGCCTATAGCCCGAACATCCTAGTCAACCTAACTTCCCGAGACATCAGAGTGTGTGAAAGTAAACCCTCGTTATACTAGTTGCTCTTAAATATTGATAATTCTTACGGTTTAGGTTAGCCCAGGACTGCCCAAGGTATTCCCGGTGAAGGGCCCTCACAGGTCACTAGTAACTATGATGGTGGCTGAAGCCCATCATTCCCTTTTGCAAGGCACTTAATATTTTTAGTTTATACCTGATTCCTGATCCCTTTTAGTATTACTCTGGATCTAACCCTATTGAGTTTGGACTCTCTCTCTCTCTCCACAGGAATGACGATCTTTCATCGATCCCGAGCACCTCTTAATCCTAGTCTACCCCACAATTTCCTCATCACAACTTCTAGTGATGAACATAATCTCATTTTACCCAAACCAGCTAACTATTAACCCCAACCCATATGCCCAATTCAAACGCTATCATATTTTCTGCAGTTTTACTATATGTAGATCAACCTATACTATATGTTGTACATGATAGGAGGTACTCCAAATTTTCATCCACAAGCCTTAAGATATTTAATGGGGTCTATCACGACATGATTAGCCTTTCACCAGAAACTTATAATTTTCCTAATTAATTTGGTATTTAATTAATTTTCCCCAAATTTAGGCCATGGTAATTTGAACATGAAGTACAATATTTTCTCAAATAATGGCTACCCAAAAATTATGAACACTACATAACAGAGGAATAAAATTAAATACCAGATTTCATGATTTTCCATAAATGGTTTGGCCTATAATTAATTAATCCAATAATAAGCCATTAAGTATGGGTAAAGAAGAAATTACTAAAGCTATCATCAGAAAATTGTAGAAAAATTACTGAATCTCAAGGATGACCAGGAAGGGCCTCTAAAAAAACATCACATTTTATCAAGCTTAATAAATATAAAAATAAATTCAATTACTTTTACTTAGAAAATAGCACCTTGTGAACCAACCCCAACGGATAGACTTTCAAAAATTCCATTAAAATTCACAGAGCTTTAAAATGTCAATAAAGGTCTTCTTACCAAATTTCTTAAGTTTCCATTTAGTGGTTTGTTCATAATAAATTTCTAAGTAGAAGGTACAACTTGATGGGTTGTGAATGAAGTACCCCATATAATGATCAAAAATACATATTAGAAATTTCTAGAGCTTGTTATAATCTTAAAACATAGCTTGACTAAATATCATTGAAACCCAAGTTAAGGAAGTCACATAATAAAATTCTTCAAGACAACTCATGATAGTGCACTTTTCAAAGGAATCCACTTGTAAACTCATCCAAACATTATGCAGTATATTTCAGTGGTTAATATGATTAAGAAAATGACCTCTACCAAAATGTCATGTAGTTCTAAAGTAATATGAGCCACTAGACATTCCCTAAGGTGTATGGACCCAAAAACTTACCCAGTGGTTTAAGTGGTGTGCATGTGTCCAAGTCCCACCATATCTTTCCCTAGGGCTTTCCACCTTAGGATCACATGGACAAAACACCAAGTCCATACAAAGGCATATCACCCCACACCATTCACAAATCCCCAAAGTTCAACCTTAGGATTTGAACTTGGGTCCTAGGGCAAATCCACCCCAATCCACCCCAAATTCCATGTGAGGGTGTCTAATATTATAACAAACCAGTGTCCCAAGTTTCATCCTCTGTTGAGGTGATTTGCCCACTCAAACCCACAAGGAACACTTTGACCTAAATACCCCCATTTAGGCCAAGGCTATGGTTTACAAAAATTCAACCCAAATTATCTCCAAATGACATGAAGTTTTATCCAGAGCCTTATGATGACCGCAGGGACCACTCACCAAAATTTGAGAGGGTTTGGAGGTGATTAGTTCCCATAATTAAATTACCCTAGGACTAGTAAATAATTTCAAAAACTATAGAAACAGTATCTCCAAAAATTTCCATTTTAGGATATGTTCTAGGTATATGTAAGTATGACCCCAATCCAAAAGTTCAAGTCATTTGAATGGCGGGATTGATGGGGGCACTCAAAATATTCTCTATTCTATCCTAGGTATAGTTCTCACCAAAATGAGTGCTCTGATCAAACCACTAAACAAAATGGTTGAAGCAAATTTTATATTAAAGTAGACCATATAGCTACAATTTTCATGTTGACCATTTTTTTCTGATTAAGCCTATAAGTATTTTTAAATTAATTCCTAACATGACTGGTTTTCAAGGGCAGAAAATACAAAAATATATAATATATATAATTTGATCTTGCACAGATCTTGATGCAAATTCGACGGCTCCTGCATTTCTTTTTCCTCCAGACGACGGGTGAGATTCACCCGACCTGGAGCTTATTCCATCCCCATTTCCGAGCCACCCGACCACCTCCCTGGCCAGCCACCATCGCCACCACCTTTGTTGAGGTGGGGGATATCGCCAGGAGGCGACACGGCCGCCGGATGGGCCGTTTCCGGTGAACCCAACCATGAGTTTGTTTCCCAAAAAACCAGGAAAATGAAACTTTGATCGGGCTCAATTGAGCCCGATTCTTATCCCTATTGAATCCTATGATCTACCCATAGAAGAAGAGGTAGGGGAGGACATGTTGGGAGGGCTGGAGGTGCATTGATCTCTGATTTGCCATGGTGGTGGTGGCACTGATCGGGTTTCTGCAACAGCACAGTCAAGTGCTTTGAATCCTTCAGGTAAACGTTGTAACCTTCTCGCCTCTGCCTTGTGATGCTTTTAAGATCCCTAATTGGGGATGGGGAAGGGTGTAACTCTAATGTCCATGAATGGCCATTAATGGTCATTTTTGGTTTCAGCCATTTGAAGAGCTGAGCCACCCCATTGGTCGGCCACCTCCTGAAAACCCCTCCCCTGCCTCCAAGGAGTAAAAGCCCATCAAGGTGGTGGTGGGGGGGGGGGGGTGAAAGCTCCATGGCCATAATAGCATTAAGCTACATTTTCTCTCTCCTAGTCATCATTCTCTGAATTTGGTGGCCCCAAAATGTCTCTCCACTTCCTTAGACTAATGGGCCACACCACTTGGGCTTAGCCCACTTGAATTGGGCTAGGTTAACCTAAGTTGACAACTTTGACCCATGAGTTGACTTTTGTCAACATTACCATTTGGGTTGACCCCAAGGGGTCCTTGGCGACCTCTTGGCTTCTCCTAAGGTCTAGGAAGGGTTGTGTAGGGTTGACGTGGCACCTTGGTGGTCACTTGCCCCTTAATTAGGGCACTTTGACCACTTTAGGGCTAGGGTTAACTTGGGTCAACTTAGCCTCTAAGCTTGACCCCAATGGGTCTTTGGTGACCCACTAACTACACCTTAAGTCCAGGAAGACCTAAGTAGGGTTGGTTTAACACATTAGGGTCACATTAGCCTTAGTTAGGGCACCTTGCCCAATTTAGGACTAGGATGATCCTAGATCAACTTGGCCACCCTGGGTTGACTCCAATGGATCCTTAGGGCTCTAATAAACCTTACAATAGGTTGGAGAGGTTGTGGTCGGGTCTTTGAGTCATGGTGAAGCCCCATGATCATCCTAAACTATTGCTTAGAAACCTACTATTTGCAGACCATAGTGATCTTCTTGAGCTTCCTAATGTTTTGTCATGACCTAGTCATGACAAAACCACTCCTAGAGGTCTAGTTGTCTGAGGGATGTTACAAATCCCAATACATAAACAAAAAAATTCATTCTCGAAATGCAAGTTAGGCCTATGAGGTTTCAAGTATGAGAAATAAAATGTAACATCCCGAGAGGTTGTAAGGAATACCTCACTTTTGTTGCATCAAATCCTGTGGTTCCCATGTGTGCTCCTCTTGCCCAAACTTCCTCCACAAGACCTTGACCAACGGGACCATCTTGCATCGCAGGACCCGTATCCTAGAATCGTCTATCCGGATCGGCTCCAGGTGCACTGATTGATCAGAAGCTATAGGCCCATCTGTAGTCGTAATCTGCTGCTCTAGCCGAAGTAGAGCTTTCCTCAGGGAGGAGATATGAAATACGTCGTGTAAACCTGCTTGCTCTGGAGGCAGCTCTAGTCTATAAGCCAAGGGGATCCGTTCCAGGATCCTGTAAGGCCCCATGTATCTCGGGCTGAGCTTCATCCGATGACGCACCCGCGAGACTCCATGCATTGGTCGGATCTTCAAAAATACCCAGTCTCCTTCCTGAAACTCTACCTAATGATGATGAGCGTCGTAATACATAGCCTGCCTGCTTTGAGCCTCAAACATCCTGTCTCGTATCAATAGCACCTGAGCATCCGTATCCTCGACAAACTCCAAGCCCAGTGCCTTCAGATCCTCATCCTAGATCCAAGACAAAGGAGTCCTGCATCTCCGCCCATATAAAGCCTCATAAGGGGCCATGCCGATGCTAGACTGGTGACTGTTGTTGTATGAGAACTTGATCAATAGTAGCTGCCTCTCCCATGGCTCTCCGCGGTCCAGTATCCAAAGACACAGTAAATCCTCCAAGGTCCCATTGGTGCTCTATGTCTATCCATCCGTCTGAGGGTGAAAGGCGATACTGAATGTCAGTCGTGACCCCAAATAAGCCTGAACTGGCCTCCATTCCTTAGACGTGAATCCTCCATCATGATCGAACACTATCGTCCTCGGCACTCCATGATATCAAATGAACTGCTCCATAAACTTCCCTACAAGTCACCCACCAGAGCGTCCTTCCTGATCGATAGAAACCTGGCCACCTTCGTCAATCGGTCGACGATCACCCATATCGAGTCATCCCCCTCATGTCACCGAGGAAGACCATGTATGAAGTCCATGGCAATGTCGTCGAACTTCCACTCTGGCACCGGAAGTGGCTGCAATAATCTGGTCGGGTTCCTAGACTCCTCCTTCACGAACTGACAAGCCTCACAGTGGGTCACGATGTAGGTGATATCCCTCTTCACGCTCGACCAGTACATTGTCCTCTACAGGTCGGCAGTCATCTTGGTGATGCCTGGGTGCATCGAGTACTTGCTATAGTGAGCCTCAGTCATGATGTCCTCCCAAATTCTGCCCCCAACCAGTATGTATACTCTGCCTCTGAAGCAAAGCAGACCGTCTCTCTCTATATATTCCCCAACCATGCCTGCCTCCAAGGTCCTGAATACTGGCTCAAGCTTGACATCCCTTCTCTTCTCAGCTCTGATACGATCTTGAATGTCGTCGGTGGCAACCATCGATGATAGGTACTCCCGGTATAGCTCTGGGTGACCCTCAGACACTAGAGATATTTGCATCTTCTCTAACATCCGCACCAACTCCATTGCCATCAGCTGAGGTCCTGCTCCTGAGGTAGTAGCCTTTCGTCTTTGCGCGTCCTCCACCAGTTCGCCTTCCATGGATGATAGTGTATCATGTACTCAAAATCAAATAGGAACTCCACCCATCATCTCCAGCGAACATTCAACTCCTTCTACGTATCAACATATTTCAGATTCTTGTGATCTGAAAATATGTCGCAGTGCACACCATAGAGATAATGTCACCAAATCTTCAGAGCAAACACTACTGCTCCCATCTCCAAGTCGTGAACAGGGTAGTTCTGCTCATGCTTCTTGTACTGTCGTCAAGCGTATGTTATCACATGACCATGCTGCATCAGTACAACACCCATCCCCTAAAAAGACTCATGAGTATACACCTGGAAGCCCTCCTTCCCAGATGGAAGGGCAAGGATAGGGTCCGACGTAAGCCAGCTCTTCAACTCCTAGAAGGTCGTCTCACACTGCGACGTCCAAACGAACAGAGTGTCCTTCTTCGTCAAGGAAGTGAGTGGGAGGGCTATCTGATAAAATCCCTACACAAACTTCAAGTAGTATCCGGCCAATCCTAGGAAACTTCGGACATCCGTGGACGTCTTATACTGAGGCTAGTCTCGCACTGCCTGCATATTTGTGGGGTCCACCACCAACCCCGCTCCACCGATAATATGGCCTAAAAAGGCCACCTCTGTCTGCCAAAACTGGCACTTGCTGAACTTGGCATATAACTGGTGCTTCCTAAGCTTCTCTAGAGTCAAGCCCCGATGTTGTGCATGCTCCTCCTTCGTCCTTGAATAGATGAGGATCTCATCTATGAACACTTTGACAAACTGATCGAGGTACGGCTCGAACACCCGATTCATCAAGCTCATGAAAGCCGATGGTGCGTTCGTTAGACCGAAGGTCATCATGGTAAACTCATACAACCTATATCTACTACTAAGGCTATCTTCGAGATATCCTCCTCCTGAATACGCAGCTGGTAGTAACCTGACCTCGGATGCAACTTTGAGAACCACTGGGCTCCCTCCAACTGGTCAAACAACTCGTCAATCCTCGGCAAAGTATATGTGTTCCAGACCGTCAGCCTATTTATAGCCCTATATTCGATGCATAATTGAAGCATCCCATCTTTCTTCTTGATAAACAGCACCGGAGCTCCTCATGGTAAAGAGCTTGGCCGAATAAATCCGACTTTCACTAGCTCCTGTAGCTGGCTTGGAAACTCCACCAACTCCTTCGGGGCAATCTGATAGGGAGATCTAGATGTCGGCATAGCCCCTGACACGAGCTGTATTTGGAACTCCTTCTCCCGATGCGGGGGTAGCCCTGACAGCTTCTCTGGAAACATGTCAACAAAATCCCGTACCACCAGGATATTAGGAATGGAATGCTTGGCCTAAGCCATCTCGAACAGCACTTGGTAAACCTCATCTCCCTGCAGAGGGGGCTTGACGGCCAGTACGGATGATAACAAGACAGGGGTGGTAGAACTAATACCTTAGATGATGACATAGGAATCCTCATGCCTCAAGGTGATCCTCTTTGACAGACAGTCGATTTCACCATGGTTCCAATGCAACCATGTCATGCACATGATCAGTACAAAGGCTGGCATCCTTAGGATCATTGCTGGTGCTTTGAATGCCTTTCTGTCGATCTCCACCTCCATGTCGTTGTGGGCAGAGGTGAATAGCTCCGATCTATCGGGTAGACGCACCCTCACGGTCAAGCATGTGAATCGCCCCACGCCTTCTAGTCCATCCACGTAGGCTTCCGGCACGAATGACTGTGAAGCACCCATATCGAAAAGCTTATAAGCGGGCTTGCCGCCGACGTAGACTATGCATGGGGTAGTTAAATATCTTAGAAATCTAGTTATGGTTTTCCTTCCTAGTTCTAACAATTTATATCCATGAGTCTAGCTTTTTAGGAAAGAAAAGAGCTTAAAATTACTTGCGTACCTGTTATCACTTGCTCCAGGTTCCGAGGTTGAGCCATATCTGAGGCATACACTTGCCCTCTATCCTGTCTGCGGTCTCTGCCCTAGAATCCACATCCTCGGCCGCATCCTCGACCTCAAAATTGCTGAGAAGGCGCGGCAGCCTGTGGTGCTTGTAGGGGTGCCCCCCTCATGGGGCAGTTTCTCCGGATATTCCCTACCTGATGACAATTGTAGCACTCAGGCAGGGGAAATGCCATACCCCCGGGTCTCTATATCTCCCGCATTTGGAGAGGTTGAGGAGCCATTACCACCGGCTCCCTCGGCTCCTGTCTCACCTCTTGAAGAGGTTGGTCCTCTGCCCTTCTCCCATCCCTCCCATCAGCAATGCGGCCCCTTCGCTGATCATTTCTGGCTCCCCGGCCCTGATCCTTAGTTGGCCTCTTCCGGCCTCGAGTCGTGTGCCAATCTGCCTCAATCCTCTTTGCCATATCCAATATCTGAGGTATAGGACCGTCAGATACAAACAAAAAAGCCTCTCTCAATTCCTCTTGCAGGCCCTTATAGAACCTCTTGATGTATCCCGCCTCATCCAGCAGATAGGAGTCCGCAAATTTGGCTAAATGATTGAACTCCCGGTGGTACTCCACCACCGTCTTATTGCCCTGCCTCAACTGCAGGAACCTGTCTTCCAGCTCATCTCTTGACGAATGTTGAATTAAGTGCTCCAACAATGCGCCCCTGAACTCCTCCCAAGTAATGTCAACAACCTCCTTATCTGCAAATGTCGTGTCCAACAGTGTCTTCCACCATATTTTGGCATGGGACTCCAAGCAAGATACCACTAGAAGCACCCACTCCTACCATTAGCATTGTATCCCAGTCAGCATCTCATACATGATATCAAGCCACTCCTCTTTCTGTATAGCAGTGTTGGATCCCTAGTTAGATTTGGGCCAGGGTCCTGTGTGTGTCCTAGAGTCTAGGCCATGTCCTTAGAGTCAACACTACATAGACCAACCATAAACAGACTGCAAAAGACTCAAGACTTAGATAAATTTCAAAGACACAGAAAATGAGTTCAACGTTCATCGAACTCAGGTCGACGAAAGTCTTGCTCAGCTCGACGAAATCAGAGACAATTCTCTGAGCTGAGCTCGATGAACTTGAATCTCAGGTCGATGATTTCCAGAGTATACTTCAACATTCCAAGTCCAGAATTCTTCACTTAACTCCAGTCGACGAACTTAGTTCTCAGGTCGATGATCTCTGGGTATTCTACTTCAATATCTTATTCCAGAAACATCTAAGTATTCTAAGTCCCAGATCACACTCCAGTCAACAAACTCACCTTCTCAGCTTGACAAACTTAGACCACAGTCTTAGCAAGAATTATCAAGTAGCAGTTAGAAGTTCTAAGCTCGACGAACTCAGTTCTCAGGTCGACGAACCCAGTTCTCAGGTCGACAAACCCAGTTCTCAGGTCGACGATTTTTGGACAAGTTACTTCAACATTCTTAAGTCCAAGAAACATGGAATTTTGTTACTCAGTCGACGAAGTCATATTCTCAACTCGACGATATTGATGCACAGAATTAACATGGTTCTAGAGAAAGCAGGTGTCTGTCTTCAGGTTGACGATCTTGGATCTCAGCTCGACGAACAATGATTATCTGGTCGATGAACTTGACCTCTCAGCTCGACGAACTCTGGACCCAGCTCGATGAATTTTGTTCTCTGTTCAACGAATTCTATAAAGTTCCAGATTTAGAAATTTCTCTCCCTCTGTCTCTTTTCTATTGCAATAATTCTTGAGTAATCAATGTATTAATATTCTCTAAATATTATCGTTAGAAGCAAACATTGATTACGGTCTTCATCAGGATTATTGCTTGTCGTTTTTCCATGGGACAGTTGGGGAAATCAATCAATGCCATTATTCTATAGGCCGTCAGTATTAAATGAAGAAAGGAATTCAAATTTCAAAGGGAAATTATATGGAAAATATAAAAGGGATTTTCTTCATCTCTCTCGACAGAAGATAACATAGCATATATAGGAGAATAGAAAAACTGACATAGAGAATATACAGAACCTAGAGCTCACAGGGCAACAACACTGTCAAGAGACAAGAAGCCCTAGCCCTTGACCAGAGAAAAGAACAGCAAGCTGAAGATGAAGAAGAAGAACATACATTCAAGATCAAGAGTCTTCTTCCTTCTACATCCCAGGATTCTTTAAAGGACAACAAACACTCTATCTGTCAAGAAGTTCCTGGAGTTCTTCTAGTCAAAGCAAAAGCTTGAAGACCTATGACCCTACAGCAAGGCTTCAACTTCCTGAACCATTCTATATCTCAGGGGGAGCCTTTGCTAACATCATTTTTCCACTAGAGTCTTCTCAGTTGTATCTGATAAAGAGAAGACAAAATCACTCTCTCATCTCCCACTGTATAAAGGGTTCTTAACTCCCTTCAAAAGTTATTCATGGTTGCAAGTCACCTGATCAAAAGACTTGAGGATTGGTTTTTGAGCACCTGATCAAAAGCTCATTGGTGGCAGTCACCTGATCAAAAACCTGAGTGGATTCCTACCAGGGTGGTAGAAGAGTGGATGTACCCAAGTTTAGAAAAACCACTATAAAATTCTTGTGTTGTCTGAGTTGCTATTTTCTTTTGTTTTTGCTATGGCTGTGCTAGCTAGGTTGCTGTGTTTGTGTTTTTAATTTAATTTCTGTAGCACTGGTAATAGATTGAATTAATTAGCAAAAATTTGATAAACCCTAAATACTTTATTCACCCCCCCCCTCTAGAGTATTTTAGATCTAACCCTTACTTTCATTTGGTATCAGAGCAAGTTTCCTTTGGTTGTACAAGTTAACCCCTTGAACTAAAAGATCCTATGTTAGATATGAGTTATATTTCTATTAGATTTATATTCACAGCATGGCACAGAACAAGGACTATGCAAGCATCAGACCTCCAGTATGCAATCTAAATAAGTTTGTCATCTGGAAGGCAAGAATTAAGTTCTAAATAAACTCTATTGATGAGGATATCTACAATTCCATTGTGACAGGTCCTCCTCAACCATCTACCTCTACCACAACATCCAGCACTAATGCTGTTCCACCACCTGAGTGGACTGAAGTATAGAAGAAAGCTAAAGTTGTTGATGTCAAAGCCATGAATATTTTGGCCCAAACAATGTCAGATGACATCTTCTGGAAAGTTGTTGAATGCACATCAGCCAAGGCCATTTGGGATTCCCTTAATCAAATGGTGGTTGATTCTGCTGATGAAAGAAAATACGGAAGATCCAATATCATTTCACAAAATGAGAACTTCAAGAAATAGGATGCAGAATCAGTTGCAGATATGTACAATAGACTGAGCTCAATCATCAATGAGCTAAAGATATTGGATAAGGACATCACCCTCACTGAGGTGAATGGCAAAATCCTCATATGCTTCCCAAGCTCATGGGATTCATGGATCTGGCCAATCAAGGAGGCCAGGAGCCTAAATGAGATTTCCACAGAATCTCTTTTAGGAAAGCTCAAGTCTTATGAGCAGCTGATCAAATCCAGAGAAGCAGCTGAGTAGAGAACACCTCCACCGTCAAGGAAGGAGAATATCATAGCTTTTAAAGTTGTTGAAGAAACAAAAGCCTCAACTGTGAATGAAGAGCTGATGAGTCTCTTTGTCAAGAGATTCTATAAAATGGCAAGGAAGGATTTCAGAAAAAAGACATCCAGGCAGGATGGCTAGCCAAGGTATGACAAAACCCCCACTAAAGAAGTGGTTTGTTTTGGCTGCAGGAAACCTGGACGCTTCATCTCAGAGTGTCCAGAAAATCAAAAGAAGGAAAAGAGAAGAGAGAAGGACTCTAGAAGACAACATAACAGCAGGCCTTCTTCCAGCAAATATAAGAAGAAGGAGAAGCTTTGTGACTGAATCCTGGAGTGAAACTGAGGATGAATCCACATCCTCCAGCTCCAATGAAGATGAAGAAGAGGCAAGGGCCAAGGAGTATGCCTTATGACAATTGATGCCTCCAGGAGTCAATCAGATGAAGAAGGATCTAACAATGAAGAAGCTTCAGAAACAGAAGCTGATCAGGTACTCTTATCTTTTGACTATAATTTTGATGCTTTTAAAATTGAATTTAAAACTATGTGCATTAATTTATTAAATTCTGAAAAAGAAATCAAAACACTTAGTGAAAAGTTAGCTAACCAAGAAACTCTAATTGCTGAAAATACTAGGTTAAAGGAAGAATTAAATCTAGCTAATGAACAAATTAACTCCTTAAAAACTGAACTATGTGAGGACAAATAACTTGAGGAATCTCTCAATGGGAGAATCCTTAAGCTGATGGACATTACAAGCACTGTCAATGTCAGACTAAATGGCAAACTGGGCTTGGGTGCTTCATCAAGTTTACCCCCCATTCTTAAGAAGATTATTTTTTCAACCCCCATTAAATTTGTTTCTGCTAAGGACAAAGAAATAACAACCATTAAACGAACCATAGAAGAAATGCCAAACTTAAAAGGTCAAAATAACAGAAATCAGAAAACAAGTAAAAACAAAGTTCAGCAATTTCGTTGAACTCAGATCGACGAAATGTGGCCAGTTCGTCGAGCTCAAGTCGACGAATGCTGAACGCAAATTTATATAATAATCATTCGTCGTACTGCGATCGACGAACTGTGTATGGTTCATCGCGCAGAGATCGACAAACTTGGGGCATAGAAAATGAATATGTTCATTCTCTGAGCAGAGATCGACGATCTCATCCCATTTCATCAAACTCTGGTCGACGAACTAACAACAATTTGTCGAATCCAGTCAGACTTAACAAAAAATATAATTGTAACACCAACTTAAATCAAACTAAGAAACCATTTAACCCACTTGTATATTGGATAATACCTCCCAGAAGATATCATCCATTAGGATATAAATCACAACCTAAGTATTCTGTGATATCCAATTTTTCTTATCAACAATATAAAGGACCCAAGGTAACCTGGGTCAAGAACAAATAACTGTGTTCATTACAGGAAAAGGGCTGTCCAGTGATTATTCAAACATAGTACCTGGACAGTGGATGCTCCAAACACATGACAGGCAGCAAGGAAAACCTAATCAACTACAAGTCCAAGCTGGGAACAAAAGTAATCTTTGGTGATTCAAAGTGTGGCTAGTCTGAAGGCTATGGAGAAGTAAGGATTGGAGCTGTCACATTCAAGAAGGTGACTTATGTAAAAGGACTCAAGCATAACCTCATCTCCATAAGCCAATTATGTGATGAAGGTTATCAGGTACATTTCAATTCAAAAACTTGTATTATTTCTAATAAAGAAAAACAAAATGTTTTAATTGGAAATAGACAAGGAAACATTTATTTAGTTGATCTTCTTTCTGCCAATTTAGATATTTGTTTGCTAAATATTGTTTGCAATCAAAATGAATTATGGCATAAAAGACTAGGACATGTAAACATGAAGAATATTGCTAGGCTATCTAAAGACAGTCTTGTAAGAGCCTTACCTTCTGGTCCCTACAAAAAGGAAGGCCTTTGCAGGGCTTGTCAATTAGGCAAGCAAACTAAATCTAGTTTTAAATCAATTAATAAAAGTGATTCACCTCGGATCTTGTACTTGCTACACATGGATCTCTTTGGACCCATTGCTGTACAAAGACTAGGAGGGAAATCCTACACTCTAGTCATTGTAGATGACTTCTCAAGATTCACTTGGGTGTTCTTTCTGAGATCTAAATCAGATACCTTTAAAGTTCTTACAGATTTTCTCAGGATCATACAGATTGACTACTCTACTCATGTTGCATTGATTAGAAGTGATCATGGTACATCGTTTGAGTCTCTTCTAATGCATGAGTTCTGTGAGAACTAAGGTATCAGGCACTACTTCTCAACTCCTAGAACTCCCCAACAAAATGGGGTAGTTGAAAGGAAGTATAGAACCCAGATTGAAGTTATAGGCACATTACTTGCAGATGCTTATATACCACTATCCTTTTGGGCAGAGGCTGTAAGCACAGCAAATTATGTACTGAACAAAAGTTTGATACAAAAACTTAAGAATATGACTCCCTACGAATTACTTAAAGGGAAGAAACCTAAAATCACATATTTAAAAGTATTTGGATGTGTATGCAATATACATAATAGTAACAAGAAATACATTAGAAAGTTTGAAGCTAAGGCTGAAGAGGGAATGTTTCTAGGATATTCCCAAGTAAGCAAAGCTTATAGGGTATTTAAGAAATATTCTTCGAAAATTGAAGAATCTATTCATGTTATCTTTGATGAAACTAACATGTCTTATAAGGAGAAAGAGATTTCTACCGGTAATCCTTTGCAGGTACCTCACTTGTGTGAGAAATTGGATGGACTAAACCTCACCCAAGAAGCTCCAACACATCCTTCTCCACAAGTTGACGAAGACAGTGAAGAAGAATCTTTGGAAGAAGTTGAACCTCATTCAACAGCAAACATGATTCCTCAAGCGGAATTAAATCCAAATGTTGTTGCTGAACCAACTCCACCCACTAATCTTATCACACTAAGGGATCACCCAAGATCCCAAGTGATTAGAGACGTAATAGTAGGTGAACAGACAAGACATCAACTCAACCAAGATGTGATGCATGTCTGTTTTCTCTCTCAAGTTGAGCCTCAATCCATAACAGATGTTGAGCAAGATCCCCACTAGATCATTGCAATGCAAGAGGAACTCAACCAGTTTAAGAGATGTAGAGTTTGAGATTTGGTTCCAAGACCCAAAGACTACCCAGTCATTGGAACCAAATGGGTATATAGAAACAAACTAGATGCCCAAGGTGCAATTATGAGGAAAAAGTCTAGGCTTCTTGCTCAAGGATATATGCAAGAAGAAGGCATAAACTATGATCAAACCTTTGCACCAGTTGCAAGGTTGGAGGCAATCAGAATCTTTCTTTCCTATGCTACCTATAAAAAGTTTAAAGTCTACCAGATGGATGTAAAGAGTGCTTTTCTAAATGGAGTACTAAAAGAAGAGGTTTATGTTGAACAACATTCAGGTTTTGTCTCTCCAACTCATCCTTCTAATGTATTTAGATTGCATAAAGCCCTCTATGATTTAAAGCAAGCTCCAAGAGCTTGGTATGAGACCTTAGCTAGATCTCTGATAGAGCATGAATTCACTAGAGACATAGTAGATAAAACATTATTCACTAGGCAGCATAAGGATAAAATCTTGTTAGTATAAATTTATGTGGATGACATCATATTTGGGTCTACAGACTCTAAACTATGTAAGAGGTTTTCTGACCTCATGCATTCTAAGTTTGAGATGAGTAGTATGGGTGAGCTCTCCTACTTCCTTGGTCTCCAAGTGAAGCAGCTACCTGATAGCATCTTCATCTCCTAGGCTAAGTATGCTAAAGAGCTTCTTAAGAAGTTTGGGATGGCTGATGCCTCAGCAAAGAAAACACCTATGTCTACTAATGCTGTAATAGATTCTGATCCACATGGGAAACCTGTTGACCAGAAGTTATATAGAGGCATTGTTGGGTCCCTATTATATCTTACAGCAAGCAAACCTGATATTATGTTTGCCGCATGCCTTTGTGCTAGGTTCCAAGTGAACCCTAAAGAATCTCACCTAATTTTTCTAAAAAGAATTTTGAGATATATAAAGAGTTGTCCTAGTCTAGTCCTTTGGTATCCTATTAAGTCAGAATTTGATTTAACTGGATATTCAGATAATGACTTTGCTGGATGCAGGGTTGACAGGAAAAGTACCATAGGAACTTGCCAGTTCCTTGGTATGAGATTAGTGTTTTGGTTCTGTAAGAAACAATCATCCATGTCCACATCAACTGCTGAAGCAGAATACATTGCAGCTGGCAGTTGCTGTTCACAGATGTTATGGATTCAGAATCAACTCCTGAACTATGGTTTCAACTTAAATAATTCAACTCTACTATGTGATAACACAAGTGCTATATCTATAGCACAGAATCCAGTCCATCGCAGTAGGACTAAGCATATAAACATTATGCATCATTTCATTAGACAATATGTAGACAAAAACAAAATTAAACTTGTCTATATCTACACTGATTTACAAAGAGCTGATATTTTCACCAAACCCTTGAATAAAAGAAATCACTTGTTCTTTATAAATCAGCTTGGAATGATCAATGGAGAAGCCTTTGTTTAATTTCTCTCTGCACTCGATGAATTTGCCAAAGTTCGTCGAATGGAGCTCGACGAACTGGGGAAAGTTCTTGAGATAATCGTTGAACGGAGATCGACGAACTCTCTGTGAGTGAAGTTATTTTCGTCAAACTGAGATCGACGAATTTGCTTCAGAAAACTTTCGTCGAGCGGAGCTCGACCAAATGTCTTCAAATCTTCAAACTGAGCTCGACGAATTGTTTACCTCCAAATTATTTCGTCGACCTCAGATCGAAGAATTATTTTATTTTTTATGGAACAGAGTTTGTCGATTCATATTCTGGAAAACCTTATATTTAGGTTTTCTTCGACCTTCATCCCACGCTATCAGTTCCTTTGCACTTAATTGTCATTTTTTCTTTGGCAGGTGCTCTAATGGTGATTCTAGCAGGAAATCTTGCGGCAATGAAATTCTACACCGGCTTTGATGTCGATTTTGATTCATTCCAGCATTCAGACCCAATCTTCCTGGAAATCCTGCAACTGCTTGACGAACAGCAGTTAAAGACTCTGATGTCAACCAGGATCAAACTCGCCAACGCTGAAAACAGAGAGTGGGTCTATACTTCCTCCACCATAGATGAGAACACTCTGACAGGGATAGTATCGGGTAATGCCATTTCTCTTACTCCCGCCGTCGTAACAGAAATTTTTGGATTAAGTAATGGTGAAGAAGAGTTGGAAATTGATACTGAGGAATACGATGTGATGCTGGGTATGACGGGTTATTCTGGAGAAACCCCAAATAAGTTGCTGAAGAAACAAATGTCTGTTGAATTTAAATTCCTAGGAGACATTGTGGGCAAAGTGTTGATGGGCAAGCACACTACACATGACTACATAACCAGGAACAAATTCCTGTTTATGTGTGCTGTGGTTAACAAGAAAAAGGTGAACTGGGCTCAGATCATGTTTGATCTGATTAAGAAAAAGAATACAAAGAAAGAGCTCTGTTTTGGAAGGATCTTAGGGATCTTCCAAAAAGAAAAGGATGCTGAATCCCTGGTCTCCCAGACCATATTCATCAATGCCTCCAAGAGGCTCACTTGTGTTCTCTTTGGCAGGTGGGAGAGGACTATCACCAAGCCCTCCAAGGCTTCTTCCTCCTCCATCAAGCTTTCTGAGAGTACTAGGGCTGCACCAGCCACTTCCCTGCCTACTGAAGAGATCCCTCCTCCACCTCCCTCACCTCCAGCCATCCCACCTCAACATTAGATGGTACAAAAACCCCCCTCCATAGTTCAAACCACCATTCACACTCCTACACCTCCCTCATTGTAACGACCCGGCCCTTTATACCAAGGCTGCCCGGCCCACCAGTAGCCCATGGACCTTTAGACCACTGACCATGGTGGTACAGCTGGAATATACCAAGGCCTGCAGGCTGTACACCCCAACGCCTCTCTGGACCGTTTCTCAGCAAACAGCGCGTTGTTGGCGCAGGGATTCGAACCTACAACCCTTGATAAGAAACCTTCAACAGTTCTCATCACCAACTGAGCTACAGCTCAGTTGGTGATGAGAACTGTTGAAGGTTTCTTATCAAGGTTTGCAGGTTCGAATCCCTGCGCCAACAACGCGTTGTTTGCTTAGAAACAGGCCAGAGAGGTGTTGGGGTGTACGGCCTGCAGGCCTTGGTATATTCCGGCTGTACCACCGTGGTCCGTAGTCTAAAGGTCCATGGGCTACTGGTGGGTCGGGAGGCCTTGGTCTAAAGTGCCGGGTAGTTACAAAAAAGCGCAGCTCAGTTGGTGATGAGAACTGTTGAAGGTTTCTTATCAAGGGTTGCGGGTTCGAATCCCTTCGCCAACAACGCGCTGTTTGCTGAGAAACAGGCCAGAGAGGCGTTGGGGTGTACGGCCTGCAGGCCTTGGTATATTCCGGCTGTACCACCATGGTCCGTGGTCTAAAGGTCCATGGGATACTGGTGGGCCGGGCGGCCTTGCTGAAAAACAGGACAGAGAGGCGTTGGGGTTTTTTTTTGTAACGACCCGGCCCTTTAGATCAAGGCCGCCAGGCCCACCAGTAACCCATGGACCTTTAGACCACGGACCAAGGTGGTACAGCCGGAATATACCAAGTCCTGCAGGCCGTACCCCCCAACGCCTCTCTGGCATGTTTCTCAGCAAACAGTGCATTGTTGGCGCAGGGATTCGAACCCGCAACCCTTGATAAGAAACCTTCAACAGTTCTCATCACCAACTAAGCTGCAGCTTAGTTGGTGATGAGAACTGTTGAAGGTTTCTTATTAAGGGTTGCGGGTTCGAATCCCTGCGCCAACAATGCACTGTTTGCTGAGAAACATGCCAGAGAGGCGTTGGGGGGTACGGCCTGCAGGACTTGGTATATTCCGGCTGTACCACCTTGGTCCGTGGTCTAAAGGTCCATGGGTTACTGGTGGGCCGGGCGGCCTTGGTCTAAAGGGCCGGGTCGTTACATAAAAAGTGCACTTTTTTGTAACGACCCGACCCTTGATAAGAAACCTTCAACAGTTCTCATCACCAACTGAGCTGCAACTCAGTTGGTGATGAGAACTGTTGAAGGTTTCTTATCAAGGTCCGGGTCGTTACACACATCCCCAGTACACCTATCCCCCATTGACTTTCCTAACTCACCTCCCTCCCAACATGATCCACCAGTTCCCTCACCACACTCCTCTCCACTACCACCCCATTTGGTTGCTACTCCCCCTTCCAATCTCTCCTCCCTCCCTTCCTTTAATCTGCTTACTTCCCCTCCTCATACTTCTTCTATTCAAGATATTCCAATGATAGATTCTCTACCTCCTACTCCACCAACTACTACCCTCCCCACTTCTATTTCCATTCAAACACCTTCTGCCACACCCTCTACCACTCCACTGTTGGATCCCTCCATCCTACCACCACTCATTGCACTTCTAACTCCCCTTCTTAAAACAATCATAGTAGAGGCCATTTCACCTCTTACTTCTTCCATATCTTCCCTAGCTGCCCAAATATCTACTCTTTTTGCTCCTCCCTCTTCAGTTGTGTGTCTGGCTCCAGTATACACTGCAACCAGGTAGGGGGAGATACTCAATGAAGAATTAGGAGTAGAAATAGTAGCAGAAGTAACGACATCATCAGTAGGTTTATATGCAGCAGCAGACACAGCAGAAAAAGAAGCAGCTGAAGCTGAAGCAGAACCAATAGAAGATGCAGATGAAGATGTGAAAGAATTGGTTTCAAGATGTTCTAAACACCTAGAGGGGGGTGAATAGGTTCAATTCCTTTTCTGACTTAGGCCGATAATTCTATCTAATTTAGCAAATTATTTTGCAGAAAACACAGCACAGCATTCACATACATACATCATTCCACAGATTGCACACCAGATTTATAGTGGTTCCCCAAATGATGGGTACATCCACTTTCCCACTTCGCATATCTAGCAGTGTACTAGATTCGGCCTAACTTCCTTAATTCTTCTCAGATCCGCAAATCTTACAGCTCAGAATCAAGACTGGTTCCTATAACTCAGAGTGAATCCACACTCCTACAACTCAGGCGCAAGCCCTACCTCAGCCTCTTCCACAGGCCTACAACTCAGAGTGACACCCCACTCCTATAACTTACGCAACAACCCTACCTCAGCCTTTTTCACAGGCCTATAACTCAGGGAACACATTCCCCTACCTCAGGCACTCAGCCCTACCTCAGCCTTTATAATTTAGGCTTATAACTCAGAGAAGTAAATCTCCTACACTCAGATCTATTACAGATACTACAAAAGTTATTTGATGAAAAAGATAACAATATCTTCAACCATATGGAGAGAGAATTGGTTGAAGGCTTCTTGATTAGTTCTTGATAGAACTGATTACTTAAGGATCAACATGTCTTAGCTTCTTCAAAGCTTCTTGAATCTGAACAAAGTAGGGTTGATCTTCTTGGTGTTGGAGTTGATCTTCAATCAGCTTCCTTCAGAAATTAATCTGAATTCTTCTTCAGACTTGATCTGAATTCTTCAGGCAGACTGTTCAGGATCTGCCTTCACTGGATGAGAACATCTCTCGTTCTTGTTTTTATCTCTCTACAATTTGTTCACTGTTTCTTCTTTCTCTTCTTCTAGATCCTCAATCCTTCAGAGATTATAATTGATTAGCTTGATTAACTTGATTCGTCCTTTATTGTTGAGAGAGCACATCTATATATAGGCTTCATCCATGGTTACCAACTGTTCTGGTTCCAAATGATCTTTTGACACCTCTGACAAATGTGACAGCAATGTCAGTAATGACAGCTGTCAAGTCTCCAGTTGTATTACTTCAACCTTCATTGGACTTTGAATCAACAGCAGAGAATGTCGAGTGAATACTTCACATGTGTCAACACACATAGTCCATGTGTCGACACAAGTCTTGATGATGTCGAAACAGCTTCACTTATACTACTCGACACAGCTTATGTCGAATGTGTTGACACAAGTCCTGTGTGTCGACACAAACACTACTTGTCTTGACAACATTGGTGTCGACAGAATTATGGTGTGTGTCGACACAAGTTCTGTGTGTCGACACAGTCGTTGTTGACAGAATTTTGGAATGTGCCGACAGCTTCTCTGTGTGTCGACACAGATCCTGATGATGTCGACACAATCTGGCCCTTGGTGTCGACACAGCATTGTCGATAGATTTTCTGCATGTCGACACAAATTCTGGGTGTCGACACAATCTGGCCCTTGGTGTCGACACAATCATTCCCAAGTGTCAACACTTGTACTTAGAAAATTTTTCTTCCTTTACTTAACCTGAACATGATAACTCAACACAACATCAAATACAACTTGATGCATATCATTGAGTTAGGTGAGGCTTCTCCAAATATGGTACACATTTTCCAATGTACCCAACAATCTCCCCATATTTGGAGAAGTCATAACCCTTAGTCAATGATATACATCACTTATAATAAAATAAACAATATGATATATAAAAGCATTCAATGACAGGGAAACATATAAACAAAACAAGTATATTATATCATCACAGAATGTGATACAAACATAATAAGCATGAATCATTGTTTTGTTTAAACATCAAAAAAGTTTGTTGACATCAGATTATATAGATTTTAAAACTGAAGATTACAATGTTCTAAAATCTAGTTAATCTATCCTAAGGCTGATCAGGATCCTTGATCACTATGCCTTTGCCAGACTGGACCCTTGCTTGTACTGGTGCTTCAGTATCTTCAGATGGCTTCTTGTCTTTGAGATCCTCCTTCTTAAGGTCTTCAGCCTTAACTTTTTGCCTTTCAAAATAGTGATAAGGCTTGGGAAAGTATTTACTGGGCTCCACAGCTGTCGCAGGTATTTTCCCAGCCTTGTCATCCCTTCTGAACTGATATATCACATCTTCTCTCTGCAGATATTTGTTCCACTCAACTTCAGAATACCACTTGCCTTTATCATGCATTTTGTCTTTGACAGCTTGCCAGGTAGTGTGTATTATATTTCTGGAGGTGGGACTCCATCGTTCAAAATCAGGCTTCAGTTCAGCCTGCTCTCTAAACCTTTTCTTTGAGAGTTGAGCTTCTTGCTCTTTATTCAGTGCTGCCTCTGACATTTCCACTTTCTCAAGTATAACATTCTTAGTAGCCTATGGAGGGTTATACATCTGGTGAACCAGTTGTTGAATTCCCTCAAAGTTAGGAGGGGGGTATATGATTTGAGCTACCTCCCGTTGACCCCCTTCAATTCCTGCAGCTTGAATACCTGACTCAGTTGTATTATCATCATCACATAAGGGTGGATATCCTAGAGTTACTATAACAGCATTTGTTATCCATTTAGCATGCTCTGAGCTAGCATTGACTATCAACCTCTCCCCCTTTATAACTTCTCTCTCAATATGATCCCTGAGATCATACTTTTGGAACCTTATCTGATTAACTAGATAATTGGTTCTCTCTGTGTAATAAGCTTTAAACTTTTATAGCTGAGCAGAGATGATCTTCTGAGAGGCTTGAATGGCAGATTAGAAAGTGGCTAAATCTTCTTGAAGTTTTTTTATCAAACTCTGACTTCTCTTTATCCCTTTCCTTAGTTAATGCAGTTGCTTGATTCTTTAACTCAGTAACAATCACATTATGTGATTCAGTAAGATAATCATTCATCCTAATTTGATTTTCTTGGATATATCCTTGCTTGACCATTATATCATCAATCTATGTTCTTGCCTCTTGTTGTTGTTTGGCCAGATAAACTACAGCATTATCTCTTTTACGGAAGCAATTTGTCATCTCTTTCTTATTTTGGTTTACTTCAAATCTGATTGATTTTATATCTTGAGCCAAAGTAAACTGAAGTTCCTTATGGCTTTCATCCACATATTTTTCAAGAGCTTGTCTTTGCTCATCCATTTTAACTTGCAGAGCAACCAACAGTGAACTGAAGTCAACTGTTGGAGCTGAGGGTTTTGAGGAAGTCTGTAAAGCTTTCTTATAGCTTGAGCTTTTCTTCCTGTAAACCATTAGTTTTCTCTTCTTTTCTTTGAGGGCTTCTCCATCATCAGATTTAGAAGAACTTTCAAAGTTCACTGTGTCCTTTGGACTTGAGGGCAGCTCTTTGTCAGTCCTTGGCAACTCCCCCTGTGTCCCTGGCTCCTCCCCCTCAGTTCTTCGCACTACTTCCTCAGTTCTTACTTATTGTAAGTCAGGAAACAATTCTTCAAGAGAGAATTCTTGTTGCTGTTGAACTAGAGGAACATCTGTATCTTGTACATTTAATGGAGCATTATCTAATGCAGATGTATCATCCATTGATATATCCTGTGCAGGTATGTTGTCATGGTGTGTCTGTTCAACATCAGTTAGAAGCACAGTTAGTGTTTCTTGCTCAGTAGCTAGTGTAGTTTGATTAATATCATTTATTACCTCAAGAATAGTTTGAGTGGCTGTTTCACTATCTAATGCAGCTTGCTCATTCTCAGGGGCAATTTCTGTAGGCAAGGCCTCTTGTTGAGTTGGTGATACCTCATTGGCTCCCCCTAGATAAAGCACATCCTGAGCTTGATCCAGTTGGATGGTGCTTTCTAGAATATGCTCCCCCTGCATGTGACTATCATCTACATTCTTAGGGGCAGATGATTTCCTTATAGATTCTTGTTGTTCTTCATCTGAACTAAAGATTACTTGTTCTTCTGAATCACTAGATTCTTGTTGTTCAGGTTTCCTGGGGGTTGTCTTTTTCTTTTTCAGTTGTGGTTGTTTTTGTGGTGTAGAACCATCTTTTGTCAAAACTCTTTCCCACCTGGATAGTATTTTCATATCCATCCTACTCATGTGGTTTATTCAAGATCCAGTTGTGTGGTTCAGCACTTCGGGAATATTCATTGCCAGATACAGACTCAGTATTCTTCCTAGATTAGGTTTCTTCAAGCTTTCCTTGATCTTGTCAAAAATCACAGCAGACCATTTAGTTTTTATTCTGAACATAACTCTAGTCATTAAGCTGAACATATAGGCTGATATCCTATCATGTCCTCCTGGTTTGTAGAGAATTATTTTTCCCATAATTTCTGAAAGAAACTTTCCTTGTTAGTTCATCTCCTTCCTCTGCATTGATGATTCAATCTCAGTGGTGGGATCCATGACACACCATTAAAGAGCTTCTTTTGTCATTGAAGAGGTGACTTCATCATCTTCCTGAGTCCTAGGCAATTGGAGTGTCTTCCTCAGACGCTTTTGGGTATGTTTCACCTTGCTTTCTTGAATTGATGACCTAATCTTCAATCCAGTTGAATCCAGGGTTGCTTTTGTATAGAATTCAAGAACATCCGTCTTCCAGATCTTGGAAGGTTCTGAAACTAGATATTCAAAACCATTTTCTTTGATTAGGGTTATCACATTTCTAATCTTAGTCGATGCACTCTCAAATGCATTGCAAACTAACTCAAAGCCTTCGTTGATGTTGTTTTCCAACTTTGGCTCCATTGGTGACGAGAAATTTAAGGAGAAGAGAGATGAAGGATTGTCGACTAAAAGATTTGGTCTCGAAAATGTTGAGAGCATAGTCGACAAAGTTGTCCTATGACCAATTTATATGTTTGTCAACACAAAAGGTCAAAAGACGGGGTAATAGATACTTAATGTGTCTACACTGTAGAGATTGTGTCGACACAAACTTCTAATGTCTCGACAGAGTAAGACAACACTATGTGTCGACATAGTTTGACATGTGTCGACAAAGACTTCTTAATAGTCGACTCTAATATATGTGTGTCGACACAGATTTCTGTATGTGTCGACACCAGTAGCTCACCACTATTTTGTTGTGTCGACACAACTTTCCTTATGTGTCGACACAAACTACTATATGTCGACACAAATTTCCTTTTGTGTCGACACTTACTACTCTTTGTCGACATTGAATTACTTAGTCAGATTTACCAAGTTACTCTAGTTTTCACATGCCTAATTCAATTTTGAAATAATTGAATTTAGTTTTATCTAGTGGTTTAGTAAATATGTCAGCAATTTGATTATTTGTGGTGACAAATTTCAAACAAATATCTTCTTTTTTAACATGCTCTCTAATGAAGTGAAATCTAATTTCTATATGCTTTGTTCTGCTATGTGATACAAGGTTTTTAGCAATAGAAATATCACTTGTAAAATCACAAAATAGTGGAGTTCTATCTACCTTGAGACCATAGTCTTCAAGTTGATGTTGAATCCGTAAAAGCTGAGAACAGCAGCTACCTGCAGCAACATACTCAGACTCTGCAGTGGAAATTGCCACACTTGTCTGCTTTTTACTGCTCCATGACACCAGTCTATCACCTAAAACCTGACATGTGTCAGTGGTGCTCTTTCTATCTTCTTTGCAACCTGCAAAGTCTGCATCTGAAAAACCAGTCAGTAGAAAGTCTCTATTCTTAGGGTACCAAAGACCAAGATTAGGTGTGCCCTTAAGATATCTCAAAATTCTTTTAACTACAGTATAATGAGATTCTTTAGGGCTAGCTTGGTAACTAGCACAGACACATGTAGCATACATAATGTCTGGTCTACTGGCAGTTAAGTATAGAAGGGAGCCAATTATCCCTCTATACAAAGACTCATCTATAGGTTTTCTTGCATCAACTTTGCCTAAAGGCATACTTGTCCCCATTGGAGTCCTCATGGTGGTGGATGACTCCATACCATATTTCTTAATTAATTCCTTGGTGAACTTAGAATGTGATATGGACAAGCCATCATCAGTCTGTCTTACTTGGATTCCCAAGAATAATTTGAGCTCACCCATACTGCTTATCTCAAACTTCCCTTGCATAAGTTTTGCAAACTTTATACAAAGGTTGTTTTCTGAAGATCCAAAGATTATGTCATCAACATAAATCTGTACTAGGATCATCTTGCCCTTTGACTCCATAAGGAATAGAGTCTTGTCTATTTTCCCTCTTGAAAATTTATTTGCAATGAGGAAGGTAGACAAAGTTTCATACCAAGCCCTACGGGCTTGTTTCAAACCATATAAGGATTTCTTAGGTCTATAATCATAATTAGGATAAAGTGGATCAACAAAACATGAGGGCTGTCCAACATATACTTCTTCTTTCAAATTACCATTTAGAAAAGCTGACTTGACATCCATTTGGTATAATTTGAACCCTTGGAAAGCAACAAAGGCAAGGAGTAGCCTTATTGCTTCCAACCTTGCCACTGGGGCAAATGTCTGATCAAAGTCAATGCCCTCTTCCTGTCTATAACCTTTGGCAACCAGTCTTGCTTTGTTTTCACTATGATGCCATTTTCATCTAGTTTGTTTCTGTAGATCAACTTAGTCTCAATAATATTATGATCCTTTGGTTTTGGTACCAGCTCCCATACTCTACACCTTTTGAATTGATTCAGCTCCTCCTGCATTGCATCAATCCAGTTGGAGTCTTGTATGGCTTCTTCAAATCTCTTTGGTTCCATCTTTGACAGGAAACTTGAGCAAAGCACTGTGTTCATGTGTTTGCTTCTAGTTTGCACACCATGTCTGGGATCACCAATAATTTGATGTGCTGGATGATCCTTTAGATTCCTTATTGCTGGAGACATTCTATCAGCAATTTGAACTTCTTCAATTTCTCCACCATGTTGAACTTCACTGTCTTCAATGTCAGCTTGTGGACCTTGTACTCCCCCTAGACAGCAACCATTATTTTCCACATCCTGTCTTGCAGTTTGGTCTTCATTAATGGTCAGCATGTCCAACTTTTATTTTAAACTGTTGAGCTACAATAATTGCTAGACAACTCACAGTTAATTAGCTCAGATTCATCAAACACTACATGAACAGATTTTTCTATAACTTGTGTAGTCAAGTTGTAGACCCTATATGCCTTACTGTTATTATTGTACCCAACAAATATCCCATCTTGGGATTTGGCAGAAAACTTAGTTAGGTGAGACTTGCCAGTGTTAAGCACATAACAGCTGCTACCAAAGATCCTAAAGTAGGATATGTTTAGTTTTCTGCCCTTCATAATCTCATAGGGAGTCTTTTTGTAGTTCTTGGTAATAGATGCTCTATTGAGAACATGACAAGCAGTATTTACTGCCTCAGCCTAGAAATATTCTGGGATTGAAGTGTCACTTAGTAGAGTTCTACCAACCTCAATAAGAGTTCTATTCTTTCTTTCAACAGTTCCATTTTGCTGAGGTGTTCTAAGTGAGGAGAATTCCTGATAAATTCCTAGTTTTTCACAAAAACTTGTCATACAATCAGATTGAAATTCAGTTTCATGGTCACTTCTGATTTTGACCACTGAATTGTTAAATTCATTCTGAATTTGTTTAATAAAGTTATGAAAGATAGTAGGGGTCTCAGATTTCTGTCTCAAAAAGAAAACCCATGTAAATCTAGAATAGTCATCTACTACCACAAAAATATAGACTTTCCTACCTAGACTATGAACTGGCATAGGACCAAATAGATCCATATGCAAGAGGTACAAACACATCACAGAGTCTTTGGTATCAAGACTATGAAAAGAGGATTTGGTCTGCTTGCCTTTTTGACAGGCTGAACATATACCCTCTTTTATGCACTTAAATTGAGGACCATTCCTCTCTAACTCTAAACTATAGAGTTGGTCTATAGTCTTATAATTCAGATGAGCTATCCTCTTATGTCATTGGACATACTGAGATGCTTTCTCATCTGCAACTAAACATACAGGAGAGTTCATGTATACAGAATCAAAATTTAAACAATAAACATTCTCTTTCCTATAACAAGATAAGATCACCTTCTGATCACTTGTCCTTTTAATCTGACACTCATTCTTAATAAATGAAGTGTCATACCCAAGATCACTCAGCTGACTTATGCTTATCAAGTTATGTTTCAAACCTTTTACATAAGCCACTTGAATGATTGTTATAGAACTAGTAGAAATGTTACCAAACCCTTTTATGACCCCTTTTTATGATGCACCAAAGATCACTTTGGGTCCACTCTCTATGGGAGTATAGTCCTTTAACATTCTTCTTGTACCAGTCATGTGCCTGAAACATCCACTGTCCAAGTACCATATAGGGGTATGACAACTTGGACCCACCTGCAGCAAACAAAATTAATTTACCTTAGAACCCCAATGTTTATTGGGTTCTAGGTTCAAGTTAGATTGAAACTTGATATTCTTACCAGCAGCCTTCCTCACAGGTAAGCTGGCATTCTTCCTGACACTGGTGTTATGCAGCAATCCATGGCATAATGCCCTATCTTACCACAACACCACCACTCATATCTATTATACCTCTTTTTAGGTACAGTTTTAACAGCATTGTTGTCAGCTGTTCTTAACACTGTTGGTACAGTGGTTCTTTGCTTGAGTGCTGGAGCTACACCCTTGTCATTCAGAATATCATGCTTACCATAACCATTTATGATATCATGATCATATCTATTAGTTGGCTGCCACACTTTTCTGAAGGAATGGGGGGTTTGAAGGCTAGAGGCTGTACTAGGGCGTTGCCTTTTCTTTTGGAATTGGCAACCCTTACATTTCCCTTAAAGCCCAATTCTGTCTTACCTTTTTTGGGAATAAAGTCATCTATTAAAGGTAAGCCTGATTTTGTCTTAGAGAATTTTGCCACCAGAACCTTTTCCTTCTGAAGTTTGACTTCCAGACTTTTAATTTGATCATTATTGAATGTAATAGTACCCATCTGAATAACATTTATGTTTTTCAGTTTGGCTACTTCATTCATCTTTAGATCCAGCATTTTTCCTGAATCTAATGCATCCAGCTTAAGAATATCAATTTCCTTTGCCTGTGCTTTGTTAAGGATTCTTCTTTTCTTAAGTGCTTGCAGCAAATCATCCTATTCATCAATAGGTTGATGAACATCTCCTTCAGATTCAGATTCATCGACATCTTGTGATACAGATGCTTCTGATTCTGAACCAGTATAGTAATCAGAAACTATTGAACAAGTGTTTACCTTACTAGGTCCAGGATGATCCTGCTACTGATCCTCTTCTGTCAAGGCCATCAACCCTTTACAATATTATTCTTCAATTCCATTTACTGAGTCCAACAATTTCAAGAACTCAGCCTCTTCTACATCCTCTTCAATTGCCAACAGTCCTATGTATGCTTTAGCTTCAGCTTCAGCCTCAGAATCTGATGATGAAGAATCTGACCAGCTTTTTTGCTTCTTTGCAACAAAGGATTTCTCCTTCTTGACCTTGTTTCTTAGTTTCTTCTTATCATTAGATTCTTTCCTTTTGTCAGGACAATCAACTACCACATGTCCAGGCCTATTGCAACAATAGCAAATAGTCTTAGTTGAAGATAATTTACTATGTTTAGAGCAATACCTGTCCTTCCTAGAGGATTTCTTTTTCTGATAGTAATCATCCTTGGATTGTGTGGAGGATGGCTTGGATCTCCACCGTTTCTTCTTCAAGAACCTTTGAAATTGTTTTGAGAAAGCAGCTAAGTCTTCATCAGAATTTGTACTATCTGATGTGTGACTGTCAGAACTTTCTGAAACTACTTCTGCAGCTTTCCTAGGAGGAGATGGAGACATCCTCCTGTCCTTTCTTATGGCTTCAGTCTTGAAAGCCACTGACTTATCTCTGTACTCAACTTTATTACTTTTCTCCTCCTCCTTTCTGACCATCAACTGCATCTCATATGAAAGCAGTTTGCCAAATAATGTTGGTGGTGAGATTTCTGCTAGTCTGGCCACTTCCCTAATGACACATATCTTGGTGTCCCATTCCTTAGTTAATGATCACAGAAACTTATCATTTAACTCATATGTGCTGAACACTCTTCCATATGACATCAGTTCATTAACTATTCTGAAGAACTTCTTGTAACATTCAGTTATACTGTCTATTTTAGATTGTCTAAAACTTTCATACTCCTGATTCAACATAGACTTCATGTCTTCTCTCACTTCTTCTGAACCCTCCATGTAGACAATCAGGGTGTCCGACATTTCTTTGGAGGTCTTGCAGTGAATCAAATTTTGGAATGTTGAATCATCTATAGCACTGACTATTATATTCTATGCTCTCTTATCCATAGTAGACAAGATGATCTCATCCTTTATCATTTCAGAATACTCCTTTGGTGTTCTGAGATTTGCATCAAGAACTGAGACTTTCATTGGGATGAATGACCCTTCTTTGATTGTCATATAGATTCTTGGATTTGAAGCTTCCACAAATAGTCTAACTCTTTCTTTCCATATGCCAAAAATCTCTTTCCTGCATATAGGTAACTCAATGTAACCAAACTCCTTATGATTCTCAATGGAACCCATTTTGCCTAATAGATTTCTGCCTTGGAGATCTACTCAGACTGTTAAGTCTATACTTTGAGTAACCTCTCTCTGATACCACTTGAAAGAATTGGTTTCAAGATGTTCTAAACACATAGAGGGGGGGGGGGGGTGAATATGCTCAATTCTTTTTCTGACTTAGGCAGATAATTCTATCTAATTTAGCAAGTTATTTAGTAGAAAACACAGCACAGCATTCACATACACACAAAATTCCACAGATTGCACACCAGATTTATAGTGGTTCCCCAAATGATGAGTACATCCACTTTCCCCCTTTGCCTATCTAGAAGTGTACTAGATTCGGCCTTACTTCCTTCCTTCTTCCCAGATCCGCAGATCTTATAGCTCAGAACCAAGACTGGTTCCTACAACTCAAAGTGAATCCACACTATTATAACTCAGGCGCAAGCCCTACCCCAGCCTCTTCCACAAGCCTACAACTCAGAGTGACACCCCACTCCTATAACTCAGGGAACAGCCCTACCTCAGCCTCTTTCATAAGCCTACAACTCAGGGAACAGATTCCCCTACCTCAGGCACTCAGCGCTACCTCAGTCTTTATAATTTAGGCTTACAACTCAGAGAAGTAAATCTCCTACACTCAGATCTATTACAGATCCTACAAAAGTTATTTGATGAAAAAGATAACAATATCTTCAACCAGATGGAGAGAGAATTGGTTGAAGGCTTCTTGATCAGTTCTTGATAGAACTGATTACTTAAGGATCAACCTGTCTTAGCTTCTTCAAAGCTTCTTGAATCTGAACAAAGTAGGGTTGACCTTATTGGTGTTGGAGTTGATCTTCAATCAGCTTCCTTCAGAAATTAATCTGAATTATTCTTCATACTTGATCTGAATTCTTCTTCAGACTTGATCTGAATTCTTCAGGCAGACTATTCAGGATCTGCCTTCAATGGATGAGAACTTCTCTCCTTCTTGTTTTTCTCTCTCTACAATCTGTTGACTGTTTCTTCTTTCTCTTCTTCTGGATCCTCAATCCTTCAGAGATTATAATTGATTAGCTTGATTAACTTGATTCGTCCTTTATTGTTGAGAGAGCACATCTATATATAGGCTTCATCCATGGTTACTGACTGTTCCGGTTCCAAATGGTCTTCTGATACCTCTGACAGATGTGACAGTAATGTCAGTAATGATAGCTGTCAAGTCTCCTGTTGTATTACTTCAACCTTCATTAGACTTTGACTCAGCAGCAGAGAATGTCGAGTGAATACTTCACATGTGTCGACACACATAGTCCATGTGTCGACACAAGTCTTGATGATGACGACACAGCTTCACTTATACTTCTCGACACAGCTTCTGTGGAATGTGTCGACATAAGTCCTTTGTGTCGACACAAACACTCCTTATCTTGACAAAGTTGGTGTCGAAAGAATTCTGGTGTGTGTCGATACAAGTTCTGTGTGTCGACACAGTCATTGTTGACAGAATTTTGGAATGTGTCGATAGCTTCTCTGTGTGTTGACACAGATCCTGATGATGTCGACACAATCTGGCCCTTGGTGTCGACACAGCATTATCGACAGATTTTCTGTGTGTCGACAAAAATTCTGGGTGTCGACACAATCTGGCCCTTGGTGTCAACACAGCCATTCCCAAGTGTCGACACTTGTACTTAGAAAATTTTTCTTCCATTTACTTAACCTGCACATGATAACTCAACACAACATCAAATACAACTTGATGCATATCATTGAGTTCGGTGAAGCTTCTCCAAATCTGGTACACATTTTCCAATGTACCCAACAAGTGCTGATATAAATTTATTTGATTTAATTCATTTTATTGAATCTGATATGGAAATAGATGAGCAGGTCCCGAGGACATAACAACTGTTGGTGATTTTATTATAAATCCCACAATTGATCTTTTAAATTTATTAAGCAGTTTTGATACAGCCTACTTTAATAACCTTCCAGAGTATAGGATCAAGCCATCTTTGGCTATAGTCCCATACACCTCTCCCATAAGCCCCAAAGTTGTCAAGCAACTAAAGGCTAGTTTTGTTACAACAGAGGTTCCAACTACAAAGGTTCCAGCTATAGTGGTTCTAGTCATTCCATCTCCACCCAAAGCTGCTTCCCCCATTATTTCATCCGCTCCAACAGATATTTCTGCTCCAGTTTTTGTAATGGATGATTCACCCATGCTTGATCTTTATGCATTGATCATGGCTGACATTGAAGAAGAAAATAAGACAGTTGCTTAAAGCACTGAAGTGAACAGTTCTCCAGCTCCTCCTCCAGCTCCTACTCAGGCTGAAAAACCAATGGCTAAATCAGTACTAAAGGCCATTGAAGCCTTATATAATGCTCCTCAGGATTCTTCTTCTGATGATGATGAAAATGATGAGGACTCCGATGATGAGCCCAAGAAAAAGAAAGTGTCTAAGAAGAGGAAAGCTCCTCCACCTCCTGCCCCAAAACCAAACCCAACAAATGACACTCCTTATTATATACTCCAGAAGATTACACCTTACAAGGGCATGCCAGCATGGATGTGGGTGTCCAAAAACCAACAGAAAGAAAGGAAGAAAAGTAGAAGATATTCTCCTCCTCCACAGAGATTCAAAAAGGATCCTCCTCCTCCTCCACCAGCTGCTGGTGCTTCTAGTTCTTCAACTCCAAGGACTACCCGATTTCAGACCTATCAGAGACATCAGGGTAGATCCTCATCTTTAGGAAGCAGCTAGCAAAGTTAGTATTCATCTGGCAAGCAGCACAAACAACAACAGCAGTAGCATCAACAACAAAAACAACAATAATAGTAATTCCCTGAACATCAAAAGGCTGAAAGCCCCAAAAACCTGCTTCCCCACTTGTACCCTTTGAAGATCCAGAGTCAGCTACAACTGCTAGGATGGCCAGATTCCAGGAATTGGTTGGCCTATCCATAATCAACAAATCAAGAGATGAAGGAAAGGATTCATCTTAATACTCTACAATGTCCAATTATAGAAAGGAAGAACTGAATAGGTTTGCTAAGGCTAACAAGTTTTTTAATGTTGATGATTATATGAAACTGCATCCAGAAGCAGTAGTGCCCACAACTACATCTCTTAATATTATTGGGTCTGCTGACATGACAATGACCAAGGCTCAAGCTGCAAATCCTAACAGGGAGATTAAGTTTACTCAGCCAGGTGAGAAGGCCAAAGAGGAAAAGCACAAGGAATAAAGGAAGAAGAAATAAATTATAAACTATTTTCAGTCTTTCTGTTATTCTAAAAACTGCTTGTTTATATTCTGATATAAAGCTCTGTGTATATATATCTGCTGCAAATTTAAATTTTTCATGTCAGATATATGTTTATTACTTTGTTATTAATGTAAGTTTGTAATTAGTGACCTTACCCAAATAGGGGGAGATTGTTGGATCCCTAGTTGGATTTGGGCTAGGTTCACTAAATTAGGATGTTTGACCCAACATGTATAGCCAGGGTCATGTGTGTGTCCTAGAGTCTAGGCCATGTCCTTAGAGTCAACACTATATGGACCAGCCATCAACAGACTGCAAAAGACTAAGGACTTAGAGAAATTTCAAAGACTCAGAAAATGAGTTCGACGTTCGTCGAACTCAGGTTGATGAAAGTCGTGTTTAGCTCGACAAAATCAGAGACAATTCTCTGAGCTGAGCTCGATGAACTTGAATCTTAGGTCGACGATTTCAAGAGTATACTTCAAAATTCCAAGTCCAGAATTCTTCACTTAACTCCAGTCGACAAACTTAGTTCTCAGGTCGACGATCTCTGGGTATTCTACTTCAACATCTTATTCCAGAAACATCTAAGTATCCTAAGTCCCAGATCATACTCCAGTTGACGAACTAACCTTCATAGTTCGACGAACTTAGACCATAGTCTTGGCAAGAATTATCAAGTAGCAGTTAGAAGTGCTCAGCTCGACGAACCCAGTTCTCAGGTCAACGAACCCAGTTCTCAGGTCGACGAACCTAGTTCTCAGGTCAACGATTTCTGGACACTTTACTTCAACATCTTAAGTCCAAGAAACATGGAATTATGTTATTAAGTCGACAAAGTCATATTCTCAGCTCCACGATCTTGATGCACAGATTTAGCATGGTTTTAGAGAAAGCAGTTGTCTATCTTCAGGTCGATGATCTTGGATCTTAGCTCGACGAACAAAGATTATCTGGTCGATGAACTTGACCTCTCAGCTCGACGAACTATGGACCTAGCTCGACGAATTCTATTGTCTATTCAACGAATTCTGTAAAGTTCAAGACATAGAAATTTCCCTCCCTCTGTCTCTTTTTTATTGTAATAATTCCTGAGTAATCAATGCATAAATATTCTCTGAATATTACCGTTAGAAGCAAGCATTGATTACGGTCTTCATCAGGATTATTGCTTGCCATTTTTCCATGGGACAGTTGGGGAAATCAATCAATGCTAATATTCTCCAGGCCGTGAGCATAAAATGAAGAAAGGAATTCAAATTTCAAAGGGAAATTATATGGAAAATATAAAAGGGATTTTCTTCATCTCTCTCGACAGAAGAAAACATAGCATATATAGGAGAATAGAAAAACTGACACAGAGAATATACAGAACCTAGAGCTCACATGGCAACAACACTGTCAAGAGACAAGAAGCCCTAGCCCTTGACCAGAGAAAAGAATAGGAAGCTGAAGAAGAAGAAGATGAAGAATAACATACATTCAAGATCAAGATTCTTCTTCCTTCTACATCCCAGGATTCTTCAAAGGACAACAAACACTCTATCTGTCAAGAAGTTCTTGGAGTTCTTTTGGTCAAAGAAAAAGCTTGAAGACCTATCACCCTGCAGCAATGCTTCAACTTCCTAAACCATTCTATATCTCAAGGGGAGCCTTTGCTAACATCATTTTTCCACTAGAGTCTTCTCAGTTGTATTTGAGAAAGAGAAGACAAAATCACTCTCTCATCCCCCACTATATAAAGGCTTCTTAACTCCCTTCAAAATTATTCCTGGTTGCAAGTCACCTAATCAAAAGACTTGAGGATTAGTTTTTGAGCACCTGATCAAAAGCTCATTGGTGGCAGTCACCTGATCAAAAACTTGAGTGGATTCCTACCAGGGTGGTAGAAGAGTGGATGTACCCAAGTTTAGGGGAACCACTATAAAATTCTTACGTTGTCTGGGTTTCTCTTTTCTTTTGTTCTTACTGTGGCTGTGCTAGCTAGGTTGCTGTGTTTGTGTTTTTAATTTAATTTCTACAGCACTAGTAATAGATTGAATTAATTAGCAAAAAATTGATAAACCCTAAATACTTTATTCACCCCCCTCTAGAGTATTTCAGATCTAACCCTTACTTTCAAGCCGACTCTGTCCCCAAGTAAGATGGGGGAGAAAGTCCTCAGAAGATGCTCAACTAATTGGCCCCCGGGTTTGGCTGCGGAGCCGGAGCTTGATGGGCCCTGAAAGCCTCTAGAATGGCTGCCAGATTCTGCCCCACCTCCGAGTGTAGAAACAGAGTGGGGGCTGGGGGAGGGGTACAACATTTGGAGTTTGCTGGACTCCGCCCTGTGGTGTAGGCTGTGCCAGAGGCTGCGTAATAAAGACCATTTGTAAGCAATTAACTCAAACCTAGTTAAAAGTGGAAAATTTACATGTGATCCCCTATATGGGCACACCACTGCTTCAACTGCTTAGTTTATCCCAAAACTAAACTCGTGCGGGGGTGACCCAGGGTTAGTAGACTGCTACTTTTTCGATCGAGGTCTACTCTGATACCACTTGTAAGACCCCTTTTGTTCTTTTTAAACCACGAGGTCTTAGACCCATAACTGCCGCTTTGTGGTGACACCATCACGCCCGGGAAGGTCATCATTACAAAATGTCGATCCTGTCGGCCATATCAATCATAGAATAGTAGCAAAATTATGAGAGTACATGAAATTAGAACTCTAACACATGTCCATAATAATCACATATATATTAATAATCCATCACAAAGGGAGAGTCCACAACAATAATAATAAAAGTACTGGAAATAGGGCTCATGCCCGATACATCAAGTCCTCACTACATGTCACTCATCGCGGAAGCAATTCTATAAAAACTACTACTAAACGGGACTCACTATCCCAGCTTTCTGAACTCGAGTGCACCTCCAAGCTGGGATCCACGATCCCCTAAAATGACTTTGTACGAAAACCGTTAGTCTAAAAGACAAAGTCCGATCATCCCCTACCCCTACCCCCATGGCTCCTAGGCACCGAGCGGGGAGAATGAAAGGAAAGGTAATGAAGGTGGAGAATAAACAAGGCAGGTGACGGTGGAACTATTCTTGCAGTTATTTATAATGTATTTACAACTAATGAAGGAAGGTACAAGCTAGCAGTAAGGTAGAAAGTAAAGCAGAGCATTAAGTATATAAAGGGTAAACTAAGAAATAAGTAAACTTAACTTATATGAATACCCATACAAACTTATAAGTTAAGGGATCTTTTGCAAGGCTCCCATCGTATAAAAAGTCTCATAACAATTTATACGATGGGGTGTCGGTTTTCAAGCAAGCAATATATATATATCCATAGAATAAAAACCTTAACTTATAAGCACGGTCGCACAAGCTTATAAACTAAGGGGTTGTTTTGTAGGGCCTATTGTATAAAGCGTCCCATACCACTTTATACAATAGATGTCAAATGTTACATGCAATGATTTATGCTATATTATGTTATGCCATGAATCATGTAAGTGCAACACACCCACTCGATTCTGTGCACACAAACCTTTAGTTCCCCCTTTCTGGAGCCTAACCTCCCAGGATACCTCCGTAGTGGCAAACAGAAGCGGTGGGTTGGGCCTCGCCCACCTCTAAACCGGTAATTGAATGACCAGTCATACCTATCGTACGCCTCAAAGCTGGTGCACTAAGCGGAGCTCCTGTGTACTCTTTGCCAGCTGGTCCGCCAGACTTAATTTGGCGAAGTGCTAAACCACACTTGCTGAGTCAACGTATTGGCATTGGTGCATCGACCCTCCAACACCGAAGACCCACCACCTTATAATTTATGCACATGCAATCTAGGTGTATCAACCATCGAACCAAAGCTCCCCAGACCAACCCGTCCGTCACAACCAACAACCGAGCCAAAGCTCCCCAGACTATCCCGTCCGTCACAGTTATCTACCGATCCTTCAGCTCGCCGGGTTATCCTGCCCATTTCCACAACCACCGAGCCTACAACCCGAACATCCTAGTCAACCTAACTTCCTGAGACATCGAGCTGTGTGAAAGTAAACCCCTAGTTATACTAGTTGCTCTAAAACATTGATTATTCTTACGGTTTAGGTTAGCCCAGGACTGCCCAAGATATTCCCGGTGAAGGGCTCTCACAAGTCACTAGGAACTATGATGGTAGCTGAAGCCCATCGTTCCCTTTCGCAAGGCACATACTATTTTTAGTTTATACCCGATTCTCGATCCCTTTCAATATTACTCTGGATCTAACCCTAGTGTGTTTGGACTCTCTCACTCTCCACAGGGAAGACGATCTTTCGTCGATCCCGAGCACCTCCTAATCCTAGTCTACCCCGCATTTTCCTCATCACAACTTCCAATGATGATCTCAATCTCATTTTATCCAAACCATCTAACTATTAACCCCAACCCATATGCCCAATTCAAACGCTATCACATTTTCTGCAGTTTTACTATATGCAGACCAACCTATACTATATGATGTACATGATAGGAGGTACTCCAAATTTTCATACAAAATCCATAAGATATTTAATGGGGGTCTATCATGACATGATTAGCATATCACCAGAAACTTATAATTTTCTTAATTAATTTAGTATTTAATAAATTTTCCCCAAAGTTAGGCCATGAGTAATTTGAACATGAAGTACAATATTTTCTCAAATAATGACCACCCCAAAATTATGAACATTAGATAACAGAGGAATAACAGTAAATACCAGATTTCATGATTTTCCAAAAAGGGTTTTGCCTCTAATTAATTAATCCAATAATAAGCCATTAAGTATGGGTAAAGAAGAAAGTATTAAAGCTAATCATCAGAAAATTGTAAAAACATTATTGAATCTCAAGGATGACCCGAAAGGGCCTCTAACGAAAAATCCCATTTTATCAAGCTTAATAATTATCAAAATAAATTCAATTACTTTTACTTAGAAAACAACACCTTGTGAGCCACCCCCTATGGATGGACTTCCAAAACTTCCATAAAACTTCACAGAGCTTTAAAATGTCAATAAAGATCTTCTTACAAAATTTCATAAGTTTCCATTGAGTGGTTTGTTCATAAGATATTTCTAATTAGAAGGTACAACTTGATGGGTTGTGAAAGAAGTAACCCATATAATGATCAAAAATACATATTAAAAATTTCTAGGGCTTGTTATAGTCTTAAAACATAGCTTGACTAAATATCATCCAAACCCAAGGTTAGGAAGTCACATAATAAAATTCTTCAATACAAATCATGATAGTGCACTTTTCAAAGGAACCCACTTGTAAACTCATCCAAACATTATGTAGTATATTTCAGTGGTTAATATGATTAAGAAAATGACATCTACCAAAATTTCATGCAGTTCCAAAGTCATATGAGCCACTAGACATTACCTAAGGTGTATGGACCCAAAAACCTACCCAGTAGTTTAAGTGGCGTGCATGTGTCCAAGTCCCACCATATCTTTCCTTAAGGCTGTTGGGTACATTGGTCAAATGTACCTGATTTGAAGAAGCCTCACCCAACTCAATGATATACATCATAATGTATTTGATGTATGTTTGAGTTACTTGTGCAGGTTAAGAAAGAATTGGACTGAAGGAAAAAGTTTCTAAGTCCATGTGTCGACACCCAGAGGGAAAGTGTCGACACTTAAGAAAGCTTGTGTCGACACCCAGACAAGCAGTGTCGACACTTGGAGTCATTGTGTCGACACCTGGGATGCAGAGTCGACACCAGACAGAAAGTGTCGACACTTGGAGCTATGTCGACACTCAGTGAAGAAAAGTGCAGACAGAAAGTGTCGACACAAGGAGCTGTGTCGACACTCAGTGAAGGTGTGTCTACACCAGAAAGTGTCGACACTTGGAGCTGTGTCGACACTCAGCAAAAGTCTGCAGAGTCTAAGTACAAGTGTCGACACTCAACACAATGTGTCGACACTATGCAGAAGAGTCAGCATTTGAAGTAAGTGTCGACACTCAACACAATGTGTCGACACTCAACAGAAGAGTCAACATTTGAAGTATGTGTCGACACCCAGAACAATGTGTCGACACACAACTAAAGACTCAACACTTAGCAAAGAACAGAAAGAACAACAAATTATTCTAAGTACAAGTGTCGACACTAAGGGAATGTGTCGACACTCAGCTGAAGTCTCAACGACAAGAAGGTGTGTCGACACAAGGAGCTGTGTCGACACTCAGCAAGATTCAACATAGAAGACTATGTGTCGACACCAAGAAGTAGTGTCGACACTTGACAGATTCAACACAAGAAGATGTGTCGACACAAAGGAGATGTGTCGACACATAGAAGAATTCAGCAAAAGCTAGAAGAACAAGTATTTGTGTCGACACTCAATTTTAGTGTCGACACATGCAGAAGAATCTGTGTCGAGACATACAAGGAATTGTGTCGACACCTTGTAGACTTGTGTCGACACTTATACAACATGTGTCAACACTTGGACTATAAGTGTCGACACTTAAAGACAGAAAGTCTCGACACTTATAAACAGTTAGAGATTTTCAAGAAGTGACTGGTTGACATGACAGCTGCCGATCCAGCCGGTCTACAGCACCTGTCAGAGATGTCAGAAGTCAGTTATGGACCGGACCAGCTGGTTACCATGAAGAATGCCTATAAATAGGCACCTACAGTTTACAGAAACTATTGTTGAGGTTGTTGATCAAATTGTTAACAGAGTTCAGATTATTGTTGAAGTAATCATTAAAGTAGTATACTGAGTATCAATACAAGAAGATCTGGCAGTCCAACTGCAGATCTAAGAAGTTGGAAAGAGAGGGCTCCTTCCAAGAAATCAGCCTCTGGAACTAGGCTAAGAAGAAGGATTCAGAATCAATTCTGGATCTTAAGTAGCAGAGGTCAAGGAACAATTGTAGAGGATTCAGCCTTATTCAGTTCTACTCAAGAAGCTTTGAAGAAAGCTAAGTCAGGGTGAATCCAGCTGAGTTCTTCTAAGAACTCATCAAGAATCTCTCAACTCCCCTCCTTTAATTCTGAGTTGTAGAGTTATTATCTGTATTACATTTGTAACTTGTAGGATCCATTGGATCTGAGTGATTGTAAGCCTATATCTATAAAGGCTGAGGGTAGGGCTTGTTTGCCTGAGTGTAGGAGATTGTGATCTCTGAGTGTAGGCCTTGGATTGGCTGAGTGTAGGCCTTGATTGGCTGAGTGTAGGCTTTGGGATAAAGCTGAGTTGTAAGGCTTTGGGCCTGAGGTAGGAACCAATTTGGGTTCTGAGACAGTACAGGAGTTTGGCTGAATCTAGTACACTGCTAGATAGGCGAAGGGGGAAAGTGGATGTACCCATATCTTGGGGAACCACTATAAATCACTGTGTGCTGTGTTGTGAATGTGCTGTGGATTAGCTGTGTATGTTTGATTATTGCTGATTGCTGTAATAAACTAGTTAGAAATCTGTGATATAACTGTTTGGCTGCCAACAAAGTTAGAAAAGGATTAGGTCACCTATTCACCCCCCCCCCCCCCCCCTCTAGGTGTTTAGGTACCATATCTTTCAAGTAGTATCAGAGGGAGGTTACTCAAAACAAGGACTAACAGCCTAAGGAAATCCTGTTTGGCAGATTCAGAGTAAGGTATTACACAGTTTCAAGAAAATCAAGAACATCAAGAAACATGGGTTCTTATGAGAATCACAAGGAATTGGGTTCCATGAAATTACCCATATGTAGAAAGGAGATCTTTGGGATCTGGAAAGAGAGGGTAAGGCTATTTATGGAAGCCTCTGACCCTAGAATCTACATTACAGTTAAGGAAGGGCCTTATGTGCCAATGAAGATTTCAGTATTGGATGCAAACCAGAGAACTCCAAAGGATTTCTCTGAGATGACTAAGGATGAAATTGTCCTGGCCACCATGGACAAGAGGGCACAAAACATAATAGTGAGTGCCATTGATGATGCAACTTTTCAGAACTTAATTCACTGTAAAACAGCAAAAGAAATGTGGGATACCCTCATTGTCTATATGGAAGGTTCTGAAGAAGTTAGGCAAGATAGGAAGTCCTTGCTAAATCAGGAGTATGAGAGCTTTAGGCAAGGAAAGAGTGATAGCATCACTGAGTGCTATAAGAAATTTTACAGAATAGTTAATGAACACATGTCTTATGGAAGAGAGTTCACTAACTATGAACTAAATGACAAGTTCTTAAGGTTCCTAACTAAAGATTGGGACACCAAGATCTGTGCCATAAGAGAAATGGCTAAGTTGGGAGAAATTCCACCTCCCACACTGTTTGGCAAGCTATTGTCATATGAGATGCAGTTAATAGTGAGAAAGGAGGAAGAGAAATCAACAAGGACTGAGCACAAAGAGAGAACTGTTGCTTTCAAGATAGAAGTTCCCAAAAAGTGCAGGAATAAGTCATCAACTCCACCTCCAGAGGTAGTTGATTCAGAGTCTGATGAGTCAGTCAGCACAAAGAGTGAGAGCAGTGAAAGTGATGAAGACTTTGCTGCCTTCACTAGACACTTTCAGAAGTTTTTGAAGAAGAAACAGTGGAGGTCAAGACCTTCTTCTTCAAAGGGAAAGGAAGTCTTTCATCAGGAGAAAAAGGCCTCAAAGAAAGACAGGAAGAGGACAAAGTCAAGTAAGGTAACTGGATCTAAGATAGTCTGCTATTGCTGCAATAGACAGGGACATGTTGTTGCAGATTGTCCAGAGAAGAGGAAAGAATCTAGTGACAGGAAAAAGACTCACTTTAAAGGAAAGAAGGAAAAATCCTTTGTAGCCAAGAAAGAGAAGACTCTATCAGACATTTCTTCTTCAGAATCTGAGTCTGATGCTGAAGCCTACATAGGGCTGTTTGCTGAAGAAGAAGAGGAAGAATTCATGCAGATCTTGGAGTCAATTTATGAACAAGAGGACAGTCATTGCCAAGGGCTAATGGCTTTGACAGACAGTGCCAAAATCCTGGAGCAGCCAGGACCCAGTCAGGTACATAGTTCAAGTTTAAATTCAGATTCTTGTTCTAGTTCAGAATCAGATTCTTCTTCATCAAGTGATGAGAATGCATCTGAGTCTGAGGAAGATATTCATCAGCTTATAGATGAATATAAAGTGCTGTTGCAAGCCTACAAGAAATGCAAGACCCTAGCCAAAAGTCAGGCAAAGGAGATTGCTGATCTTAAGGCTGTTGCAACAGATTTTGAGAAACAATTTGATCAAAAACTGAATGAGGTAGCCAGGCTGAAACACATTACTGTGATTCAGATGGGAACTATCACCTATAAGAATGATCAAATTAAGAGATTGGAGATCAATCTTCAGAAAGAGAGAGAGCTTGTTACTAGGTTTTCAAAACCTAAATCAGTGCTACCTTTAATTGATGAATTTGTTCATCATAAAGGCAAGGCTGGACTGGGTTTTGTTAGACCTGCAGGGACTGAGCAGTCCAAGTATAAGTCCAAGGGCAAAGCCCCAACATTCAACAAGACTGCTGTAGATAATACAGCAAAGGCTGTACCTAAACAAAGGTACAACAAGTTTGAATGTTGGTGCTGTGGAAAAATTGGCCACTTTGCAGTGGACTGTTGGCACAATGCCAGTGCCAAGGTGAGTAGCAAGCTACCTGGTGGAAAGCCAGTAGGTAGCTTTGTCAAGTTACAGACTAACAAGTACCAAGGACCCAAGATTGCTTTGGGTTCTAAGGTCCATTAATCTGTTTTGCAGGTGAGTCCAAGTGGCCATACCCCTACATGGTACTTGGACAGTGGATGTTCCAGACATATGACTGGAACTAGGGGACTACTGAAAGACTACATTCCAATCAAAAATGGTCCTAAAGTGACCTTTGGTGGTTCTGAAAAAGGAATCATCAAAGGGTTTGGTAACATTTCTTCAAACTTAGTTACCATTACTCAAGTGGCTTATGTTAAAGGGTTGAAACACAACCTAATAAGTATAAGTCAATTAAGTGATGTAGGGTATGACATCTCATTTGTTAAAAATGGTTGTCATATCAAGAGGTCAAGTGATCAAGAAATCATCTTGACAGGTTATAGGAAGAGAAATGTCTACTGCCTAGACATTATGATTGAGAACAATGGTTCTCCAGTTTGTCTTGTAGCTGATGAGACAGTCTCTCATTGTGTCAAATGGCACAAAAGGCTGGCCCATCTTAACTACAAGACAATTAGCAAACTCTTTAGTAAAGAGTTAGTGAGGAATGGTCCTCAAGTTAAGTGTGTTAAAGATGGTATTTGCTCAGCTTGTCAAAAAGGCAAGCAGACTAAATCCTCTTTTAGAAGCATAGATAACAAAGATGATGTGAGGTGTTTGTACCTCTTGCATTTGGATCTCTTTGGTCCAATGCCAGTTCACAGCTTAGGTAGGAAGGTCTATACCCTTGTAGTTGTAGATAACTACTCAAGGTTTTCCTGGGTGTTCTTCTTAAGACAGAAATCTGAAACACCTAGTGTCTTCTACAGCTTTGTCAAGCAAATTCAGAATGAACTTAATAGTACTGTGGTCAAAATTAGAAGTGACCATGGTACTGAGTTTCAATCTGAAAGCATGACAAAACTATGTGAAGACTTTGGGATATTTCAAGAATTCTCTTCACCTAGAACACCTCAGCAAAATGGCATTGCTGAGAGGAAAAACAGGACCTTGATAGAGGCTGGTAGAACCCTACTAAGTGATACATCACTACCAGAGTATTTCTGGGCTGAAGCAGTTAACATTGCATGCCATGTGATAAATAGGGCTACCATCACTAAAGGGCTAAATAAGACCCCCTATGAAGTTGTGAAAGACAGGAAACCAAATCTATCCTACTTTAGGATCTTTGGTTGTAAATGCTACATACTTAACAATGGGAAGTCTTACATAACTAATTTTGCTGCCAAGTCCCAAGAGGGAATTTTTGTTGGGTACAGCTATAATAGTAAGGCTTATAGAGTCTACAACTTGACTACACAAGTTGTAGAAGAATCAGTGCATGTAGTTTTTGATGAAACAAAACTTATTAATAATGAGTTATCTAGCAATGTATGCAGCCCCACAGATCTGACAAAGACAATGGACAAGCTTACTATAGAAGAGGTGCCTGCTACAAGACAGTAAGGAGAGGAGAGTAGCTGCTGTCCAAGGGGAGAACTACATGTGCCAGTTGCTGAAGAATTCCAAGGTATACAGCATGATGCAGATGCTGAAGTGGTTCAACCAGAAGTGAGGATGCCTCCAGCCCACAGGCATCTTAGAGATCATCCAGTAGAGCTGATCATTGGAGATCCAAGACAAGGAGTTCCAACTAGGAGCAGAAATCAGGATGCTGCAATCTATTCCAGCTTTCTGTCACAAGTTGAACCTAAGAAATTTGAAGAAGCAATACAAGATCCACAATGGACTGAAGCAATGCAAGAAGAGCTTAATCAGTTCAAGAGGTGCAAGGTTTGGGAACTTGTTCCTAAACCTAAAGACCACAATGTAATAGGAGTTAAGTGGATCTACAGGAATAAGATGGATGAACAAGGTGTCATCATTAAGAATAAAGCTAGACTGGTTGCTAAAGGATATAGGCAAGAAGAAGGTATTGATTTTGATCAAACCTTTGCTCCAGTAGCCAGACTGGAAGCCATAAGAATGTTCTTGGCCTATGCAACCTATCAAGGATTCAAGGTATACCAAATGGATGTCAAGTCAGCATTCCTAAATGGTAATTTGAAAGAAGAAGTCTATGTGGAGCAGCCTTCAGGTTTTGTTGATCCAACTCTACCTCATTATGTCTATAGACTTAGGAAAGCTTTATATGGGTTAAAGCAAGCTCCTAGAGCTTGGTATGAAACCCTATCTAGTTTCCTCATTGAGAACAAGTTCTCAAGGGGGAAAATAGATAAGACTCTATTCCTTAGGGAATCTAGAGGCAAAGTCATACTTGTCCAAATATATGTAGATGACATTATATTTGGGTCTACTGAAAGCAGCCTTTGCAAAAAGTTTGAAAAACTTATGCAAGGTCAGTTTGAAATGAGTAGTATGGGAGAGCTGAAGTTTTTCTTGGGTCTCCAAGTTAAACAGACTGAAAGTGGTTTGTCCATTTGTCAGTCCAAGTTCACCCTAGAACTCATAAGGAAGTATGGTATGGATTCATCCAGCACCATGAAGACTCCTATGGGGTCAAGTATGTCTCTTAGCAAGGATGATGCAGGGAAACCTGTGGATGAAACCTTGTATAGAGGGATAGTTGGCTCCCTATTGTACTTAACTGCTAGTAGACCAGACATCATGTATGCTACATGTGTTTGTGCCAGGTATCAAGCCTGCCCCAAAGAGTCTCACTTGACTGCAGTCAAGAGAATTTTGAGATATCTAAAGGGCACTCCCTATCTAGGCCTCTGGTACCCTAGGAATGGAGACTTTGATCTAACAGGTTATTCAGATGCAGACTTTGCAGGATGCAAAGAGGATAGAAAGAGCACTACTGGAACCTGTCAATTCCTAGGTGGAAGACTAATTTCATGGAGCAGCAAAAAGCAAACTAGTGTGGCTGTCTCCACAGCTGAGTCAGAGTATGTGGCTGCAGGAAGTTGCTGTGCTCAACTTCTGTGGATTCAACATCAGCTAGAGGACTATGGATTTCAGGCAAGTAGAACTCCACTTTTCTGTGATTCTACAAGTGTTATTTCAATAGCTAATAACCCTGTATCTCATAGTAGAACAAAACATATTGAGATTAAATATCACTTTCTTAGAGAACATGTAGAAAGAGAAGATATTTCACTTGAATATGTTAAAACAGATGAACAAATAGCTGATATGTTTACTAAGCCACTAGAAGAAGCTAAGTTCAATAGATTCAAAATTGAACTAGGAATGATAAACTTATACTAAGTTTACAGAATAGAAAATTGGCTAAGTAAAAAGGTGTCGACACATAGACAAGTCTATGTCGACACAGAATAGTGGTGTCGACACTTCAGGAAAAACGTGTCGACACATCTAGGAATGTAGTGTCGTCACTTCAGAATGTTAGTGTCGACACATGTCAAGTAGGTGTCGACACATCCAATATGGTGTCGACACTTATGTTTTACTCAGAATTTTCTAAGTAAAGTCTCGACGATGTGTCGAGTTATGTTGTGTCGACACATAACCAAGTGTCGACACATAATATTTGTTGACTAAACTTGTGTCGACACATGTGTGTCGAGACATTATAAGTCAGTGTCGACACTTATTGCCAGTGTCGACATATGTTAAGCTAGCTGTCCCGCCTGTTCACCTTCAAAATCAGAAAGGTATAAATAGGGTTCTGTCTCTGATTGTCGACACGCTTTCAAAGTTTCGAGACCACAACTATTGTGTCGACATTTCTCTTTTCTCAAGACTAATTCTCCAAACCCTAATGGCTCCCAAGCTCGAGGAGAACGTTAACGAAGGCTATGAACTTGTGCGCAGCGCGTTCGATGATGGAGATCAAGAAATCCAATCGGTGGTAACCCTAGTCAGCGATTCTGGACTAGAATATTTGGTTTCAGAACCAACCAAGATTTGGAAGAAGGAAGTTCTTGAATTCCTTACTGGAGCTACAGTTGATGACTCTGGATATAGAATCAAATCCAGAGTGCATGGATCCAAAGTCAAGGTCTCACCAAAAAGTCTGAGGAAGGTACTCCAGCTACCTAAGACTCAAGATGAAGAAGAAGTTTCTACATCCAAGACCAGGGAAGCTCTTACATGGTGTGGACTTGATCCAAAGCTGAAGATAGGTTCTGTCTTTAACAGGAAAGGCATGAACAGTCAAGGAAAATTCCTGTCTGAAATTGTGGGCAAGGTCATTCTCAGTAAGCCTGGAGGGCATGACAGGGTGTCAGCCTCAATGTTCAATGTCATGACAAGAATTATCTTCACCCTAAGAACAGATTGGTCAATGGTAATCTATGAGAAGATCAAGGAAAGTCTGAAGAAGCCCAATCTGGGCAGAATTATAAGTCTCTACCTGGCTGGTACAATACCAGAGGTAATGAGCACTGCTGCTGGAAGCAAGATCAATCATATGAGAAAGATGGATATGAGGATCTTTTCTAGATGGGAAAGGGTGTTGTCAAAGGACATGCCTACCCCTGAGAAGCCAGTTTCAGAGAAAGTCACTCCTCCCAGGAAGAAAAGGAAAACTGCTGTTGTGGCACAAGAGTCCTCAAGCAGTTCTGAGAGTGAAGAACAGGTGGTGTTCACACCTGATGAGCAAGAGGAAGAGACAGTAGTAAAGACTCCTGCTCCTCAAGAGCCTGCTGAGATCCAGGGGGAGCTGCCTCCAGCTAGCCCCATCCATAGGGATCACAGTCAGGGGGAGCTTCCAGGTGTAGAAGAACCCTCTACACTGTAGAGTGAACAAGCCACCTCCATTATACAAGAGGTACTCTCTGAACTAAACACTTTAGATTTTTCTATAGTAGATTCTGATTTGTCTGATGTCCATCAGCAAACTCAGCTAAACAGTCAAGTACCAGATGTTGTTTTAGAAGACAAATCTGCTGAACAAGAAGTGATACCTGAGTCAGTGGTTGAGGAACAAAGACTATCTCCAGCTCCATCCCCTCATGAATATACAATGGAAGATTTGTTTCTAAATCTAGATCAAGAAGATTTTGATATGGATAAGGATGTTGCTGTTGTAGATAAGAGTACTGCTGCTGAGGGGGATCACATGGAAGTTCTGGAAGAGCCTATTAGGCAAGAACCTGAGAAGGCCACTGCTGTACAAGCTGACAAACCTCCAAGCCCTAAGGATAGGGTTGATATTGCCAGCACTTCTGCCTCTGAGGATGAGGAGAGTGCTAGGGCCAAGAAGAAGAAAATCTATGTTTTTAAAAGAAGAAGTCAGAATTACAAGAAAGCCTTGCAATCCATTGCCCCACAGCCTATAGTTCAACAAGCTCCAACAGTTGATTATAGTGCTTTGATGATTTCCATGCAGATCAAGTTGGATGAGCAAAGGAAGGCAATAGAGGCTTATGTGGATGAAGGGCACAAGTCCCTACAGTTTGACCTTGCACAAGATATAAAGTCTATCAGGTTTGAGATGAACCTGAACAAGAAGGAGATGACTGACTGCTTCCACAAGGGTGGGAATGCAGTAGTCTATTTGGCAACTCACCAGGAGAAGATCAAGGCTCAGGTAGATGATGTAGCATTAAAGCAAGGATATGTGCTGGAGAATCAGTTAAGAATGAATGATAATTTGACTGCCTCCCACAATGCTATAGTCACTGAGTTGAAGAATAAGTCTGCTGAACCTTCTATATCTGCTACTGCAGTTAAGGCTGACTTTGATCAAGTATTTCAGGCTGAGATTTCTGCTGTTAAGTCTGCTATTAAAGATTCACAGAAAGTCATCTCTGAACAACTTACAAAGCTGAAACCATACTTTAAAGAGGGTATAAGATATTTGGACAGTCAGATAAGGTTTCAAAAGGATGATGTCAGAGACCATATGGCCAGAGAAGTCATAAAGGGGGAGAGGGTATTAGTCAAAGCTAGCTCTGACCATGCCAAATGGATATCTAACTCCATCAGAGCTACACTGGGCTATCCTCCACTTTGTGATGATGATAATGTGGCTGAATCAGGAATACAAACTGCATATCTTGGAGGTGAGCAACAAGAAGTAGCTCAAGTAATATATCCACCTCCAGATTTTGACATGGTTCAAGCAGATGTCAGCACCATGTATAGCCCAACTGAGGGCAAGGCCAATGTTCATATTGAGAAGGTTGTTCAACCTATTTCTGAAGCTCTGCAGGAGGCCATGAACAAAGAAGAAGAGACAAGGTTGTCAAAGAAGAGGTTTAGGGAGCAAGCAGAACAAAAGCCAGATTTTGAACAATGGAGCCCTACCTCTAAAAATATAATTCTTACTGCCTGGAAAGCTGCAAAGGACAATGCTCATGAAAGGAACAAATGGTTCTCTGAGGCAGAATGGAGAAAGCATGAGATTAGGCAGGAGGCTGTAGTACAATTCAGAAGGAAGGCTAAGATGGGAAAGCTACCTCCAACTGCTGTGGAGCCTAGCAAGTACTTCCCCAAGCCATATCACTACTTTGAGAGGCAGAAAATCAAAGCAGAGGAGCTGAAAAAGAAGGACTTAAAAGGAAAGAAGCCTGCTGTTGCTGAACCTGCTGAAGCCCCTGTCAAAGCTCAAGTTCAAGCTGGAAAGGGAATAGTTATCAAAGAACCTGATCAGAAATAGATTAGGAATTAAACTTGTAGCTTGTTGAAATCTGTTGAATGTAAAACATTTTTGTAAACCATTAAAGGTGTATTAAAAATGTTAGAACAATATATGATAAATATATTTCATGGTTGTTCTGAGAAGTATCTATTTCTTATTTGATTCTGCAATGCTGAATGTGTATACATGTGTGAATTTATTACATGTTTATGTTTACCCTGCTGTTTATAATCTGCTGTACATCATTTTGTAATTTTAATTATGGATGGTGTATATCATTGACTAAGGGTTATGACTTCTCCAAATAGGGGGAGATTGTTGGGTACATTGGTCAAATGTACCTGATTTGAAGAAGCCTCACCCAACTCAATGATATACATCACAATGTATTTGATGTATGTTTGAGTTACTTGTGAGGTTAAGAAAGAATTGGACTGAAGGAAAAAGTTTCTAAGTCCATGTGTCGACACCTAGAGGGAAAGTGTCGACACTTAAGAAAGCTTGTGTCGACACCCAGACAAGCAGTGTCGACACTTGGAGTCATTGTGTCGACACTTGGGATGCAGAGTCGACACCAGACAGAAAGTGTCGACACTTGGAGCTGTGTCGACACTCAGTGAAGAAAAGTGCAGACAGAAAGTGTCGACACAAGGAGCTGTGTCGACACTCAGTGAAGGTGTGTCTACACCAGAAAGTGTCGACACTTGGAGCTGTGTCGACACTCAGCAAAAGTCTGCAGAGTCTAAGTACAAGTGTCGACACTCAACACAATGTGTCGACACTATGCAGAAGAGTCAGCATTTGAAGTAAGTGTCGACACTCAACACAATGTGTCGACACTCAACAGAAGAGTCAACATTTGAAGTATGTGTCGACACCCAGAACAATGTGTCGACACACAGCTAAAGACTCAACACTTAGCAAAGAACAGAAAGAACAACAAATTATTCTAAGTACAAGTGTCGACACTAAGGGAATGTGTCGACACTCAGCTGAAGTCTCAACGACAAGAAGGTGTGTCAACACAAGGAGCTGTGTCGACACTCATCAAGATTCAACATAGAAGACTATGTGTCGACACCAAGAAGCAGTGTCGACACTTGATAGATTCAACACAAGAAGATGTGTCGACACAAAGGAGATGTGTCGACACATAGAAGAATTCAGCAAAAGCTAGAAGAACAAGTATTTGTGTCGACACTCAATTTTAGTGTCGACACATGCAAAAGAATCTGTGTCGAGACATACAAGGAATTGTGTCGACACCTTGTAGACTTGTGTCGACACTTATACAACATGTGTCAACACTTGCACTATAAGTGTCGACACTTAAAGACAGAAAGTCTCGACACTTATAAACAGTTAGAGATTTTCAAGAAGTGACTGGTTGACATGACAGCTGCCGATCCAGCCGGTCTACAGCACCTGTCAGAGATGTCAGAAGTCAGTTATTGACCGGACCAGCCGGTTACCATGAAGAATGCCTATAAATAGGCACCTACAGTTTACAAAAACTGTTGTTGAGGTTGTTGATCAAATTGTTAACAGAGTTCAGATTATTGTTGAAGTAATCATTAAAGTAGTATACTGAGTATCAACTCAAGAAGATCTGGCAGTCCAACTGCAGATCTAAGAAGTTGGAGAGAGAGGGCTCCTTCCAAGAAATCAGCCTCTGGAACTAGGCTGAGAAGAAGGATTCAGAATCAATTCTGGATCTTAAGTAGCAGAGGTCAAGGAACAACTGCAGAGGATTCAGCCTTATTCAGTTCTACTCAAGAAGCTTTGAAGAAAGCTAAGTCAGGGTGAATCCAGCTGAGTTCTTCCAAGAACTCATCAAGAATCTCTCAACTCCCCTCCTTTAATTCTGAGTTGTAGAGTTATTATCTGTATTACATTTGTAACTTGTAGGATCCATTGGATCTGAGTAATTGTAAGCCTATATCTATAAAGGCTGAGGGTAGGGCTTGTTTGCCTGAGTGTAGGAGATTGTGATCTCTGAGTGTAGGCCTTGGATTGGCTGAGTGTAGGCCTTGATTGGATGAGTGTAGGCTTTGGGATAAAGCTGAGTTGTAAGGCTTTGGGCCTGAGGTAGGAACCAATTTGGGTTCTGAGACAGTACAGGAGTTTGGCCGAATCTAGTACACTGCTAGATAGGCGAAGGGGGAAAGTGGATGTACCCATATCTTGGGGAACCACTATAAATCACTGTGTGTTGTGCTGTGAATGTGCTGTGGATTAGCTGTGTATGTTTGATTATTGCTGATTGCTGTAATAAACTAGTTAGAAATCTGTGATATAACTGTTTGGCTGCCAACAAAGTTAGAAAAGGATTAGGTCACCTATTCACCCCCCCCCCCTCTAGGTGTTTAGGTACCATATCGTTCAAAGGCTTTTCACCACCCTAGGATCACATGTACAAAACACCAAGTCCATACAAGGGCATATCACCCCACACCCTTCACAAATCCCCAAAGTTCAACCTCAGGGTTTGAACTTGGTTCGTAGGGCCAATCGACCCCAATCCACCCCAAATTTCATGTGAAGGTGTCTAGTATCATAACAAACTAGTGTCCTAAGTTTTAGCCTCTGTTGAGGAGATTTTCCCACTCAAACCCACAAGGAACACTTTGAGCTAAATACCCTCGTTTAGGCCAATGCTAGGGTTTACAAAACTTCAACCAAAATCATCTCCAAATGAGATGAAATTTTACTCAGAGCCTTATGATGACCCCAAGGACAACTCACCAAAATTTGGGAGGGTTTGAAGGTCATTAGGTCCCCTAATTAAATTACTATAAGACTATTAAATAATTTCAAAAACTATAGAAACAGTATCTCCAAAAATTCCCATTTTTGGATATATTCTAGGTATATGTAAATGTGACCCCCATCCAAAATTTCAAGTCATTTAGATGGCTGTATTGATGGGGGCACTCAAAAGAGTCTCTGCTCTATCCTATGTATAGTCCTCACCAAATGGGTTGAAACAAATTTTAAATTACAATAGACCTATAGAGCTACAATTTTCATGTTTAATATTTTCTCTGATTAAGCATCTAAGTATTTTTAAATAAATTCCTAAGATAACTGATTTTCAAGGGCAGAAAATACAAAAATATATAATATATATAATATGATCTTGCACAGATCTTGACGCAAATCTGACGGCTCCTGCATTTCTTCTTCCTCCAGACAACGGGTGAGATTTACGCGACCTGGAGCTTATTCAATCACCATTTACCGGCCACCCGACAACCTCTCTGGTCGGCCACAACTGCTACCACCTTCGTTGAGGTGGGGGCTATTGTCGGGCGGTGGCACGACCATCAGAGGGGCCGTTTTCGGTGAACCCAACCATGAGTTTTTTTCCCGAAAACCAGGAAACTGAAAGCATTGATTGGGCTCAATTGAGCCTGATTCTTATCCCCTTTTAATCCTATGATCTACCCATAGAAGAAGGAGTAGGGTAGGAACTGTTGGGAGGGCTGGAGGCGCGTTGATCTCCGATATGCGATGGTGGTGGCGGCACTAACCGGGTTTCTACAACAACACATTCAAGTGCTTTGAATCCTTCAGGTAAAGGTTGTAACCTTCTCCCCTCTGCCTTATGATGCTTTTAAGATCCCTAATTGGGGATGGGGAAGGGTGTAACTCCAATGGAAATAAATGGCCATTAATGGTCATTTTCAGTTTCATCCATTTGAAGGGCTGAGCCACCCCTTTGGATGGCCACCTCCTGAAAACCCCTCCCCTGCCTCCAAGGAGCAAAAGCCCATCCAGGTGGGAGGGGGGTTGAAACCTCCATGGCCATAATAGCCTTTAAGCTCCATTTTCTCTCTCCTCAAAAATTGAGTAACTCCTTCCTTCTCTCTCCTAGTCATCATTCTCTGAATTTGGTGGCCCCAAAATGTGTCTCTCCACTTCCTTAGACTAATGGGACACACCACCTGGGCTTAGCCCACTTGAATTGGGCTAGGTTAACCTAAGTTGACCACTTTGACCCAAGAGTTGACTTTGTCCAACATGACCATTTGGGTTGATGCCAAGGGGTCCTTAGTGACCTCTTGGATTCCCTTAAGGTCTAGGAAGGGTTGTGTATGGTTGACTTGTCACCTTGGTGGTCACTTGCCCCTTAATTAGGGCACTTTGACCACTTTCGCGCTAGGGTTGACTTGGGTCAACTTAGCCTCTAAGGTGACCCCAATGTGTATTTGGTGACCCATGGACTTCACCTTAGGTCCAGGAAGACCTAGGTAGGGTTGGTTTGGCACATTAGGGGAACATTGCCCTTAGTTATGTCATCTTGCCCAATTTAGGACTAAGATGATCCTAGGTCAACTTGGCCACCCTGGGTTGACTCCAATGAACCCTTAGGGCTCTAATAAACCTTGCAATAGGTTTGTGAGGTTTTGGTTGGGCCTTGGAGTCATGGTGAAGCCCCATGATCATCCTAAACTAGTGTTTAGAAACCTACTATTTGAAGACCATAGTGATCCCACCTATATTCCTAGGTCTACTTGGTCTTCTAGGGCTTCCTAAGGTTTTATCATGACCTATTCATGACAAAACCACTCCTAGGTGTCTAGGTGTCTGAGTGATGTTACATAATAAGTCTTTAAGCTTTATTACATCCAATGATAACAAAATTATTTTATCTGGGGTTAGACAAGGTAACATATATTCAGTTAATTTTAATTCTGCTAAAACTAAAATTTGTTTGTTTAGTCAGATAAGTAAATCAAATGAACTTTGGCATAAAAGATTAAGACATATAAACCTTAGAACTATTGCTAAATTATCTAAGGATAACCTTGTCAGAGGAATACCTTCAAGATTTTACAAGAAGGAAGGACTTTGTAGGGCTTGCCAATTAGGTAAGCTAACTAAAAATAGTTTTAAATCCATATCTAAGAGTGATTCACCTAAAATTTTGTATTTGCTACATATGGACCTTTTTGGACCTATAGCAATACAAAGTTTGGGAGGAAAGTCTTACACTTTTGTAATTGTTGATGATTTCTCTAGATTCACTTGGGTGTTTTTTCTTAGAAACAAGTCTGATAACTTCAAAATTCTTACAGACTTTATTAGGAACATCAAGATTGAGTATTCTACTCAGATTGCATTGATTAGAAGTTATCATAGCACTGAGTTTGAATCTCTTCTCATGAAAGAATTCTATTGGAAAGAACGAATCAGGCAGTATTTTTTTACTCCTAGAACTCCTCAACAAAATGCGATGGTAGAAAGGAAAAATAGAACTCTAATTTAATATTCTAGAAGATTACTTGCAGATGCTCACTTCCACTATCTTTTTGGGTAGAGGTTGTAAGCACAAAAATTATGTTCTTAACAGAAGTCTCATACATAAAATCAAGGGTAAGACACCTTATGAATTGCTTAAAAATAAGAAAGCTAAAGTTATTTTAAATTTTTTGTGTGTAAATGTTATATTCTTAATAATGACAAGAAACATTTAGGAAAATTTGAAGCCAAAGCCGCAAATGGAATATTTCTTTGATATTATCTTGTAAGTAAGGGTTATAGGGTTTACAATAAATCTACCTTTAAAATAGAGGAATTCATACAAGTATCATTTGATGAATCTAACATTGTTTACAAGGAGAGAAATACCTCTACCATAGATTCTATTCAGGAACAAATTTTGTATGAGAAACTAGATGAATTAACCCTAAAGCAAGAGGATAAATTGCATCTTTCTCAACAGTATGCTGAAGACAGTGATGAAGATAATCCTGAAATTTATGTTGAAATAGTTGTAGATAATGAAATTCCACAAGTGGAATTAAAAACACAAATCATAGAAGAACCAACTCCACCTATTGATTATGTCACTCTTAGAGATCATCCTTGATCTCAAGTGATTGGAGACATATCAGCTGGTGTGCAAACAAGGCATCAACTCAATCAAGATCAGATGCATACATGTTTTCTATCTCAGATTGAATCTCAATCAATAAAAGATGCAGAACAAGATCCTCATTGGATCATTGCAATGTAAGAGGAAGTCAATCAGTTTGAGAGAAGTAGAGTTTGGGACATAGTTCTAAGACCCAAAGACTATCCATTAATTGGAACCAAATGGGTCTTCGGGAATAAATTGGATGCTTAAGGAGTTATAGAGAGAAATAAAGATAGATTGATAGCTCAAGGATATTCACAGGAGGAAGGAATAGATTATGATCAAACATTTTCTCCTATTGTAAGATTACAAGGTATCAAGATATTTCTTGCGTTTGCTGCTTTCAAGAAATTCAAAGTATATCAAATGGATTTAAAAGTGCTTTCCTGAATGGAGAAATCAAAGAGGAAGTATATGTGGAACAACCTCCAGGTTTTATCTCTTCAACTCACTCATCTCATGTACTCAAGCTTAATAAAGCTCTTTATGGTGTTAAGCAAGCTTCAAGAGCTTGGTATGAGACCCTTGCTAATTTTCTATTACAAAATAAAATTTGAAGAGGCAAGATAGATAAAACTTTATTTTTCAGATATCATAAAGCTGAAATTTTACTAGTTCAAATATATGTTGATGATATAATTTTTGGTTCTACTGATTCCAAACTTTGTAAAAGGTTCTCTGACCTAATGCATTCGAAGTTTGAAATGAGTAGCATGGGTGAATTATCTTATTTTCTAGGTTTACAAGTGAAGCAAACACCTGAAGGCATCTTCATATCTCAATCTAAATATGCTAAAGAGCTAAATAAAAGATTTGGGATGTCAGATGTCTCATCTATGAAAACACCTATGCCCACTAATGTTGTAGTTGATAATGATGAACATGGCAAAATTGTTGATCAAAAAACATATAGAACAATCATTGGGCCTTTATTGTATTTAACAGCAAGTAAACCAGATATTATTTTTGCAACCTGTATTTATAAGATGTTTCAAGTTAACCCTAAAGAATCTCACCATATTTTAGTAAAAAGAATTTTGAGATATATAAAGGGTTGTCCAAATCTAGGACTCTGATATCATATTGAGTTAGGATTTGAATTAACTTGATTCACAGGTTCTGACTATGCTGGATGTAGAGTTAACAGAAAAAGCACATCAGGAACTTGTCAGTTTCTTGGTGATAGGTTTGTGTCATGGTTTTGCAAAAAGTAAACATTTGTTTCTACTTCAACTGCTGATGCTGAATATATTGCAGCATGTAGTTGTTCACAGATATTGTGGATTCAAAATCAATTACTAGATTATGGATACAACTTAAATAATTCTATAATTTACTGTGACAATACTAGTGCAATTTCAATTACACAGAATCCATTCCTCCATAGTAATACTAAACATATAGAAATAAGGAACCACCTTCTCAGAGATAATGTGGATAAAAATAAAATTAGCCTTGTATTTATATCTACCGATTTACAAAGAGCAGATATTTTAACCAAACCAATAGATGAAAAGAAATATATTTTCTTTTTAAATTGGTTAGGAATTATTTACAGAGAGACATTAAATTGAATTTGAATGGAGATCAACGAATTGTGAAACATTCGTCGAACGAAGATCGACAAATTGTGAACCTTTCGTCGAACGAAGATTGACGAATCATGAAACCTTTCGTGAACCTTTCGTCGAACAGAGTTCGACAAATTGTGTACCTTTCGACGAATTTTTTTTCATCCTTTCAATTTCTGAAAACCTATATTAGGTTTTCATCGAGCTCCGTCCTGCGCATTTTCCATTAATCTTGCACTTGATCTCTCTGTTTTGCAGGATAATGGTGGTGTAGCAAGCGATTCTCATTGCGATGAAGTTCGGCGTTGGATTCGATATCGACATGTACTCTTTTCTTCATTCGGATCACATCTTCCAAGATATTTTACAACTATTTAACGCACAACAACTGCGCAATCTTATGTCCACCTGAATCAATCTCCCCATCACAGAAATGAAGGAATGGGTTCACACCACAAAGATTCATGATCACATAACCGTTATTGGATCAATCTCAGGTCATCAGGTTTCTCTCACCCCTGCAATTCTATCCTAAATTTTTGGTTTAGTCAATGGAGAATATGATTTAGAATTATCTAGTACAGAATTTGATATTATGCTTGATAGAATGAGTCACTCAAAAGGAAACCCTAACCATTTGTTCAAAAAAGAATTTTGTTGTGGAGTATAAATTTCTAGCCGATGTTGTTTGAAAAGTCCTTTTGGGCAAACACTCAGCCCATTACTATGTCACCATGCACTAATTTCTATTGATGTGTGCTCTGGTTGATCAGAAGAACATTAATTGGAGCACAGTGTTGTTTGATTTTATTAAGAAGAAAATTAATAAACAAAATGTATGTTATGGTAGAAGTTTGGGCATTTTCCTCCAGACCAAATATCTAAAGGTTTTGGTCTCTTAGACTGTATATATTATGCATCTAAGAGGATCACATCTACTCTGTTTGGTAAGTGGGAGAGGCTGATTCCTAAGGCTCCTAGGGTTGAATCCTCTAGGGTAGCTTGTGAAAGCACTAAAGCTGTCTCAGCTACTCTCCCAAATCTAAAACAAGGTTCTCACCTTGTATCTTCCACTCCACAATCTCCACATCATTCCCCTAGACCTTTGACACCACATTCTTTACAGCCTAATTTGTCTGGAGAAGTTCCATCCTCAGTCTTTTATGTAGACTCCCTAGCTCATCAGTCACCTCCCTTATCTCCACCTCACTCATCTCCACTTCACTCATCTCCACCCCACTCATCTCCACCTCACTCATCTCCATCTCACTTATCTCCACCTCACTTATCTCCATCTCACCTATCTCCAGCTCAATTACCCATCCAGGAGACAATTGCTAATGACATTCCCCCTGTCATCAATCCTCCATCTATACCACAGACTTTTTATCTCTGTACAAACTGTGTTAAGAGATCAACTCCCTCATCCTCTACTCAGAATCCATCCTCTCATCTACTCAGAATCCACTTGAGTTTATGTATCTAGATTTCTCATCCATTGACACTCAACTTTTTGATTTCATTACCACTACACTCAAGAAGCTCTTGGATGTATCTTTGGCTCCTGTTTTGGCTTTTATTTCAGAACGCTCTTCTAAAGTTTCCTCTTCCCATTTTGTCCCTTCTTCTGGGGGTCAAGATTCAGTTTTTCCTGGATCTAGGCAGAGGGAGATGCTTAATGAAGAAGCTCCAATTGTAGCAGCTAGTGAAGAAGCTCCAGTTCTTGATTCAGAAATGACAGTAAAGGATGAGTTCTCAGAACCTCCAGAGGTTACTACTGTTGGTGATTTCATAATTAATCCCGCAATTAATATATATTCTTTATTATCAAATTTTGATTTACTGCATAGCCATATTACTAGCTTATCAAATTTTGAAAAGGATCTTTCTAGAGCAATAGTCTATTACTCTGCTCCTATTGATGCCTCTGCTTTAGAATAACTGTTAAGAGATGTTTCTACTAGTTTGGAGAATGTCTCACAGACTATGATAATTGATGATTCAGTCCCACAGACTATTATGCTTGATGAGATAATGAATATTCCTGAGAAGGTTCATTCCCCTCCTAAACGGGATGAATCTCCCATGCCCAATTTTGATGATCTGCCTTATAAAGAAATGGAAGAGGTAGATAAACTATACAAACAAATTGATGAATTGTATGAACATCCAGAAGTTCAATCTGATGATAATACAGATTCTGATTAATCAAAAAATTCTGTTTCTAAGAAACGGAAAAGCAGGAAAAAGGCTCAAGCCAAGGTTACTCCTCAACGTTATTCTACTACTGATATCCCTTATTATATATTGCATGATATAACTCTTACTCCAGACCATCCAAGTTGGATGAGATATTCTAAGAATGAGCATAAACAAAGAAAGAAAATGAAAAGATTTCATTCACATCCAGAGTCTTGGAGAAGTCCTCCTCCTCCTCCTCTAGCAGGATCTGTAGGTATTTCAACTTCTTCTCAGAGGCCTATCTCTCACTATTCTATATATCCTAAGTTCAGGCAAGACAGACCTACAAGACAAGATAGACCTACATGGTCTGAGACTTATGGCAGACAGAGTAGTCAGCAGTATTCTAGCCAAGACAGGCCAGCCTCTCCTGTGATTGAACCATAATTAAATCATGTATACAAATGGCTAGGCTCAAGGAACAAGTTGCTCTTTCTCATATAAGGAAGGCAAGAACTGAAGGTAAAGATACTTCTCAATTTACTACTATGCCTTCATACATGCAACATGAATTAGACAGATATCAGAAGAAAAGCATGTTTAATGTTGATGAATATATGAGCTTGCATCCGGAAGCTATTATCCCTATAGTCACCTCCCAAAAGATTATTGGCTCTCAATATCTAAAGCTAAGCAAAAGGAAATCTGATGATCCAACAAGATAACTAATTTTTACCATGTCTGCGTCAAACCCTTCATCTGATGCATCTTAGAGGGATTCCTAACTTTAATTATGTTTTTTTATTGTTGTTATAACTTTCCTTTAACTTTTTATATCTGTTGAACATTTATGATTCTGCCAGATAATTTATGCTGTGTGTTTTTCTTATTTGATAGTATCCTCACCCAAATAGGGGGACATTATTGGAACTCCTTATTACTGATTTGGGCTAGGATTACTATTAGGATTTTTATTTTGACCCAACTTGTATAGACTAGGGTCATATTTTATTTCCAGTGTTATTTCAAAATGAATTCAAGAGATGCTCAGTTCAATGAACTCAGAACTCAGTTCGACTAACTCAGATCTCAAACTCTAAACTTAGTTCAATGAACTTTAAGCTCAGTTCGACGAACGCAGAGCTCAGCTCGACAAAAGTAAAAGCTTAGTTCATAAAATATCAGTTCATCGAAACTCAGGCTCAGTTCGACGAAATCCTTCCTAAGTCGACGATCTTACAATTTCTATATTAACAGAAGGCAGAAAGATTTCAACTGTTTCGTAATTAAAACTTTGATATTTAATGCTAAATATTCTAATGGATATAGCCATTTAAGGCAGCATTAAAGATGGATTTATCATAGAGTTTTAAATCTAATTAATTCAAAGACATTTGCAAATTCTCAAGGGATTCCTCAGATATTTCAGAAGTCGTTTATATTGAAATCTTCCCTGACAACATATATATAAATATATAGAAGATTGTTGCTTGAATAGATTTTGATACAAAGAGATACAAAGATAAACATATATTCTGCTTTAGACTCTCCTTAAGAGACATCTTAATACATATATGTCACAAACATCTACTAGAGAGTAACAACATACAAGAAGTCCTACACCCTGAGGAAAAGTCTCCTCCTTTGATCACAATCTCTATTCAAATCAGGGGGAGCTTGTTGAAACATAATCCACTAAGTCTTCTCAGAGATTCTTGACAGAGAAAACAACATCTAACTCTTTTGTTTATTGTTAAACTATGTACAGGGTTCTAACTCCTTTCAAAAGTTAACACCTGCTTCATAAGTCACCTGATCAAAAGACTTAAGTTTGGATTTTGGGTAACTAGTCAAAAGCGCAAAGGGTTTTTAGATCTCCTTAGAAAATAGATCTTCTGGTGATAGGGCACCTGATAAAAAACCTATAGTGGATTTCTACCATGGTGGTAGAAGAGTAGACGTACCCAGATTTATTGGGAACTACTATAAAATCCTTGTCTCGTCTGTGATTGATACTTTCTATTTTTTGTGCTATGAATATTGTCTCTCTCTATATATATCACTATTTTTAAAACAGCTATAAAAATGACATTAAAGTTTTTAATATACTCTATTCACCCCCTTTAGAGTAAAGTTAGATCTATCACCTTCACTTTCATTTGGGTTAAGTATTCAGATGTCGGGCATCACACCTTCTTTCAAAAACCCATTTCATTCTCCTAATTATAATCATGCGCATCCCTATCAGATTTCACAAGAATATCATTTGTACAACCAAACATATCAATTCATTTGTTCATTATCGTACCCAAACCATTTGTTTATGAAACTCTTTCAAACTGTTTGTACAATCATGTTTCACAAAACCATTTGTTTATCACGATTACGCATAGACTAAGTTTACCAAAACCCCAACCTTATTATGCTACAATGTCTCTACCATAACAAAACCCGGTTCTACACAAACCTGAGAGCAACATGTACTTAAGTCATGACTGTACAACAACTTTGACTGGACATTCATGAGGCCACAAGACACGTATAAAAATGTATAACCATCCATTGGAAAGGTCATTCCAAGGGCTATGACTTTCGTGTTTAGTCAAAAACCCAGATCGGGACGTATCATACATGAAAACATCCTCGACTTTTGTTGCACACAGAAAATAGATTTCTGCATGCATCTTAAAGCAAGATGAACGACATCGGTTCATCTTCTTCCTTGAGTTATTTGTTCAAAACCACTCATAGAATTTCCTACTCCCATATTCACCCTCACTAGGAAATTCCCCTTCATGAAACCAACTCCATCATCTTCATATAGAAGAGAGGAGAGGTTGAAGACATCAAATCCCTAGGACAATGTCCTAGCATGGTCTCTTCCAATAATATCTTCATCTCGCAAGTCAAACTCTTTTGAATCGAAATCTCTCCTAGATAATAACTACAGATCTAGCACCAAGGGAGAGGGTAGGAGGCTCACCTTGTTTTCGGCCATGGATCTAGTTATCCTTCTCGGTGACATCCTCTTCTCGTTCGCATTGTTCTTACCAGAAAGGTAGATCGACTCTTCTTCCAGAAAATCGACTCTGACAACGTCCTCACTTCCGACTGTTTCGGCAAGTAACTGCTCGGAAAGAGGATAAAGTGGCGGCTAGGGTTGTCCCGCAATTCTCCATTTATAAGAGGAATTACGGTTATACCTCCTTCCACGTGTCACCCTAGTATTGGACCGCCAATTATTACTTTAAATAAGTCTTGTGGAAAAGACCGGGTCCAGATAAGTCGTTTGGCGCATTTCTAAAAAACCCGGTTCAGCCCATCTATATGAACCAGCAAACAGTGGCCAAAAAATCTTCAAAGTCAAAAGCATCGTGTATGCCATACACACTCGACGAATCATCGAGATTCGTCGTGATAACTCGAAGCCAATCGAGTGGCGACGAGTTCACTCAATGCCCCCAGAATCCTTCTAAGTTAAACGTGTTGAGTGGCGTTGAGACCACTCAACGCCTCGTTGAGTGCCGAACTTTCTAATTCAAAAGCGTTGAGTGGCGTTGAGACCACTCAACACCTTGTTGAGTCACGAATATTCTAAGTAAAAAAGCATTGAGTGGCATTAAGACCACTCAACACCTCGTCGAATGTCATTGAGACCAATCAACGCTCTCAATGCTTTGATTCCATATAATTATTCCAAGTCAAAAGCGTTTAGTGGCATTGAGACCACTTAATGCCTCATTGAGTGTAGGACTTTCCAAGTCGAAAGCATGGATTGGTTTTGAGACCACTCAACGCACATGGCGTCTTGTCGAATGGCGTTAAGTTCACTCAACGCCTCAACATCTAGAATATTTCTAAGTCAGAATTCATCGAGTGGCATTGAGACCACTCAATACCTATAACATCCATAATATTTCTAAGTCATATTAGCCCTATTAGTCGAGTATCAGTCGACGCCTATTACCAGTGCACCCCGAGCCTGAGTCAGCTTTCTTGACTCAAAATGTACGCGAGGGGTTTAACACGAAATGGGACGTTACAAATCCTATAAACAAAGTAAAAGATTTCCTCCCCAAAATCAGGCTAAGGCTGTGGGGGAGATAAAGCAAAGAAATATAATATGCTTAAATTTTTCCTTGGGGAAACAACTCCAGGTAGCGCTTCCTTATCAAGTCCACTAGCTCCCAAGTATATTCTTCCTTCCCATGGTTATACCACAAGACCTTCACCGAAGATACACTTTTTCGATGCAAGTTCCTCGTCTCAGCATCTACTATCTGCACTGGCTCTAGTCGAACAGATCTATCAGTTACCATTGCCCCATCTGTGGTGTAAATATGTTGATCGGGCCGTAGTAGTGCCTTTCAAAGCAAGGACACATGGAATATGTCATGCAAATTTTCCAGTTCTAGTGGTAGCTCCAACCGACACGCCATAGGGCTAATTCTTTCTAATATAGCATAGGGCCCCACATATCTCGGGTTGAGTTTGTTCATAGCACGCACTCATGACACTCCTTGAATTGGCCTGATCTTCAAGTATACTTTGTCACCCACTTGAAATACCACCATCCGATGTTTCTTATTATGGTATTTTACCTACCGACTTTAATCCCCAAGCATGCGGTCCCGTATCAATCTAACAACAACATATGTATCATCAATATATTCAATTCGCAAAATCTTTTGATCCTTATCCTGCACCCATGACAATGGAGTTATACACCTCCTCTCATAAAGTGCTTCATGGGGTACCATCCCGATGCTAACTTGATAACGATTATTGTACAAAATTTCACCAGTGGCAAGAGCCTTTCACATGGCTCTCCTCTATCCAGTACACACAAACTCAACAGATTCTCCATTGTTCTGATGGTCCTCTCAGACTGACCATCCATCTGAGGATGAAAAGCTATGTTAAAGGTATGGAGAGAACCAAAGTATGCTTGAACTGCCTTCACTCCTTGGAGGTAAAGCGACCATCGTGATCGGAGACTATTATATCAGGCACCCCGTGGTACTATATAAACTGCTCCACAAAGAGATGCACTAAAACATCAATATGCAACTTCTTATTCATTGGTATGAATTTGGTAACCTTAGTCAAGCAATCCACAATTACACAAACTGAATAGTTCCCCGAGAGCGAGCAAGGAAACCCGTGAACAAAGTCCATGGAGATATCCTAGAACTGCCACTCCAGGATGGGCAATGACTATAATAATCCTCCAGGGCTCTTGCACTCCACATTCACCTTTTGGCAAGCCTTATAGTGTGTAACATAGTACTTAACAACACTCTTCAGTCTTGACCAGAACATGGTATTTCATATGTCACTATACATCTTGGATATCCCAGGATGCACCGAATACTTGGAACAATGTACCTTTCTCAAGATGTCTTCATGGATTCCACTGTCATTGGGAATGTAGAGCCTACCACGGAAATAAACGAGGCCATCCTTCATTGTATTCTCTTCAGTAGATCCATCTTCAATAGCTTTAATCACAAGGGCCAGAGAAGCATCCTTCCATTGCTCTGCCCGAATTCGATCTCGAATGTTTCAAATTATGCTCATGGAAGCTAGAAATTTAGTATAGGTCTCGGAATCATCCTTACACACCAATTTTATCTCCATCTACTGGTGCACTCGAACTAATTTCATACTCATCATCCGAGATTCAGGGCTCGACTCAGGTACTTTTCTGCTCAAAACATCTGCTACAGAGTTTTCAAACCCAGGTTGATAGTTTAATGTAAATTCATAATCACACAAACACTCTAACCACCGCCGCTGCCTCAAGTTCAGCTCCTTCTGAGTGTGGGCATACTTCAAATTTTTATGATGCAAAAAGATCTCGCAATGAACGCCATATAAATAATGCCTCCAAACCTTTAAGACAAACACCACTGCTCCCAACTCTAGAACATGCACTGGTAATTAGCCTTATACTTCTTTAACTATCTTGAAGTGTATGCGATAACATGCTCATGCTGCATCAAACTACCTCGATCCCTTGATAGGAGGCATCAGTGTAAACTTGAAATCCCTCTTTCCCTGATGGAGGAGCTAGGATGAGTACGGTGGTAAGTTTATCTTTTAGATCTTGAAATGTAGCCTCACACTGTGGTGTCCACTCATATGACACACCTTTATTCATCAAAGCAGTGAGGGGAAAGTTTATCTTTGAGAATTCTTTCACAAACTTGAGATAATACCCGGTAATTCCAAGGAAGCTCCGTACATCACCCACTGACTTCAAAGGCGATCGTTATTTCAAAACATACACCTTGGCCGAGTCCACGGCTAGTCCTGCTCCACAAATCACATGGCCCAATATGACAACTTCTCAGAGCCAAACTTTGCATTTGCTGAACTTGGCAAACATGGCATGCTCTTTTAGCTTCTTCAAAACTAGGGCCAAGTGCTCAACATGCGCTTCTTCTGTCTTCGAATAGACCAAAATAACATCGATGAAGATAATGAGTAAGACATCTAAGTATGGCTCGAACGCCCGGTTCTTCAAAATCATGAACGCAGAAGGGGCGTTTGTGAGTCCAAACCGCATCACCGTGAACTTGTATAGACCATATCTCAAGCTAAACGATGTCTTTGGGATATCTTCCTCTTGTATCCTCAACTGGTAATACCCCAAACACAGATCCTGTTTGGAAAACCAATCCGCTCCTACCAACTGATCGAATAACTCTTCAATCCAGAGTAGGGGATCGGTGTTCCGCATCGTCAATCGGTTGAGCTCCCGAGAGTCTATGCACAATCTTAATGTTTCGTCCTTCTTCTTGACAAATAGAATAGGGGCTCCCAATGTTGATTAATTAGGGCGAACAAACCCTGATTCTACGAGCTCTTGTAACTGAACCCTAATCTCGGCAAGTTCCTTTGGAGCCATTTGGTAAGGGGTCTGAGAGAAGGGTTTGACACCCGGTACTAATTTAATCTGAAAGTCCACCTCTATATGTTGGGGTAATCCCGACAACTTCTCAGGAAATACCTCAGTGAAGTCCCGCACTACCCACATCTTCGACGCTTGATGCCATCTATTTTAATTCAAAACATATCATATATACTTCATCCCCTCCCATATGGGCCTTAAGGGCCTGAATCGAAGACAATAACATACGGGGTGCAAATTTGATACCTTGGAAGATGATCTCTGAGTCTCCAAGCCTCATGGTGATTTGCTTCGCCGCACAATCAATCTAGGCATAGTTCCAATCCAACCACAAAATTCCCAAGATAAGATCGAATTCTGGTATTCTCACTATCATTCCAGGTGTTTCAAAGATCTGTCCTCCAATACATACTTAGAACTCACCCTTGGCATACGACGTCATCTCAGAGCCATTTGGAAGGCATACTCTCCGAGTGGTACCGGTGAAGTGTTGCACTACTTTTAGGTATTTAGAATTCACTAGGTGAAGTGTTGCACCCTACGCGTGCATGACCAGGTGCATGCGCGCGGTAAGCGGTGCGCGCACCCCACATGCGCACCCCACGCACGCGCGGCCTGGGGTGTGCGCACACCGCTCTTGCTACCTGGTGCACGCGTACCCCGCGTACGCGATATGGTTCACGCGCATGGCCTGGTGCTCGTGCGACCATCCATGTGCGACCCACATGACCAGATGTGCGCTCACCCACGCGACCTAGAGCGCGCGCTGGCGTGGTACGCAGATCCGCACCGGCTGACCATCGTCGCACTGCTTGGCCCTAAGAATGTCGGCCGCCTCCCTTGGGCGCATTAGCAACTCCTCCCGCTCCTCCTCGTAGCCCACTTTTTTTTCAATTTATTAATTACCTGAGTTCGCAAGGCACTGCCAGCCGACGTCTCCGACCTTTCATTGAGTGTCATTATACACACATGAGATGAAAGAAAAATCCTTGTCTTCTCTGCTTGTACCAACCTTTGGCAACAAAAGATTTGGTGGGCAATTGATGGGGTTGAAGCCCCATTTGTGGGTTTAGGGGGTGCAATTAGCCACTCCCCCATGATCATCCACATAAGGGGAAATCATGGGTTTGACCAGTCAATCCACTTCCCATGATCTCCTCCATAATAGGAGGATCACGTGGGGGGCACCCTTTCAATAACTACAGCCGCTGGCTGCCTCCTCTCTCTAACCTAAAAGTTTTGCGGGGGGGGGGGGGGGGGGGGGGGGGGGGGGGGGGAGGGGGGGGGGCAAAAATAAAAAATGCCTTAAAATATAAAATTATTGTTTATATAGGTGGTTACGGTGTCCGAATAACCACATAACCACCGTAACCAGCTCTTTGAGGCTATGAAAGGAGCACTAGGGCTCCTCATTAGCCATATTTTTTGCTCCCCCAGTCTTCTTCTTCCTCAGGTTAGAGCTCTGCTGAACTCCTCCCTCCGGTCATCTTCAAGCCGCAAACGAGCCAGAGGTACGCCCAAGTCCCCAAGTATGCAGAGAAGGGAAGAAGACGACCATCACCAGCACTCAAGCACACCAGCTACCAAGCAACATCCAACACTCTCTCAGTGCAGCCTGTTGCCCGTTGCATGCCAGGAATTATCTCTCTCCACGAAGTTATAATGAGGAGCGGTCTGTCGCCCTTGATTGTCCAAACATATTGTAACTGCAAGCTGATAGTGGACTTTGGCCGACACAGATCGGGTCACGTGATTTTTTACCCAGTTGTGGGGTTTTTCCACGTTAAAACCTTTTGTGTCAACTCTATATTTTTATTGTCTGTGTGCACGCTCGACCATCCCTAGAGCTAAGACGGTCCAGTTTATTCCGATCCGACCGGGACGCCGAGTTAGTCCGCAATAATGTTTAATGTAAGGCATTTAATGGAAAATGAAATGGGGGATTGGTTTCTAGTATTTAGTATAGTTGAGAGACTGAAATCTTATAAATATTAAGTGAGGGACTAAAATCTAAAAAGTAAAAATAATGGCAACTAAAACAGGGGTTTCTCCTAATTATTTTTGACTGAAAATGATAATATAAAAAACTATAAGTTTGGTGGGGACAGACCTATTTATGAATTACTGTGTGTGTGGGGGGGGGGGGGGGTGCGGTTAGCCCACTCCCCATGATCTCATCATCCTAAATGAAGATCTTGGAGGAATTGTCGTGCGAGCAAGCTGCTCGCACGGGATCCCATTCACCGAACCATCAGGGGCCGCCCATTGGGGTCAACCCCTCTTTCCCATCATCGGCGGGCCGGCTCAAGCCGGCCCGGCTACTGGTCGGCTGAGGGGCCGCACCTCCTAGTCGCCCGGCAACGACCGCGTGGCGCGGCGATCCAGCCGCCCAACCCGAACGGCGAGAGCATTCCACCCGCAGCCTCCGCGGGAGGTGCCGGGTACGGGCGACCCACTCAAGCTGGCTCCGACGACAGCTCTTTGTGGTCGGTGTCGGCCCAGCGCCCGTCAGCTGGCCCCGAGGTCGCTCCCGCTGGCTACTGTCGGCGCCGGGCATGGTGTGCCGCCAGAGTTTGGTCGGCCGGCCGCACCTCCGAGGAGGCACCGAGTGGAGGTTCGCCACCTTCGCCGTGGACGGCCACCCTTGAGGTGGTGGCTGACCGTCTCTCTTGCCTCTTTAGGTGCATTCCCCACCATCCTATCATTCTGCCATGATTGTCGTCATCTACTTCGACAATAACCATCCCCTAACAATCATGGTTAGTGGGAGGTTCATTAATTGGATAATGTGTTTATGATTAGTAAATATTATGCGAATAATATTCGCCCAATACTATGCTTAAGATTATGATATTGGTGGTTATGGTATGGGATAGCCGCATAACCACCGTAACCACCTCCTGAAGGCTATAAAAGGAGCCTCAGCTGATGAAGCCAAAATTTGACTTCGACAAGATTTCGAAAAATAGGAGCATACCCAACACCTACTCGTCCCAACCTCTGACCTCCGACTGGTCGTGAAGGACTAGAAACTGACCCAAAGCCTCAGCAAAGAGGTCCCACCGCTTACCCAAAAGATCTCTGAGAGGTTCCCCTCCAAATCCAAAAGCTAGGCTTGGAGCTCCTCAGAAAGCACAGAAAAATCCTCTCAAGTCCCGGGCCAAAATCTGTGTCCTTCTGAAGAACCCCTATGGGTCTATTTAAAGTTTTCTGAGTTGGATTTGCAAATAACCATACTGAGTTGACCTGAAATTACCAGAGTACCCTTGGTTGGGTCTGCCAACAGCCAAACTCTGCTGTTCTGAGGAGTTATACGCAGACCACCAAGGGAAAAAGACTAAAATTACCCGGGGTAGAAGAGTAAAATCCCATTTGGGGTAGAAATGTGAAAATGGCCTCCTTTCTATGGGGTGAGTGGGGGAACACCTGGCGGCGAGACGGGCCTTCTTGCTCGTCTCGCTGATATCCTTTCTATGAGGTCTTCTCGCAGTTAAAGGTCTTCTCGCCCCCCTAGGAGGGTTGTCTCGCCTACTGCAGAGGCAACTTATCCCGCCACCTGCGAGTGGACCCCATGGTCCCACTCGCCCATCAATTCCTCTTGCCCGCTTCGACTATTCGCGCCTTGAGGACCTCTGATGAGCCCGACGTTGTACACAATCCCCGCTTTTTTCGAGATTAGTTTAAGCTCGGAAAGAACATCCAACCAAGGCTCGCCATTAAAACCTATTTATGGATGCATTTATGAGTGAATCTTACCTGAGGCCCCCCACCAAAACCTATAAATATGGGATTCCTATCCCGAATAGAGGCTGCATCTTCACATACTTCCTCCGTTCTTGCGGTAAACTGTTCATCGTGTCTCATAGCCAGAGCTCTCATGAGAGCCTTGCAAAGGTGCGTCAGCAGAATAAGGCCGCTGTGGCCGCTTATACTTCAACTCTAGTTCTCCCTCTACCCACTTTACCATCCTCTCTGTCTCGCCTGAAGAGGGCAGACACAGGTGATCCCTCCTCTGCTGAGGATCCGTCTCGTGCAGTCCAGGAGACCTGCCCCACCCCTCCTCCCGCATCTCCCAAAGAGAAAGAGGTGAGCTCTCACTTCTGTCTTTATTTCTATCTTTATAACTCCTTTAATATTTGTATCAGCCTTGTTAATTATTTGCTTCAGGGAGCCCCCGCGGCTACACAATGACTGGAAAGCCCGCGAGACGACTCCGCCGCCCATCGTGAAGATTCCGACTCGCAACCACCTTCCACTCCTCCAACTACTCCTCCCAGCGAGAGGAATAACGAACCTTCCCAGTCTGCCGGGACCTCCCATCCTCCTGGTAAGGAACCTTCCATCTCGCTTCTCTGTCCAACTCGCTACTCCCACACCCTCTTGCAGGAGCCTCTCTCACCCTGCCCCTCTACTCCTTCCGCAGACGCCCAGACCGACTCGCCTACTGAGGAGCAGCCTGGGCAACCTGTCGTCCCGCCTCGTCCTCCCCTTGACGGGATTGAAGATTCCCTTGACGACCCTACGAACCTGGCGGAAAAGAGGCGCAAGACTGCCAAGTTGTTCCAGAAACACACGTACCTCATCCATTCGCTGACGCTGGATAAGCAGGCGGCAGATCGGCGCATCGAATGGCTGGAAAACGAGTGTGCTCGCTTATCTTCCGAGGCATATACCAAGTTAGATGTCGATGGAACCAATCCTGATGCCATCATCAGCGAGGTCGATATGAAGCTTCGTCTCGCTCGCCGAGGGCTAGAGTTCGTTCGCGTGTTCCACTCGCGTAGTAGGCCACCCTGTGCAGGAGCTCGCGGTGGCTGCTAGCAATGGCACCCGTACTGAAAGACGTTCGTCTCACCCCTTCTCCTTCATTTTCTATTTGAATGCTGTAATAATAATTAAATAATGTTGTGTTACCGCCTCGCCGGCTTTGTCAGAAAACTTGGTGTCCACCATATGTGGGATGGTGTTTTTGAACATTTATTACTGTTATGTTAATTTCATTTTCTTTTAATTTCATTAATTAATCACCTTGTGATTGCGACGGGCCGCGCCGATCGAGGTTTAGGAGAGAGAGAGAGAGATAGAACCTACTACCGACTCTTCTGCTTCGTCTGTACGTTTTCCCGCCCATCAATCGTTGCCATGTATCCGTTATAAATACACACGGCCCTGGATCAGAAGGATACCAGCACTCTTCACTCCTACCGCACTAAAGCTCTTGCCCCTTCGCTTCTTTCGTCTCGCCGCGCCTTCTCGCTGTTTTTCTCCCACGGCCCTCTCGCCGATCTTCCTTCTTACTCCTCCTTTCTCCCTCCGTCTCGCCTAAAACCGTCTCTCCAAGGATGGGTAAGAAAAGAGTTGAGGAAGGAGAGTGGCGCAGCCGCTGCGGGAAGCGGTTCACAGACCGCGGCTTTGTCCGCGAGTAACTGGGGGAGGGGATCGGCTCGCGGTGATGGCGTGCCCCCTCCTCCACCATTTGAAGACGATGCTGGCGATGCTGCTGATGATCCGGTTGATAAGGCAATACAACTCAAGGATGTGAGGCGGCACGATCACGCTAACGGAAGGCTACGCTACAACCTCCTCCTGCGGCGTGCTACCGCCACTGCAAAGCATTAGCCTTATTTATTTCCTTTCTTGCACTCTATTTTATATTAATTGCATGTTTTAATTTTGAACTATTTTTAGTATTGGCGTGCAATTAGCCATTTGGATGGATGAGATTACATCTCCATCATGAAGGGTTAAGGCTTGTTTGTAACTCCTATATAAGGAGACTTTCTTATGAGATCATTAGAGAAGATTGAAAACCTAATTTCCTCCTTGTGAAAATTCGGCCAAGAGGAGTGTTCTCCAAGCCGCCGCCCCCTTGTGTGGTGTGTAGCCGCCGCCGCCACCCCCCCGCCCCTTGCTCCCTCCATCCGTTCTGTGTGACTCCGGCGCGGCTTCCTTCGATGCGACTCCTTGTAAGAAGGTTGCAAACCATTCGGTGTGACGTCGGTGGATTCGTGGAGAGAGTGATTCTCCCACAGTTATCTTGTGTGAAGCTTTCCAGTTGGGTAATCTCTCCCCTCCCTTGTGTGATTTCTTCACTTTAGTTGTGGTGGTTTTCGCAAATCGTTTTCTCCGGATCGTTAATTTAATCGCTGCAAGTTTGAATCGAAATCGCCGTTGCAAGGCTTTTTTATTTCCGGATCAGGTGGATCCTATTTGCCTGAGCGGATCTTGGCCTATAGCCTTGGTCTTGTTCTCAAAAAGGAGTGGCAACCTTTGTGTTTTCTTGGGGAATATTCCGACTCAAATTTCCGATCGTTGTTTTTGAGTCGACCATTCCTCCTTTGTTGTTTGTGCTGCGTTCTTGTGATGAGGAACTATTGTGGGCGATAGGTGCTGTGTAGGTACGGTAGATCTACGACATGTAGAGCGGAGATAGAGCGTTAGCTTCGTGGAGATCTCCGATCCGACATCCCTACATCACGCGGCCCCCCAAGGTTGGCGAGTCGATCAACACATATTATCCGGGGGAGCTTGCCTTCCCCGTCTCTCACTTTGAGGCTGGGTTGAGGTTGCCTCTATGGCCTGAGGTAAAACAGGTATTAAAGTACTTCGGCGTCGTCCCGGCGCAGTTCAACCCGAACGTCATTTCGGTGTTGATCGCCTTCGCCTGCTACATGCGCTAGGAGCGCATTGAGTTCAGCTTGACGGTCTTCCGCAAGCTTTTCATTTATCACGCCAATGTTGATGTCGTCTCGTACTTCACCGGGCAAGGGCTCAAGGTATGCGAGACGCCCAACAAAAATCACCATTGGCTCACGCAGTTTGTCTTCATCCGTGGTGACTGTGGTTACTTCGAGGGCATCCCACTCGCACCCGTGCCTCCCCCCGAAAGTTTCTATGCCACCCCGCAGGTCGGCGGCATAGACAAGTTGTTGTATGATTACTTCGTCGGCAAAAACTTCTAAGTCAACTTCCTGCGGCGAGGCCTCGACTCGCTGCCTCCAGTGCTTCCCGGCGAAGGTACTCTCGCTTTCTTGTCTCGCTTTGTATCTGATTGTTTTTTCATCTCGCCTTCTCATCACCTTGTTTCGTTTTATTTTTAGGGGAGCGAGTCGTCCTAGTGCACCCTCCTTACAAAAGCAACATCCACCCCTTCAAGGGCCTTAATCTCGTCAGTGCGGCAGCTGAGGCGCGAGAGAGTCCCTGGCTCCTGCGCCTCCGAAGAGGCCTGCAGAAGACACGGCCCCTTCTCGCTCCGGCGCTCCAAAGAAAATGAAAAAAAGCTGTGGTTGTCTCCCAGGGGAAAACGAGGATGACCCCGAAGGAGAAGGAGATCTCGGGGTCTTTGAGCCCCATCTCTGTGGATGGGCACCATCATCCTGCTCTCCTCGCCATCAGGCCGTCTCGCCTACTCGCGAGACGACACTTCCCAATCTACCGCTAGGAACACCAAGAACCCTGCGAGTGAGCGTGTCCCTATAGGGAAGGTTAGTAAGGATAACACCACTTGTTACTCTTGCGGCATTCAAGGCCACTATGCCTACGAATGCCCAACAAAGACGAAAACTCTAGCCTTATTAGAGCCAACTACTGACCCTGACGATTATGTATTCGAGTCTGCAGAGGAGAGTGGCCCTGAAGGAGTCCCTTGTGACTTAAAGGACGATCACCCCCTTATGGTGATGCGTTGTATTTTGACCACTCCTCGTCCATAGATGATTGGAAGAGGACAAGCATATTTTCTCTGATTTTTAAGAGTGGTGAGAAGCTTTGCAAGCTGATTGTTGATAGTGGTAGTTGCGTGAATGTCGTATCTGAGAATGCCATTGCACGTATGTCTTTGAACACGGAACCACACCCGACCCCATATCAGGTCGCTTGGATCAACAAGATCTCTGTACCCGTTACCAAGCGATGCCTGATCCCACTGTCCATCAAATCCTACATTTATGAGGTGTGTTGTGATGTCCTTTTGATGGATGCTTGTCATGTGTCGTTAGGCTTCCCTTGGCTATACGACCGTGATGTTACACATTTTGGTAGAGGCAACACTTATGAGTTCAAATTCAATGGCAAAACCATCACTTTGAAGCCGACCATCCCAAAGGAGCCTGTAGTCTTGGCTAAGGACACCACTATTCCGGTAGAACGGAAAATGTTGAATCTAGTTGGTAGGAAAGAGTTTGAGAGGGATCCGTTCTTTGATGGAATCATGTATGCGCTAGTCCTCTTAAGTGTGAAGCCCGATTCTAGCATTTTTGATGAGTTACCTAGTGAGTTACGGGTACTGTTGGAGGAGTATAGGGATGTGTACCCGGATGAGTTGCTGCCCACGTTACCCCCTCTTAGGAATATCCAGCATGTGATAGATCTCATCCCGGGGTATTCCTTGCCAAATCAGCCCCATTATCGACTACACCCCGCAGCTCACCTGGAGTTGCAGTCCCAGATAGAGGGTTTGCTAGCGAAAGGTTTTATTAGGACTAGTATGAGTCCATGTACTGTACCAGCTCTACTTGCCCCCAAGAAGGATGGTACATGGAGGATGTGCGGTTATAGCCGAGCTATCAACAAAATCACCATCAAGTATAGGTTCCCCATTCCCCGCCTAGATGATTTGTTGGATGTCTTGTCTGGAGCCACCGTATTCTCCAAATTAGATCTTCTTAGTGGCTATCACCAGATTAGGATACGAGATGGCGATGAGTGGAAGACGGCATTTAAGTCGAAGGATGGTCTATACGAATGGCTTGCGATGCCCTTTGGGTTGTCCAATGCCCCTAGTACCTTCTCCCGGATGATGACACATGTCTTTCAGCCATTCATGGGGAAGTTCGTTGTCGTCTACTTTGACGATATTCTCATTTATAGCACCTCTACTACCAAGAACATCTCCCACATGAGAGTGATCCTTTCCACTCTGCGGAAGGAGACTATTTCTCAATCTTAAGAAATGCACTTTCTATGTCTCGGAGGTAGAGTTCTTAGGCTATATAGTCGGCTCTGAGGGTATTCGAGTCGATCCGGGCAAGGTTCAGGTCATTAAGGACTGGCCCGTGCCAACCACCCTATGTGAGGTGCATAGTTTCCATGGGTTAGCCACGTTTTATCCTCGTTTCATACGAGACTTCAGTAGTATTATGGCGCCTATCACATACTGTATGCAGAAGGGAGAGTTTACGTGGACGAAGTCCGCCACCCATGTTTTTTAATGAATCAAGGAGATTATGACTGGGGCACCTGTCTTACGTCTACCTGACTTTGCTAAAGTCTTTGAGCTCACATGCGATGCGTTTGGGGTAGGGATTGGAGGTGTCTTGAGCCAGGATGGCCATCCCGTTAGTTATTTTAGCAAGAAGTTGTCCGGCCCTAAGCTGAACTATTCAAATTACGATAGGGAATTTTATGCTGTAGTCCGATGTCTACACCATTGGAGGCACTATCTCCTCTCCAAGGAGTTTGTGATTCTCTCCGATCATGAGGCTTTACGTTTCATCAACGGCCAACATAAGATCAGCCCACGACATGCTAAGTGGGTCGCTTTCTTACATGGTTACACGTTTAACCTCAAGCACCTTAAGGGAGCTGATAACCGAGTCGCGGACGCCCTTAGTCGTCTTACTCTTTTACTCACCTCTATGGAAGTACATGTTGTAGGATTTGAGCGGATTAAGGATGAGTACGCCACGTGTCCTGACTTCCAGGACTTCTATCTATCTGCCCAGTATAGCTTCCCCATGACGATATCTACATACGTCATCAAGGACGGTTACCTGTTTAGGAACGGGAAGCTATGTATTCCGCAGTCATCGTTACGACTACATATCATATGGGAGTTGCATAGTAGAGGGTTGAGTGGCCACTTCGGTAGAGATAAGACATTACGTTAGTCGAGGACAAATTCTATTGGCCAAAACTTAAGGTTATGGTGGGGCAGGTAGTGAGTAGCTGTCGCACATGTCAGGTGTCCAAGGGTAGTAAGACCAACGTCGGATTATATACACCCTTGCCTATTCCCTCCATGCCTTGGGTAGACGTTAGTATGGATTTTGTATTAGGCCTCCCCATTATCCTACGCCGTCATGATTCAATTTTTGTAGTTGTGGATAGGTTTTCCAAGATGGCTTATTTCATCCCGTGCAGTAGGACAAATGATGCCTCTCACGTCGCTAAACTTTATTTTAAAGAAGCCGTTAGTCACCGTGATGTGCCAAAGAACATAGTATCGGATAGGGACGTAAAATTCACTAGTTATTTTTGGAAGACTCTTTGGATATTAATGGGAACAAAATTATTGTTTTCCTCTGCCTATCATCCCCAAACTGATGGGCAGATGGAAGTGGTTAATCAGAGCTTAGGAAATTTGTTACGATGCCTTGTGAGTGATCACAAGAGCACTTGGGATCTTCTCCTTCCCCATGCCCAATTAGCCTACAATAATTCCAAGAACTGGTCTACGGGTCTGTCTCCAAATGAGAATGTCCACGGGTATAAGGCTCTTGTGCCGCTTGACTTGGTGCCGTTGACCCCAACGTACAAGGCCAGTCAGTTTGCATAATCCTTCGCCCAGCACATCCATGATTTACACGCACGTATACGGGCCACCTTGACTACGCAATATGACTCTTATCAAGCGCACGCTAATTTACATACGAGAGTATCAGACTTCAAAATTGGCGATCTAGTTTTAGTCCATTTGGTTCCCGAACGCTTGCCAACTGGCACCGTTAAAAAGTTAGCACCAAAGCACGCCGGCACTTTTCGGATTATTAAGAAGTTAGGTGACAACGCTTTCGTTTTGGACTTGCCTGCTGATTGGGGTATCTCCCTCATTTTTAATGTTTCGGATTTAACGATGTTTGTGTCACCACCACAAGAGTTGATTTCTTTGTCGTCTTCTTCTCCCACTGAAAATTCTCATGTGTTGGGGAGTGGTAGTATGGATGATCTCTCTCTTTCGGTCCCCACAGGTATATCATCGGATGGTAAGTTGCCTTCTTTCCTGCCTACTGCTAATATGTTCCCCAGGTTTCCATGGACGTTTTCCACTCCAGAGATGATACTTGATGCTGAGCCTGTTACCACTATTGATGGCGACACCCACCGCTTTCTCATCCGTTGGCGTGATCGGCCCCCTTCGGATGACTCTTGGGTACTCGAGACGGAGCTGCAGAGTTTGGATGCCGCTCTCCTTCACCGCTATTGCTTGGACCACGCAACGGAGATGCGTGCATTTGAGCGGGGGAGGATTGATGGTGTGCCCCCTCCTTTACCATTTGAAGACGATGCGGGCCATGCTGCTGATGATCCGGTTGATAAGGCAATACAACTCAAGGATGTGAGGCGGCACGATGATGCTAACGGAAGGCTACGCTACAACCTCTGCCCGCGGCGTGCTACCGCCACTGCAAAGCATTAGCCTTATTTATTTCCTTTCTTGCACTCTATTTTATATTCATTGCATGTTTTAATTTTGAACTATTTTTAGTGTTGGTGTGCAATTAGCCATTCGGATGGATGAGATTACATCTCCATCATGAAGGGTTAAGGCTTGTTTGTAACTCCTATATAAGGGGGCTTTCTTATGAGATCATTAGAAAAGATTGAAAACCTAATTTCCTCCTTGTGAAATTTCGGCCAAGAGGAGTGTTCTCCAAGCCGCCGCCCCTTGTGTGGTTTGAAGCCCCCCCCCCCTTGCTCCCTCCATCCGTTCGGTGCGACTCCGGCGCGGCTTCCTTCGGTGAGACTCCTTGGAAGAAGGTTGCAAACCATTCGGTGTGACGCTGGTGGATCCGTGGAGAGAGTGATTCTCCAACAGTTATCTTGTGTGAAGCTTTCCGGTTGGGTAATCTCTCACCCTCCCTTGTGTGATTTCTTCTCTTTAGTTGTGGTGCTTTTTGCAAATCGTTTTCTCCGGATCGTTAATTTAATCGCTGCAAGTTTGAATCGAAATCGCCGTTGCAACGCTTTTTATTTTCGGATCGGGTGGATCCTATTTGCCTGAGCGGATCTTGGTCTATAGCCTTGGTCTTGTTCTCAAAAAGGAGTGGCAACCTTTGTGTTTCCTTGGGGAATATTCCGACTCAAATTTTTGATCGTTGTTTTCGAGTCGACCATTCCTCCTTTGTTGTTTGTGCTGCGTTCTTGTGACGAGGAACTATTGTGGGCGATAGGTGTTGTGTAGGTGCGGTAGATCTACGACGTGTAGAGCGGAGATAGAGCGTTAGCTTAGTGGAGATCTCCGATCCGACATCCCTACATCACGCGGCCCCCCAAGGTTGGCAAGTCGATCAACACATATTATCCGGGGGAGCTTGCCTTCCCCGTCTCTCACTTTGAGGCGGGGTTGAGGTTGCCTCTATGGCCTGAGGTAAAACAGGTATTCAAGTACTTCTGCGTCGTCCCGGCGCAGTTCAACCCGAATGCCATTTCGGTGTTGATCGCCTTCGCCTGCTACATGCGCCAGGAGCGCATTGAGTTCAGCTTGACGGTCTTCCGCAAGCTTTTCATTTATCACGCCAATGAAAATGGCATCTCGTACTTCACCAGGCAAGGGATCATGGTGTGTGAGAAGACCAACAAAAATCACCAATGTCTCACGCGGTTTGTCTTCATCTGTGGTGACCGTGGTTACTTCGAGGGCATCCCACTCGCGCCCGTGCCTCACCCCGAAAGTTTTTATGCCACCCCGCAGGTTGGCGACACGGACAAGCTGTTGTATGATTACTTCATCGACAAAAACTTCGAAGTCAACTTCCTGCGGCGAGGCCTCGACTCGCTGCCTCCAGTGCTTCCCGGCGAAGGTACTCTCGCTTTCTTGTCTCGCTTTGTGTCTGATTGTTTTTTCATCTCGCCTTCTCATCGCCTTGTTTCGTTTTATTTTTAGGGGAGCGAGTCGTTCTAGTCCACCCTCCTTACAAAAGCAACATACACCCCTCCAAGGGCCTTAATCTCGCCAGCGCGGCAGCTGAGGCGGCGAGAGAGTCCCTGGCTCTTGTGCCTCCGAAGAGGCTTACAGGCGACACAGCCCCTTCTCGCTCCGGCCCTCCAAAGAAAATGAAAAAAGATGTGGTTGTCTCCCAGGGGAAAAAGAGGACGACCCCGAAGGAGAAGGAGATCTCGGGGTCTTTGAGCCCCATCTCTGTGGATGGGCACCGTCATCCCGCTCGCCTCGCCATCAGGCCATCTTGCCTACTCGCGAGACGACACTTCCCAATCACCCTGCTACCGCCTCCAATCAACCAGCCGCCACCACCACATGCAAAGGCACATCCTCCAGCCATCCCGCCCCTCCTCCCACAAGAACTTCAACTTGGGCCACAGGTTTCCAGAAGCCGCGGCAGACTATGTTCTGCTGTGGGGCGGGACGTCAATCGCGTGTCCATCTCAATTCTCCTTCCCCCTTGGAAGGAGTAGGAAGAGCCCACTAGTCATGCTTTCGTCGTGGGGTATGGCCTTTGTGTTGGTCTCGACGCAGTCTCTCCTGAGAGCGAGTCTACGGGAGATCTCGTCATGAAGTCCTCTGACGCCCAGATGTATGCCTTGGAGTTCTCGCACCATGCCGCGCGCCGTCTAATATATATCAATAAAAACTGGTTAGAGAGTGAGACGAGCCTGGTGGCGGAGCGGGAGAAGTCATAAGATCTCGCAAAAAAGTTGTTTGATGCCGAGAGCCTCCTCGCGAAAGCCCAAGGCGGCGTGGTAAAGACATATCCTTACTCTTTTCATTCAAAAGCTTTTAACTAATAACCTGACGTCTCGCAGGATGCCGAGACAGTGTAGCGGCTGCATTCGCGAGTAGCGACCCTGGAGGAGGAGGTCAAGGTCTTAAAAACCCAGAATTCTCGCCTTCAGGTCGACGCCGCATCATCGTCTCGACGCGAAGCCTTTCGGACTCCTCCACCGCACAATTCTTTTGACGAGGTTGAGGAGCAATGCTGAGATGCTGGCATCAGGGCAGCAAAGCTGGTCCTGAAGATGATGAAGGACCTGGGGGTCGTGAAGGATGATTCAGAAACTGTGACTGTTCGCTACCTGGTCCCTCAGCTCTATGGCGAGGAGAGCGAGGATTCTACTTCTGGTGAGGAGAAATGACGTGTTAACTCCCAAGATCCAGAATCTCTCTCTCCTATTCCTTTTGTTACTGATGTAAAACTTTAAAACTATCTTTTTGAGCTTTATTTTGTGATATGACAGTGATAATTAAATGTAAATGCTCGTCTTGCTTGTTATTCTGTTCTTTATTTTGCGAAAAAAGTTACTGGTCTGCTTGGTCCTGCGAGACGGTTTTATCCGCCCGTCTCGCTGCCTCGCCTTTACTCCTCACACTTTGCTTTATTTTGCTTGCTGTGAAACGATACTCTGATGCGCTCATGCACGCGAGAAGGTGCTACCACTTATCTCGCGGCCTTGTTGGAGAGTTGGCATTTTGTCGAGCGCGAGCCGTCGCTTCCCTTATCTTTTGTATGCGTGAGGACCGACAGAACCCTCTCTCCTTGCCTTTAAGTACTTCCTGTGCGGGTGCCTCTTAGTGACGTAACCTGCTCACCTATCATTAGAGTGAGCCTTCCATCTCACGCGAGTTCCCACCTGCCATAAGCGAGACCATCCTCGTGACTGCCAGATGCGAGTGCCTCCACTCGCACTGCTCTAGTCTTTGCCTTAGTTTATTTTTCGTAGAATTAAGCATGGATGTTGTTTAAAGAGATTTTCTTAACCATTCTATAATTGAGTGAGTTCACTGCCCTGCTATTTTAACGAGAGCCTGGGCAACGGGTCTACCAGGGACCGAGCCGGGCTCGAAGTGGTGTAGAATTTCCTAGAGTCTAGATCTATTCTCAAAAACTTGGAACATAAATTTCAAGAACCTGACCTCTCCCCCACAGACGAGCCATCGAACCTACCAGCTAATGAGAGCCTGCACAGCAGGTCTACCTAGGGTCGAGACACGCTCGGGGTAGTGCAGAACCAAGGACCAAGAACCAGAACCTCTCCCCCATAGGCGAGCCTTCGGACCTGCCAGCTAATGAGAGCCTGCGCAGCGGGTCTACTTGGGGCCTAGCCTCGATCGGGGTAGTGCAGAACCAAGGACCAAGAACCAAAACCTCTCCCCCACATGCGAGCCTTCAGACCTGCCAGCTAATGAGAGCCTGCGCGGTGGGTCTACCTGGGGCCGAGCCGCAGTCGGGGTAGTGCAAAACCAGACCTCTCAGCCACATGCGAGCCTTCGGACCTGCCAGCTAATGAAAGCCTACACAGCGGGTCTACCTGGGGCCGAGCCATGCTCGGCGTAGTGCAGAACCCAGTACCAATAACCAGACCTCTCCCCCATAGGCGAGCCTTTGGACCTGCCAGCTAATGAGAGCCTGTGCAGTTGGTCTACCTGGGGCCGAGCCGCGCTTAGGGTAGTGCAAAACCAAGGAACAAGAAGCAGACCTCTCCCCCACAGGCGAGCCTTCAGACATGCCAGCTAATGAGAGCCTGCACAACGGGTCTACCTGGGGCCGAGCCGCACTCGGGGTAGTGCAGAACCAAGGACCAAGAACCAGACCTCTCCCCCATAGGCGAGCCTTCGGACCTGCCAGCTAATGAGAGCCTGAGCAGCGGATCTACCTGGGGCCGAGCCGCACTCGGGGTAGTGCAGAACCAAGGACCAAGAACCAGACCTCTCCCCCACAGGCCAGCCTTCGGACCTGCCAGCTAATGAGAGCCTGCGTAGTGGGTATACCTAGGGTCGAGCCGCGCTCGGGGTAGTGAAGAACGAAGGACCAAGAACCAGACCTCTCCCCCACAGGAGAGCCTTCAAACCTGCCAGCTAATGAGAGAATGTGCAGCGGGTCTACCTGTGTCCGAGCCGCGCTCGGGGTAGTGTAGAACCAAGGACCAGACCTCTCCCCCACAGGCGAGCCTTCGGACCTGCCAGCTAATTGGAGCCTGCTCAGCGGGTCTACCTGGTGCCGAGGCACGCTCGGGGTAGTGCAGAACCAAGGACCAGACCTCTCCCCCACAGGCGAGCCTTCGGACCTACCAGCTAATGGGAGCCTGCGCAGCGGGTATACCTGGGGCCGACCCGCGCTCGGGGTAGTGCAGAACCAAGGACCAGACCTCTCCCCCACAGGCGAGCCTTCGGACCTGCCAGCTAATGAGAGCCTTCGCAACAGGTCTAACTCGGGCCGAGCCGCGCTCGGTGTACTACAGAAGGAAACATCTTCCTGACATTAGAGTTTCATAGTAGATAAAGATAAGAAGCAATTTGAGAAATACATTATAATGAATTTTATTTGAGTATACAACTTTTGTCTTCCCTTCTCATCGGTAGAAATGCTTCAGGTCATCGCCACTCCAGGTGTGGCTCATGGTCCTACCCTCCACATCCTGGAGGTGGAAACCTCCTGTTCTCAGGACCGTCTCAACAATATAAGGTCCCTCCCAATTTGGGTTGAGCTTGCCCACGGGGGCAGACCTCCCCGCAACGTCAACTTTCTTTAGCACCAGATCTCCTTCTGCAAATTGTTTGACCCTGATATGTTTGTCGAAGTATATTGCCATCCGTCATTTGACCTCCTCCTGCCTGATAGCTGTCATGTCGCGTAGCTCTTCTACCATGTCTAGTGAGAGGCGTAACCCTCCTTCAATTTCGAGCCTCCAAGCCTCGTCTCCATCACCTACAACCATAACTCGTGGGGATCGGTCCTCAAATTCCACAGGCAGGACCGCCTCACACCCATGGGAATGTTTGCTGGGGGTCTCGTCGGTGGCTGTGTTCGGGGTTGTCCGCAAGGCCCACAAACCTGAGGGGGGCTGTTCCACCCAACTCCACCTCAAGTTCTCCACCTTCTTCTTTAGCAGGTTCACGATGATTTTGTTAGCCGCCTCCACCTGGCCGTTGCTCCTGGGGTGGTGGATGGAGGCAACCCTGAGGTCGATGCCCAGCTGGGTGTAGAAACTTATAAACTCCTCGTGAAAGAATTTGTTCCTAAACACCTAGAGGGGGGTGAATAGGTGTAATTCCTTTTTTCTTTGAGGGCAGAACTTTAATGCAGTTAATTAACACAAATAGATAGTTCTACAGCTATCACATCACAGAAATTATAATACTACACGCAGTCACAGATTGCATACTGATTTATAGTGGTTCCTCAAGGTCTGGGTACATCCACTTTACCCCTTCGCCTATCTAACAGTGTGCTAGATTCGGCCTAACTTCTTTCCTTCTTCCCAGATCCTCAGAACTTACAACTCAGAACCCAAACAAGGCTCCTACAACTCAGAGTGAGTCCACAATCCTACAGCTCAGACAATCTGCCCTACCTCAGCCTTCAACAAGGCCTACAACTCAGAGATCAAAATCTCCTACAACTCAGGCTTACGGCCCTACCTCAGCCTTCAACAAGGCCTACCACTCAGAGAACATATTCTCCTATAACTCAGTCTTTATAAATCAGGCTTACAACTCAGATCTTATAAGATCCTATAGAAAATAGATGTTAATTATAAATCTACCACCACCCTGGTTGAGTGAGAAAGGATTGATGGTTTCTTGATCAGTTCTTGAATGAATCTGATGATAGAGATCAACCTGACTTAGCTTTCTTCAAAGCTTCTTGAATCAGAACACAGTAGGGTTGATCTCCTTTGAAGTTGATCTACAATCAGCTTCTTTCTTGAAATTCAGAAATCAATCTGAATCCTTCTTGGCAAACTGGTTCAGAATATGCACTAGAGACTTGTTCATGTAAGTCCTTTTCTTCACTTGAATAGATGGAGCTGTCTCTATCTCTCCAACTTCTTCTAAAGATTTTTCTGAATTCTTCTTTGAATTCTCTTGACAAAATCTGAGAAGATCACCACTTCAGAATGTCTTCTTAGATCTTCTGTTGAAAATCTACTTCTGGTTTTTCGTTCATCTTATGTGTGTAATACTTGTATCATCATGCATCTGTTGATAGAGAATGTCTTTATATAGACTTTCTCCATGGTAATCAGCTGATCCGGTATCTAACCAACTTCTGACAGCACTGACAGTTGTAGTAGACCGGTTGGTTATGACAGCTGTCAAGTCTTCCAATCACTTCTTGAAACTCTGTCTCTGTCAGCAAAGTGTCGAGACTGAACTTCATCATGTGTCGACACAAGAAGATTAAGTGTCGACACAAGCCTTGGTGGTGTCGACACAGCTGCCTTGGTGTAGACAGTGCTTCTCGACACAACTTCTGTAGAATGTGTCGACACTAATTCTTTGTGTCGACACAGTCACTTCTTTTCTTCACACAAATTGACTTTGTTGAAACTCTGTCATGTGTCGACACAAGTCCTGTGTGTCGACACAGTTGATGTCGACAAAGTCTTCTGTGTGTCGACACTGCCTCTATGTGTCGGCATAGTTGATGTCGACTAAGCCTTCTCTATGTGTCGACACGGACTGTGTGTTGACACAGTTGATGTCGACTAAGCCATCTCTGTGTGTCGCCACTACCACTGTGTGTCGACACAGTTTCTTCTTGGTGTCGACACAGCCTTTCCAAGTGTCGACACAGTTGACTCCAAGTGTCGACACAGCTTTTCTCCAGTATCGACACAAGTCTTCATAAGTGTCGACACAACTTCTTTGGTGTCGACTCATGTACTTAGAAACTTTTTCCTGCATTCTTATATTTTCTTAACCTGCACATATAAACTCAAAACAACATCAAATACACCTTGATGCATATTATTGAGTAAGGTGAGGCTTCTTCAAATCTGGTACACATTTTCCAATGTACCCAACAATCTCCCCCTATTTGGAGAACTCATAACCCTTAGTCAATGATATACACCATTTTTAATAAACCCACAATATGATGTATAAAAACATTATATGACAGGGTAACTTATAAACAAAACATGCGTAAAATGACATCACAGAATAATGATGCAAACATAATGAGCATTAATCATTGTTTTGTTTAAACTTTCAAAAGTTTCTTAACAATAGTTTACATAGTTTTTTAACACTAAAGATTACAGTGTTGTAAAATCTAGTAAATCTATCCTAAGGCTGCTCAGGCTCCTTGATGACTATGCCTTTGCCTGATTGGATCTTGGCTTATATTAGAGCATCAATATCTTCAGCTGGCTTCTTGCCCTTCAGATCTTTCTTCTTTTGTTCTTCAGCCCTTATTCTTTGCCTTTCAAAATAGTGAAATGGATTTGTGAAATACTTGCTAGGCTCCCGAGCAATATGAGGTAGCTTCCCAGCTTTTGCCTTTCTTCTATATTGTAGAATAGCTTCCTGTCTAGCTTCATGCTTTTGCCATTCTTGCTCTGTGTACCAGTTACCCATATCATGGGTCTTGTCTTTTACAGCTTTCAAGGTAGTCAATATAATATTCCTGGAAGTTGGACTCCACTGCTCAAAATCAGGCTTCAACTCATCTTGTTCTCTAAATCTCTTCTTTGACAGTTGAGCTTCTTGCTCCTTATTCACAACTGCCTCTGACATTTCTACCTTCTCAAGGATAACATTTTTAGTACCCTCTAGAGGGTTATACATTGATTGTACTTCTTGCTGAATCATATCAAAATCTGCTGGAGGGTAAATAACCTGAGCAACTTCAGGTTGAGCACCTTCAAAATAAACAGGTTGCACACCTGACTCAGCTACATTATCATCATCACAGAGGGGTGGATATCCAAGGGTGGCTCTGATGCTATTAGATATCCATTTAGCATGATCTGAGCCTGCTTTGACTAATACTCTGTCAACCTTTATGACTTCTCTTTCAATATGATCTCTGAGGTCATCCTTCTGAAATCTGACTTGTTCATCTAGATAATTAACACCATCCTTATAAAATGACTTTATTTTCAGTAGCTGATCAGAAATGATCTTTTGAGAATTCTTAATAGATGTTTGGACCGCAACTAGTTCTTCCTGGAAGTGTTTATCAAAATCTGACTTGGCTTTAGCACTTGCTTCAGTCTGGGCAGTAGCAGTATTCTTTAATTCTATGACAATCACATTATGTGATTTAGTCAGATTGTCATTCATCCTTAGTTGATTTTCAAGGATATAGCCTTGCTTAACAGCTATATCATCAACTTGAGTCTTTATGCCTACTTGTTGTTTGGCTAGATAGACTACAGTATTGCCACCTTTGTGGAAGCAATCTGTCATTTCCTTCTTGTTCTGATTTACTTCAAATCTTATAGATTTAATATCTTGAGCCAAGTAGAATTGTAGATCTTTATGGGTCTCATTCATATATTTCTCCATGGCTATCCTTTGTTCATCTAACTTTACTTGCAAGGATACCAACAAAAAGCTATAATCAGTTGCTGGGCCAGGTTGTGGAGCAGTTTGCAAAGCCCTTTTATAGTTTTGGCTTCTCCTTTTGAAAACCATCAGCTTTCTCTTTTTGGCTTTAATTTTTTCTTCATCTTCAGAAGCTGAGGTACTTGCAATATCAACTTTATCCATAGGACTAGGAGACTGTTCCTTATCTATCCTATGTTTCTCCCCCTCAATGATAGCTTGCTCCTCCTTAGTTCTGGCTTTCTCCCCCTGAGTCCCTTGCTCCTCCCCCTCAGTCCTGACTTGCTCCATATTAGTGAACAACTCTTCTAGGGTAAAGTCTTGTTGAGTTGGGACTGGAGATACCCTTATCTCTGGAGCATTAGCAGCTGCAGATGTATCGTCCATGATAACATCCTATGCTTGACTGTTTAGTTGAGTGGTCTGGTCAACATAAACCAATGGCACAGTTAGTGTTTCATTCTCAGTATTGAAATTTGATTGATTTACTTCTTGTATTACCTCAAGAATAGTTTGTGTAGCCATTTCACTTTCTAAGTGTGTTGGCTCTTCTTCATGATGAGGCTCCCCCTGCACCTAAGCACCATCTGTAATGTCTTGTGCAGGTGATTTTTCAGGAATCTCTAGCCTCTCTTCATCAGGCATGTCCTTTGTGAGGACTCTGTCACATCTGGAGATTATCCTTAGATCCATTCTCCTCATATGATTAATCTTGGATCCAGCAGTCTGTTCCATTACTTCTGTAATTATTCCAGCCAAGTATAGACTCATGATTCTTCCCAGATTTGGCTTCTTAATACCTTCCTTAATCTTTTCAAAGATTACTGCAGAACAATCTGTGTTCAATTTGAAGATAATCCTAGTCATCAGGCTGAACATATAGGCTGAAACCCTATCATGTCCACCTGGCTTGCAGAGAATGACTTTTCCAACCACTTTTGAAAGGAATTTTCCTTTCAAATTCATCCCTTTTTTGTTCATTGCAGATCCAATCTTCATGGTGGGATCCAATCCACACCACTGAAGTGCTTCCCTGGTCTTAGATGAGGGTACTTCCTCTTCTTCCTGAGTTCTTAGGAGATGAAGAGTTTTCCTTAAGCTCTTCAAGGTAAGTTTAATTTTAGCTCCCTGAACTGTAGATTTGATCTTTAGTCCAGTTGAATCTAAAGTAGCTATGCTATAGAATTCCAGTATTTCTTTCTTCCATATCTTTGTAGGTTCAGATACCAGAAATTCCAAACCATTTTCTACAACTAGGGTTACTACAGTTTGAATTTCAGGTTCCGCATTATCAAAAGCATTGTGAACCAGCTCATAGCCTTCGTTGACGTTATCTTCAAGCTTTGGTGCCATTGGGGTTGAGAGAAATTTTGGGTTGAGAAGAGAGAAGTTGTCGACACAGGGTTTTGGTCTCGCAAATATGGAGAGTGTGTCGACAGGGTTTGTTGTTGACCTATTTATACCCTTTTAAATAATAAAGGTCAAAAGTCGCGTCAAAATTCTCTAAATATGTCGACACAGTTGAAATGTGTCGACACAGATTTCTAATGTCTCGACAGAAGTGTTGACTTATATATGTCGACACAATTCTAAATGTCTTGGTCGTGTTCGACGAAGAGCCCGTGAAGTCGACGATCTGAGGTCGACGAATCTGCACTCAACGATATGTCTCGATTCTGCGCTCGACAAAATCTGTGTGTTGATACTAAGCGTCGACACCACTTCTAGATGTGTTGACACTACTTCTCTGAAGTGTCGACACCAATTTTCTGGATGTGTTGACATCACTTCCCTGGAGTGTCGACACCAACTATTATGTGTCGACACAGACAACTTTTTGTGTCGACACCATTTTACTTACCCAAATTTGTTAAACTAATTTATGTTCAACATACCTAATTCAATTTTGAAATTATTTAATTTAGTTTCATCTAAAGGCTTTGTGAACATGTCTGCAATTTGTAAATCAGTGTTATCAAATTCTAAAGAAATATCTTCTTTCTCTACATGATCTCTAAGAAAATGGTATCTTATTTCTATATGCTTTGTTCTACTATAAGAAACAGGATTATGAGCAATAAAAATAGCACTAGTAGAATCACATAATAATGGGTTCTACTTACCTGAATACCATAATCTTCTAACTGATGTTGTATCCACAATATCTGTGCACAGCAACTTCCTGCAGCAACATACTCAGACTCAGCTGTGGAAATTGACACACTGGTCTGCTTCTTACAGCTCCATAACACCAGTATTCCTCCTAAAAATTGACAGGTGCCTGTTGTGCTTTTCCTATCTACTTTGCAACCTGAAAAGTCTGCATCTGAATAGTCCATTAGTAGAAAATCTTTATTCCTAGGATACCAAAGGCTTAGATTAGGTGTGCCCTTAAGATATCTCAAAATCCTTTTGACAGCAGTATAATGAGATTCTTCTGGGCAGGATTGGTACCTAGCACAAACACATGTAGCATAAATGATATCTGGTCTACTAGCAGTCAGATAAAGGAGGGAGCCAACTATCCCTCTATATTAAGACTCATCTACAGGTTTCCCTGCATCATCTTTGCTTAGAGACATACTTGTCCCCATTGGAGTTCTCATGGTAGTGGATGACTCCATACCATACTTCTTAATTAACTCTAGGGTGAACTTATACTGAGATATGGACAGACCATCATCATTCTATCTTACTTTGAATCTCAAGAAGAACTTAAGTTCTCCCATACTGCTCATTTCAAATTTTCCTTGCATAAGTTTTGCAAAGTTTCTACAAAGGTTATTTTCAGTAGAACCAAATATTATGTCATCAATATATATTTGGACTAGGATAATCTTTCCTTTGGATTCTCTAAGGAATAGAGCCTTATCTATTTTCCCCATTGAGAATTTGTTCTCAATGAGGAAATTAGACAAGATTTCATACCAAGCCCTTGGAGCTTGTTTTAACCCATACAAAGCTTTCCTAAGTCTATAAACATAATTAGTTTTGAGAGGATCAACAAAACCTGAGGGCTGTTCTACATAGACCTCCTCTTTTAAGTCTTCATTTAAGAATGCTGACTTAACATCCATTTAGAACACTTTGAAGCCTTGTTATGTTGCATAGGCTAGGAATAGCCTGATTTCTTCCAATCTTGCCATTGGAGCAAAAGTCTGATCAAAGTCAATGCCCTCTTCCTGCCTGTATCCTTTGGCAACTAGTCTTGCCTTGTTCTTCACTATGATCCCACTCTCATCAAGCTTGTTTCTATAAATCCACGTTGTCCCTATGACATTGTGACCCTTTGGTTTTTGAACCAACTCCCAGACCTTGCACCTTCTGAATTGATTTAACTCCTCCTACATAGCGTCAATCCAGTGTGGGTCTTGAATAGCTTCTTCAAATCTCTTGGGTTCCAGTTGAGATAAGAAGCTTGAGCGAAGAACTGTATTTAAGTTCCTGCTCCTTGTTTGTATTCCATGTCTTAGATCACCAATGATCTGGTGTACATGATGATCCTTTAACTGTCAAACTATTGGAGGTAATCTATCAACAATTTGACCTTCTTCAATCTATTCATTATACTGCACCTTATGGTCTTCATTTTCCTCTTGAGTGTCTTGTACTCCCCCTGGACAGCAACTACCATTTTCCTCATCCTGCTTTGCAGTTGGATCTTCTCTGATAGTAAGCTGGTCCATCTTCTGCTGTATACCTGTGGAGCTACAAGAACTACTAGACAACTCATTGTTAATGAGTCTAGATTCATCAAATATGACATGAACAGACTCTTCTACAACTTGAGTAGCCAAATTGTAGACCCTATAAGCCTTACTATTGTTGATGTACCCAACAAATATCCCATCTTGGGATTTGGAAGCAAACTTAGTTAGGTGAGACTTGCCATTGTTAAGCACATAGCACTTGCAACCAAAGATCCTGAAATAGGATAAGTTTGGTTTTCTGCCTTTCATAACCTCATAGGGTGTCTTTTTGTGGCTGTTGGTGATGGAAGCCCTATTGAGCACATGACATGCAATGTTTACTGCCTCAGCCCAGAAATATTCTGGGTGATTAGTGTCACTCAATAATATTCTTCCAGCCTCAATCAATATCCTATTCTTTCTTTCAGCAATGCCATTTTGCTGAGGTGTTCTAGGTGAGGAAAATTCCTCATGAATCCAAAATTCTTCACACAACCTTATCATACTTTTAGATTGGAATTCAGTTCTATGGTCACTTCTGATTTTGACCACTGAACTATCTAATTCATTCTGAATTTGTTTGACAAAATTGTAGAAGACATTTAGGGTTTCAGATTTCTGCCTTAGAAAGAATACCCATGAAAATCTAGAATAGTCATCTACTACCACAAAAGTGTAGACCTTCCTTCCTAGAATATGAACTGGCATAGGACCAAATAAATCCGTATGCAAGAGGTATAAGCACCTCACTGAGTCTTTGATTTCTAGGATATGAAAGTAGGATCTGGTCTGCTTGCCTTTTTGACAAACTGAGCATATCTCATCCTTATAGCACCTAACTTGAGGACCATTCCTCACTAACTCTTTACTAAAGAGTTGTCCAATAGTCTTGTAATTAAGATGAGCTAGCCTCTTGTGCCATTTGACACAATGAGAGGCTTTCTCATCAGCCACAAGACATATAGGAGAATTTTTATTCTCACACTCAAAATTTAGGCAATATAAATTTCTATTTCTATAGCAAGTCAATATGACTTTTTGATCACTTGACTTCTTGATATGACACTCATTTCTAATAAATGAAATGTCATATCCATGATCACTCAGCTGGCTAATGCTTATTAAGTTATGTTTCAAACCCTCCATATAAGCCACTTGAGTGATTGTGATTAAGTTGTTAGAAATGTTACCAAACCCTTTGATGACTCCTTTTTTAGAACGACCAAAGATTACTTTAGGCCCATTCAGTATTGGTGAGTAGTCCTTCAGCAATCCTCTTATTCCAGTCATATGCCTGAAATATCCACTGTCCAAGTGCCATATAAGGGCATGGCAACTTGGACTCACCTACAACAAAGATTACTTAACCATAGAACCCAAATAACTTCTGGATCCTTGGTTCAAGTTAGCCTGAAACTTGACAAATCTACCTGCAGCTTTTCTAACAGGTAGACTGCTATCCTTCCTGACACTGATATTATGCCAACAGTCTAAGGAATAATGGCCTATCTTGCCACAGCACCAGCACTCATACTTATTATACCTCTTTTTAGGTACAATCTTAGCTGTATTGTTTGCAACATGTCTTTTGTTTTGTGTTGGGGCTTTGCCTTTATTATTAGACTGTGCAGCCCATGCAGTTCTCTTAAAGCCTAATCCTGCCTTATCCTTTTGTGACACAAAGTCATCAATTAAGGGTAGGACAGATTTTGGCTTAGATAAACTAGCCACTGTCTCCTTCTCTTTTTGAAGTCTGTCTTCCAGACTTTTGATCTGATCATTTTTGAATGTGATTGTACCAATCTGAATAACAGTTATGTTTTTCAGCCTGTCAATCTCATTCATCTTCTGATCTAGCAGCTTCTCTGAATCAAATGCAGCCAACTTAAGAGCTGCAATTTCCTCAGCCTGATTTTTGGCTAGGTGTTTGCTTCTCTTGAGTGCGTGCAACAAATCCCCATATTCATATATAAGCTGATGAATATCTCCATCAGATTCAAACTCATCCACATCTATTGATGTCGATGCATCTGATTCTGACCCAGTGAAGTAATCAGAATCTACAGATGAACTTTTTACCTTATTGGGGCCAGGTTGATCCTTGCACTGGTCTTCTTCAGACATAGCCATCAATCCTTTGCACTGATGGTCTTCTTGCTTATAGATAGAGTCCAGTAATTTCAGGAACTCGTCCTCTTCTTCTGTTGCAAACAAATATAGGCCTCAGCCTCAGATTCAGAATCTGAAGTTGATTGATCTCTCCACCTTTTATCTTTCTTAGCTACCAAGGATTTCTCATTCTTGCTCTTGTGCTGAGACTTCTTTTTATCAGTAGACTCCTTCTTTTGTCTGGACAGTCAGCCACAACATGTCCAGGTCTGTTGCAGCAATAATAAATGATCTTTGATGTAGTTGTCTTGCTAGGCTTTGTCCCACTACTGTCCTTCCTGGATGATTTCCTCTTCTGATAATAGTCATCCTTGGACTGAGATGTGGATGGCTTAGATTTCCACTGCTTCTTCTTTAAGAATCTCTGAAACTGTCTTGTGAAGGCAGCAAAGTCTTCATCTGAATTACTGCCGTCTGAACTGTGATTATCAGAATTTTCTGAGATTACTTCTGCAGCATTCTTAGGAGAAGTTGGAGACATCCTCCTATTCTTCCTTGTAGCATCTACCTTGAAGGCCACTGAATTTTCTCTAAAGTCAACCTTTGAATTCTTCTCTTCCTCCTTTCTGGCCATCAGCTGCATCTCATAAGACAGCAATTTGCCAAACAGTGTTGGAGGTGAAATTTCTGCTATTCTAGCCACTTCCCTTATGCCACAGATCTTTGTATCCCAATCCTTAGTCAATGACCTAAGGAATTTGTCATTCAGCTCATAAGTACTGAAGATTCTTCCATATGACATTAGTTCATTTACAATTCTGTAAAACTTCTTATAACATTCAGTTATACTTTCAGACTTGGCTTGTCTGAAACTCTCATACTCTTGATTAAGCATAGACTTTCTATCTTGCCTAACCTCTTTAGAACCCTCCATATAGATAATCAATGTGTCCCACATCTCCTTGGACGTTTTGCAGTGAATCAAATTCTGGAATGTTGAGTCATCTATAGTACTCACTATAATATTCTGTGCTCTTTTATCCATTGTAGCCAAGATGATCTCATCCTTGGTCATTTCTGAAAAATCCTTAGGAGTCCTTTGATTAGCATCAAGAACAGATACCTTCTTTGGAATATATGGTCCTTTTTGAACTGTTATATAAATCCTAGGATCAGATGCCTCCATCAATAGTCTGACCCTTTCCTTCTATATCCCAAAGATTTCCTTCCTGCAGAAAGGCAACTTCATTGAACCAAGTTCTTTATGGTTTTCTCCTAAACCCATCTTCTTTAACTTAATTCTGCCTTACAGATCTAACTCAGACTGTTAAGTCTTTCTTTGAGGAACCTCCCTCTAATACCACTTGAAAGAATTGGTTCCTAAACACCTAAAGGGGGGGTGAATAGGTGTAATTCCTTTTTCTTTGAGGGCAGAACTTTAATGCGGTTAATTAACACAAATAGATAGTTCTACAACCATCACAGCACAGAAATTATAATACCACACACAGTCACAGATTGCGCACTGATTTATAGTGGTTCCCCAAGGTCTGGGTACATCCACTTTCCCCCTTCGCCTATCTAGCAGTGTGCTAGATTTGGTCGCCTAACTTCTTTCCTTCTTCTCAGATCCTCAGATTTTACAACTCAGAACCCAAACAAGGCTCCTACATCTCAGAGTGAGTCCACACTCCTATAGCTCAGGCAATCTATCCTACCTCAGCCTTCAACAAGGCCTACAACTCAGAGATCAAAATATCCTACAACTCAGGCTTACGGCCCTACCTCAGCCTTCAACAAGGCCTACCACTCGGAGAACTTATTCTCCTACAACTCAGCCTTTATAAATCATGCTTACAACACAGATCTTAAAAGATCCTACAGAAAATAGATATTAATTATACTTCTACCACCACCCTGGTTGAGAGAGAAAGGATGGATGGTTTGTTGATCAGTTCTTGAATGAATCTGATGATAGAGATCAACCTGACTTAGCTTTCTTCAAAGCTTCTTGAATCTGAACAAAGTAGGATTGATCTCCTTTGAAGTTGATCTTCAATCAGATTCTTTCTTGAAATTCAGAAGTCAATCTGAAGCCTTCTTGGCAGACTGGTTCAGAATCTGCACTAGAGACTTGTTGATGTAAGTCTCTTTCTTCACTTGAATAGATGGAGCTCTCTCTCTCCAACTTTTTCTGAAGATTTTTCTGAATTTTTCTTTGAATTCTCTTGACAAAATTTGAGTAGGTCACCACTTCAGAATGTCTTCTTCGATCTTCTTTTGAAAATCTTCTTCTGGTTTTTCATTTATCTTATGTGTGTAATACTTATATAATCATGCATATGTTGATAGAGAATGTCTTTATATAGACTTTTCTCTATGGTAACCGGCTGATCCGGTTTCTAAGCAACTTCTGACAGCACTGACAGTTGCATTAGACCGGTTGGTTATGACAGCTATCAAGTCTTCCAGTCACTTCTTGAAACTCTATCTCTATCAGCAAAGTGTCGAGACTGAACTTCATCATGTGTCGACACAAGTAGACTAAGTGTCGACACAAGCCTTGGTGGTGTCGACACAGCTCCCTTGGTGTAGACACTATTTCTCGACACAGCTTCTGTAGAATGTGTCGACACTAGTTCTGTGTGTCGACACAATCACTTCTTTTCTTCACACAAATTGACTTTGTTAAAACTCTGTCATGTGTCGACACAAGTCCTGTATGTCGACACAGTTGATGTCGACAAAGTCTTCTGTGTGTCGACACTGCCTCGGTGTGTCGACACAGTTGTTGTCGACTAAGCCTTCTCTGTATGTCGACACTGCATCTGTGTGTCGATATAGTTGATGTCGACTAAGCCTTCTCTGTGTGTCGGCACTGCCACTGTGTGTCGACACAGTTTCTTCTGGTGTCGACACATCCTTTCCAGGTGTCGACACAGTTGACTCCAAGTGTTGACATAGCTTTTCTCCAGTGTCGACACAAGCCTTCATAAGTGTCAACGCAGCTTCTTCTGTTGTCGACTCATGGACTGTAAGACCCCCCCTTTTTTTTCTTCAAACACCGGGGTCTTAGGCCCAGAATCGTCGTTTTGCGGTGACTCCTTCACGCCCTGAAGGGTCATCACCACAAAGCCCCGATTCTACCGGCCAACTAGATCACAGAAAAGTAGCAAAACAAAGTAAACGCAAACTAGCAGCCCACAGATGATCACATATCATATAAATAATCTCCACAAAGGGAGTGTCCACAGAATAATATATTAGAGTACTAAAATACGGGCTTATGCCCAGTACATCATGTCCTCACTGCAAATCACTCATGCGGAAGCAAAAACAGAACATCTACTCAATGTCGAGACTCACGGTCCCGGCTGTATGAACTCCGGAGCAAGACTGCCCCATCTCCAAGCGCACCAGTCTCTGGGGTTGCTCCACCGTGCTAGGCTCCACGATTCCCTAAAATGATGCGGTTCGAAAACCATTAGTCTAAAAGACTAAGCCTTATCATCCCCCACCCCTTCCCCCATGCCTCCTAGGCACCGAGCGGAGAGGAAGAAAAGGGAGGACTTGAAGGTCAAAAACCAATGACAGCGGACCTATACTAGCAATTCTATAATAGATATTGACAATAAGATGAAATATGAAAAGTAACCTTCACTTATGTGAGAACACATAAGCCAAGGGGTCTTCTGCAGGGCTCCCATCGTATAAAAAGTCTCATACCAATTTATACATTGGGGTGTCGGTTATCAAACAGTAGTAAATATATATGAAAATTGACCTTAATTTATAAACTTGCCCACACAAGCTTATAAACCAAGGGGTCATTTTGCAAGTCCTAATGTATAAGCGTCTCATTCCACTTATACTTTAGGTTTCAGGGGTTACATAAATCGATTATGCTATGACATGCAAGTGGGTATGATGGATCATGCAAATGCAACACACACACCCGACTTTATGCACACAGACCTTCAACTCCCCCTTTCGGGAGTCGGAACCTCCCAGGATACCTACGTAGTGGAATAAGGAAGCGGTGGGTTGGGCCTCGCCCCCCTCTAAACCAGTAAAGCACTACCGATCAGACCTATTGTATGCCTCAACGCTGGTGCACAAAGCGGAGCTCCTGCGTACTCTTGCCGGCTGGCGCACCGGAGTTATGTTGGCGAAGTGCTAGCCACACTTGCCGAGTCAGCGTATTGGAGTCGGTGCATCAACCCTCCAATACCGAAGACCCACCACCTTAATTTTCTTTCCTTTTATACACATGCAAATTTAACGTATCCAAAAACCGAGCCGAAGCTCCCCGGACTAAAATGTCCATCTCAAACAATCGAGCTGAAACTCACCGGACCAAAACGTCTGTCTCTTAACTATCCAAGCTGAAGCTCCCAACTATCTTTCTGTGCTATCTGTGTTCGTGAAATGTGCAACCCTAATTACTAAGTTACTCTTTTCAGCTTGTTAATACAGATTACGTTAACCCAGGACTGCCCCCGGTATTTCCTATGAAGGGCTCTCAAGGGGCACTAGGAACTATGTTAGGTTTATGCCCAGCATTCCCTTTCGCAAGGTACTTATTATTATTATTGATTGATTCCCTTACCCATTACCTTCTCATATTACAATAGGCTAATCCTAGGATGATTTGACTCTACCTCACCTCGAGGAAGACGATCTTTCGTCGAACCCAAGCGCCTCTAAACTCTAGGCAAACAAATTTCTCACCACTCTTCCTATCCTTCTATGGTGAACCCATCCACCTCTATCCAAAATGACTTACTCCTACACCATGTCCCATCGTATCTTATGGCAATTTACCCATCTTGCAAAATGCAGACCATCCTAGGCTATTTGTCGGACCGGACATGAGATAATCCAAATACACATCCAAATGGCCTACCTTATTTACTGGAGACTTATCATGACACAAATAGACTAAATCCAGGAAATTATAATTTTCCTAATTTATCTGACATTTAATTAATTTCCTTAAAGCTTACAAAGGCTACCAGTTTGAACATGAACTACCCTAAGTTCTCATGCAAGATGCCTCACAAAATTATGATAAATATTAGGTTATCTCAATATGGTAAATCCAAAGTATCACAACTTTTCTATCATCAAAAGAGACACTAATACTATTTTAGCAATATTTACTATCTTACATTGTTTATGAATCAAGTACAGAAAATATCCATCCAAAAATTATAAATTAATTATACTATGCATATACAACCATAAAAGTAGCATTGGCCAAGTTTCATAATTATTCAGCAAGTATTAATCTCTGAATAAATTAATCATCAAAAATCACCATATTATGGACTTGTAAAGAAAGTACTATAATCAACCCTCTAAAAATTATGAATAAATTCCTACAAGCATATTTTGGCCTGAAATCATTAGTACCTAAGTCTCATGATTTGTCAACATATATATCATATTTAAATAATTTTATACCACCAAATCCCTTTTTGAAACTAGTGAAGGAAGTACTACATATCATCAATTAAAAATTGTAATAAAATTCAGGGATATTCACTTAGACCTAGATCATCTACGGACCAAGTTTCATCAGTTTTAAATGAACAGAATAATCAAATTAAATAAAACACCATTTTGGGCCTATTGCTTTAACAAATAAAGTACTAGAAATATAATCCATAAAATTCCAATAAAATTAATAGGGGTTCTAGATGGTCAAAACTTACTCTACCCAAGTTTCACAACCTTTAAATAAGGTTTAGTGGCTGAATTTACAAAATTGTGCTTCTACCCTAAAACTAGGGTTAGGGTTTTGAGGTGTCTACCTTCCTCCAAGTCCTCTAAGATTCCTTTCAGAGAACTTAGGTTACACTGCCTTCCATTCTACTGAGTTTTCAAGGTCATACAAAGGCATTAGCCACCATATCCTTCACAATCCCCAAAAGTCCTTCCATAGGGTTTGTGGTTGAACCCTAAGGTAAATCAAGCCTAAATCACCCCATTTTACTTAATAGGGTGACATTGGCCATACTAAGTCAGTGTCCAAAACCTAAGCCTCTGTTGAGGGGAGGTGGCCACCCTAAGCCCATGATGCACTTTTAATCAAAAACACCTCCTTAAGGCCAAAATAGGGTTTGGTGATTCCCTAAACAAAACCCATCCAAATGAGTTGATATTTTGTACATAGCTATGTATTGATGCCAGGGACCACTCACCAAAATTTGGTAGGGTTTGGAGGTCATTAGACCACTTAATTAAAATACCCTAGCATTATTAAATAAAAGTAAAAAACTTTAGGCAAATTGTCTCGAAAAATCCCAATTTTGGCCAAAACCTAGGTATAGTTAAGACTGATCCCCTGTCCAAATTTCAGCCTATTTGGACAAGGAATGAAGGGTGGGCATCCATTTGAATCTCAAGACAGCCCTAAGTATAGGTCCCACCAAAATGGGTGCCTTGGTCCAACCATAGGGCCAAATTAGTCCAAATCAATTTTGGATTACAATAGACCCATAGGGTTACAACTTTCATATTGAATGTTTTCCCACCAGGTGGACCTAAGTATTTGTACAAATTAAAACCATTTACTGTAAATAATGTGACAGAAATGAAATTAAATCAAAATAATCAGATTCTTATCAAAGGTGCCGCACGAATCTTGGCGCAATCCAAGGGCAGCCGAGTCGTCTTCCTCTTTGAGCCAACGGCCACAATGTCCCCGTCCTGGGCCACCTTGCGAGATGATTTCCAGGCCACCCGTCCACTTCCCCGGCCGGCCACCGCCACCACTCCCTTCGTGGATGTGGTGGTACCCTCAGCCGGCGGCACGACCGCCGGAGGGGCCGTTTCCGGCGACCCCGATAAGAAGAATTTCCTTGGAAAAACCAGGAAATCGAAACATGGATCGGGCTCAATTGAGCCCGAACCTTGAACCTAATTAGCCCTAAGATCTACCCATGATGTAAGGAGAGGGGGAGGACCTTTCTAGCGGACTGAATGCGAGAGGAACGGCGTGATGCCATGGTCGACGGCGGCGCCGCTCGGCTTCTGCAACAGCACAGTGGGACGGCTTGTTCCTTCCAGGTAAGAGCTCGAAAATGCTCCCCTCTGCCAACTGATGATGTTTAAATGGTCAATTGGGGAGGGGGCGACTGGTTCTTCAATGCCCATCAAACACCATTAAAGGTGTGGCTCGAGTTGAGTGTGGGGGTGGTGGTGGTGGGGGGGGGGGGGCTGAACCTACCTCTTGGTGGCCGGCAAACAACTGGAATCAACTCCTAGAGGAGTTGATTGCAGCAATAAATCTTGGCTGTTGACCTCCTTTGGCCGGTTCCCACCCATCCCTTCCTCTCCCCCAACTCTCTCTCTCTCTCTCCACCATTTTCATGAAAGGAAGCTCCTTTCTCTCTCCTAGTCACCCATGTTGACTGGTCAACTCCATAGGATATGTGCATCCCACTTAATCATAATAATTATGAAAAGTGAGGTTAGCCTAAGGGAAAAAATGGTTTGAGCTTGGGTTAGCCCATTTGGGCTAGTTTGACTTGGCTTAGGCTAGGTTTGACTTGGGTCAATTTGATCATTTGGGTTGACCCCAATGTGTCCTTGGTGACCCATTGGCCTCCCCTAAGGTCTATGTAGGGTTGGGTAGGGTTAACTTGGCACCTTGGAGGTCACTTGACCCTTGGTAAGGGCACTTTGACCACTTTAGGGCTTGAGTTGACTTGGGTCAACTTAGCCACTAGGTTTGACTCCAATGTGTCCCTAGTAACCCCTTGACCTCACTTTAGGTTTAGGAATCCCTGATTAAGCTCAGTTTTGCACATTAGAGGTCAACTGCCCTTGATTAGGGCACCTTGCCCTATTTAGGCCTATGGTGGTCCTAGGTCAAATTGGACACTTGGGGTGGACTCCAATGGACCCTTAAGGCTCTAGTGGACCCTCTAATGGGTTAGTGATGTTGTGGTGGGGTCATGGAGTCATGGTGAAGACCTAAGGTCAAACCCTAGGTTTGGTGATGAGGTTGTTCCATAGGCAGACCATGGTGATCCTCACCTTGGCCTTCTATCTCTTGGCCCATTTCTGGCTTCCTAGGGTTTTGTCATGGTCTAGTCATGGCCAAAACCACTCTTAGGGTTCTAGTTGGAAATGGGATGTTACAAATCCCAATAAACAAAACAAAGATTTCATCCCCGAAATTAAGGTTAAGCCTACGAGAATTTCTAACGAAGAAAAGAAACTTGTAACATCCCATCAAGACGCCATGTTTGCTAAATTAGGTTTAAAGGGAAACCTAAATCTATGACCAATTCGCCCAATTGGCAAACCAAGATCCCAGTAAACAAAAGATTAGCCTCTACTCTTCCTGGAGCAGCCTTACTAGTTTAAAGCAAGAAAATAAATTAAACCTCTTGAGGGGTCGTGAGGTATACCTGACTGAACAGCTCTGGGTACTTTTGTCACATCAGATCCTGCGGTTCACAGGTATGCTCCTCCTGGCCATGGTTCCTCCACAGAACTTTGACTAACGGAACCTTCTTACGACGCAAGATCTGTACTCCTCTGTTGTCGATCTGAACCGGCTCTAAGGGAACTAACCGATCTGAAGCTATCGGTCCATCTATGGTCGAAATCTGCTACTCTGGGTGTAGTAGGGCCCTCCTGAGCGAGGAAATATGGAACACATCATGCAAGGCTGCCAGCTCTGGTGGCAACTCCAGCCTGTAAGCTAGGGGTCCGCTCCAGGATCCTGTAAGGGCCCAAATAACTAGGGCTGAGCTTCTTCTTCCGACCACGCACCCGTGAAACTCAATGCATGGGCCGAATCTTCAGAAACACTCAGTCCCCCACCTGAAACTCCACCTGATGATGTCGGGCATCATAGTACTTAGCCTGTCTGCTCTACGCCTCTAACATCCTGTCTCTGATCACCCTCACCTGAGCCTCGGTGTATTCAACAAAATCCGATCCCAACACCTTCGGTTCCTCGTCCTGAATCCAAGAAAGCGGGGTCCTGCATTTCCTTCCATACAAGGCTTCGTAAGGCGTCATCCTGATGCTGGACTGGTAGCTGTTGTTATAGGAGAACTCGACCAGGGGTAAGAGCTTCTTCCACAGTTCCCCGCGGTCCAAAATGCATAGCCTCAAAAGATCTTCCAGCGTTCGATTGCTGCGTTCCGTCTGCCCATCCGTCTGGGGATGGAATGCAGTGCTGAAGGTCAATCGCGTGCCTTAGTAAGCCTGCATGGATCTCCACTCCCTGGAAGTGAACCGGCCATCCCCATCCGACACGATCGTCTTGGGCACCCCGTGATATCGAACGAACTGCTCCACAAATCTCCGCACTAATACTCCCACAGAGTCGTCCTTCCTGATTGGAATGAATCTGGCCACCTTCGTCAACCGATCGACGATGACCCAAATCGAGTCGTTTCCTATTCGTGATCGGGGAAGTCCTTGAATAAAGTCCATCACGATGTCTTCAAACTTCCACTCCGGTACCGGGAGTGGTTGCAGCAATCCTGCGGGGGTTTTGCACTCCACCTTCACTAGCTGGCACGCTTCGTAGTGGATGACAAACTGAGTGATATCCTTCTTCATGTCTGGCCAGTACATAGTCTTCTTCAAGTCCGCAGTCATCTTCGTGATCCCAAGGTGCACCGAGTATCTGCTGTGGTGGGCCTCCGCCATAATATCTTCTCGGACCTGGCCTCCATCCGGTATATAAGTCCGACCTCTAAAGCATACCACGTCATCCCTCATCATGTAATCCCCTGCTGCATCGTTCTCCAAGGCCCAGAATATCAGCTCCAATTTAGCATCTCGCCTTTGCCCATCTCTGACTCGGTCCCGGATATCGTCTGTAGCACTCATCGCAGCTAAATACTCCATGTAAAGATCGGGGTCCTCGGACGACACCAGTGTGATGTGCATATCCTCCAATCTCCTCACCAGCTCCATAGACATAACATGGGGCCCAGCTTCAGAAGTGGCAGCTCTCCGACTCAATGTGTCGGCCACCACGTTTGCCTTCCATGTATGGTAGTGCATCTCGAACTGGTAATCCTCTAAGAACTCCACCGAGTGCCTTTGCTTGATGTTCAGTTCCTTCTGCATGTCCACGTATTTCAGGTTCTTGTTGTCAGAGTAGATGTCGCAGTGGAATCCATAAAGATAGTTGCGCCAGACCTTCAAAGCAAAAATGACCGCCCCCATCTCAAGGTCATGCACCGAGTAGTTCTGTTCATGCTTCTTCAACTGGCGAGACGCATACGCAATCACATGACCCTTCTGCATCAGTACAACTCCCATACCCTGGTAGGAAGCATCGGTGTAGACCTGAAATCTTTCTCTCCCCGAGGGGAGAGCAAGTATGGGAGCCTAGGTGAGTCGATCCTTCAGCTCCTGGAAAGCCGTCTGGCACTACGGGGTCCACATGAAAGGTACCTCCTTCTTCGTCAAAGATGTGAGTGGGAGGGCAATTCGAGAGAATCCCTCCATGAACTTCCGATAATAACAGGCAAGTCCTAGGAAACTTCGTACGTCGGTGGCTGCCTTCAACTGCGGCCAATCCCGAACTGCCTGAATCTTTGCCGGATCCACTGCCCACCCTTCTCCATTGATAATATGGCTTAAGAAGCCCAACTCATTCAACCAGAACTGACATTTGCTGAACTTTGCATATAAATGATTCTCCCGCAGTATCTGTAGGGTCAGTGTCAGATGGTGAGTGTGCTCCTCCTCCATTCTCGAGTAGATGAGGATGTCATCGATAAACAAATAGACAAACACATCTAGATACTCCTTGAAAACCTGGTTCATGAGGGTCATGAATGCCGATGGTGCATTCGTGAGCCCGAAGGGAATCACCGTAAACTCAAACAATCCATATTTTCTACTAAAAGCAGTCTTCTGAATATCCTCCTCTCGAATCCGAAGCTGGTAGTACCCCGACCTCAAATCTAATTTTGAAAAGAACTGCGCCCCCTACAGCTGGTCGAACAGCTCGTCTATCCTTGGCAGTGGATAGGTATTCCGGACCGTCAGCCGATTTAGTGCTTGGTAATCGATGCACAACCTGAGTGTCCCGTCTTTATTTTTGATGAACAATACCGGAGCTCCCCATGGTGAAGAGCTTGGCCGAACAAATCCAGCTTCCACTAGCTCCTGAAGCTGGCTTCGAAACTCTATCAGTTCCCTTGGGGCCATCCGGTAAGGGGCCTTAGATGCCGGCTTGGCCCCCGGCACCAGCAGTATCTGGAAATCCTGCTCCATGTGCGGGTGTAATCCTGGTAATTTTTCTGGGAAGACGTCCGCAAAATCCCGCACCACCGGGATATCCGATATAGAATCCGTGGCCTCCGCCATTTCAAACAGCACCTCGTAGACCTCCTCCCCCTGTAAATAGGCCTTAACGGCCTGTACTGAAGATAAGGGTATACGAGAGGCATGTCTTATACCTTCGATGATAATGACAGAGTCCCCGTGCCTCACGGTGATCCTCTTTGCTTGACAATCAATCTTGGCATGGTTCCAGTGTAACCAAGTCATTCCCAGGATCAGCTCGAAGACTGGCATCCTTAGGATCGTTGCCGATACTTCGAATGACTTTCCTCCAATCTCCGCCTCCATGTTGCAGTGGGCAGAGGTGAGTATCTCCGATCCGTCGGGTAGACGCACCCTCCTCATCAGGCCTGTGAACCGCTCCACTCCTACCAGCCCTTCCAGAAAGGCCTCCGACACAAACGAGTACGAGGCACCCGTGTCGAATAGAGTGTAGGCGCGCTTGCCGCTGATGAAGACTATACATGGGACGGCTAAATGTCTTAGTATTTTATAACGAGTTTTCTTTCCTATTTATTCTACTCAGGGCAGTTCTACTTGTTGGGAAATTGAGAAAGGGAACTCTATTTAAATAATTTAAATATCTTAGCGTACGTGCTATGACCTGCTCTGGGTTTCGAGGATGCGCCAGGTCCAAAGCATACACCTGATCCCTTTCTTGTCTATGATGCCCTCCCTGGTAACCACATCCTCGGTCGCGTCCTCGGCCTCCGAAATGCTGAGCAGGTGGGCCACCCAGTCGTGCTGGAGGTGGTGCCCCCCTCATGGGGCAGTTTCTAAGGAGGTGTCCAACCTGATGACAATGGAAGCACTCTGGTGGGGGATATGCCATACCCCCGGGTCTCGGCATCTCCTACATCCGAAGAGTTTGAGGGGCCAATATCACCTGATCCCTCGGCTCTTGCCTCACTTCCTGACGAGGCTGGTCCTCTGTCCTTCTCCCATCTGGTATAGTACCTCGCCACTGATCATTTCTGGATCTCCTGCCCAAATCCTCCACTTGCCGCTTCTGACACCAAGTGGTGTGCCAATCATCCTCAATCCTCTTTTCCATCTCCAAAATCCAGGAGATATGCCTGTTGGATACAAACAACAAGGCCTCCCTCAACTCCTCTTTCAGACCCTTATAGAACCTCTTGATGTATCCTGCTTCGCCCAGCTGGTATGAACCTGCATATCGAGCCAAATGGTCGAACTCCCGATGGTACTCCACCACCGTCCTGGTGCCCTACTTTAGCTGTAAGAACCGCTCCTCCAACTCATCCCTGGCCGACTGCGGAACAAAATTCTCCAACAGCGTGGCCCTGAACTCTTCCCAAGTAATTTCTACAACCTCCCTATCGACAAACGTCGTGTCCAGCAGCGTCTTCCACCACCTCTTGGCATGGGACTCCAGGCAAGATACCACCAAAGCCACCCTCTCCTCCTAGGGGCACCGAATCCCGGTCAGCATTTCGTACATAATATCCAGCCACTCTTCCATCTGAACTGCCGACTCTGTCCCCAAGTAGGATGGGGGAGAAAGTCCTCGGAAGATTCTCAACCAGTTGGCCCCCAGGTTCGGCTGCTGAGCCGAAACCTGTTGGGCCCTAAAATCTTCCAAAATGGCTGTCAGAGTTTGTCCCATATCCGACTGCAGGAATTGAGTGGGGACCGGGGGAGGTGGTACAACATCCGGAGTCTTCTGGGCTCTGCCTTGCGGTGTAGGTTGTGCTAGGGGCTGCGTAACAAAATCCAATTGTTAGTAATCGACTCAACCTAATTAAAGTGGACAATTTACATTTGATCCCTCATATGGGCACACGACTGCTCCCGCTGCTTAGTTTGTCCCCAAACTAAACTCGCGCGGGGGTGACCCAGGGTTGTGGACTGCTACTTTTCGATCGAGGTATGCTTTGATACCACTTGTAAGACCCATTTTTTTTCTTCAAACACCGTGGTCTTAGGCCCAGAACCGTCGTTTTGCGATAACTCCTTCATGCCCTAAAGGGTCATCACCACAAAGCGCTGATTCTGCCGGCCAATTCGATCACAGAAAAGTAGTAAAACAAAGTAAACGCAAACTAGCAGTCCACAGAAGATCACATATCATATAAATAATCTCCACGAAGGGAGTGTCCACAAAATAATATATCAGAGTACTAAAATACGTGCTTATGCCCGGTACATCATGTCCTCACTACAAATCACTCATGCGGAAGCAAAAACAGAACATCTACTCAAGGTCGAGACTCACGGACCCGGCTGTATGAACTCCGGAGCTAGACTGCACCATCTCCAAGCGCACCGGTCTCTGGGGCTGCTCCCCCGTGATGGGCTAAACGATTCCCTAAAATGATGCGATTCGAAAACCGTTAGTCTAAAAGACTAAGCACTATCATCCCCCACCCCTTCCCCCATGGCTCCTAGGCACCGAGCGGAGAGGAAGAAAGGGGAGGACTTGAAGGTGGAGAATAATCAAAAACAGATGGCAGCGGACCTATACTAGCAATTCTATAATAGATATTGACAATAAGATGAAAAATGAAAAGTAACCTTCACTTATGTGAGAACACATAAGCCAAGGGGTCTTTTGCAGGGCTCCCATCGTATAAAAAATTCCGTACTAAGTTATACGTTGGGGTGTCGGTTATCAAACAGCAGTAAATATATATCAAAATTGACCTTAATTTATAAACTTGCCTACATAAGCTTATAGACCAAGGGGTCATTTTGCAAGTCCTAATGTATAAGCGTCCCATTCCACTTATACCTTAGGTGTCAGGGGTTAAATAAATAGATTATGCTATGACATGCAAGTGGGTATGATGGATCATGCAAATGCAACACACACACCCGACTCTGTGCACACAGACCTTTAGTTCCCCCTTTCTGGAGTCGTAACCTCCCAGGATACCTCCGTAGTGGCAGACGGAAGCGGTGGGTTGGGCCTCGCCCCCCTCTAAACCAGTAAAGCACTACCGATCAGACCTATCGTACGCCTCAACGCCGGTGCACAAAGCGGAGCTCCTGCGTACTCTTGCCGGCTGGCGCACCAGACTTCTGTTGGCGAAGTGCTAACCACACTTGCCGAGTCAGCGTATTGGCGTCGGTACGTCGACCCTCCAATACCAAAGACCCACCATCTTAATTTTCTTTCCTTTTATGCACATGCAAATTTAACGTATCCAAAAACCGAGCCGAAGCTCCCCGGACTAAAATGTCTGTCTCAAACAATCGAGCCGAAACTCGCCGGACCAAAATGTCCGTCTCTTAATTATCCAAGCCGAAGCTCACAACTATATTCATGATCTATTTGTGTTCTTGAAATGAGCAACCCTAATTACTAAGTTACTCTTTTCAGCTTGTTAATACAGTTTACGTTAACCCAGGACTGCCCCCAGTATTCCCTGTGAAGGGCTCTCAAGGGGCACTAGGAACTATGTTGGGTTTACACCCAGCGTTCCCTTTCGCAAGCTACTTATTATTATTGGTTGATTATCTTACCCATTACCTTCTTATATTACAATAGACTAATCCTAGGGTGATTTGACTCTACCTCACCTCGGGGAAGATGATCTTTCGTCGAACCCGAGCGCCTCTAAACTCTAGCCAAACTAATTTCTCACCACTCTTCCTATCCTTCTATGGTGAACCCATCCACCTCTACCCAAAATGACTAACTCCTACACCATGTCCCATCATATCTTATTGCAATTTACCCATCTTGCCTAATGCAGACCATCCTAGGCTATATGTCGGACCGGATAGGAGATAATCCAAATACCCATCCAAATGGTCTACATTATGTACTTGAGACTTATCATGACACAAATAGACTAAATCCAGGAAATTATAATTTTCCTAATTTATCTGACATTTAATTAATTTCCTTAAAGCTTCCAAAGGCTACCTGTTTGAATATGAACTACACTAAGTACTCATGCAAGATTCCTATCAAAATTATGATAAATATTAGGTTATCTCAATATGGTAAATCCAAAGTATCACAATTTTTCTATCATCAAAAGGGGCACTAAAACTATTTTAGAAATATTTACTATCTTCCGTTGTATATGAATCAAGTACAGAAAATATCCATCCAAATATTATAAATTAATTATACCATGCAGATACAACCTTAAAAGTAGCATTGGCCAAGTTTCATAATTTTTCAGCAAGTATTAATCTCTGAATAAATTAATCATCAAAAATCTCCATATTATGGACTTGTAAATAAAGTACTGTAATCATCCCTCTAAAAATTATGAATAAATTCTTACAAGCATATTTGAGCCTAAAATCATCAGTACCTAAGTCTCATGATTTGTCAACATATATATCATCTTTAAATAATTTTAAACCACCAAAGCCCCTTTTTGAAACTAGTGAAGGAAGTACTAAATATCTTTAATTAAAATTTATAAAAAAAATTCAGGGATATTCACTTAGACCTAGATCAACTACTGACCAAGTTTCATCAGTTTCAAATTAACTGAATAATCAAATTAATTAAAACACCATTTTGGCCCTATTGATTTTTAACAAATAAAGTAATAGAAATATAATCCATAAAATTCCAATAAAATTAATAGGGGTTCTAGATGGTCTAAAACGTACTCTACCCAAGTTTCACAACCTTTAAATAAGGTTTAGTGGCTGAATTTATAAAATTGTGCTTCTACACTAAAACTAGGGTTAGGGTTTTGAGGTGTATACCTTCCTCCAAGTCCTCTACGATTCCTTCCAGAGAACTTAGGTTACACTACCTTCCATTCTACTGAGTTTTCAAGGTCATACAAAGGTATTAGCCCCCATATCCTCCACAACCCCCAAAAGTCCTTCCTTAGGGTTTGAGGTTGAACCCTAGGGTAAATCAAGCCTAAATCACCCCATTTTACTTAATAGGGTGACATTGGCCATACTAAGTCAGTGTCCAAAACCTAAGCCTCTGTTGAGGGGAGGTGGCCACCCTAAGATTCCTTTCAGAGAACTTAGGTTACACTGCCTTCCATTCTACTGAGTTTTCAAGGTCATACAAAGGCATTAGCCACCATATCCTTCACAATCCCCAAAAGTCCTTCCATAGGGTTTGTGGTTGAACCCTAAGGTAAATCAAGCCTAAATCACCCCATTTTACTTAATAGGGTGACATTGACCATACTAAGTCAGTGTCCAAAACCTCAGCCTCTGTTGAGGGGAGGTGGCCACCCTAATCCCATGGTGCACTTTTAATCAAAAACACCTCCTTAAGGCCAAACTAGGGTTTGGTGATTCCCTAACCAAAACCCATCCAAATGAGTTGGAATTTTGTACATAGCTAGGTATTGATGCCAGGGACCACTCACCAAAATTTGTGAGGGTTTGGAGGTAATTAGGCCACTTAATTAAACTACCCTAGCATTATTAAATAAAAGTAAAAATGTTAGGCAAAGTGTCTACGAAAAATCTCAATTTTTGACAGACCCTAGGTATAGTTAAGATTGATCCCCTGTCCAAATTTCAGCCCATTTGGACAAGGGATGAATGGGGGTGCATCCATTTTAATCTCAGGACAGCCCTAAGTACAGGTCCCACCAAAATCGGTACCTTGGTCCAACCAGAGGGCCAAATTGGTCCAACTTAATTTTGGATTAAAGTAGACCCATAGGGATACAACTTTCATTTTGAAAATTTTCCCACCAGGTGGCCCTAAGTATTTTTAAAAATTAAAACCATTTACTATAAATAATGTGACAGAAATGAAATTAAATCAAAATTATCAGATTCTTATCAAAGGCGCCGCACGATTCTTGGCACAATCCAAGGGCAGCTGAGTCATCTTCCTCCTTGAGCCGACAGCCACGATGTCCCCGTCCTGGGCCTCCTTGCGGGCTAATTTCCCGGCCACCCGTCCACTTCCCCGGCCGGCCACCACCACCACTCCCTTCGTGGATGTGTTGGCTACCCTCAGCCTGCGGTACGGCCACTGGAGGGGCCATTTCTGGCGACCCCGATAAGAAGAATTTCCTTGGAAAAACCAGTAAATCGAAACATGGATCGGGGTCAATTGAGCACAAACCTTGAACCTAATTAGCCCTACGATCTACCCATGAAGTAAGGAGAGGGGGAGGACCTTTCTGGCGGCCTGAATGCGGGAGGAACGGCGGGATGCCATGGTCGACGGCGGCGGCGCTCAGCTTCTACAACAGCACATTGGGACGGCTTGTTCCTTCCAGGTAAGTGCTCTAAAATGCTCCCCTCTGCCCACTGATGATGTTTAAATGGTCAATTGGAGAGGGGGCGGCTCGTTCTTCAATGCCCATCAAACACTAATAAAGGTGTGGCTCAGGTTGAGTGGGGGGGGGCGAACCTACCTCTTGGTGGCCAGGAAACGGCTGGAATCAACTCCTATTCCCTAGAGGAGTTGATTGCGGCCATAAAGGATGGATGTTGACCTCCTTTGGCTGGTTCCCACCGATCCCTTCCTCTCCCCCAACTCTCTCTCTCAACCATTTTCATGAAAGGAAGATCCTTTCTCTCTCCTAGTCACCCATGTTGACTGGTCAACTCCATAGGATATGTGCAGCCCACTTAATTATAATAATTATGAAAAGTGAGGTTAGCCTAAGGGAAAAAATTGCTTGAGCTTGGGTTAGCCCATTTGGGCTAGATTTGACTTGGCTTAGGCTAGGGACTTGGGTCAATTTGATCATTTGGGTTGACCCCAATGGGTCCTTGGTGACCCAATGACCTCCCATAAGGTCTATGTAGGGTTGGGTAGGGTTAACTTGGCACCTTGTAGGTCACTTGACCCTTGGTAAGGGCACTTTGACCACTTTGGAGCTTGAGTTGACTTGGGTCAACTTAGCCACTAGGTTTGACTCCAATGGTTCCCTAGTGACCCCTTGACCACCCTTTAGGTTTTGGAAGCCCTGAGTAAGGTTGGTTGGGCACATTAGAGGTCAACTACCCTTGATTAGCGCACCTTGCCATATTTAATCCTATGGTGGTCCTAGGTCAAATTGGCCACTTGGGGTGCACTCCAATGGACCCTTAAGGCTCTAGTAGACCCTCTAATGGGTTAGTGATGTTGAAGTGGGGTCATGGAGTCATGGTGAAGCCCTAAGGTCAAACCATAGGTTTGGTGATGAGGTTGTGCCATAGGCAGACCATGGTGATCCTCACCTTGGCCTTCTATCTCTTGGCCCATTTCTGGCTTCCTAGGGTTTTGTCATGACCTAGTCATGGCCAAAACCACTCTTAGGGACTTAGAAACTTTTTCCTGCATTCTTGCATTTTCTTAACATGCACATATAAACTCAAAACAACATCAAATACACCTTGATGTATATCATTGAGTAAGGTGAGGCTTCTTCAAATCTGGTACACATTTTCCAATGTACCCAACAACTCTCTTGCAAATTGAGGACCATTGTCCGTGACAATGGCCTGGGGCAGCCCGTGCCTGCAGATGATCTCCCCCAAACGAAGTTCCTGATGACTTGGTGGGTTACTTTGGCCAGCGCCTTAACCTCCAGCCACATAGAGAAGTTGTCGATCATAACCAGGTGGAACCTCCTTTGCCCACTAGTCAGAGGGAAAGACCGAACTAAATCCATTCCCCAGATAGCGAACGACCACGGTGTCGTGATGCTTCGAAGCCTTTGAGCTGCCAAGAGCTGGAGGGGGGCGTAGAGCTGGCATTTTTGGTACCTCCTCGCAAACTCCGCAGCATCCTTCCTCAGGGTGGGCCAGAAGAACCCCTGCCTGACCACCCTTGCTTCCAACGTCCTACCTTCGGAATGGATTCCACATTCCCCAGAGTGCACCTCCTCCAGAATCCGTCGGGTCTCTTCTTCCGTCACACATCGTGCTAGAAGACCCGAAAGCATCTTCCGATGTAGACTTCCTTCATGCATGAGATAGTGGGCCGCTTTATGCCGAAAGTTCTTTGCTTCCTTGAACCCCTCAAGGAGGTTTCCTATGACAAAGAAGGTCACGAAGGGATCCACCCATGAGTGTCGCCGATCTACTTCCATGAGCTCCCCTTCCTCGATTGCTGGATGGAACAGATCCGTCAAGGTTCCTCCTCCCCGAGGTCCAAACTTCGACAGCCGATCGACTACAGTACTCTCTTCTCTTGGAATGTGTTGGATGGAGAACGTCCGGAACCCCCCGATGATTACCCTCACCTTGGACAAGTAACTCACAAGGGTGGGTTCCCGAGCTTCAAACTCCCCTCGGATCTGCGATGTCACCACCAATGAGTCCGTGAAAGCCTTCATATCCTGGATCTCAAAATCTCTTACCAAACAAAGGCCGGCTATCACAGTCTCGTACTCTGCCTGGTTGTTAGTTGTAGGAAAGTACAAGACCACTGCCTGCTCTATGGTGACCCCTTGAGGACTGTCAATACCACCCCGCTTCGAGGGAGTGCTTTCCCGAGGCTCCGTCAACCATCATCTTCCTTGCCTCCTGCGGTCGCAACTCCTCGGCCCCAACCTCCACAACATAGTCTGCCAAGATGTAGGCCACTACTTGTGCCTTGATGGGGAGCCTTGGTACGAACAAGATATCGAATTCACTCAACTCGATAGACCATTTGGCCAGTCTACTCGAGTGCTCCACTCCATCAAAAATCTTACGGAGAGGATGATCTGTCACCACCCTGATGGAATGCGCTTGGAAATATGGCCAGAGCTTCCTGGCCGAAATGATCAAGGCGTGTGTCATCTTTTCTAAGATAGGGTAGCGAAGCTCCGCCTTCTTTAGGATCCTGCTTACATAGTAGATTGGCAGCTGCTTCCTACCTTCTTCCATAACCAGAACAGAGCTCACCTCCTCTGCTCCCACTCCAAGATACAAGGCCAAGTCCTCCCCCTCCTTCGGGCTTTGTAGTAGAGGAGCTAAGGAGAGCTGCTTCTTCAGCCCTTGAAAAGCTTCTTCGCATTCGGTGGTCGACTCGAACCTTTGGTTATCCCACGACACCTTGAAGAATGATGAGCATCTCTCTCCCAACCTGGAGAGGAATCTACTTAGGCCGGCCAGCTTGCCTATCAAGCGATGGAGCACCTTAGCATTGCGCGATGACTCTAGCTCTAGGATTGCTATCACCTTATCTGGGTTGGGTTCTACCCCCTCCGCAGTCAGAAGATGCCCGAGGAACTTCCCATGGCTTTCCCCAAAAATGCACTTTGAGGGGTTTTGCCTCATCTTGAACCTCCGCAAGGTGGCGAACGTGTCCTCCAGGTCTCGGAGATATGAGTACACACATTTACTCTTGACCATCAGGTCATCAACATAGACCTCCAGGTTCCTCCCCCTCTATCCCTGGAATACTTGATCCATCATGCGTTGGTATGTAGCCCCTGCATTTTTTAACCCAAAGGGCATCATCTTAAAAAAGAAGCATCCCTCCCTTGTGATGAAGGAGACGTCCTTGACGTCAGGAGGGTGCATTCGGATCTGATGGTAACCTAAAAAAGCATCCAAAAAACTCATAATTGAAAAACCAACGGCTGAATCAACCAGCGCATCGATTCGAGGCAAGGGGTAGCAATCTTTGGGGCATGATTTATTTAATAATGAAAAGTCAATACACATGCGCCACTTCCCTCCCTCTTTTTTCACCATTACCACGTTGGAGACCCAGCCCGGATACTGGATCTCTGAGATGAAGCCGGCGTCCAGAAGCTTCTTGACCTCCTTGCGGATTGGCTCCTCCAGCTTGGTTGCGATGGTCCTCATCTTCTGGCGTATGGGCCACATCCTGGGATGCAGGTTCATGCAGTGGCAAGCCACATCCTGAAAGTTCACCTAGTGTCAATTATCTTCACCTATGGGGTGGGGGGAATAGGTGACGTGCAGCATTTTTGCGGAATTTAAAATTGTACCTGCACAATAAAAACAAACAGCACAGCACACAGAATACACAAGCTATTTATAGTGGTTCACCGATTTGGGTACATCCACCTTCCCCCTTCGACCTATCTCCCAACAAGGGATGACTCGGTCTCTTCACCAACAGGATTGAAATCCAATCCTTGCACTATCGGAAGGAACCCTTCCACACGTAGGAGTCAACACTCCCACAACACGGGTTGCACCCAACCCTTACAACTTGGAACAACCGTTCCTCTACAACAAAAGTAAAGCCAGAATGTACAAGAGATACAAATTACGTTTGGAGACTAAGGTGTCCCTCTTTGTTGACGACGTGTTCTTGAAGTCCACAGAGTCCACAACCCTAGATCTCTCTTGGAGAGGATCTCCCCGGAACCGGCGGCGGCAAGATGGGCGGCGGCAAGGTTCACGGGTTCGGCGGCGACGACGATGTGCGGCTGCTGTACTTTGGAGATCCAAACTTCGTAGCGAAGCTAGCTAGGTCTACCAACGGTCACACGAGGATCGGTCGTCTCGATCGATTCGGACGGGGACGTTTTCCCGATCAACAAATCGAGAGACAAGGGATCTCTGGATAGACGCGTGAGACTCTAAGCTTGGCTAAGCTTCTGTCGCCGGAAGATCAGGAAGAAATCTCGATCAAAAGCGGCGACCAACTTGCTCGAGCGACGACGGCGGCGGCGGAGCGGAACTCGCGATTTTAGGTCAAGATCGGCTCGGCTTCTTTCTGTGTGTCTGTCTACTGTTCAAAAAATACCCTGTATTTATACTGTAGACATCTTCAATATGACCGTTGAGGGACCCACAAGAAGAATCCCAAAATCCCGGTCCAGAACATTGTCAGCGGCAGAATCCGGTTCAGGAAGTTCCAGAAAATCGCCCAAGTCAAAATCGGTGAGAATCGAAAGCGAATCTCGTCGAGTCGTCGAGAATCAAAGGTGATTCTCGACGATTCGGCGAGAATCAAAGATGATTCTCGTCGAATTTGACTTGGTTGCACGCACTAATTTACCCGGGCCGAGATGGCGAGAATCAGCCAGTGATTCTCGGCGATTCGGCGAGAATCACTAGTGATTCTCGACGATTCTTACTTAGCATCAGAATTTGTGCGCTTTGAAGTAGCTGGATCGAGTCGGCGAGAATCAGCCACTGATTCTCGACGATTCGGCGAGAATCACTAGTGATTCTCGCCGAATCGGCGAGAATCACTTGGCGATTCTCGTCGATTTACACTTGGACGAATTTTCGTCTTTCCACCCATGATGTGCTCCTTGACCCATCTTTGCTCCTTGTCTGCTCTAGCAAGATCACAGCCTTGTACTTGAAAGTAAGTGCACTCCAATAGAGAGAGTACACGTAGGCCAACACACTGATCTGCTCAACGAGGGATTACGTCGTGCAGACCCGTGTATATTGACCTACTGCACCCTGACATTGGTGTGCACTTAGCGTGGAATAACTTCAAGCACAACTTGAAATAATTTGTCAAAAACATTGCCTATTGACCTTATCTTTTTCAGGGGCTTCTTCAAATCAGGTACGTTGTGGATACAATACCCAACAATCTCTCCCTATTTGAAGAAGCCTAAACCCTACAAGCTAAGGTGAATAAAGCATATGGGAATGAAAATCATAACCTTGAAATAAGTTGAGAGAGATATTCATTACCGATACTAATTTCGTGCGGGCAAACTTTGGAGCCACCTTAGCCTTAGCCGAGAGGGTAATCTCCCCCTTTTCGGCTTCTACAAATCTGGGTCTGTAGCATTTGACCCCTTGCTCCCCCTCAGTTCTTGCATCTGTGCTCCCACTTGAGTTTCTTGCTCCCCCTCAGATCTTGCACGAGCCTGGAGCTTCTGTAGTCTTCATTCCTCATAGTTTAGCATTCCCAATTCAATTTTGAGAAGACTGAACTTGACTTCGTCTAAGGGCTTAGTGAATATATCTGCAATCTGCTTGTCCGTGGGGACATAACGGAGAAAGATGTCCTTGTTCTCCACGTGCTCCTGAATGAAGTGGTAGCGTACTTCAATTTGCTTTGTTCTGCTGTGCGATACCGGATTGTTGGCAATTGCAATTGCACTGGAGGAGTCGCAGTACATTGGTATTTCCTTGAACTGAAGGTCGTAGTCGGCTAACTGGTTTCTGATCCATAGGAGTTGTGCGCAACAGCTGCCTGCCGAGATGTACTCAGACTCTGCTGTGGAGGTTGCAACACAATTCTGTTTCTTGCTATTCCATGAAATAAGCCTTCGTCCGAGGAATTGACATGTCCCGGAGGTGCTTTTCCTGTCATCCCTACTACCTGCAAAATCAGCATCTGAAAAACCTATTAGCTCGACATCATTGTTTCTCGGGTACCACAAGCCAAGATTGGGAGTACCTTTAAGGTATCTTAGAATTCGCTTTGCAGCGACATAGTGAGATTCCTTAGTGTTCACCTGATATCTGGCACAGACACATGTGGAGAACATAATATCTGGTGTACTGGCAGTAAGGTAGATCAGGGATCCAATGATGCTTCTGTATTTGGTTTCATCGAAAGGTTTACCTTTCTCATCCTTATCCAGAGACATAGTGGATCCCATTGGAGTCCTCATAGAGGTTGAACTCTCCATGCCGAATTTCTTGAGGATTTCATTTGTGAACTTCGTCTGAGAGATGAAGATTCCATCCTCCGACTGTTTCACTTGAAGTCCCAAGAAATACTTTAGCTCTCCCATACTGTTGGGTACATTGGTCAAATGTACCTGATTTGAAGAAGCCTCACCTAACTCAATGATATGCATCATAGTGTATTTGATGTTTGTTTGAGTTACTTGTGCAGGTTAGGAATACACTGGACTGAAGCTAAAAATTCTAAGTCCATGTGTCGACACCCAGAGGGAAAGAGTCGACACTTGAGAAAGCTTGTGTCGACACCCAGACAAACAGTGTCGACACTTGGAGTCATTGTGTCGACACCTGGGAAGAAGAGTTGACACCAGTCAGAAAGTATCGACACTTGGAGCTGTGTCGACACTCAGTGTAGAAGAATGCAGAAAAGCTGTGTCGACACTTAGCAGAAGTGTCGACACCTAGAAGAGCTGAGTCAACACCAGAAAGTGTCGACACTTGAAGTAAGTGTCGACACTCAGCAAAAGTCTGCAGAATCTAAGTACAAGTGTCGACACCCAGCACAATGTGTCGACACTTAGCTAAAGACTCAGTATTTGAAGTAAGTGTCGACACTCAGCACAATGTGTCGACACACAACCAGAGGAGTCAACACTTGAAGAAAGTGTCAACACTAAGCACAATGTGTCGACAATTAGTTGAAGACTCTACACTTGAAGAAAGTGTCGACACAAGGAGCTGTGTTGACAGTTAGCAAAGATCAGAAAAGTTACAAAATATTCTAAGTACAAGTGTCGACACTAAAGGAATGTGTCGACACTCAGCTGAAGAAACAAAAGTGAAGACTTGTGTCGACACCAAGAAGCAGTGTCGACACTTGACAGTTTCAACACATAAAGTTGTGTCGACACAAAGGAGTTGTGTCGACACTTAGAAGAATACAGTTGCAGAATGAAGTACAAGTACTTGTGTCGACACTCAATTTCAGTGTCGACACATACAGAAGAATCTGTGTCGAGACATACAAGGAATTGTGTCGACACCTTGTAGACTTGTGTCGACACTTACACAACATGTGTCGACACTTGGCCTATAAGTGTCGACACTTAAGAACAGAAAGTCTCGACACTATCTGACAGTTAGAGAAATTTCAAGAAGTGACTGGTTGACATGACAGCTGCCGACCCAGCCGGTCTACATCAACTGTCAGAGATATCAGAAGTCTGTTATGAACCGGACCAGCCGGTTACCATAAAGGAAGCCTATAAATAGGCATCCATAGTTTACAGAAACTGTTGTTAAAAAAAAAGGATTGTTGAGATAATATAGAAGTGGTTGAAAAAGTTTTTACAGAGAGAGTTCAGATCTTTGTAAAAGTGGTATATTGAGTATCAACACAAGAAGATCTTACTGTGCATCAGCAGATCTAAGAAGTTGGAGAGAGAGAGCTCCAACCAAGTATTCAGTCTTTGGAACTAGGCTGAGAAGAAGAATTCAGAGTCATCTGGATTTCAAGAAGTAGAGGTCAAGGAACAACTGCAGAAGATTCAGACTAATTCAGTTCTAATCAAGAAGCTTTGAAGGAAGCTAAGTCAGTTTGGATCTAACTGAGTTCTTCCAAGAACTCTTCAAGAATCTCTCAACTCCTCTCCTATTTTCTGAGTTGTAGAGTTAACTATTGTACTTTCTATTTTAACTTGTAGGATCCATTGGATCTGAGAGAATTGTAAGCCTATTTTATAAAGGCTGAGGGTAGGGCTTGGTTGCCTGAGTGTAGGAGTTGAAGAACTCTGAGTGTAGGCCTTAATTTGGCTGAGTGTAGGCCTGGGTGGCTGAGTGTAGGCCTTTTGGCTGAGTGTAAGGCTTTGGGCCTGAGGTAGGAACCTAGTTTGGTTCTGAGTTAGTGGAGAAGTTTGGCCGAATCTAGTACACTGCTAGATAGGCGAAGGGGGAAAGTGGATGTACCCAAAGATTGGGGAACCACTATAAATTAGTGTGTCTGCTGTGGTGTGCTGTGCTGTGCTGTGGATTAATTGTTTGATTTCTGTAATTGCTGTTAGCTGTAGTAATCTGTGAAATAATTGTTGTGCTGCCAACAAAGTTTAAAAAAAGGTTTAGGTCACCTATTCACCCCCCCCCCCCTCTAGGTGTTTAGGTACCATATCTTTCAAGTGGTATCAGAGGGAGGTTCCTCAAAAAGGACTAACTGTCTGAGGAGATCCAGTTTGGCAGATTCAGTATAAGTCAGGAAACAGTTTCAAGAAAATCAAGAAACATGGGGTCTTTAGAGAATCACAAGGAATTGGGTTCAATGAAACTGCCCATTTGCAGAAAGGAGATTTTTGGAATCTGGAAAGAAAGGGTAAGGCTGTTCATGGAGGCCTCTGACCCTAGGATCTACATCACAGTCAAGGAAGGGCCTTATGTGCCCATGAAGATTTCAGTCTTGGATGCTACACAGAGAACTCCAAAGGATTTTTCTGAGATGACCAAGGATGAGATTGTCCTAGCTACAATGGACAAAAGGGCACAGAACATCATAGTTAGTGCAATTGATGATGCCACCTTCCAGAACCTTATTCACTGTAAAACAGCAAAAGAAATGTGGGATACCCTCATTGTCTACATGGAAGGTTCTGAAGAAGTAAGACAAGATAGGAAATCCTTGCTTAATCAAGAATATGAGAGCTTTAGGCAAGGAAGAGGAGATAGCATCACTGAATGCTACAAAAAGTTCTACAGAATTGTTAATGAACTCATGTCCTATGGAAGGGAGTTCACAAACTATGAATTGAATGATAAGTTCTTGAGGTCCCTAACCAAAGATTGGGACACTAAGATCTGTGCCATCAGAGAAATGGCAAAGTTGGGAGAAATTCCTCCTCTCACACTGTTTGGCAAGTTGTTATCTTATGAGATGCAATTGTCAGTAAGAAAAGAGGAGGAAAAGTCAACAAGGACTGAACACAGGGAAAGGACTGTTGCCTTTAAGTCAGAAGTACCTAGAAAGAACAGGGCTAAGTCATCAACTCCTCCTCCAGAGGTAGTTGAATCAGATTCTGATGAGTCTGTTAGCACTAAATCTACAAGCAGTGAAAGTGATGAAGACTTTGCTGCATTTACCAGACATTTTCAGAAATTCCTGAAGAAGAAACAGTGGAAGTCCAGACCTTCTTTTTCCAAAGGGAAAGAAGTTCAGTATCAGGAGAAGAAGCCTTCAAAGAAGGACAAACAAAGGACAAAGACTAGCAAGGCAACTGGGTCTAAGATTGTGTGTTACTGCTGCAATAGACATGGTCATGTAATTGCAGATTGTCCTGAAAGAAGGAAAGAATCCAGTGACAAAAAGAAGACTCACTTCAAAGGAAAGAAGGAGAAGTCCTTTGTTGCAAAGAATGAGAAGACTCTTTCAGACATTTCTTCTTCAGACACTGAGACAGATGCTGAAGCCTATATAGGGCTATTTGCTGAAGAAGAAGAAGAGTTTATGCAGATCATGGAATCAATCTATGAACAAGAAGAGGTTCAGTGCCAAGGAATGATGGCATTGACTGAAAGTACCACAATCCTGGAGCAGCCAGGACCTAGTCAGGTACAAAGTCTAACCTTAAGTTCAGATTCCAGTTCTAGTTCAGAGTCAGAATCATCTTCATCAAGTGATGGAAGTGATTCTGAATCTGAGGGAGATATTCATCAGCTCTTAGATGAATACCAAGTACTGTTGCAAGCCTATAAGAAAAGCAAGATCCTAGCCAAAAGTCAGGCAAAGGAGATTGCTGATCTTAAGGCAGCTGCAACAGATTTTGAGAAGGAGTATGATCAAAAACTGAATGAAGTAGCCAGGCTGAAACACATTACTGTGATTCAGATTGGTACTATTGCATTTAAAAATGATCAAATTAAGTTGCTGGAGATCAATCTCCAGAAGGAGAAAGAGCTAGTTGCTAGGTTTTCAAAACCTAAATCAGTGCTACCCTTGATTGATGAATTTGTTCATCATAAAGGAAAGGCTGGATTGGGTTTTGTTAAGCCTGTGAGGACTGTTCAGGATCAGTCCAAGTCCAAGGGCAAAGCCCCAACATTCAACAAGGCTGCTGTGGTCAAGACAGCAAAGGTTGTACCTAAGCAAAGGTACAACAAGTTTGAATGCTGGTGTTGTGGCAAGGTTGGCCACTTTGCCTTGGATTGTTGGCACAATGCCAGTGCCAAGTTGAGTAGCAAGTTACCTGTTGGAAAGCCAGCAGGTAGCTATGTCAAATTGCAAACTAACAATCACCAAGGACCCAAGTTTACTTTGGGTTCTAAGGTTCATTAATTTGTTTTGCAGGTGAATCCAAGTGGCCATACCCCTACATGGTACTTGGATAGTGGATGTTCCAGACACATGACTGGAACTAGGGGACTACTGAAGGACTACATCCCAATCAAAAATGGTCCAAAGGTGACCTTTGGTGGTTCTGAAAAAGGAATCATCAAAGGGTTTGGTAACATTTCTTCTAACCTTGTTACCATTACTCAAGTGGCTTATGTTAAAGGTTTGAAACACAACCTCATTAGTATAAGTCAATTAAGTGATGTAGGGTATGACATCTCATTTGTTAAAAATGGTTGTCATATCAAGAGGTCAAGTGATCAAGAGATCATTTTGACTGGATATAGAAAGAGAAATGTCTATTGTTTAGACATTATGGTTGAGAACAATAGTTCTCCAGTTTGTCTTGTAGCTGATGAGACAGTCTCTCAATGTGTCAAATGGCACAAGAGGCTTGCTCATCTTAATTACAAGACTATTGGCAAACTCTTTAGTAAAGAGTTAGTGAGGAATGATCCTCAAGTTAAGTGTGTCAAAGATGGCATTTGCTCAGCTTGTCAAAAGGGCAAGCAGACTAAATCCACCTTTAGAAGCTTAGACAACAAGGATGCTGTGAGGTGTCTATACCTCTTGCATATGGATCTATTTGGTCCAATGCCAGTTCACAGCTTAGGTAGGAAGGTCTACACCTTTGTAGTTGTTGATGACTACTCAAGGTTTTCCTGGGTGTTCTTCTTGAAGCAGAAATTTGAGACACCGAGTGTCTTCTATAGTTTTGTTAAGCAAATTCAGAATGAATTGAACTGTACAGTGGTCAAAATTAGAAGTGACCATGGTACAGAGTTTCAGTCTGAAAGCATGACAAAGCTGTGTGAAGATTATGGGATATTTCAAGAATTCTCTTCACCTAGAACACCTCAGCAAAATGGCATTGCTGAAAGGAAAAATAGAACCTTGATAGAGGCTGATAGAACCTTATTAAGTGATTCATCACTGCCAGAATATTTCTGGGCTGAAGCAGTTAACACTGCATGCCATGTGATAAATAGGGCTACCATCACTAAAAGGTTAAACAAGACCCCCTATGAAGTAGTGAAAGGCAGGAAACCAAATCTGTCCTATTTTAGGATCTTTGGTTGTAAATGCTTCATACTTAACAATGGGAAGTCTTACTTAACTAAGTTTGTTGCCAAGTCCCAAGAGGGAGTGTTTGTTGGGTACAACAATAATAGTAAGGCTTATAGAGTCTACAACTTGACCACACAAGTTGTAGAGGAGTCTGTGCATGTAGTTTTTGATGAAACACAACTAATTAACAATGAATTGTCTAGTAGTGTGTGCAGCCCTACAGGTCTTACTAAGAAGATGGACAAGCTAACCATAGAAGATGTACCTGCTGCAAGACAGCAAGTAGAAGAAGATGGTTTATGTCCAGGGGGAGAACTACATGTGCAAGGAGCTGTAGAAGTACAAGGAACTCAGCTTGATGAAGATGCTGAAGAAGTTCAACCAGAAGTAAGGATGCCTCCAGGCAACAGGCATCTAAGAGATCATCCAGTAGAGCTGATCATTGGAGATCCAAGACAAGGTGTTCAGACAAGGAGCAGAAATCAGAATGCTATAGTATATTCAAGTTTTCTGTCTCAAATAGAACCAAAGAAATTTGAAGAAGCTATACAAGATCCACAGTGGACTGAAGCAATGCAGGAGGAGCTTAATCAGTTCAAAAGGTGCAAGGTTTGGGATCTGGTTCCTAAGCCTAAAGATCACAATGTGATAGGAACAAAGTGGATCTACAGGAACAAGTTAGATGAACAAGGTGTCATCATTAAGAATAAGGCAAGACTGGTTGCAAAAGGATATAGGCAAGAAGAAGGTATTGATTTTGATCAAACCTTTGCTCCAGTAGCCAGACTGGAAGCCATAAGGATGTTCTTGGCCTATGCAACCTATCAAGGATTCAAAGTATACCAAATGGATGTGAAGTCAGCATTCCTTAATGGTAATTTAAAAGAAGAAGTATATGTGGAGCAGCCTTCAGGTTTTGTTGATCCTACTCTTCCACATCATGTCTATAGACTTAGGAAAGCATTGTATGGGTTAAAGCAAGCTCCTAGAGCTTGGTATGAAACCCTATCTAGTTTCCTCATTGAGAACAAGTTCACAAGGGGGAAAATAGATAAGACTCTATTCCTTAGGGAATCTAGAGGCAAAGTAATACTTGTCCAAATATATGTAGATGACATTATATTTGGGTCTACTGAAAGTAGCCTTTGCAAAAAGTTTGCAAAGCTTATGCAGAGTCAATTTGAAATGAGTAGTATGGGAGAACTGAAGTTTTTCTTGGGTCTCCAAGTTAAACAGACTGAAAGTGGTCTATCCATATATCAGTCTAAGTTCACCCTAGAACTCATAAGGAAATATGGTATGGATTCCTCCAGTACCATGAAGACTCCTATGGGGTCAAGTATGTCTCTAAGCAAGGATGATGCAGGGAAACCTGTAGATGAAACCTTGTATAGAGGGATAGTTGGCTCCCTACTATACTTGACTGCAAGTAGGCCTGACATTATGTATGCTACATGTGTTTGTGCCAGGTATCAAGCCTGCCCCAAAGAATCTCACTTGACTGCAGTCAAAAGAATCTTGAGATATCTAAAGGGCACACCCTATCTAGGCCTCTGGTACCCTAGGAATGGAGATTTTGATCTAACAGGCTATTCAGATGCAGACTTTGCAGGATGCAAAGAAGATAGAAAGAGCACAACTGGATCCTGTCAGTTCCTAGGTGCAAGACTCATTTCATGGAGTAGTAAGAAGCAAACCAGTGTGGCCATCTCCACAGCTGAGTCAGAATATGTAGCTGCAGGAAGTTGCTGTGCTCAACTTCTGTGGATTCAACATCAGCTAGAAGACTATGGATGTCAGGTAAGTAGAACTCCACTTTATTGTGATTCTACTAGTGCTATTTCAATAGCTAATAACCCTGTATCACATAGTAGAACTAAACATATTGAGATTAAATATCACTTTCTTAGGGAGCATGTAGAAAGAAATGATATTGCACTTGAATATGTTAGAAATGATAATCAGATAGCTGATATGTTCACTAAGCCCTTAGATGAAGCTAAGTTTAATAGGTTCAAAATTGAACTAGGTATGATAAACTTAGATTAAGTATACAGAACAAAAATTGGCTAAGTAAAAAGGTGTTGACACATAGACAAGTCTATGTCGACACAGAATAGTAAGTGTCGACACTTCAGGAAAATGGTGTCGACACATCTAGGAAGTTAGTGTCGACACTTCAGAATGTTAGTGTCGACACATGTCGAGTAGGTGTCGACACATCCAATGTAGTGTCGACACTTAAGTTTTACTCAGAATTTTTCTAAGTAAAGTCTCGACTACATGTCGAGTAGTGTGGTGTCGACACTTAACCAAGTGTCGACACATAAAATCTGTTGACTAAATTTGTGTCGACACATGAGTGTCGAGACATTATAAGTCAGTGTCGACACATGTTTAGCTCGCTATCCCGCCTGTTCATCTTCAAAACTCAACAGGTATAAATAGAGTTCTGTTTGTGTTTGTCGACACGCTTTCAGAGTTTCGAGACTAAACTCCTGTGTCGACATTTCTCTTCTCTAAAGACTAATTCTCAAAACCCTAATGGCTCCCAAGCTGGAAGAGAACGTAAACGAAGGCTATGAGCTCGTGCGAGGCGCATTCGACGACGGAGATCGTGAAATCAAATCAGTGATAACCCTAGTCAGCAATTCAGGATTGGAGTTCTTGGTTTCAGAACCAACCAAGATATGGAAGAAAGAAGTGCTTGAATTTCTTACTGGAGCGTCTGTAGATGACTCAGGCTACAGAATTAAGTCAAGGGTGCATGGCACCAAGGTCAAAGTATCACCCAAAAGTCTGAGAAAGGTACTTCAGCTACCTAAAGTTCAGGAAGAAGAGGAAGTCACAACATCTAAGACCAAAGAAGCTTTGGTCTGGTGCGGCCTTGATCCTAAGATGAAAATAGGATCAGTTTTCAACAGGAAGGGGATGAATAATCAAGGCAAATTCCTGTCTGAAGTTGTAGGCAAGGTTATTCTAAGCAAACCAGGAGGGCATGACAGGGTGTCAGCCTCTATGTTCAGTATCATGACCAGAATCATCTTCAACCTTAAGACAGACTGGTCTATGATTGTATTTGATAAAGTGAAGGAAAGTCTGAAGAAGCCCAATCTGGGCAGGATAATAAGTCTCTACCTGGCTGGATCAATTCCAGAGGTAATGAGCTCTGCTGCAGGAACAAAAATCAATCACATGAGGAGAATGGACTCAAGGATATTCTCTCGATGGGAAAGGGTGCTGTCAAAGGAATTGACCACCCCTGAGAAACAAGCTTCTAAGAAAGACTCTCCTCCCAGGAAGAAGAGGAAGACTGCTGCTGTGCCTCAAGAGTCCTCCAGCAGCTCAGGCAGTGAAGAACATGTGGTCTTCACTCCTGATAGTCCAATGGATAAGGCTGCAGAAAAGTCACCTGCTCCTCAGGAGCCAGCTGACATTCAGGGGGAGCTTCCAGGTGTAGCAGAACCATCTACACTGGAGAGTGAGCAAGCCACCCTCCTCATTCAAGAGGTACTTGTTGACCTTAATACTTTGAATTTTTCTATAATAAATTCTGATTTGTCTGATGACCATCAGCAAAATCAGCCAGCAACTCAAGAACCAGATGTTGTTCTCCAAGACACATCTGTTGTGATACCTGATAAAGTGGTTGAAGAACCAAGTACATCTCCTGCACAGTCACCCCCAGAATATACAATGGAAGATCTATTTCTGAATTTAGATCAAGATGATTTTGATATGGAAAAGAATGCTGCTGATGCAGTGAAGGATGCTGCTGCTGAGGGGGAGAATTTGGATATTCAAGAAGAGCCTATAAGGCTAGATACTAAGAAGGCACAAGATGTGCACACTGAAAAACCATCCAGCCCTAAGGATAGGGTGGATATAGCCAGTACATCAGAATCTGAAGATGATGAAGCTGAGCAAGCTAAGAAAAAGAAGTTCTTTGTTTTCAAAAGAAGGAGCCAGAGCTACAAGAAGGCTCTCCAAACTGTTGCTCAACACTCACTGGTTCAACAAGCTCCATCAACTGATTACAGTGCTCTACTGCTTGCCATGCAAATCAAGATGGATGAACAAAGGAAGTCTTTAGAAACTTATGTTGATGAAGGGCACAAGGCACTACAATCTGATCTGGGACAGGAAATCAAGTCAATAAGGTTTGAAATGAACCTTAATAAAAAGGAGATGACTGATTGTTTTACAAAGGGTGCTCATGCAGTGGTCTATCTGGCTAAACATCAAGAAACCATAAAAGAGAAGGTAGACGATATTGCACTAAAGCAAGGATATGTGTTGGAAAATCAATTGAGGATGAATGATAATTTGACTGCATCTCACAATGCAATAGTCACTGAAATCAAGAATAAGTCTACTGAACCATCAACCTCCTCTGCTGCTGCCAAAGCTGATTTTGATAAACTCTTTCAAGCTGAACTAACTGCTGTCAAGACTGCCATCAAGGATTCCCAGAAGGTCATTTCTGAACAGCTTACCAAGCTTAGACCTTTCTTTAAAGAGGGCATATGATATTTGGACAGCCAAATCAGGTTCCAGAAAGATGATGTGAGAGATCATGTGGAACAAGAAGTCATAAAGGGGGAGAGGGTGTTAGTCAAAGCCAGTTCTGACCATGCAAAATGGATATCCAATTCCATCAGGGCTACACTGGGCTATCCTCCCCTATGTGATGATGACAATGTAGCTGAATCTGGTATTCAAGGAACATATCTTGGAGGTGAGCAACAGGCAGTGGCTGATGTAATCTATCCACCTCCAGATTTTGAAATGGTTCATGTTGATGTAAGCACAATGTATAGTCCAACTGCTGGCAAGCCCAATGTTATTCTGGAAAAGGTTGTTCAACCTATCACAGCTGCTATGCAAGAGGCTTTGGACAAAGAAGAAGAGACTAGGCTATCAAAGAAGAAGTTTAGGGAACTTGCTGAACAAAAACCAGATTTTGAACAGTGGAGCCCTACTTCTAGGAACATCATTCTCACAGCCTGGAAAGCAGCCAAGGACAATGCCCATGAGAGGAACAAGTGGTTCTCAGAGGCTGAATGGAGGAAACATGAAAGTAGGCAGGAAGCCATTGTCCAACATAGAAGGAAGGCTAAGTTAGGAAAGCTACCTCCTACAGCTGTGGAGCCTAGCAAGTACTTTCCTAAGCCCTATCATTATTTTGAAAGGCAAAAGATCAAGGCTGAAGAACAGAAGAAGAAGGACTCCAAAGGGAAGAAGACTGCTGAAGCTGAGCCTGCTGCTGTTGCTGCTGTGAAAGCCAAAGTGCAAGCTGGAAAAGGCATAGTCATTAAAGAACCAGAGCAGAATTAGATTAAGATTAAACTGAAGAATGTTGTAATCTGTTACATCAAACATTTTGTGTAAATCATTGAAAATGTATTAAATGTATGAACAATTTTTGTTAAACAAATTTCATGATTGTTCTGATAAATGTGTCTAATTCTTGTTTGTTCTGTAATGCTGAATGAGTATACATGTGTGCTTTATTACATGTTTAAGTTTAACTCTGTTGTCATATATCTGTTTTACTTCATTTTATAATTTTTAATTATGAGTGATGTATATCATTGACTAAGGGTTATGACTTCTCCAAATAGGGGGAGATTATTGGGTACATTGGTCAAATGTACCTGATTTGAAGAAGCCTCACCTAACTCAATGATATGTATCATAGTGTATTTGATGTTTGTTTGAGTTACTTGTGCAGGTTAGGAATACACTGGACTGAAGCTAAAAATTCTAAGTCCATGTGTCGACACCCAGAGGGAAAGAGTCGACACTTGAGAAAGCTTGTGTCGACACCCAGACAAACAGTGTCGACACTTGGAGTCATTGTGTCGACACTTGGGAAGAAGAGTCGACACCAGTCAGAAAGTATCGACACTTGGAGCTGTGTCGACACTCAGTGTAGAAGAATGCAGAAAAGCTGTGTCGACACTTAGCAGAAGTGTCGACACCTAGAAGAGCTGAGTCAACACCAGAAAGTGTCGACACTTGAAGTAAGTGTCGACACTCAGCAAAAGTCTGCAGAATCTAAGTACAAGTGTCGACACCCAGCACAATGTGTCGACACTTAGCTAAAGACTCAGTATTTGAAGTAAGTGTCGACACTCAGCACAATGTGTCGACACACAACCAGAGGAGTCAACACTTGAAGAAAGTGTCGACACTCAGCACAATGTGTCGACAATTAGTTGAAGACTCTACACTTGAAGAAAGTGTCGACACAAGGAGCTGTGTTGACACTTAGCAAAGATCAGAAAAGTTACAAAATATTCTAAGTACAAGTGTCGACACTAAAGGAATGTGTCGACACTCAGCTGAAGAAACAAAAGTGAAGACTTGTGTCGACAACAAGAAGCAGTGTCGACACTTGACAGTTTCAACACATAAAGTTGTGTCGACACAAAGGAGTTGTGTCGACACTTAGAAGAATACAGTTGCAGAATGAAGTACAAGTACTTGTGTCGACACTCAATTTCAGTGTCGACACATACAGAAGAATCTGTGTCGAGACATACAAGGAATTGTGTCGACACCTTGTAGACTTGTGTCGACACTTACACAACATGTGTCGACACTTGGCCTATAAGTGTCGACACTTAAGAACAGAAAGTCTCGACACTATCTGACAGTTAGAGAAATTTCAAGAAGTGACTGGTTGACATGACAGCTGCCGACCCAGCCGGTCTACATCAACTGTCAGAGATATCAGAAGTCTGTTATGAACCGGACCAGCCGGTTACCATAAAGGAAGCCTATAAATAGGCATCCATAGTTTACAGAAACTGTTGTTAAAAAAAAAGGATTGTTGAGATAATATAGAAGTGGTTGAAAAAGTTTTTACAGAGAGAGTTCAGATCTTTGTAAAAGTGGTATATTGAGTATCAACACAAGAAGATCTTGCTGTGCATCAGCAGATCTAAGAAGTTGGAGAGAGAGAGCTCCAACCAAGTATTCAGTCTTTGGAACTAGGCTAAGAAGAAGAATTCAGAGTCATCTGGATTTCAAGAAGCAGAGGTCAAGGAACAACTGCAGAAGATTCAGACTAATTCAGTTCTAATCAAGAAGCTTTGAAGGAAGCTAAGTCAGTTTGGATCTAACTGAGTTCTTCCAAGAACTCTTCAAGAATCTCTCAACTCCTCTCCTATTTTCTGAGTTGTAGAGTTAACTATTGTACTTTCTATTTTAACTTATAGGATCCATTGGATCTGAGAGAATTGTAAGCCTATTTTATAAAGGCTGAGGGTAGGGATTGGTTGCCTGAGTGTAGGAGTTGAAGAACTCTGAGTGTAGGCCTTAATTGGCTGAGTGTAGGCCTGGGTGGCTGAGTGTAGGCCTTTTGGCTGAGTGTAAGGCTTTGGGCCTGAGGTAGGAACCTAGTTTGGTTCTGAGTTAGTGGAGAAGTTTGGCCGAATCTAGTACACTGCTAGATAGGCGAAGGGGGAAAGTGGATGTACCCAAAGATTGGGGAACCACTATAAATTAGTGTGTCTGTTGTGGTGTGCTGTGCTGTGCTGTGGATTAATTGTTTGATTTCTGTAATTGCTGTTAGCTGTAGTAATCTGTGAAATAATTGTTGTGCTGCCAACAAAGTTTAAAAAAAAGGTTTAGGTCACCTATTCACCCCCCCCCCCCCTCTAGGTGTTTAGGTACCATATCTTTCACATAATGCTCATTTCAAACTTTCCTTGCATAAGTTTGGAAAACTTTTTGCAAAGATTGTTGTCCGTTGAGCCGAAGATTATGTCATCGACATAGATTTGCACCAGCAAAATCTTGTCTTTGACTTCCCTGAGAAACAATGTTTTATCTATTTTACCTCTAGAGAAATTGTTCTCAAAAAGAAAACTAGATAAAGTCTCATACCAAGCTCGTGGAGCTTGTTTTAAACCATATAGAGCTTTATTGAGAAAATACACATGATTGGGATAAGTAGGATTGACAAAACCTGGTGGTTGAGCGACGTATACTTCCTCTTTCAGGTCTCCGTTCAGGAAAGCCGATTTCACATCCATTTGATATACTGTGAATCCTTTGTGCGAAGCATACGCCAGGAACAGTCTGATTGCCTCGAGCCTTGACACTGGTGCGAAGGTCTGGTCGAAGTCAATCCCCTCCTCCTGTCTGTAACCTTGAGCCACCAACCTGGCCTTGTTCTTTACGATGACACCATGTTCATCCAGTTTGTTTCTGAAGATCCACTTGGTGTCAATCACATTCTGCTTGTGTGGTCTGGGAACCAGCGTCCACACGTTGCATCGTTTGAATTGATGCAGTTCATCTTGCATGGCCAAAATCCATGCCGCGTCTTTGTTCGCCTCGTCGAACTTCTTTGGCTCAACCTGTGACAGGAAGCTAAGATGCAAAACTTTGTTAAAAGTACCTCTTCGAGTTCTGACACCGACAGGAGGATCTCCGATGATCTGATCTCTAGGATGATCCCTCACGTGCCGGAGCTCTAGAAGTCTGGCGTCTGGAGCTTCGACTACTTCTTGGGCTTCTCCTTCTTCTAAGAGATTTGTGTCATTTTGATCTTCAACATTCCCAGATGCCGTGGAGGTGGAAACTTTGACGTACTTAGGAGTTTCATCTTTAGCGGTCTCATCGAGATCCAGCTGTTCAAGTCATGCACCTGCATCTTCAAGAATACCACTGGAAGAATTGCTGTTAAGCAAACTTCCTTCATCAAATACAACATTGATTGATTCTTCTACCACTAGGGTTTTCTTATTGAAGACCCTATATGCCCGACTGTGGGAACTATAGCCCATGAATATGCCTTCGAAGCATTTTTCACCAAATTTAGTACGCGGGTACTTCCCATTATGCAGTACATAGCATCTGCAACCAAAGATCCTCAAGTATTACATGGTTGGTTTCCTGCCTTTCAGTAGCTCGTAAGGCGTCTTACGATGATGCTTGTTGATCAATTCTCGATTTTGTACATGACAAGCTGTATTGACCGCCTCTGCCCAGAAGTATTCTGGGAGAGAAGCGTCTTTCAACATTGTCGTGCAGGCTTCAATGAGAGTTCTATTTCTCCTCTCCGCAACTCCATTTTGCTGAGGAGTGCGCGGGGAGGAAAACTCATGAAAGATACCTTGTTCTTCACAAAACTCTGTCATAGCAGCAGATTCGAATTCTGTTCCACGGTCACTTCTGATTTTGACCACTGATCAGTTAAATTCGTTCTGAACTTGCTTGACAAAGCTAGTGAAGATGTCAAACGTATCTGACTTTCGTTTTAAGAAGAACACCCATGTAAACCGAGAATGATCATCAACTACCACTAGCGTATAGGACTTGCCTCCCAAGCTATGAACTTGCATTGGACCAAACAAGTCCATATGTAGAAGATAAAGACACCGGGAAGAGTTTTTGTCTGCAATGCTCTTAAAGGTAGCCCGAGTCTGTTTGCCCATCTGACATGCAGGACAGGGGCTATCTTTGATGCACTTGATAATGGGCGCATCCCTTACTAAGTTCTTAGAAAACAACATACTAATTGTCTTGAAATTAATATGTGCCAATCTCTTGTGCCATTGATCACAAAGAGATGCACTGCCTGTTGCCACAAGGCATACGAGGGTAGATGAATCTACACTGAGAAAATCTAAGCATAAGATATTTCTGCTCCTAATTCCTGATAATACCGTCTCAAAAGAGGTACGTGAGATTATCAGACATTTATCCTTGCAGAACTTAACGTCATAACCTTTGTCACATAACTGACTTACACTGATCAGGTTATGGTTTAACCCTTCAACGTAAGCCACGTCGGTGATAGAGATTATACCGTTGGAAATCATACCGTAACCTCTGGTGACTCCTCGATCTGACCCTCCAAAAATGACTTTGGGTCCATTCTCGACTGGAGTGTAATCACGCAGCAGGCTTCTTGTCCCAGACATATGCCGGAGCATCCACTGTCCAAATACCAGATTGGCATTTTGGTGGCCTTTGGACATTCCTGCAAAACAAAATTAATTTCCCTTAGGAACCCAATCGAACTTGGGTCCTAGATTCCTGGTTAGCATACTCCCCCTCGGTTGGTTAACCATACGAGTGGTCGTCCTCGCAGTGCTAACATATGGAGTCTCGTTATACCTTGGATTAAACCAACAATCCACGGCAAAGTGACCGACTTTGCCACAACACCAACAGTCGAATCTGTTGTACCTCTTCCTAGGCTCCTGCCTTACCCTGGGAATGGTGGGTGCAGTCGGGGCCTTGGATCTGGAGGTGGAGGCCTCATAGTGATTGCAGTCACATGACTTCTTCACCTTCTGTTTCGTCAGTATAACAGGTTTGACTCTTGGTGCCTGCTTTCCATTATGGCCGCTAGAGAATTGACCATAATTTCCCATGTGGATTTCCTCATAAGGTGCCTTGAAGGCACTCTCACCGAAGTTCCGGGGAAAGGTCCAACCATCATATCGGCTCTTTGGCTTTGCAACCGAGGGCCGGAAATGATGACCAAAGGTTGATTCAAAGTCATGTTGGTTGCAAGGAAAGCTAGGCTTTCTGAACGCAACAGGACAAAGAGGAGCATTTCCCTTTTCATCAGTAGAGGCTTTCTTGGCGGCCTTATTCTTCCTCTGGTTCCTGTTTCTCCTGGATGAGGAACTGGATACCCCTACATTCCCCAAGCCAGCTCCTTTGGCCTGAGCAGAGAAGGTATCAACAACTGGAAGAACTGTTTTTGGCATAGAGAAGCTCTTGACGATCTTCCTTTCTGCCGCAAGTTGTTCTTCCAACTTGTCGACTTCCTCCTGCTTAAGATCAAGGAGCTTAAGAGACTCTGAATGCTTAGAAGTCAGGTCAAGGTGCTCCTGTCAAAGAGAAATCAAACTAGTGACTTCTTCCCTTAGGGATACACATTCACCCTTAAGGAATTTCACTTCCTTTTTCTCAGCCTTCAGTCTCTTACGGCACTCCTCGAAAGTGTTGAGAAGAAGCTCATACTTCTCGAGGAGCTCCGCTTCACGGGTCGAGGGGCTATCCTCAGGTTCATCATCCTAAGACTCAGGATCAGAGTCGGAGTCGGAGAGAGGGGTGTGAGCTTTTACCTTCCCAGTAAATGGGGGGCATTCTCCTTCTGAGTCGGAGCGACCCACCAGCCCGAAGTAGGCTTCCTCATCATCACTGGAGTCTGAGGAATCAGACTCACTCAGTGTCTTTGCCCTTTTGGCGATGTAGCTCCGCTCTTTCTTCTTATCTCTCGAAGATTTGTGCTCCTCTTCTTTCCCTTTTTCTCTCTTGCCTTGATAGCAGTCGGCCACGAGGTGTCCTGGCTTATTGCATCCAAAGCAAATAATGTCAGAGGAGCGATCTTTGTTCGGTTTAGAAGCATACCTGTCAGAAGAATAATTTTTCTTCTGATGCCTGGAGGAGGAGCCGTCTCTCTTTCTTTGATTCCTCATCTTGAGGAACTTCTTGAACTCTCGAGTGATGAGGGAGAAATCCTCCTCCGACAGCTCTGAGCTGGAGGAGCATGGCTCGGAGTCCTCCTCCTCATCCTTTTTCCTGGCACGGTATGAAACCTCACCCTTGCCTTTTCTGGAGTGACTGGCTTTCAGAGCCACAGTCTTTTCTTTGGCTGCAGCCTTCTCTGCTTCTTCTTCTGCTTTCCTAGTGTTCAGTTGAAGCTCATAGGACATCAGCTTCCCGAACAGAATTTGCGGGTCTGTTTCAGCTAGTCTGCCAAACTCTCGGATGGCGCATATCTTTGTGTCCCATTCCTTTGTAGGGGACCTAAGGAATTTATCATTGAGTTCACCATTAGTGAACACTTTTCCGTATCGTTTGAGGGCGTTGACAATCTTGAGGAAGTTCTCGTAGGTGACTCTGATCTCTTCCTTAGGCCCTTGTCTGAAGGCCTCATATTTCTGGTTTAGGAGGGATCTCCGATCATCCCTCACTTCATCAGTGCCCTCCATTAGGATGATCAGGCAATGCCAGATCTCCTGAGCTGTCCTGCAGTTGCTGAAGTTCTGCATCATTGAGTCATCAACCGCGCTGACCAGAATGTTTTGCGCCTTCTTGCCAAGTCCTACTAGCACCATCTCGTCCTTGTCCATTTCAGAAAGTTTCTTTGGCACTTTCTGGGTAGGATCAATGGTGGAGGCCTTAGTGGGGACATAAGGTCCCTCCTCACGATCATGAAGAGTCGAGGATCAACTGCTTCCATGTAGAACCTGATCCTTTCCTTCCAGATAGGAAAGTTGAGCCTGGTGCACACTGGGATCTTGCCTGTGAACTTGAGACCGTCCATAGTAGATGTTTGCCTCCTTCTTGACACTAGCGGCAGGATTCAACTCAAGGTGTTAACCTTTTTGATGAGTAACCTCCCTCTGATACCACTTGAAAGTTCACCTAGTGTCAACTATCTTCACCTATGGGGGGGGGGGGGGGAATAGGTGACGTGCAGCGTTTTTGCGGAATTTAAAATTGTACCTGCACAATAAAAACAAACAGCACAGCACACAGAATACACAAGCTATTTATAGTGGTTCCCCGATTTGGGTACATCCACTTTCCCCCTTCGACCTATCTCCCAACAAGGGACGACTCGGTCTCTTCACCAACAGGATTGAAATTCAATCCTTGCACTATCGGAAGGAACCCTTCCACACGTAGGAGTCAACACTACCACAACACGGGTTGCACCCAACCCTTACAACTCGGAACAACCATTCCTCTATAACAAAAGTAAATCTAGAATGTACAAGAGATACAAACTACGTTTGGAGACTAAGGTGTCCCTCTTTGTTGACGACGTGTTCTTGAAGTCCACAAAGAGTCCACAACCCTAGATCTCTCTTGGAGAGGATCTCCCCGGAACCGGCGGCGGCAAGATGGGCGGCGGCAATGTTCACGGGTTCGGCAGCGACGACGATGTGCGGCTGCTGTACTTTGGAGATCCAAACTTCGTAGCGAAGCTAGCTAGGTCTACCAACGGTCACACGAGGATCGGTCGTCTTGATCGATTCGGATGGGGAAGTTTTTCCCGATCAACAAATCGAGAGACAAGGGATCTCTGGATAGACGCGTGAGACTCTAAGCTTGGCTAAGCTTCTGTCGCCGGAAGATCAGGAAGAAATCTCGATCAAAAGCGGCGACCAACTTGCTCGAGCGACGACGGCGGCGGCGGAGCGGAACTCGCGATTTTAGGTCAAGATCGGCTCGGCTTCTTTCTATGTGTCCGTCTACTGTTCAAAAATTACCCTGTATTTATACTGTAGACATCTTCAATATGACCGTTGAGGGACCCATAAGAAGAATCCCAAAATCCCGGTCCAGAACATTGTCAGCGGCAGAATCCGGTTCAGGAAGTTCCATAAAATCGCCCAAGTCAAAATCGGTGAGAATCGAAAGCGAATCTCGTCGAGTCGTCGAGAATCAAATGTGATTCTCGACGATTCGACGAGAATCAAAGATGATTCTCGTCGAATTTAACTTGGTTGCACGCACTGATTTACCCGGGTCGAGACGGCGAGAATCAGCCAGTGATTCTCGGCGATTCGGCGATAATCACTAGTGATTCTCGGCGATTCGGCGAGAATCACTAGTGATTCTCGACGATTCTTACTTAACATCAGAATTTGCGCGCTTTGAAGTAGCTGGATCGAGTCGGCTAGAATCAGTCACTGATTCTCGACGATTCGGCGAGAATCACTAGTGATTCTCGCCGAATCGGCGAGAATCACTTGGCGATTCTCGTCGAATCGGCGAGAATCACTTGGCGATTCTCGTCGATTTACACTTGGACGAATTTTCGTCTTTCCACCCATGATGTGCTCCTTGACCCATCTTTGCTCCTTGTCTGCTCTTGCAAGATCACAGCCCTGTACTTGAAAGTAAGTGCACTCCAATAGAGAGAGTACACGTAGGCCAACACACTGATCTGCTCAACGAGGGATTACGTCGTGCAGACCCGTGTATATTGACCAACTGCCCCCTGACATTGGTGTGCACTTAGCGTGGAATAACTGCAAGCACAACTTGAAATAATTTTTCAAAAACATTGCCTATTGACCTTAGCTTATTCAGGGGCTTCTTCAAATCAGGTACGTTGTGGATACAATACCCAACACATCCGCATCGATGCCCGACATGTAAGCCGCGCTACAAGCGAAGATGTCGACGTTGCTCTGGATGTAAGCCCATACTCGCTCCTGGTCCTCGGGGTTCAGCCCCCCGCTGATCCGCACCTTTTGCACTTGTCCGGCGCTGGTGAAGACTTCCATCTCCACCACTTCCTCCGCCGACTCCAGCCACGTCTGCTCCCAGCGGTCCCTTGCCTCCTCTTTTTGTCTAAGCTCCTCCTCCCTTCCTTCTTCCTCAACTTCCATCGCCTCCTCGAGGCTCTCCCTCTTCTCCTGCTCAATCTCTACGCCTCTCTGGGCCTCCCTCGCACATATCTTCCCCTCTGCTCCTCCTCAATCTCCTCCTCCCCGACAACCTCTTCATGCGCCGTCATGTCCTTCTCCAACTCCTCTGCCTCTGCCATCCAAGATATGGTGTTTACTGTCGTAACATATCACTGTCTTGCCACCTTTGGGTCCCCTCTGACCCTGACCTGTACCCCTCCATTATTGAACTTGAGGCATTGATGAAAAGAGGAGGACGCAGCGAAAGGCGCTGATGAGGGGATGCCCAAAGATGGTGCTATAGCTTCTCGGGGCGTCCACGATCACGAACCTGTAATTCTGTGACACACCCCCCTGTTGGGAAATATATCCACATTAACCCAGATTTGATGAAGTCACCCTGGAACTAAGATGAATTAGGTTGTATTTGATGCTTTGTTTGAATTATGTGTTTGCAGGATTCCAATGGAAGTGTAGACCAATGTCAGTCTACAATGGGTCATCAAACACATGATCATATAGTGTAATCCCTCATTGTGTGTTCCAAAGTGTTGACTCATGTGTAGCCTCTCTATTAGGATACACTTCATATTCAAGCTATAGGACTGTGTAAAGACTTGGTGCTGATTCCCTTCTAGTAGAAGAGGAAAATTGCTGACAGAGAATTTCTCTAAGTATTTCTCTCGAGTATGTCCTTAACTACTCGAGTAGATTGCTTAAGAAATGCTCGAGTAAAAAGTTCTGCATACTTGAGTAAGAAAATTTTTCCTCTCGTGAAGTTAAGTAAAACACTCGAGTACTTCATTGACATACTCGAGTAGTTTACTTAACTACTCGAGTAGATTATTCTTCCTACTCGAGTTGCCCAGAATTCAGGTTCAGGATTTTTCTAAGTCATTTACTCGAGTAGGTACTTCATATACTCGAGTAAATCTCGACACTGTGTCGAGTAACAATCTACTCTGTATCGAGTAGTTAAGACTTACTCGAGTAGGTACTTTATATACTCGAGAAGATTTCTTTTATCTCGAGTAGTTAAACCTAACTACTCGAGTAGCTGTTTTTTCCAGTGTGCAGAATATTTCTAAGTGTTTGTCTAGAGTAGTTCCTCTAACCACTCGAGTAGTTCAATTCTGCCTACTCGAGTAGTATAACTTATACTCGAGTAGCTCAACTCCTTCCCGTGAGAAACTTTTTATGTACTCGAGTAGTCCTTCTAACATACTCGAGTAGTTGATTATATGTACTCGAGTAGTTGTCCTTAACATACTCGAGTAGTCTTGATTTATACACCCGAGTAATTTCTCTCTGCTTACTCGAGTAGTCCTTGACCTACTCGAGTAGTTCTATACCTACTCGTGTATATGACTTCATTTTCCCAGAAATTTCTCCTAAGTCCAGATTTGACAGAATTTCAAATATCGCGATATGATTGGTCCACGTATCCGTCATTACAAATAATTATGACCGTTATTACTACTCCTATAAAAGGTCTTGTCTAATCGACAAACCCTAATCAGAAAAACAGATCTTTCGAGAAAAAAATTCCTCTGAGTTTTGCAGCCGTCGCTTTCCAAAATAATCGCTATTTCCTCTCTCTCTCTCTCTTCATGGAACGAAAGCCGCTGTCGCCGCTGTACTTCTCCGGCAAGGGTTTCGATCTTCAGAGGAAATAGACTGAAGAAGCTCTCCAGATCGGGATCGTGTTTCGTATACTCATCTTCTATCCGATCGTGGAAGCAAAGAGTTCAGATCTACTGTTGCCGAGAATCATTCTTCAACTTTTCTGATAAAGCCGAACGCCAAGAAGAAGATTCTAGTTTCTGTGTTATTTTCAGATCTGAATCAGACGATTTCACTATTTGTATTTTTCAATACTTGAATTTCTTTTCTGTAGGAGAATTTTTCTCCGAGTGTAGGAGTTTTCCACTCCGAGTTTGTAGGAAGGTGTTTCTTCCGAGTTGTAGATCCAGTTTGATTGGATTGAGATTGTAGGAACTTTGTTCCGAGGGTAGGATTGATTTTCAATCCGAGATAGTGGAGTAGCCGAGTCTAATTTATTGCTAGATCGGTGAGGGAAAGTGGATGTACCCAAGATCGGGGAACCATTATAAATCTTGTCTCGACTGTGATATTTTAGTAGATAGATCTGTGCTGTGTTCTAAGATTTTTTATTCCGCAAAAGACGCACAACTCACCAATTCACCCCCCTCTAGGTGATTTAGGTTAACAACTATTATCTTTCAATTGGTATTAGAGGGAGGTTGATCGTTAAAAGGTTAACACCTTGATCAGTTCCTGCATATAGTTGTTAATTGAGAACTATCTATCATGGACAAGGCAAAGGATTTCGCCAAGCTTCCCCTGTGCAACAAGAACAACTTTCCCATGTGGAAAGAAAGGATCAAATTTTTTATGGAAGCTGTGGATCCAAGGATCTTCATGATAGTTGAAGAAGGTCCTTATGTCCCTATGACTATCTCGACTATAGATCCTACCAAGAAGGTTCCAAAGAAGCTGATGGATTTGGACAAGGATGAGATTGCACTTGTCTCACTGGACAAGAAAGGTAAAAACATTATAGCAAGTGCAGTTGATGACTCAATGCTGCAAAACTTAATCCACTTCCAATCTGCAAAGGGGATGTGGCAGTCCTTGGTTACCTTAATGGAAGGAACAGAAGAAGTAAGGGATGATCGGAGATCCCTCCTCAATCAGAAGTATGAAGCCTTCCGACAGGGAAGCAAAGAGACTATTACTGATACATTTGAGAACTTTTTCAAGATAGTGAATGGCCTGAGGGTCTATGACAGTGTATTCACTAATGGAGAACTGAATGATAAATTCCTGAGATCCCTGACCAAAGAATGGGACAATAAGGTCTGTGGCATCAGGGAGTTTGGGAAGCTGGCTGAGACAGACCCACAAAATCTCTTCGGGAAGCTTATGTCATACGAGCTTCAACTCAACAACAGGAAAGTTAATGAAGAGAAGAGCAGGTCTGCTCTCAAAGAAATGTATGTTACTCTAAAAGCAGACACCTCCAGAAAGACAAAGGCTGCCTCCCCTGCTCCAGCTCCAGAGATTAGTGAAGAAGAAGAAACTTTTGAGCCTAGTACCTCAGGCTCTGAGCTATCAGAAGGAGAGTTCTCACTGCTCTCACGATAGTTCAAGAAATTCTTGAATAAGAAAAAGCAATGGAAAGGCAAGGATGCCTCCTATAGAAGATCACAACACGATGGTGATCGGCAAAGAAAAGGCTCAAGTAGCCATGACAGGTATTCCTCTAAACAGAACGAATATGTTTCGACTGACATCATTTGCTATTGTTGTAATAAGTCAGGTCACGTCATCGCCGATTGCCCTAATAAGAAGAAGGAGGGTGGCAGAAGAGAAGAAAAGAAATCCTCACACAACAAGAAGAGGAAAGAGAAGAGCCTCGTAGCCAAAAAGAGCAAGACTCTTAGTGACTCCGACTCATCTAAGTCAAGTGAAGAAGAAGAAGCTTATTTTGGGCTAATGGCTCAAATAGATGATGATCAAGAGCCCCAGTTCACTGGGAAGGTAAACTCTCATACCCCTCTTTAAGATTCTGAAGTCTCTGAACATGATTGTGAGGAAAGCTCCTCTGACGATGAGTCAGAGCTAATGGCCCAGTACAAGGAGTTAATCATGGCTTACGACAAATGTTGTCGAGTTATGAAGACTCAGGCTAAAGAGATCAAATCTCTAAAAGCTGAAGAGAGCATCTTGAGAGAGAAAGTCGCAAAGACTGACTCCCTCGAAGAAAACTTCAATAATGCTATTGAAGAATATAACAAGGCTCTTGATCACCTTGACCTTAAGGAGAAGATCATCAAAGAGTTGGAAGCCCAACTTGCGGCTGAAAAAAAACTTGTTGAAAGTTTCTCGAAGCACAAAACTATTCTTCCATTCGTTGTTGAATTCTCAGCAAAGGCCAAGGGACATGGACTAGGCCATGAAAAAGCTCCTAGTAAATCCTGTTGGAGAAACAAGAATCAACGGAAGAATAAGGCCGCCAAAAAGGCCTTAGCCGAAAAGAAGGGGAAAGCCCCTCAAAATCAAACTACATTCAAAAAGGTCATCTTTCCATCAAATGAGTTTGATTTTGATTCATCCTACGGGCACTTTGCTAGAGCTACCTATGTAGAGCCAAAGTCCCGCTATCAAAGATGGGCTCGACCCCAAAACTTTGGCGAAAGTGTTTTTAAGGCACCTTATGAAGAAGTTATTCTTCAGAGCTATGGCCCTTTCAATCATGGTCATAACTTCAAGAAGGCACCAAAGACGAAGCCTGTTGTAGAAAAGCCCATAAAAGAGAAGAAGCCATGTGATTGTCATCATCATGAGGCATCTTCCTCCAAGAATGATGCCCCTACTAGACCACAATTCCAAAAGATCAAGCAGGAGATCTTGAGGCAAAGGTACAACAGATTTGACTGTTGGTGCTGTGGCAAGGTTGGTCACTTTGCCATAGACTGCTGGTTCAATTCCAAAAATGCTGCAACCCCTCATGTCAGCAATATGAGAAAGACCACTCATAATGCTAACACTCTCAGGGGGATCACTCTAACCCGAGACCAAAGACCCAAATGTGTTTGGGTTCCTAAGGCAAACTGATTATGATTGCAGGTATGTCCAAAGGCCAACAAAACGCCTATCTGGTACTTGTACAGCGAATGCTCTCGGTATATGACCGGGACTAGAAGCCTCAATCAAAACTTTACTACAGTTATGAACGAACCAAAGGTCATCTTTGTAGGTTCAGACCGTGGAATCACTAGAGGCTATGGTATGATTACTAACGGCAATGTATCCTTCTCGGATGTGGCTTATGTCAAAGGATTGGAACATAATCTCATAAGCATAAGCCAACTCTACGATAAAGGATACATAGTTGAATTCCATGCTGATAAGTGCTTGATAAAATCCGTTGACAATATGGAAATGATTCTATCCGGCACTCGAAGCAGGAATATTTTCTGTTTAAATTTCATCTGTATAGATTCCTCTGCACCAGTGTGTCTTTTAGCAAAAGATAGTGCGTCCCTTGATGACCAATGGCATAAGAGACTAGCACATATTAATTTCAAAACTATTAATAAATTATTTTCAATGAACTTAGTACGTGATGCCCCAAATGTCAAGTGCGTCAAGGATAGACCTTGTCATGCATGCGTAAAATACAAGCAAACAAGGGCTACCTTTAAAAGCGTTATTGGCAAAACTCTAACAGATGTCTCCATCTATTGCACATGGACTTGTTTGGTCCACTGCAAATTAGAAGTCTGGGAGGTAAGGATTATACGTTGGTAATTGTTGATGATTACTCGCGCTTTGCGTGGGTGTTCTTTATAAAACACAAGTCAGATACCTTCGACATCTTTACTAATTTTGTCAGGCAAGTCCAGAATGAATACAACTGCTCCATAGTCAAAATCAGAATTGACAACGGAACAGAGTTCAAATCTGGGGCCATGACAGAATTCTGTGAAAGCTTAGGTATCTTTCATGAATTTTCATCTCCTCGTACTCCACAACAGAATGGAGTGGCTGAGAGAGGGAACAGGACACTCATAGAGGCCTGCAGGACCATGTTGAGTGATACTTCACTACCGGAGTACTTCTGGGCTGAAGCTGTCAACACTGCATGCCACGTGCAAAATCGAGCACTCATAAAAAAAGACCACGATAAGACACCTTACGAACTTCTGAAAGGCAGGAAACCAACAGTCTCATACTTTAGAATCTTTGGCTGTAAATGTTTCGTACTTAACAATGGTAAGTATCATACCACCAATTTCAGCGAAAAGAGTTTTGAAGGTATTTTTGTAGGTTACAGTAGTCATAGTAAGGCATATAGAATTTTCAATAGAAAACCCTGGTGGTAGAAGAATCGATACATGTTGTATTTGATGAGACAAGCTTGCTGCAAAGCAATCTGTCTAGTGTGCTCATTGAAGATGCAGGTGAAAAGCTGAAAGAAACCAGCTTGGATGAACCGTCCAAAGACAAAGACGAAAAGTTCATTAAGATCACCACTCCAACTCCTATTGGAGAGGATGATGATCAAAATGAAGAAGTCATCCAAGATGAAGAAATCACTCCAGTGATTGAAGATAATCCAGATGCAAGAACTTTAGAGCACAGACATCTAAAAGATCACCCCATAGACCAGATCATAGGAGATCCCCGGGACGGTGTCAGAACTCGAAGAGGTGCAACTAACGAGAATCTTTATTTAAGTTTTCTCTCGCAGGTTGAACCAAAGAAGTTTGAGGAAGCAAACTCAGATGCATCGTGGATAATGGCAATGGAAGAAGAGCTAAATCAGTTCAAGTGCTGTAATATATGGAAGCTTGTTCAAAGACCCAAAGGAAAAAACATCATTGGAACAAAATGGGTCTACAGGAATAAGATGGACGAAGACGGGACGATCATAAAAAACAAGGCCAGACTCGTCGCTAAAGGCTATCGTCAAGAAGAAGGGAATTGACTTCGACCAGACATATGCTCCAGTGGAAAGGCTGGAGGCAATAAGGTTGTTCCTAGCATATGTTGCACTCAAAGGCTTTACCGTCTATCAGATGGACGTAAAGTCTGCCTTCCTAAATAGTAACATAAAGGAGGAAGTGTATGTGGAACAACCTCCAGGTTTCGTTGATCCTAACTTTCCTGAGTTTATCTATTTCCTGCACAAGGCCCTATATGGTCTGAAACAAGCTCCTATAGCTTGGTATGAGACGCTGTCTAGCTTTCTACTTGAGAACAAGTTCACAAGGGGAAAGATAGACAAGACATTATTTCCTAGGGAAATTAAAGGCAATATTTTGCTAGTGCAAATCTATGTCGATGACATTATTTTTGGCTCTATAGACGACAACCTCTGCAAAAAGTTCTCAAAACTTATGCAAGGGAAGTTCGAAATGAGCAGTATGGGCGATCTGAAGTATTTCTTAGGGCTTCAGGTGAAACAATCTGAAGATGAAATTTTCATCTCGCAGACCAAGTTCACCAAAGAGCTAATTAAGAAATTCAGAATGGAGAATGCAACCTCTATGAGTACTCCAATGGGCTCAACTATGTCTCTGGACAATGATGAAAAAGGGAAACCTTTTGATGAAACCATGTACAGAAGCATAATTGGATCCTTGCTCTATCTCACTGCCAGTAGACCTGACATAGTGTTTTCAACATGTGTCTGTGCTAGATTTCAGGTGAACTCCTCACTACGCTGCTGCAAAGCGGATTTTGAGATACCTTAATGGTACACCAAATCTTGGCTTATGGTACCCAAGAAGTAATGACAACGAACTAATTGGTTTATCAGATGCAGATTTTGCAGGCAGCAAAGACGACAGGAAAAGAACTTCAGGAACTTGCCAATTCTTTGGAAGAAGGCTAATCTCCTGGAGTACCAAGAAGTAGAACTGTGTCGCAATCTCAAAGGCCGAGTCTGAGTACATCTCTGCAGGCAGTTGCTGCGCATAGTTACTTTGGATAAGGAATCAATTAGAGGATTACAACATGAAGTTCAGGAATATCCCTCTGTTTTGCGACTCTTCCAGCGCAATTGCAATAGCCAACAATTCAGTCTCGCACAGCCGGACAAAGCATATCGAGCTAAGGTATCATTTCATCCGGGAGCATGTAGAGCATGGGGACATAGATCTCCAATATGTCTCCACAGACAGGCAAGTTGCAGACATTTTCACAAAGCCGCTGGATGAGACCAAGTTCTCATTCTTCAAAACTAAACTTGGGATGCTCAACAAGGAAGATTAGAGCAGTTTGGATATCAAGGAAGCAAAGGAAATTAAAAGGTTAGTCAAAATCTGGCTTTTCAAAGGTTTCTTCCTTCTATGACTCAAGTAAAACCTGACCTACTCGAGTACTCAAAGTACCTACTCGAGTACTCAACAAACCTACTAGAGTAGTCCTTTAACTTACTCGAGTACGGCAATTAAGTACTCGTGTAGTATACTTCACCTACTTGAGTGAGTCCATTCTTCTACTCGAGTCATTTCAGATTATCTAGACCTACTCGAGTACCTTCTATAGACCTACTCGAGTACCTCCCTATATACTCGAGTACCCTCTATAGACCTACTCGAGTAACTCCCTCTTTACTCGAGTATCTTCTTTTACCTCTCGTGTATATGCCGTTTAGATTTCAAATTTTTCCCGTGCCGCCTTTATTTTAAATTATTTTCTTCTAGAAGATTAGACTCAAACCTAGGGCTTTATAAATTCAAAATTCCAAATATCACTCTACACGAAATCATTTCCATTCACTCGAGTATCCGTCCGCCACTTCATCTTCAATCAAGAAATTACAGAGCCGCGACTCTTCCTCTTCCCCGCGACAGAGTTTTTCCCATTTTCTGGATCATGGCCGCCGTCTCCAAGATTGGTGTAGGATCGAAACTCGTTACCGCCGGGATTGCCGAGCTTTCCGACGATTTCCACAACCTGCTCATTCTTCTAGATACCGCAAGGCTTTCCTTCATCCTACAAGAACCCTGCCAGATTATCTTCCCAGAAGTAGTCGAATTCTTCTCCAATCTAAAGGTCAAAAGGAATGGCAAAGTCCTGAAATCCAAAATTAAAGGTTTGAAAATTAAACTCAACAAGACCTCTGTCTCTCAACTTCTCCGACTGCAGATAGTAGACGAAGAAGATCACTTAGTTGCTGAAGACTCTGACAGAACAACCCTATTCTGTGGCTTTTCAACTGATGCTCAGTACTTCAAAAGGTCAGACATGAACATAGAAGGAAAATTTCTGGTTGATGTTATTGGAAAAATTTTACTGTGCAAGACAAACTCCATAAGAGACATTCCATCGTATTTCTTCGACATAATGCAAGTCATTGTCTGCCGCAAGAAATTTCAATTTGGTATGCTGATTCTGGATAAAATTAAGGACAGTTTAAAATCCCCTAACTATGCCAAAATAATCTCTCTGCTCCTCCATGAAACAAATCTTGAGGTATTCAACTTCTCCAAAGGGACCCCTCTTCACCACATGAAGAAGGTCCCTATTTCTTCCATTCAGAGATGGGAACTCAAGCTGAAGAATCCTTCCCAAGCTGCAAATATTTCAGAAGTTCCAGAGCTTCCAGCTCTAGAGGACATAACTCTATCTCCCTCTCATCATCCTGTGGCCAGCTCCTCTGGTGCACTAAGTGATGGGGAGCCTGCTCCTTCTAGCCAAGTCAGGCAGCCCTCTCCTCAGCCAGCAATTCCTTCCCTACCTTATACTCCACAAAATCCAGCAACTCCCTCAGATGAGATACCTCCAGAATCTCTTCTCTCAACAGCTGCTGCCATAGATGCTATGATTGCAGAGCTCTCTGAAGAAGTGATGCCTATTCCTCCTCTATCTCCTCCAGCACCATCCTTTGAATATCACAAAGACTCCACTCCAGCACAGTCTCCTGTACATTCTCCAGCCAGAACTCCATCCAAATCTCCAGATGCCCTCAAAGACCCGCAAGACACCATTCTTATTTCTGATGAGCCTTCTCCTGAGCCAGCTGAGGCCCCTTTCAGAAATCTAGACTTCTCTCTCCCTCAGGTTACAGAAGAAGGGGTTACTCTCATCCCTACCACGAGAGCTCACAACTCTGTGATCATTGAATAAATTGCTCCATGGGTAACTCCTTCTCTCCCTACTACAGCTCCCTCTACTGCTGCTGTTATAGTCTCTTCCTCCTCAGATTTGCTGCAACATATTACCCTTCTTCTTCAAGAACAAAGAAATTATTTTGACACTTCTCTAAAGACTGTCACTGACAAGGTAACTGCTTTCGAGAATGAGATGAGCAGAGGCTTTGCTGAAATTCAGCATAATACTGACAAGCTCAAGTATTTATTTCAACTTGGTGGCACAGCCCTTGACCACCCAATCACTAGTGTTGGAAATGTTATGGAACAGGGTGTTACCCTTGCAAACAATAAGATAGAGCTAGACAAGAGAAATGAAGCTAACAAAATGAAAATCTGTGAAGAAGTTGGTATTTTCAAAGAAAACACTATAGACAAGCTATCTGTTGAAAGCACAAAGGGGGAGAGATTGTTCAAAGAACTCAAAGAATAGGTAGAAAAGTCAACTGCTCAAAAGTCAGATGTATGAGAAGCTCATGTAAAGACAATTCATGATGATGTGCTAGCACAGATACAGAGTGTCAAATTTCATACCTATGACACTGCTGTCTGGATGCACAATCAGATTCTGCCAGACCTTGCTGTTGACCCCAACATCATTACTCATCATTTAAATCCTCTAGCTACAGATGTCTCTGCCCCAGCTGTTCCTCTGCAACCTACTTTCTCTCCCAAGCCTGGAGACACAGTTGCCCCTCCAAACACCTATGCTCAAGACTAGGAAGAAGATCCTGCAGATATATTCCTCAAAGCTCCTCCAGAGATCAAAACCTACAAGAAGAAAAGGAAGTATGGTGAAGGCCCCTCTGCTAGTAGGACTGCTCCTACTAAAGCCACTGAACATGCTGAAGTTTGGTCTCCAACCTCCAAGTCCCTGATTTTAGAAACTCTCAGATTAGTTATGGAATTCCATGAGAGCAGGAACATTCATTATAGCTCCTCTGAATGGGAACTTTATGAAAAGTCCATGACAAAAAGAAGAATCTATGACAGAGAATATGGGAGGAACAATCCTGCTGCCCCTCCTAGACCTCCCAAGTACTATCCAAAACCCTACTACTACCAGAGAAGACAACAAGAGAAACTGAACAGACAGAATCAAGGATGATCTTCAAGGATCTTTGAGAGGGTGGAATGATTGACTGTAGAAATGAAAAATTTGGATATTCTTATTTATATAATTCTAAGTTTTTGCTCTTATTATCCTTCATCATAGTCTATTGCTTACTTGCACATTTTCTACTTAGCTTCTTTCTATGTCTATAATTCACCTTAGTGTAAAGGGTTCTGACTTCAACAAATAGGGGGAGATTGTTGGGAACTATGTCCACATTAACCCAGATTTGATGAAGTCACCCTGGAACTAAGATGAATTAGGTTGTATTTGATGCTTTGTTTGAGTTATGTGTTTGCAGGATTCCAATGGGAAGTGTAGACCAATGTCAGTCTACAATGGGTCATCAAACACATCATCATACAGTATAATCCCTCATTGTGTGTTCCAAAGTGTTGACTCATGTGTAGCCTCTCTATTGGGATACACTTCATATTCAAGTTATAGGACTGTGTAAAGACTTGGTGCTGATTCCCTTCTAGTAGAAGAGGAAAATTGCTGATAGAGAATTTCTCTAAGTATTTCTCTCGAGTAGGTCCTTAACTACTCGAGTAGATTGCTTAAGAAATACTCGAGTAAAAAGTTCTGCATACTCGAGTAAGAAAATTTTTCCTCTCGTGAATTTAAGTAAAACACTCGAGTAGTTCATTGACATACTCGAGTAGCTTACTTAACTACTCGAGTAGATCATTCTTCCTACTCGAGTTGTCCAGAATTCAGGTTCAGAATTTTTCTAAGTCATTTACTCGAGTAGGTACTTCATATACTCGAGTAAGTCTCGACACTGTGTCGAGTAACAATCTTCTCTGTGTCGAGTAGTTAAGACTTACTCGAGTAGGTACTTTATATACTCGAGAAGATTTATTTTATCTCAAGTAGTTAAACCTAACTACTTGAGTAGCTGTTTTTTTCAGTGTGCAGAATATTTCTAAGTGTTTGTCTCGAGTAGTTCCTCTAACCACTCGAGTAGTTCAATTCTGCCTACTCGAGTAGTATAACTTATACTCGAGTAGCTCAACTCCTTCCGTGAGAAACTTTCTATGTACTCGAGTAGTCCTTCTAACATACTCGAGTAATTGATTATATGTACTCGAGTAGTTGTCCTCAACATACTCCAGTAGTCTTGATTTATATACCCGAGTAATTTCTCTCTGCTTACTCGAATAGTCCTTGACCTACTCGAGTAGTTCAATACCTACTCGTGTATATGACTTCATTTTCCCTGAAGTTTCTTCTAAGTCCAGATTTTACAGAATTTCAAATATAGCGATATGATTAGTCCACGTGTCTGTCATTAAAACCAATTATGACCGTTATTAGTACTCCTATAAAAGGTCTTGTCTAATCGGCAAACCCTAATCAGAAAAACAGATCTTTCAAGAAAAAAATTCTTCTGAGTTTTGCAGTCGTCGCTTTACAAAATAATCGTTGTTTCCTCTCTCTCTCTCTCTCTCTCTCTCTCTCTCTCTTCACGGAACGAAAGCCGCCGCCACCGCTGTACTTCTCCGACAAGGGCTTCGATCTTCAGAGGAAATAGACTGAAGAAGCTCTCCAGATCGGGATCGTGTTTCGTATACTCATCTTCTATCCGATCGTGGAAGCAAAGAGTTCAGATCTACTGTTGTCGAGAATCATTCTTCAACTTTTCTGATAAAGCCGAACGCCAAGAAGAAGATTCCAGTTTCCGTGTTATTTTCAGATCTGAATCAGACGATTTCACTATTTGTATTTTTCAATACTTGAATTTCTTTTCTGTAGGAGAATTTTTCTCCAAGTGTAGGAGTTTTCCACTCCGAGTTTGCAGGAAGGTGTTTCTTCCGAGTTGTAGATCCATTTGGATTGGATTGAGATTGTAGGAACTTTGTTCCGAGGGTAGGATTGATTTTCAATCCGAGATAGTGGAGTAGCTGAGTCTAGTTTATTCCTAGATCGGTGAGGGAAAGTGGATGTACCCAAGATCGTGGAACCACTATAAATCTTGTCTCGACTGTGATATTTTAGTAGATAGATCTGTGTTGTGTTCTAAGATTTTTTATTCCGCAAAAGACGCACAACTCACCTATTCACCCCTTGTAGGTGATTTAGGTTAACAACTATTATCTTTCACCCCCAACTTCACATGCAGCCCTACTCCTCCTTCTACTTCCTTCTTGTCTCCCGAGAAACCGAACAACGACCCATCCGAAGCTATGACGCTCCTGGTCTCTACCTGTATCTCATCAAAAGCCTTCTTGAAGATTACATTTACGGAGCTCCCGTTATCCACTAGGATCTTGGAGACCGTGAAGTTTTCTACCGCCGTCTGGATCACCAAGGCATCGCAGAACGGGTCTTCATAATCTGGCATATCCTCTGAAGAAAAGGTAATTTTTTCTTTCGGGGGCGGAGCCTGGGAGGTCGAGGCTACCCCCCTTCGGTACATGGTCTGGAGGCTCCCCTTACGAGCTGCTTCGATCCCAACTCCTCCATGGATCACCCCAATCCCTCCCCGGGTTCCTACATCGACCCGGTCCTCGCATCTATCCTTCGTCACCCCCTGCTGCACTTCCACGATCCTTACCGGTGGCTCCTGCCTCCTCAGCCTCCTGGCTTCTCTCACTTCTTAGAACTCTGGGCAGGTGGCCATTGCGTGACCCTCCTCCTGATGGAAGTCACAGAAAGGCAAAGACACCCTGCCCCTTCTTCCTTCTCCACCATCTCTCCTTCCAGCTCCTCCCCGAGCTCCTCTTCTTACTCCTCTACCTCGACCAATCTCCATTGGCTCTTGATACTGCTGGAAGCATCTCTCGCCCTCTGCCTCTATGCTGGCTGATCGTACCTCCTCGGCTCGCGGAAGTTATCTCTTCCCTGAAAGCCTCCTCCTAGCTCCTGGGGGCGACCCTCCTGCGGTCTCCAACCTAAATGGTTGTTCGGCTCCCAGGCCCCCCGTCCTTGATGCAGTCCCTGCTGCCCCTGCTGCCCCTGTCCTCGGGGCTCTTCCCTCCTCCTTTCTTCTCTCTGCTTCCTCCGTCTTCCTACTTTCGGCTCCTTGACATCGTCCTCCGCCAACCTGGCCAGCTTCCTTGCAAACGTCGGATTGGCCCTCTCGAAGTCTGTCTCCTTTGCGGCCCTCTCCATGATCTCCTAAAAAGAGAGGGGGGGCACTCTCTTCAATTCTATGCTAAAGAAACCCGGCCTCAGTCCCAGAGTAAACGCGAGCATCAGCGTATACCCTGGGACCTCCTGGACCAGGAAGACCTCTTACTAAAACCGATCCACATAATGTCCCAACGTCTCGTCCTGCTTCTGCCTCACCGTGAACAGGCACTCCGCCTCCTTCTTACGCTTCTTCGATGTTGAGAACCTCAATAGAAAACCTCGACGCAGATCCTCAAAACTGTAGATTGACCTTGTTGGCAACTAGTGGAACCAGTCCCGTGCCTTCTCCTTCAACGTGATGGCAAACAGTCAACACTTGAAGGCATCCGTCATCTGCCTTATCGAAACAACATCATCAAACCACTGTACGTGCTATACAGGCTCATCCTTCCCCGAGTAGTAGGACATGTCGGGCTCCCGAAACCCCTACGACAGCGTAGATGAGATGATGAGCTCACTGAATGGGCTCTGGCCACCTGCCTGCCGAGAGGGCACGTCTCGCGGCCTCGACTAGCTGGCCCGATCCGCGAGACCATGCCTAGGGAAGAGCTCTCACACAGCAGTCTACCTCTGGCCAACTTCTGCCGGAATCACCTTCCCGGGACGCTGGCCTGGGAAGAGCTCTCTCGCCTCCACGTCCCTCTTGCCAGCCTCCGTCGGGACATCCTTCCCCGGGTGCTGTCCAGGGGCGTTCTCTCCCAAGAGCGGGATCTCCTCTATCGGAACTTGAGGTGTTGCCCACTCGCTTCTGGACGAGAAGGCCAAGCTGATTGTCTGTAGGACCTCTCGCCTGAAGTCATCTAGCATCTTCCTTGTTGCCTCCTCTCCCCGGGAGGGGGAACCTCCTGAACCAGATCCTTCGCCTTCACCTCCTGCCATAGGACTAAACACAAGCTTTTCTTGTATCAGCTACCTTCCACGCTCACCGCACCAGAACTGTTGAAGCCAAAATTTGACTTCGACAACAGTTTGAAAAATAGGAGCGTAGCCAACACCTACTTGTCCCAAGCTCTGACCTCCGACTGGTTGTGAAGGACTAGAAACTGACCCAAAGCCTCAGTAGGGAGGTCTCACCGCTTACTCGGAAGATCTCTGAGAGCTTCCCCTCCAAAGTCAAAAGCTGGTCTTGGAGCTCCTCGGAAAGCACAGAAACATCCTCTCAAGTCCTGGGCCAAAATCTGTGTACTTTTGAAGAACCCCTATGGGTCGATTTATAGTTTTCTGAGATGGATCTGCAAATAACTTTACTGAGTTGACCTGAAATTACCAGAGTACCCCTGGTTGGGTCTGCCAACAGCCAAACTTCGCTGTTCTGAGGAGTTATACGCAGACCACCAAGGCAAAAGAGTAAAATTACTCGGGGTAGAAGAGTAAAATCACCTTGCGGGTAGAAATGTGAAAACAACCTCCTTTCTGTGCGGCGACTAGGGGAACACCTGGCGGCGAGACGGGCCTTCCTGCTCGTCTCACCGATATCCTTTGCTATGAGGTCTTCTCGCGGTTAAAGGTCTTCTCGCCCCCCTAGGAGGGTGTCTCGCCTACTGCAGAGGCCACTTGTCTCGCCACCTGCGAGTGGACCCCATGGTCCCACTTGCCCATCAATTCCTCTCGCCCGATTCGACTATTCGCATCTTGAGGACCTCTCGCGAGCCCGAGATTGTACATCAGGCCTCCTTATTTCGGATCGTTTTCTCTTCTCTGCTTTCTTTCTCCTCATGCCAAAGCTCTGTCAGATTCATTATACGAGTCACCTTCGAGACACCTTCGAGACACATTCGAGCCACCATCGCTCCACAAAAAATCCTCCTAAGTCCGCAAGTGAGTGGAAAGAAGGAAATTTCTACTACAGCAAGTGTCCATTTATGCGCAACCCCCCAACAAGTAATCTCACGCAGAGCAGTCTGTTACTCACTGCGATCCTAAGTAACTCTCTCTCATCTCTAAAGTGTAACGAGTAGCGGCATGTCGCCCTGGATTCTTCAAGCAAGCTCTAACCGAAAGCAGATAGTGGAATTTGGCCAGCACAGATCCGGTCGTGTGGTTTTTTACTCGATGGAGGCGTTTTTTACGTCAAAACATCGTGTGCCTAATCTCTCTCTCATTAACACGTTCGACCGTTCCATGAGCTAAAACGGTTTAAGTTAATTGGGCCAAATCGAAGCGTCAAGTTTGACCGCAACAGGATTAAAAAGTGAGAATCCTAAATATCATGCAGCTATTTTTTCTCTTTCACTTCATTTTGTCTGCATAAGTGGGAAAGGGACATCATTTTTTTGATTGTTTTCAACAATTTGTTTCTGCCAAATCATCATCATCATCACCTACTATATTTATGAATTTCAAAACATTTGACTTTATAAACAGTTATGAAAAAGTATGATGAAAGATATCAAATTCTCGCCAACCCAAAACATTAAAGGTCCGTTCGTTTGCACATAATTAAGGTTTCAAAATTGAAATTGAAGGTCTAATTTCAAATCCGTCAATCTTGCACATTTGACGTTGAAATTTGAATTTTAATGAATTCCGTGGAATTCATTTTGAGGTAAAGACAAATCTTTCCAATCTATATAAGAATTGACCAATTTCGGCCGAGACATATTTTTAAGCTAAGCACGCGATTTTTGCCCAAGAGTACGTGCTGTCGCACGGGGGTGCGTTATTTGCCCGTGCGCGGGTTTTTTGCTGATGCGCTTTTTTTGTCATGACGACGTATTTCGCCCGGGCTTGATTTTTTTCCTCGGGCACGATTTTTTCACCCAGACGGGTTATTTCGCGCGGGCACGATTTTTCGTCCTGGTGTTATTTTTTTCGCCCGGTCGCTATTTTTTGCCGCAATTTTTTCTCCCAACCGCATTTCTTTCGTCAGATCGCGAATTTTTCGCCGAGACGCGCATTTTTCGTCAGGACGCCGTATTTTGAATTGGCGCTCGTTTTTTAGTCAGGGCGCAATTTTTTTGGCCGGGTGCGAATATTTCAACCGACCGCTCTATTTTAGCCTGGGCGCGAATGTTTTCGCTTGAGTGCGATTTTTTTCGCTCGGCCGTGTTTTTTTCGTTCGGGCGCAATTTTTTCACACAGACACGATTTTTTCGCCCGGGCGCAATTTTTCCCCCGACCGCGCTTTTTTCGCACATGCACGATTTTTTTCTCAAGAGGCGAATTTTCTCCCGTGCGCGATTTTTTCGCCCTAGCTCGAATTTTTCGCTTGCTTGCGCATTTTAGCCCGGGCACGATTTTTCGCACGGACACGATTTTTCTCCCTGGCGCGATTTTTTCGTCCGGGCACTATTTTTTTCGCTAAAGCGCAATTTTTTCGCCTTGTCGTGATTTTTTTCACCCTGCCGTGATTTTTTCACCCTCCCACGATATTTTCGCTCAGTCGCAATTTTTTCTCCAGTGCAGGATTTTATTTTTCGGGAACGGTTTTTCTGACGGTCCGCGAAATTTTTCGCCTGACCACATTTTTTTCGCACTTTAACGATTTTTTCATCCGCTCATAATTTTTTCCCCCAGACGCGATTTTTCCCCCAGGCGAAAAAATCACGTTTGTGCGACAAAAACGGGCCCGGGCGAAAATGTTGTACCCGGGCGAAAAAATGCGACCTGGAAAAAAAATCGCAGCCACAATAAAAAACCGCCCCCGTGAAATAAATCACGACCGAGCGAAACAAATCTCGCTCGGGCGAAAAAATAGTGACCGGGCGAAAATATCGCGCTCCGACGAAAAAACTAGCAACATGGCCAAAAATCTCTCCCGAGCGAAAAAATCATGACCATAATGCACGTTTGTTAATACTAGTTTCTTCGTAATATTTTTTGATTGTTATATTGAATTTTGTTTAACAAACGAACAGAAGAATTGATTAATTACACAATATTTAACAATATTCTTTATTACGGGAACGTTGGAATTGGAATTAGTCACTAATATTTAATTCCACAATATTCAGCAATATTCAATTCCAATATTGAATTTCAATTCTGTGCAAACGAACGGACACTAAAAGATTTCCTTTTGTGAAATTTTTTGTTGTAGCGGTCTTAGTTTCAGGATGAGTGTTGGGACGTTATTCAAAAAAATTAACAAGAAAGGCTTCAATGTACGGATTAGAGTTAGAGCAGATTTGAGCTACGATTCAAAAAGACATCTTATAAAGTATTTGTGTATTTAATCTTGTCCGACACCAATAAAACAGACTTTTGGGATTTCCAAAAGACAATCCACTAAATTACAACCACTCATTTAAAGCAACTCAAATAATTCAAAGCTGTTTCATAATTATCCCCTCTCATTTAGACGTTGTTTGGCGCGCCTGCAATGACTGAAGAAGCAGTGGTGAGAAATAGTGGTGCAATAATCAGCTGTTTTGCAAAATGCTAACAAAATTTGTTAAGTTTTTAAAAAAAAAAAAACATTTACAGCGATGCTTCAAATGAAGAAACTTTTTTTTAATTTGTTTCAGACTTTCAAAACATTCATATCAATATTCACTTCATATTCATAGATATATCTTGCAAAAAAATTTAATGATAACCAGATGGATCTGTATACAACATCAAGCTGGATTTATAACATGCACATCTATCATTCCATATTTGCTATCTGAACTAGTGGAAACAAGCCATTGTATGTTATATATTGGATTAAAAGAAGAAAATTGACAGCAACTAATGAATTTGCTGCTTAATTAGTGGGGATTAAGGCTTTGTTTCACGCGACATTTTGAGAGTTGCATCCCGCGAATTATTAAAACGCCCCGCCAAACAAAATTTCCAGGGTTAACAGTGCAAACCGCCCCACTCTTGAATCACGATTTTCTTGCGATTTGGAGTCGTGGAAATTTTTCACAACTCCAAATCGCAAACGATGCGATTCACGGAGAAAAAGCCTCCTTTCCCGCCTCCCTCCACCTACACCTCCACAATTTCACAGAATACCTGCGCAAGGTCTTCCTCGTCGTTGTTTCTCGCGCGTTTTCCTTTTCCGCTTTGCTGGGTCTTCCTTGTCGCCGTCTTCCGCACACCTGCAAACTGACTTCTTTCGTTGTTCATGGCATTCTTCCCACCTGCAAATTGAATCATTCTCTCTCTCTTTCTCTCTATCTTTACCATTTACTAGCTCCAATTTTGGATGCCTTGCAAGGACTTCGTCTTCTTGGGTTTTCATGGCATTCCAACATCCAAGCTTTTGTAATTCTGGTTTTCTTCTTTAAAACAACTGATACTTCTTCGCGGCGTCCGACAAAGCATTCCAGGTCAAAACAGATTGAGATCTTCTCTTTGCCTTTTTCGTCTATGTCTTCCTCAGTGAACCACCGCCTACATAGCTCATATTCCCGCTCCATCTCGCTTTCCAAGCTAGGTCAAAAATGTTAACCTCGCTCTCCTTCTCTTTATTATTGCGGCTAAAGGCTTTGGCGACATCCTTCGTCGGACGCCAGATGCCGAATCAAAGATCCCACAAGATACAACGGTTCAAGAAATAAGACCTTCTAGACCACTGCAAAACGTTCATCCATTGAGGTACCCTATAAGATGATGATGCATCATTGCGGCGATGATTTTCTTTGTTTGTTTCCCGACAGTTCTAGGTCACCCATATCTCTTCCTTTAATATATCTACTTTGATAATATTTTTTTCAACAATAATATTTTTGAGTAGTGTTTTACTATTTTTTATTTAGATTTTAAACCCATTGAGAGAATGGTTGAGTCAAATGGATAAGAAATACAATACTTCATCTAATACCAAAGTTTGCATCTCTTAAATACATACTTTTTTTTCAGCGTGGTTATGTCTCATGGTTTGAGATGGGTTCATAACAAGTTTGCCGAAAAGCTAGATTGGAGACAGAGATCAGAGGCTGGGTTAAGCTTAGTTCTTTGTGAGTTTTACTTTCTTTGTAATGAATAATAAGCCTCGATTTTCATTAATTGTTTATCATAAATTTTTCTGATACAAGTTTTTAATAGTTACAGATCAAGAAGTCCATCAGAAATATAAAGCAAAGAAACTCCTAAGGCAGCTCAGGTTCCTTAATCACTATGCCTTTTCCTGATTGTATCTTGGCTCTCATTTCAGGCTCCTTGTCCACAACAACTTCCTTACCTTTGGATTCCTTAACTTTAGCTTTAGCTATTGCTTCGTCCTTCAGCCTTTGCCTCTCAAAATAATGATAAGGCTTTGGGAAATACTTGTTGGGCTCTATGGAATTTGCAGGAAGCTTTCCTCTTTTCAAATCTTGTCTGAATTTCTGAATCATATCTTGTTATTTTAGGTGTTTAGCCCATTCCTATTCAGAGTACCATTTCCCTCTATTAGTAATATTAGCATTCACAGCTTTCCATGCAGTAATAATGATTGATCTAGAGGTTGTACTCCATTACTAAAAATTAGGTTTAGTCTTAGACTGTTCCCTAAACCTTTTCTTTGATAACTGAGCCTCAGTCTCTGGAGCAGTAGCAGACCTGTCCACTTTCTCAAATATAAAGTTCTTATTTATGCCTTGAGGAGGACTATACATGTGGTGAACAGCTGCTTGAACAGACTCAAAGTTGGTTGGGGCTGCAGGAGTAAATAATTCTGCTGGAGGTGCTTGAAGTAGAGGTGGTTGTTGACAACCAGATTCAGCTATTTGATCACCCTCATACCAAAGGGGAGGAAAGCCTAAAGTATCTCTGATATTGTTTGCAATCCAGGTAGCTTGTTCAACACTTTCCTGAATCATGACTCTCTCCCCCTTAATGGCTTCTCTCTTAATGTGATCTATTAGATCATTCTTTTGAAATCTGACCTGTCCTTCAACATAATTGATGCATGTAGTCACTGTATACTTAACCCTCAGTAAATTGGTGTCCAAAGCTTTGTAAGAATCTTTGATATCATTAAGGATAGATTAAGAATGACTTTTTTGTTTGGCATTAATGTCTATTCCAGTAGAATCTATTTTGCTTTCCAAAGCAATAGTTTGAGTTTTAATTTTACCCAAGGTAGTTTCATGCATTACTATCAGATTTTCATTCAGTCTTACCGAATTTTCAAGGACACGACCTTGCTTGATTGCTACATCATCCTGTAGTTGCTTGGCATCCTATTGTTGCTTTGCCAGATAAACAACTGCATGAGCCCCTTTCTCAAAGAATGTAGTCATTTCAGTTTTCAGAAGATTTACTTCAAATCTGATTGACTTGATCTCTTGGGCAAGCTGAAATTGCAACTCCTTGTTGCTTTCATCCACATACTTCTCTAAATCTTGTTGTTGGGTATTGTATCCACAACGTACCTGGTTTGAAGAAGCCCCTGGACAAGCTAAGGTAAATAGACAATGTATTTGACAAAATATTTCAAGTTGTGCTTGCAGTATTTCCACGCTAAGTGCACACCAATGTCAGGGTGCAGTAGGTCAATATACACGGGTCTGTGCGACGTAATCCCTCGTTGAGCAGATCAGTGTGTTGGCCTACGTGTACTCTTTCTATTGGAGTGTACTTATTTTCAAGTACAGAGCTGTGATAACTCAAGAGCAGACAAGGAGCAAGGATGGATCAAGGAGCACCTCATGGGTCGAAAGACGAAAAATAGTCTAAGTGTAAATCGACGAGAATCACAAGTGATTCTCGCCGAATCGTCGAGAATCATTGGTTGATTCTCGCCGACTCGATCCAGCTACTTCAAAGCGAGCAAATCTGATGCCAAGTACTAATCGACGAGAATCACCAAGTGATTCCCGCCGATTCGGGGAGAATCACTAGTGATTCTCGCCAAATCGTCGAGAATCACTGGCTGATTCTCGCCGTCTCGACCCGGCTAAATCAGAGCGTGCAATCAAGTCAACATCGAAGAGAATCATCTTTGATTCTCGCCGAATCGACGAGAATCACCTTTGATTCTCGCCGATTCGACGAGAATCACCTTCGATTCTCGCCGATTTTGACTTGGGAAATTTTCTAGAAACAGCTGGACCGAATTCTGCCGCTGGCACTGTTTTGAACCGGTTTTAGGGTTTCTTCTGGTGGGACCCACAACGGTCATTTAGGAGTATACTTGTGTATAAATACACGCGTATTTTTGAACAGTGCAGACACACACAGAAAGAAGCCAAGCGACAATCTTGACCTAAAATCGCGAAACTGCTCCGCCGCCGTCGTCGCTCGTGCAAGTCGATCGCCGGCCGTTTGATCGTGGTTTCCTCCAGATCTCCCGGGGAAAGAAGCATAGCCAAGCATAGAGTCTCACACGTCTAACCAGAGATCCCTTGTCTCTTGATTTATTGATCGGGAAAACCTTCCCCGTCCGAATCGATCGAGATGACCGATCCTAGTGTGACCGTTGGAAGACCTAGCTAGCTTTGCTACGAAGTTTGATTCTCCAAAGAACGGCAGCCACACACCGTTGTTGTCGTCGATCCCGAGAACTGAGCCGCCGCCCGTCTTGCCGCCGCCGGTTTCGGGGAGATTCTCTCCAAGAGAGATCTAGGGTTGTGGACTCTTCGTGACTTCAAGAATACGTCATCGAACGAAGAGGGACACCTTAGTCTCCAAAAGTAGTTTGTATTTCTTGTGCATTCTAGTTCATTTTTATTGTAAAGGAACGTTGGTTCCGAGGTGTAAGGGTTGGGTGCAACCCGTGTTGTGGGAGTGTTGTCTCCTACGTGTGGAAGGGTTCCTTCCGATAGTGCAAGGATTGGATTTCAATCCTTTTCGTGAAGAGACCGAGTCGTCCCTTGTTGGGAGATAGGTCGAAGGGGGAAAGTGGATGTACCCAAATCGGGGAACCACTATAAATAGCTTGTGTACTCTGTTTGCTGTGCTGTTTTGCTTTCTTGTGCAGGTACAATTTTAAATTCCGCAAAAACGTTGCACGTCACCTATTCCCCCCCCCCACCCATAGGTGAAGATAGTTGACACTAGGTGGACTTTCAAGTGGTATCAAAGCGAGGTTACTCATCAAAAAGGTTCACACCTTGAGTAGAATCCTGCCGCTAGTGTCAAGAAGAAGGCAAACATCTATTATGGACGAGCTCAAGTTCACAAGCAAGATCCCAGTGTGCACCAGGCTCAACTTTCCTATCTGGAAGGAAAGGATCAGGTTCTACATGGAAGCAGTTGATCCTCGACTCTTCATGATCGTGGAGGAGGGACCTTATGTCCCCACTAAGGTCTCCACCATTGATCCCACCAAGAAAGTGCCGAAGAAACTTTCTGAAATGGACAAGGATGAGATGGTGCTAGTGGGACTTGATAAGAAGGCGCAGAACATCCTGGTCAGCGCGGTTGATGACTCAATGATGCAGAACTTCTGCAACTGCAGGACAGCAAAGGAGATCTGGCATTGCCTGATCATCCTAATGGAGGGCACTGATGAAGTGAGGGGTGATTGTAGATCCCTCCTGAACCAGAAATATGAGGCTTTCAGACAAGGGCCTAAGGAAGAGATCGGAGTCACCTTCGAGAACTTCCTCAAGATTGTCAATGCCCTCAAAGGATACGGAAGAGTGTTCACTAACGGTGAACTCAATGATAAATTCCTCAGGTCCCTTACTAAGGAATGGGACACAAAGATCTGCGCCATCCGAGAGTTTGACAGACTAGCTGAAACTGACCCGCAAATTCTGTTTGGGAAGTTGATGTCCTATGAGCTTCAATTGAACACCAGGAAAGAAGAAGAAGAAGCAGAGAAGGCTGCAGCCAAAGAAAAGACTGTGGCTCTAAAAGCCATTCACTCCAGAAAAGGCAAGGGTGCGGTTTCATACCGTGCCAGGAAAAAGGATGAGGAGGAGGACTCCGAGCCATGCTCCTCCAGCTCAGAGCTGTCTGAGGAGGATTTCTCCCTCATCACCCGAGAATTCAAGAAGTTCCTCAAGATGAGGAATCAAAGAAAGAAAGACGGCTCCTCCTCCAGGCATCAGAAGAAAAATTATTCTTCTGACAGGTATGCTTCTAAACCGAACAAACATCGCTCCTCTGACATTATTTGCTTTGGATGCAATAAGCCAGGACACGTCGTGGCCGACTGCTATCAAGGCAAGAGAGAAAAAGGGAAAGGAGAGGAGCACATATCCTCTAGAGATAAGAAGAAAGAGCGGAGCTACATCGCCAAAAGGCCAAAGACACTGAGTGAGTCTGATTCCACAGACTCCAGTGATGATGAGGAAGCCTACTTTGGGCTGGTGGGTCGCTCCGACTCAGAAGGAGAATGCCCCCCATTTACTGGGAAGGTAAAAGCTCACACCCCTCTCTCCGACTCTGAATCTGATCCTGAGTCTCAGAATGATGACCCTGAGGATAGCCTTTCGGCCCGTGAAACGGAGCTCCTCGAGAAGTATGAGCTTCTGCTCAACACTTTCGAGGAGTGCCGTAAGAGATTGAAGGCTGAGAAAAAGGAAGTGAAATTCCTTAAGGGTGAGAGTGTCTCCCTAAGGGAAGAGATCACCAGTTTGATCTCTCTCCGACAGGAGCACCTAGACCTGACTTCAAAACATTCAGAGTCTCTCAAGCTCCTCGATCTTAAGCAGGAGGAAGTCGACAAGTTGGAAGAACAACTTGCGGCAGAAAGGAAGATCGTCAAGAGCTTCTCTATGCCAAAAATAGTTCTTCCAGTTGTTGATACCTTCTCTGCTCAGGCCAAAGGAGCTGGCTTGGGGCATGTAGGGGTATCTGGTTCCTCATCCAGGAGAAACAGGAACCAGAGGAATAATAAGGCCGCCAAGAAGGCCTCTGCTGCTGAAAAGGGAAAGGCTCCGCTCAGTCCTATTGCGTTCAGAAAGCCTAGCTTTCCTTGCAACCAACATGACTTTGAATCAACCTTTGGTCATCATTTCCGGCCCTCGATTGCAAAGCCAAAGAGCCGATATGATGGTTGGACCTTTCCCCGGAACTTCGGTGAGAGTGCCCTCAAGGCACCTTATGAGAAAATCCACAAGGGAAATTATGGTCAATTCTCTAGCGGTCATAATGGAAAGCAGGCACCAAGAGTCAAGCCTGTTATACTGACGAAACAGAAGGTGAAGAAGTCATGTGACTGCAATCACTATGAGGCATCCACCTCAGATCCAAGACCCCGGCTGTACCCACCATTCCTAGGGTAAGGCAGGAGCCTAGGAAGAGGTACAACAGATTTGACTGTTGGTGTTGTGGCAAAGTCTGTCACTTTGCCGTGGATTGTTGGTTTAACCCGAGGTATAACGAGACTCCCTATGTTAGCACTGCGAGGCCGACCACTCGTAAGGTTAACCAACCGATAGGGAGTATGCTAACCAAGAATCTAGGACCCAAGTTCGATTGGGTTCCTAAGGGAAATTAATTTTATTTTGCAGGAATGTCCAAAGGCCACCAAAACGTCGATCTGGTATTTGGACAGTGGATGCTCCCGGCATATGACTGGGACAAGAAGCCTGCTGCGTGATTACACTCCAGTCGAGAATGGACCCAAAGTCATCTTTGGAGGGTCAGATCGAGGAGTCACCAGAGGTTACGGTATGATTTCCAACGGTATAATCTCTATCACCGACGTGGCTTATGTTGAAGGGTTAAACCATAACCTGATCAGTGTAAGTCAGTTATGTGACACGGGTTATGACGTTAAGTTCTGCAAGGATAAATGTCTGATAATATCATGTGCCTCTTCTGAGACAGTATTAACAGGCATTAGGAGCAGGAATATCTTCTGCTTAAATTTTCTCAGTTTAGATTCATCTACCCCCGTATGCCTTGTGGCAACAGGCAGTGCATCTCTTTGTGATCAATGACACAAGAGATTGTCACATATTAATTTCAAAACAATTAGTATGTTGTTTTCTAAAAACTTAGTAAGGGATGCTCATGTTATCAAGTGCATCAAAGATAGCCCCTGTCCTGCGTGCCAGATGGGAAAACAGACTCGGGCTACCTTGAAAAGCATTACAGACAAAGACTCCTCCAGATGTTTTTACCTTCTACATATGGACTTGTTTGGTCCAATGCAAGTTCATAGCTTGGGAGGCAAGTCTTATACGCTAGTGATAGTTGATGATCATTCTCGGTTTACATGGGTGTTCTTCTTAAAACGAAAGTCGGATACGTTTGACATCTTCACTAGTTTTGTCAAGCAGGTTCAGAACGAATTTAACTGCCCAGTAGTCAAAATCAGAAGTGACCATGGAACAGAATTCGAATCTGATGCTATGACAGAGTTTTGTGAAGAACAAGGTATCTTTCATGAGTTTTCCTCCCCGCGCACTCCTCAACAAAATGGAGTTGCGGAGAGGAGATATAGAACTCTCATTGAAGCCTGCACGACAATGTTGAAAGACGCTTCTCTCCCAGAATACTTCTGGGCAGAGGCGGTCAATACAGCTTGTCATGTACAAAACCGGGCATTGATCAACAAGCATCTTCGTAAGACGCCTTATGAGCTACTGAGAGGCAGGAAACCAACCATGTCCTACTTGAGGATTTTTTGTTGCAGATGCTATGTACTAAATAATGGGAAGTACCCGCGTACTAAATTTGGTGAAAAATGCTTCGAAGGCATATTCATGGGCTATAGTTCCCACAGTCGGGCATATAGGGTCTTCAATAAGAAAACCCGAGTGGTAGAAGAATCCATTAATGTTGTATTTGATGAAGGAAGTTTGCTTAACAACAATTCTTCCAGCGGTATTCTTGAAGATGCAGGTACACGACTTGAACAGCTGAGTATCGATGAGACCGCTAAAGATGATACTCCTAAGTACGTCAAAGTTTCCACCTCCACGTCATCGGGGAATGTTGAAGATCAAAATGGAACAAATATCTTAGAAGAAGGAGAAGCCCAAGAAGTAGTCGAAGCTCCGGACGCCAGACTTCATAAGCTCCGGCACGTGAGGGATCATCCTAGAGATCAGATCATCGGAGATCCTCGTGACGGTGTCAGAACTCGAAGAGGTACTATTAACGAGGTTTTGCATCTTAGCTTTCTATCACAGGTTGAGCCAAAGAAGTTCGACGAGGCGAACAAAGATGCGGTATGGATTTTGGCCATGCAAGATGAACTACATCAATTCGAACGATGCAACATTTGGACGCTGGTTCCCAGACCACACAAGCAGAATGTGATTGGCACCAAGTGGATCTTCAGAAATAAACTGGATGAACATGGTGTCATCATAAAGAATAAGGCCAGGCTGGTGGCTCAAGGTTACAGACAGGAGGAGGGGATTGACTTCGACTAGACCTTTGCACCAGTGGCAAGGCTCGAGGTAATTAGATTGTTCCTGGCGTATGCCTCGCACAAAGGATTCACAGTCTATCAAATGGATGTGAAATCAGCATTCTTGAACGGAGACCTGAAAGAGGAAGTATACGTCGCTCAACCCCCAGGTTTTGTCAATCCTACTTATCCCAATCATGTGTATTTTCTCAATAAAGCTCTATATGGTTTAAAACAAGCTCCACGAGCTTGGTATGAGACTTTATCTAGTTTTCTTCTTGAGAACAAGTTCTCTAGAGGTAAAATAGATAATACATTGTTTCTCAGGGAAGTCAAAGGCAAGATTTTGCTGGTGCAAATCTATGTCGATGACATTATATTCGGCTCAACGGACAACAATCTTTGCAAAAAGTTTTCTAAACTTATGTAAGGAAAGTTTGAAATGAGCAGTATGGGAGAGCTAAAGTATTTCTTGGGACTTCAAGTGAAACAGTCTGAGGATGGAATCTTCATCTCTCAGATGAAGTTCACAAATGAACTCCTCAAGAAATTCAGCATGGAGAGTGCAACCTCTATGAAGACTCCAATGGGATCCACTATGTCTCTGGATAAGGATGAGAAAGGTAAACCTTTCGATGAAACCAAATACAGAAGCATCATTGGATCCCTGCTCTACCTTACTGCCAGTAGACCGGATATCATGTTCTCCACATGTGTCTGTGCCAGATATCAGGTGAACACTAAGGAATCTCACTATGTCGCTGCAAAGCGAATTCTAAGATACCTTAAAGGTACTCCCAATCTTGGCTTGTGGTACCCGAGAAATAATGATGTCGAGCTAATAGGTTTTTCAGATGCTGATTTTGCAGGTAGTAGGGATGGCAGGAAAAGAACTTCCGGGACGTGTCAATTCCTCGGAAGAAAGCTTATCTCATGGAACAGCAAGAAGCAGAATTGTGTAGCTACCTCCACAGCAGAGTCTGAATACATCTCGGCAGGCAGCTGTTGCGCACAACTCCTATGGATCAGAAACCAGTTAGCCGACTACGACCTTTAGTTCAAGGAAGTACCAATGTACTGCGACTCCTCCAGTGCAATTGCAATTGCCAACAATCCGGTATCGCATAGCAGAACGAAGCATATTGAAGTGCGCTACCACTTCATTCGGGAGCACGTGGAGAACAAGGACATCTCTCTCTGTTATGTCCCCACGGACAAGCAGATTGCAGATATATTCACAAAGCCCTTAGACGAAGCCAAGTTCAGTCTTTTCAAAACTGAATTGGGGATGCTAAACTATGAGGAATGAAGACTACCGAAGCTCCAGGCTGGTGCATCTAGGGGGAGCCTCTGCCCGGAACTCAAGTGAGAGCACAGGTGCAAGAACTGAGGGGGAGCAAGGGGTCAAATGCAACAGACCCAGATTTTCAGAAGCCGAAAAGGGGGAGATTACCCTCTCGGCTAAGGCTAAGGTGGCTCCAAGTTTGCTCCCAAGAAATTGGTATTGGTAATGAATAACTCACTCAACTCAATTTCAAGTTTATGATTTTCATTCCCATATGCTCTATTCACCTTAGCTTGTAGGGTTTAGGCTTCTTCAAATAGGGGGAGATTGTTGGGTATTGTATCCACAACGTACCTGATTTGAAGAAGCCCCTGGACAAGCTAAGGTAAATAGACAATGTATTTGACAAAATATTTCAAGTTGTGCTTGCAGTTTTTCCACGCTAAGTGCACACCAATGTCAGGGTGCAGTAGGTCAATATATACGGGTCTGCGCGACGTAATCCCTCGTTGAGCAGATCAGTGTGTTGGCCTACGTGTACTCTCTCTATTGGAGTGTACTTATTTTCAAGTATAGGGCTATGATAACTCAAGAGCAGACAAGGAGCAAGGATGGGTCAAGGAGCACCTCATGGGTGGAAATACGAAAAATCGTCTAAGTGCAAATCGACGAGAATCACCAAGTGATTCTCGCCAATTCGGCGAGAATCACTAGTGATTCTCACCGAATCGTCGAGAATCATTGGCTGATTCTCGCCGACTCGATCCAGCTACTTCAAAGCGAGCAACTCTGATGTCAAGTACTAATCGACGAGAATCACCAAGTGATTCTCGCCGATTCGGCGAGAATCACTAGTGATTCTCGCCGAATCGTCGAGAATCACTGGCTGATTCTCGCCGTCTCGACCCGGCTAAATCAGAGCGTGCAATCAAGTCAACATCGAAGAGAATCATCTTTGATTCTCGCCGAATCGACGAGAATCACCTTTGATTCTCGCCGATTCGAAGAGAATCACCTTCGATTCTCACCGATTTTGACTTGGGCAATTTTCTAGAAACAGCTGGACCGGATTCTGCCGCTGGCACTGTTTTGAACCGGTTTTAGGGTTTCTTCTGGTGGGACCCACAACGGTCATTTAGGAGTATACTTGACTATAAATACACGCGTATTTTTGAACAGTGCAGACACACACAGAAAGAAGCCAAGCGACGATCTTGATGTAAAATCGCGAAACTGCTCCGCCATCGTCGTCGCTCGTGCAAGTCGATCGCCGGCCGTTTGATCGTGGTTTCCTCCAGATCTCCCGGCGATAGAAGCATAGCCAAGCATAGAGTCTCACGCGTCTAACCAGAGATCCCTTGTCTCTTGATTTGTTGATCGGGAAAACCTTCCCCGTCCGAATCGATCGAGACGACCGATCCTAGTGTGACCGTTGGAAGACCTAGCTAGCTTTGCTACGAAGTTTGATTCTCCAAAGAACAGCAACCACACATCGTTGTTGCCGCCGATCCCAAGAACTGAGCCGCCGCCCGTCTTGCCGCCGCCGGTTTCGGGGAGATTCTCTCCAAGAGAGATCTAGGGTTGTGGACTCTTCGTGACTTCAAGAATACGTCATCGAACGAAGAGGGACACCTTAGTCTCAAAAAGTAGTTTGTATTTCTTGTACATTCTAGTTCATTTTTGTTGTAAAGGAACGTTGGTTCCGAGGTGTAAGGGTTGGGTGCAACCCGTGTTGTGGGAGTGTTGTCTCCTACGTGTGGAAGGGTTCCTTCCGATAGTGCAAGGATTGGATTTCAATCCTGTTGGTGAAGAGACCGAGTCATCCCTTGTTAGGAGATAGGTCGAAGGGGGAAAGTGGATGTACCCAAATCGGGGAACCACTATAAATAACTTATGTACTCTATTTGCTGTGCTGTTTTGCTTTCTTGTGCAGGTACAATTTTAAATTCCGCAAAAACGCTGCACGTCACCTATTCCCCCCCCATAGGTGAAGATAGTTGACACTAGGTGGACTTTCACTTGCCTTTGCTTATCAATCAAGAGCTGTAATTGCACAAGCAAAGAGCTGTGATCTATTGTAGTAGGAGCATGTCGTCCAGACTGAAGATATTGTTTGTAGCTCTTGCTCTTCTTATTCATTGTAGAAAGTTTTCCTTTCTTCTGTTGAGAAGCATCTGCATCCTCAGAGTCAGAAGAACTAACCTCATTAACTAGAGGTGTCGCTTTATTTTTCTTAGTTAGAGGGGCCAACTCTCCCTCAATTCATGTATCTTCTTGATGAATAGGAATATTATCCACTATAATATCTGCATGCTGAACTTCAGCATCAGGTATGTCAATCTGAGAATCTATAATTCTCTCTTCTTGAATATTGGTATCCTTTGTCTTTGGAACTACTTCTATAGTCTCTTGGAGTGTTGCTTCTTCCATTACCTGATCAGATATTTCATGTGCAGTAGCTTGTTCCTTTTCTAGGTCTTGAACTACATCCATGATGATTGTTGTGGCTATATCCATTGACATTTCTATGAGGTTCTCCCCCTCAGCTAATTCTTTTTCTGGGATGATCTCCCCCTGCAGTTGTGCACTGGTATCAGGGAATTTCCTAGGAGACCCACCTTGGACTTTCTCTAGATTGTCATCAGAACTGAAGTGCACCTCTTCTTCAGAATCACTTGAGGATACAACTTCCTCTACCACTATTTTCTTACCTTTTATTTCCTTTTCTACTTAGGTGCAAGAGATTCCTTAATTAAAACTCTGTCCCACCTAGACAAGATTCTTAGATCCATTCTCCTCATATGATTAATATTAGTTTCAAGTTTAAGATTGATGCAATCAGGAATTACCTTTACCAAATACAAGCTAATTATCCTGCCCATATCGGGCTTCTGAATTCCTCCAACAATTTTATCAAATAGCACTCTATTCCAGTCAGAGCTGATTTTGAAGATAATTCTAGTCATCAGATAAAACATGACATTGGAAATTCTTTTATGTGCTCCAGTCTTGCAGAGGAGCACCTTTCCTATAATTTCAGACAGGAATTTACATTGCGAGTTCATTCCTTTTCTGTTGAAAGAATGTCCAATAGTAGTGATTGGTGGTAGTCCACACCAAACTAGTGCCTCTGTTCTCTTGGATGAATCCAGGTAATTAACTTGTGAAATTCTTGGGATCTTAAAGACTTTGGCCAATCTTTTGGTATTTACCTTTATCCTCACTCCATTAACTCTGGATTTAATCTTGTTATAGTTAGAGTTTAAGGAGGCCTTAGAGAAAAAATCAGATACCTTTCTCTTCCAGGTCTTGGTTGGTTCTGAAAGAAGATACTCCAACCCTACTACATTAACAAGGTCAATTACTTTCTTGATATCCACAGATGCGGTGTCGAATGCATTGTGCATAAGTTCATATCCCTCATTGATGTGATCATCCATCTTTGGTGCCATTCTTGTTAAAAGATCTTGAGTTAGAAGGGTGTCGACTATGGATTTCTAGGTCTCGAGACACAGTGATTAGTCTCTCAAGATTACTGGTGAGTGAAGTCGACAAAACCTAACATCTACTATTTATAGCATCACTCTTTTGAAGGTGAAAAGGCGCGCTGCATTTAGTGATTTTCTCAAAATTGGGTAATTTCAAGAGTCGACAAAGTAAACCTAAGCTATCGAGATGTGTCGACATATTTCGACACATTTTTTATGTTTCTCGACACCGACCTAAAGGTCTCGACACAAACTTATAATGTCTCGACACACATCCTTTTATTAGTGTCAACACACATCCGCTAATCAGTGTCGACACACAGTCATGTGTCTCGACACACCTTTTCTACTAGTGTCGACACACGTTGTTGTGTCTCGACACACCTCAACTAATAATGTCGACACACACCCTGGTGTCTCGACACAATTTTGTGAATTAGACAAATTTTGTGTTATGACTTATATGTCCTGACTTTTTAAAGTAAAAAATTTTAAACTATTTGCATTTCTAATTTGTCATACTTTTAAATGTAAATATTTATTCAATATTCAGCATACCTAGTTCAAACTTAAAATAGTTGAACTTACTTTCATCTAGGGGTTTTGTAAAGATATCAGCAATTTGTCTTTCAGTTGGAATATGTTGTAAGCTAATATTTTCTTTTTCTACATTCTCTCTGAGAAAGTGATATCTAATTTCTATATGTTTACTTCTACTATGTGAAATAGGATTATTGACAATTGAAATTGCACTTGTAGAATCACAGAACATAATAAATTTACTTAGCTGAATACTGTAGTCCAGTAGTTGATGATGAATCCACAACAGCTGTGCACAGCAACTTCCAGCAGATATATACTTTGATTCTTCTGTAGAGATTGTAACACTTGTTTGCTTCTTGCTACTCCAACTAATGAGTCTTTTCCCTTGAAACTGGCAAGCTCCAGAAGTGCTTTTTCTGTCTTCTTTACACCCTGAAAAATCTGCATCTGTGTATCCAGTAAGTTCAAAATCACTATCCCTAAGATACCAAAGACCAAGATTAGGTGTGACCTTAAGATATCTCAGTATTCTCATAACAGCTGTATAATGAGACTCTTTGGGGCATGCTTGGTACCTACTACAGACACATGTTGAGAACATAATATCTGGCCTACTAGCATTTAAATACATGACTGATCCAATTATGCCTCTATACAAGGTTTCATTAACTGGTTTTCCAGATTCATCCTTGTGTATTGAGACTGTAGAACCTATTGGAGTTCTCATGGTAGAAGAATTCTCCATACCATATCTCTTAATCAACTCCTTAGTGAACTTAGGTAGAGATATGGATATTCCGTCCTCAGATTGTCTAACTTGGAATCCCAAGAAGAACTTTAGCTCACCCATGCTGTTCATCTCAAACTTGTTTTGCATAAGCCTTGCAAATTTGCTACACAGCATCTCATTGGTAGACCCAAAAATTATATCATCTACATAAATCTGGACTAATATGCTTGAACATTTGATGTTCCTAAGGAATAGTGTCTTGTTTATCTTTCCTCTAGAGAACTTGTTCTCTATCAAAAAGGTAGAGAGGGTTTCATAACAGGCTCTAGGTGCCTGTTTTAACCCATACAAAGCATTGTTTAATCTAAAAATATAATTATTGTGTTTAGGGTCAACAAAACCTGGTGGCTGCTCTACATAGACTTCTTCCTTCAGTGTACCATTTAGGAATACTAACTTTATATCCATCTAGTAGACTTTATATCCTTTGAATGTTGTATTGGCTAAAAACAATCTAATGGCTTCTACCCTAACTACATGTGCAAAGGTTTGGTCATAATCTAATCGTTCCTCTTGTCTATAACCTTTAGCCACTAATCAAGATTTCTTCTTGACTATAACCTCATACTCATCTAGTTTATTTCTATAGTTCCACTTAGTGCCTATAATATTGTGATCACTTGGTCTAGGAACTAGACACCAGACTTTGTATCTCTCTAATCGATTTAAATCTTCTTGGATAGCCACAATCCAGTTGGGATCTGAATTGGCATCTTCAAACCTTTTAGGTTCTACATGTGAGAGAAAACTAGAGTATAGAACCTCATTGTGATGTCTACTTCTAGTAGCCACACCTAAGCTGGCATCACCTATAATTTGATCTATAGGATGATCTCTAGGATGTCTAATAGCTACAATAAGGTGTCTATTATCATCTAGTGCTGTAGGAGGATTAGGGTGATTCTCTTCCTCCCCCTGGGTTAATGCAGTATCTTCTATAAGAACTTCTATATTGTCCCTAGTGTCTAACTCTCTGTTAGGTGAGTCACTTATTCTTAGTTTTTCCATTCTAGACTTTACACAACCTAGACTAGAACTGTTAGAGAAATCATTATATAAAACATATGATTCATCAAATACTACATTAATAGATTCTTCTACAACTTGATGTTTCTAGTTGTAGATCATGTATGCTTTGCTATGAAGACTATACCCTACAAAAATTCCTTCATAGTATTTCTCTGAAAACTTGGTTAGATAGGTTTTCCCATTATCCAAGACATAGCACATGCTTCCAAAAATTTTGAAGTAGGACATATTTGGTTTTTTGCCTTTCATTAGTTCATAGGGAGTCTTATTGTGAAACTTGTTGATCAATGCTCTATTTTGAATATGGCATGCTGTGTTTACAGCCTCTGCCCAGAAATATTCTGGGAGAGATGTATCACTCAGCATTATTCTAGCTGCCTCAATAAGAGTTCTATTTTTCTTCTCAGCAATCCCATTTTGCTGTGGTGTTCTTGGAGAGTAGAACTCCTGAAGGATCCCTAGTTCCTTACAGAAATTTATCATCCTTTCAGATTGAAATTTTGTACCATGGTTACTTCTAAGTTTGACCATAGTGCATCCCATCTCATTCTGAATTTATTTGACAAAATCAGAAATGATGCCTAGTTTTTCAGACCTTTTCCTTAAGAAGAACACCCAAGCAAACCTGGAGTGATCATCCATAATCACATAGGTATAAGACTTCCTTCCCAAACTAAGAACTTGCATAGGACCAAATAAATCCATATGAAGCAAGTACAGACACCTTTCAGTGTCTTTGGACTGAATACTCCTAAAAGAGACTTTTGTTTGCTTGCATTTTTGACAAGGTGAACATATGCCTTCTTTGGAGCATTTTAGTTGTGGGCTATTTCTAACTAAGTCCAAAGAAAATAGTTTACTCATAAATTTGTAGTTTAAGTGAGCCAGCCTCTTGTGCCACTATACACACAAAGTGTCTTTCTCACTAGCTACAAGACATACTGGTGATTGTTCACTTATACCAAGGAAGTTTAGAAAATAAATGTTCCCACTCCTACTGCCTGACAAGATGATCTCTTGATCACTTGAATTCCTTATTAGACAATTGTCATTGTGGAAGATAATTTCATAACCTATATCACAAAGCTGATTTATGCTTATCAGATTGTGGTTTAATCTTTCCATATAAGCAACTTTAGTGATGGTAACTAGGCCATTAGAAATGTTGCCATATCCCTTGGTGAGTCCTTTCTCTGACACTCCAAAGATGACTTTTGGTCAATTCTTAACTGGAATGTAGTCTCTTAGTAAACTCCTTAATCCAGTCATATGCCTGGAACATCCACTATCCAAGTACTATATTGGCCTATTAGTGGTACTTGGCTCCACCTGCAAACACAAATTTATTTCACCTTAGGCACCCAATAAGTTTTGGGGCCTTGGTTCCTGTTAGACTTTGCTGTGTGAAACAAAACAGACTTTTTAAATTGAGGTGGTTGAAATTTATATGAAGGACCTGTTGGATTATACCAACAATCTAAGGCAAAATGCCTAACCTTCGCACAACAACAACACTCAAATCTATTATATCTTCTCTTTGGTTGCACATTTAAATTTGTTTTCTTGTGCAACACAAAATTCTCATCCAATTTCGAAGGTAGAGGTGCATAATTCACACCCTTACCTTTTAGATTTGAGTGAGCTTTACTGGGATCATCCACAAGAATTCCTTAGCTTCTTGGATTGATCACTTTCTGTGGTGTTTCTTGGCCTATATTGCCTTTTATCATCTGATCCTTCCAGCAACACTCTTTTTTGACCTTTCTGGTAGTGCATGTTGGATCCCTAGCTGATTTGGGCTAGGTTCACTAACTTAGGACGTGACCCAACATGTATAGCCAGTGTCAAATTTATGTCATAGAGTTTAGACCACATCCTTAGAGTCAACATCAGATGGACCAGCTATCAACAAGACCATCAGAGACTCAAGACTTAGAAGATTTCAAGACTAAGTAAAAATGAGTTAAACGTTCGTCGAACTCAGGTCGATGAAAGGCGTTCTCAGCTCGACAATCTTGAGATATTTCTCTGAGCTGAGCTCGACGATCTTCATTCTCTAGTCGATGAAAACTGGGAGACTTCAACAAACTAAAGCAAGGTAACTCCAGATTATTATAAGTCCCACTTCAGGCTTTGGTCGACAAACAAGATTCTGAGCTTGATGAATTTGGACCTCGAGTTCATAACAACCTTCTGTTAGAAGATCTCAGGATGATGAAGTCAACTTCTTAGGCCGACGAATTCTCAGGTCGACGAACTGTATTCTTTGGTCGACAAATTTTGAAACCAGAAGTTTTCATGTCAACACATATGAAAGATATTGTACCTAATCACCTAGAGGGGGGGGGGGGGTGAATAGGTGACTTGAATCTTTTTAACTTTTTATGGCAGCAATCAGTTTTTAACACAGAATTCTATCTACTATATCACAGCACATATGCAACAATCACAGCCAACAACAATCACACAGTAGAAACAGAGTTTTATAGTGGTTCCCCAAGCTTTGGGTACATCAACTTTCCCCCTTCGCCATCTACAAGTGTACTAGATTCGGCCAAACTCCTCCACTATCTCAGAACCCAAAATAGGCTCCTACACCTCAGGCCCAAGGCCCTACAACTCAGCTTTTCCACAAAGCCTACACTCAGCCACAAAGGCCTACACTCAGCCACCAAGGCCTACACTCAGCCACAAAGGCCTACACTAAGCCACCAAGGCCTACACTCAGCCACCAAGGCCTACACTCAGAGATTTAACTCTCCTACCCTCAACCTTTATAATTGCAGGCTTACAATCACAGTTCCCTAAGGATCCTACAAGTTATAATGAATACAAAATGTATAAACTCAACAACTTAGATGAAAGAGAGATAAGTTGTGAGATTCTTGATGAGTTCTTGGAAGAACTCAGCTGAAATCAATCTGACTTGGCTTTCTTCAAAGCTTCTTGAAAGTAGAACACAATAAGACTGATTCCTCTGCAGTTGATCCTTGATCTCTGCTTCTTAAGATTCAGACCAATCTGAATCCTTCTTCTCAGCTGGGTTCCAACAGCTGATTTCTTAGATGGAGCTCTCTCTCTCCAACTTCTTAGATCTTCACTTGATAGCTAGATCTTCTTTAGACAATCACTTGATCTGAACTTTTTCCTCTTCAACAACCTTTTGATCAACTTATTCTGTAGACAGTATAAGCCTATTTATATGCCTTCTTCATGGTAACCGGCTGGTCCGGTCCATAACTGAATTCTGACAACTCTGACAGGTGCTGTAGACCGGCTGGAATGACAGCTGTCAAGTCATCCAGTCAGTTCTTGAAAATTCTGTAACTGTCTAGAAGTGTTTAGACTATCTGTCTTTCAATGTCGACACTTATAGACCAAGTGTCGACACATGTTGTCTAAGTGTCGACACTAGCCTACAAGGTGTCGACACAACTCCTTGTGTTGTAGATTTTGTATCTCGACACTACTTCTTCTTCATGTGTCGACACTGAAATTGAGTGTCGACACAAGTACTTGTACTTCAGTATCTTGCTGAATTCTTCTAAGTGTCGACACAACACCTTTGTGTCGACACATCTTCATGTGTTGAATCTGTTAAGTGTCGACACTGCTTCTTGGTGTCAACACATGTCTTCAGTGTTGATACTTGTTGAGTGTCGACACATTGCTCTGGGTGTCGAAACTTTCTTCTTCTGTTGAGACTTCAGCTGAGTGTCGACACATTCCCTTAGTGTCGACACTTGTACTTAGAATATTCTTGAACTTTGCTGAGTGTCGACACAGCTCCTTGTGTCGACACAGCTCCTTGTGTCGACACTTTCTTCTTCTGTCGAGACTCTGGCTGAGTGTCGACACATCCCTTAGTGTCGACACTTGTACTTAGAATATTTTGTTGAACTTTGCTGTTCTTTGCTAAGTGTCGACACAGCTCCTTGTGTCGACACTTTTTTCAAGTGTTGAGTCTTCAGCAAAGTGTCGACACATTGTTCTGGGTGTCGACACTTACTTCAAGTGTTAACTCTTCTGCTGAGTGTCGACACATTATTCTGGGTGTCGACACTTGTACTTAGTCTCTGCTGACTTTTGCTGAGTGTCGACACAGCCTCCAAGTGTCGACACTTTCTGGTGTAGACACAGTTTCACTGAGTGTCGACACAACTGCTAAGTGTCGACACAGCTTCACTGCACTCTTCTTCATTGAGTGTCGACACAGCTCCATGTGTCGACACTTTCTGTCTGGTGTCGACTCAGCATCCCAGGTGTCGACACAATGACTCCAAGTGTCGACACTGCTTGCCTGGGTGTCGACACAAGTCTTCTTAAGTGTCGACACTTTCCCTCTCGGTGTCGACACATGGACTTAGAAACTTTTTCTTCTTTCTTGCAAATACTTAGCCTGCACAAGTAAACTCAAAACACATTAAATACATTTTGATGTATATCATTGAGTTGGGTGAGGCTTCTTTAAATCAGGTACATTTGAACCAATGTACCCAACAATCTCCCCCTATTTGGAGAAGTCATAACCCTTAGTCAATGATATACACCATTCATAATAAAATTACAAAATGATGTAAAGCAGGATTATAAATCAGGGCAAACATAAACATGTATGAAACAAACATGTACACATAGATTGCATCATAGAACAATTATGAAATAAATTTAACACATATCAAATTTATTACACAACACATTGTTCCAATACTTTGTCATATTCATATTTCAAAAAGTTTACAAAATGTTTTACATCAAAAGATTACATAGTAAACTTTAAGATAATTCTAATTCTATTTCTGTTCTGGCTCCTTGATCACTATTCCTTTGCCAGCTTGTACTTTGGCTTGAACAGGAGCTTCAGTAACTTCAGCATCAGCAGGCTTCTTGCCTTTCAGATCTTTCTTCTTAAGTTCCTCAGCCTTAATCTTTTGCCTTTCAAAATAATGATAAGGCTTAGGAAAGTACTTGCTAGGCTCCTGAGCAGTAGGAGGTAGCTTTCCCATCTTGGCCTTTCTTCTATACTGGACTATTGCCTCCTGCCTGATCTCATGTTTTCTCCATTCAGTCTCAGAAACCATTTATTCCTGTCATGCACATTATCTTTTGCAGCTTTCCAGGCAGTCAAAATAATATTTCTTGAGGTGGGGCTCCACTGCTCAAAGTCAGGTCTTTGTTCAGCTTGCTCCCTGAACCTCTTCTTAGACAATCTAGTCTCTTCTTCTTTCTGCAGTGCTTCTTGCATAGCTTCAGATATAGGCTGAACAACTTTCTCAATAATTACATTTTCCTTACCCCCAGGTGGGCTATACATGGACTGTATGTCAGCATGAATCATGTCAAAATCTGGAGGAGGGTAGATAACTTGAGCCACTTCTGGTTGCTCCCCTCCTAAATATGCAGGATGAATTCCAGATTCAGCAACATCGTCATCATCACAAAGAGGAGGATAACCCAGTGTATCTCTGATGGAATTAGATATCCACTTGGCATGATCAGAGCTAGCTTTGACTAAAACCCTCTCCCCCTTTATGACTTCTCTTTCTACATGATCTCTGACATCATCTTTTTGAAATCTGACTTGATTATCCAAATAATTAACTCCATCTTTAAAAAAAGGTTTTAACCTTTGGAGTTTGTTAGTTATGATCTTTTGAGATTCTTGAATGGCAGTCTTAACAGCACTGATTTCTTCCTGGAATACTTTGTCAAATTCAGCTTTAACAGTAGCAGTAGAGGTAGAAGGTCCAGCAGCTATGTTCTTCATTTCTGTGACAATAGCATTGTGAGATGCTGTCAATTTGTCATTCATTCTGATTTGATTTTCTAGAACATATCCCTGCTTCAGTGCTATGTCATCTACTTGAGCCTTTATTTTCTGTTGATGAGTTGACAAGTACACTATTGCATTCCCCCCTTTGTGGAAGCAGTCTGTCATCTCCATCTTATTAAGATTCATCTCAAATCTTATTGACTTTATGTCCTGGGCCAAATCAAATTACAATGATTTCTGCCCTTCATCCACATATTTCTCAATGGCCTTCCTGTGTTCATCCAGTTTAATCTGCATAGCAACCATCAGTGCACTATAATCAACAGTTGGTGCTGGCAGTGATATAGGCTGTGGTGCAATAGATTGTACGGCCTTCTTATAACTCTGACTCCTTCTCTTGAATACATAAATCTTCTTTTTCTTAGCTCTTGCTGTCTCCTCATCTTCAGAAGCTGAGGAGCTAGCAATTTCTACCCTCTCCTTAGGGCTTGGGGGTAACTCCTTCTGCACAGCTGGGGCCTTCTCAGGTTCTGCAACATGAACTACTTGCTCACCCTCAACTGGAGCATTCTCCACTTCAGCAGCAGCAGTGTCCTTGTCAAAGTCTTGTTGATCCAGATTTAGGAATAAATCTTCCATTATAAATTCTTGGGGTGAATGAGCTGGAGAAAGTCTTGGCTCTTCAACCACTAGATCAGTAACTACAACTTCAACAGATGTGTCTTCCATGACAGCATCTGGGACTTGGCTATCCAGCTGAGTTTGCTGATGAACATCAGTCAAATCAGTATCCTCTATAGGAAAATCTAAAGCATTTAGTTCAGTGATTACCTCTAGTATTGTGTTGGTTGCTTGTTCACTTTCTAGTGTAGTTGGTTTTTCTACAACTAGAGACTCCCCCTGGATGTGATCCTTGTGTATGGGGCTAGCTTGAGGTAGCTCCCCCTGGATCTCAGCAACATCTTGAGGAGCAGGAGACTTTACAGCAGTTCCTTCCTCATTCTCATCTGGTGTAAAAACCACTTGCTCTTCACTTTCAGAGCTGCTAGTGGACACTTGAGCCATTGGAGCAGTTTTCCTCTTCTTTTTTGGAGGTGATACCTTCTCAGGAACTATCTTCTCAGGGGTTGGCATCTCTTTAGACAACACCCTGTCCCATCTGGAGAAAATTCTCATATCCATTTTTCTCATGTGATTGATTTTGCTTCGAGCAGCTTGTTGCATAACCTCTGGTATGGTACCAGCTAGGTATAGACTTATGATCCTGCCCAGATTGGGCTTCTTCAAGCTTTTCTTCATGTTTTCAAAGTGAAGATGATCCTTGTCATTATACTGAACATATGTGCTGATACTCTATCATGCCCTCCAGGTTTGCATACTATTACTTTTCCAACAATCTCAGACATGAATTTTCTTTGGCTGTTCATGCCTTTTCTATTGAAAACTGAACCAATCTTCATCTTAGAATCTAGACCACACCATGTCAATGCTTCTCTTCTCTTAGAAGCAGTTACTTCATCCTCTTCCTTAGTTCTTGGTAGCTGTAGAATCTTCCTCAAGCTCTTAGGTGATACCTTCACCTTCTTACCATGGACTCTGGATTTGATCTTGAATCCAGTTTCATCTACCTTAGCTCCATTGAGGAATTCCAAGACTTCTTTCTTCCAAATCTTTGTAGGCTCTGAAATAAGATATTCTAACCCTGAGTCTGCAACTAGGGTTATCACGTTCTTGATTTCCTGGTCAGCATCCCCAAATGCGTCGCGCACTAGTTCATATCCTTCGTTGACGTTCTCCTCAAGCTTTGGCGCCATTAGGGTTTGAAGAATTTGACTTGAGAGAAGAGAGGTGTCGACATAGAAGTTTTGGTCTCGAAACTTTTGAAAGCGTGTCGACAAACTATGGCAAAATCCTATTTATACCTTTCTAGGTTTGAAGATGAAAAGGCGGGCAGCTAGCTTAAATTGTGTCGACACTGGCAATAAGTGTCGACACTGACTTATAATGTCTCGACACATATGTGTCGACACAAGTTTAGTCAACAGATTATATGTGTCGACACCACTCAACTCGACATATAGTCGAGACTTTACTTAGATAATTCTGAGTAAACACTAAGTGTCGACACCACCTTGGTTGTGTCGACACCAACTTGTCATGTGTCGACACTAATATTCTGAAGTGTCGACACAAACTTTCTAGATGTGTCGACACCTTTTCCCTGAAGTGTCGACACCAATTTTTTGTGTCGACACAGATATCTCTGTGTGTCGACACCTTTTTACTTAGCCAATTTCCAATACTATAAACTTACTCTAAGTTTATCATTCCTAGTTCAATGTTAAACCTATTGAACTTAGTTTCTTCTAGGGGCTTAGTATACATATAAGCTAGTTGATTATCTGTTTTAACATATTCTAGTAAAATATCCTCTTTCTCTACATGCTCCCTAATAAAATGATATTTTATCTCAATATGTTTAGTTCTACTATGTGAAACAGGGTTATGTGCAATTGAAATAGCACTTGTAGAATCACCGAAGAGTGGAGTTCTACTTACCTGAAATCCATAGTCTTCAAGCTGATGTTGTATCCACAGAAGTTGAGCACAGCAACTTCCTGCAGCCACATATTCTGATTCTGTAGTGGAGATAGCTACACTTGTTTGCTTTTTGCTACTCCATGAAATTAGTCTTCCTCCTAGGAATTGACAGGTTCCAGTAGTGCTTTTTCTGTCTTCTTTGCATCCTGCAAAGTCTGCATCTGAATAACCTGTTCGTTCAAAATCCCCATTCCTAGGGTACCAGAGGCCTAGATAAGGAGTGCCCTTTAGATATCTCAATATTCTTTTGACTGCTGTCAAATGAAACTCTTTAGAGCAGGCTTGATACCTTGCACAGACACATGTAGCATACATGATATCTGGTCTACTTGCAGTCAAGTATAATAGGGAGCCAACTATCCCTCTATACAAGGTTTCATCTACAGGCTTCCCTGCATCATCCTTGCTAAGAGACATACTTGACCCCATAGGAGTCTTCATGGTGCTGGATGAATCCATACCATACTTCCTTATGAGTTCTAGGGTGAACTTGGACTAGCATATGGATAAACCACTCTCAGTCTGTCTTACTTGGAGACCCAAGAAGAACTTTAGCTCTCCCATACTACTCATCTCAAATTGACCTTGCATTAGCTTTGCAAACTTTTTGCAAAGGCTACTTTCAGTAGACCCAAATATAATGTCATCTACATATATTTGGACTAGTATTACTTTGCCTCTAGATTCCCTAAGGAATAGAGTCTTGTCTATTTTCCCCCTTGTGAACTTATTCTCAATGAGGAAACTAGACAGGGTTTCATACCAAGCCCTAGGGGCTTGCTTTAACTCATATAAAGCTTTCCTAAGTCTATAGACATGATTAGGTAGAGTTGAATCAATAAAACCTGAGGGTTGTTCCACATAGACTTCTTCTTTAAGATTACCATTCAGAAATGCTGACTTGACATCCATTTGGTAAACTTTGAATCCTTGATAGGATGTATAGACCAAGAACATTCTTATGGCTTCCAGTCTGGCTACTGGAGCAAAGGTTTGATCAAAATCAATACCTTCTTCCTGCCTATATCCTTTAGCAACCAATCTTGCTTTGTTCTTAATGATGACTCCTTGTTCATCCATCTTGTTCCTATAGATCCACTTGGTTCCAATTATATTGTGGTCTTTAGGTTTAGGAACAAGCTCCCAGACCTTGCATCTCTTGAACTGATTGAGTTATTCTTGCATTGCCTCAATCCAAAGAGGGTCTTTGATGGCTTCTTCAAACTTCTTAGGTTCAACTTGGGATAGAAAGCTGGAGTAGATTGCTGCATTCAGGTTTCTGCTACTTGTTTGTACCCCTTGTCTTGGATCACCAATGATTTGCTCAGCTGGATGATCTCTTAGATGCCTATTGGCTGGAGGCATCCTGACTTCAGGTTGAGCTTCTTCAACATCTTCATCATGCTGTACTCCTTGAACTTCATCAGCAATTGGTACATGTAGTTCTCCCCCTGGACAACAGCCACTGTCTTCTACTTGCTGTCTTGTAGTAGGTACTTCTTCTATAGTAAGCTTGTCCATCTTCTTGGTTATACCTGAGGAGCTGCATACACTACTAGACAACTCATTATTAATAAGCCTAGTTTCATCAAATACTACATGTACAGACTCTTCTACAACTTGAGTTGACAAGTTGTAGACTCTATAAGCCTTACTATTGTTGTTGTACCCAACAAAAATTCCCTCTTGGGACTTGGCAGCAAACTTAGTCAAGTAAGACTTTCCATTGTTAAGTATGAAGCACTTACAACCAAAGATCCTGAAGTAGGATAGGTTTGGTTTCCTGCCTTTCACAACCTCATAGGGGGTCTTGTTGAGGCTTTTAGTTATGGTAGCCCTATTGATAACATGGCATGCAGTATTAACTGCTTCAGCCCAGAAGTATTCTGGTAGTGATGTATCACTTAATAGGGTCCTACCAGCCTCAATCAAGGTTCTATTCTTCCTTTCAGCAATGCCATTTTGCTGAGGTGTTCTTGGTGAAGCTACCATATCCTCTATCATCACCATCATCACTCCCCTTCTTAAATCCCTCATATCAGAGGCCATTACACCTCTTGCTACCACCATTACCTCCTTATTTGCTCAAATCTCTACTCTTACTACTGCCTACTCCTCAGTCAGGGGCCTGGCCTCAGTCCCCACTGAAACCAGGCAGGGGGAGATGCCTGATGTTGAAGCAACAACCACAGCTTCAGATACTTCAGCTCCAGCACCACCAGGTACTCCAGTCCCCCCAGCAGCATATACAGATTATATAGATACATATTTAATTGATTTAATTGATTTTATTGATACTGATATGGACATTGATGAAACTGTTGGTGATTTTATCCTCAATCCTATAGTTAATTTACAAGAATTACTGGAAACTTTTGACACTGTACATATGCAGTATCTTGCAGGAGAGTTTACTAAGCCACAGTTGGCTATTGTACCTTATACTCCTCCTATCAGTCTAGAAGTTGCTAAGCAACTATGTGACAGTTTTGAAATTCCAGTTTCTGCACCAAACTCTGCAGTCAGTCCATCCCCTCCAGAAGCTATCTCAACACCAATCTTTGTGACGGATGACTCCCCTATGCCAGATCTAGATGAGTTGATCTTGGCTGATATTGAAGAAGAAAATAAGGCAGCAGTTGAAAGCTCTGTCCCAATTACTTCTGATTCCTGTATAGTCTCTTCTTCACCTACTGTTGTATCTCCAATTTTTGAAACTTCTACTCCTGCTCCAGAAAAGACTGCCACTTATGATAAAGCCTTGAAAGCATTGGATGCTCTATATGATAACCCTCAGGGTTCTGGCAGTGAAGATGGTGAAGAAGATTCAGATGAAGAAACTGCTAAGAAGAAGAAAATGCTGTCAAAGAAAAAGGAAAGCCCCTCCTCCTCCTGCTGCTAAGCCAAGCTCAAAGAATGACACCCCATTCTAAATTCTTCAAAACATTACTCCTTATAAATGAATGCCAGCATGGATGTGACTGTCTAAAAATCAGCAAAAGGAGAGGAAAAGAAGTCAGAAATATTCCCACCACCAATTCAGAGATACAGAAGAGATCCACCTCCTCCAGCAGCTGGTGTCACTGGTGCTAGCTCTCAGAGATCTGCCCCTATGCAAACTTATTAGAGACATCAAGGGAGATCCTCTGGAAGCAGTCAGCAAGGGCATCATTCTTCAGGAAATCAACAACAGCAACATCAACAACATCAACAGCATCAGCAACAACAACCAACTCTCTCTGCAGAATAGAAAACTAAGACTCCTGAAAAACCAGATTCACTTCATGTTCCTTTTGAAGATTCTAAAACAGCAAATAGTGCTAAAATGGCCAGGTTCCAAGAACTCATTGGTCTTTCCTTGATTAATAAAGCAAAAGCTGAAGGTAAAGACATATCAGGATATACAACTATATCAAAATACAGGAAGGAAGAACTAAAAAGATTTGATAAAGCAAACAAACTGTTTAATGCTGATGATTACATGAAATTCCATCCTGAAGCAGTTGTCCCTAGAACTACATCTCTGAAGATTATTGGGGAAGCTGATATGACAATGACACAGGCACATGCTTTAAATCCAAATAGAGAAATCATCTTTACAAAGCCAGGAGAGAATACAAATGAAGACAAGTCCATGGAGAAGAAGTAGAAGCAGTAATCTTTACTTTGTTTTAATTTCTTTCTGCATTTGCTTTCAAACCATGTTATCTGATCAAATAAAGCTTATGTACATATATATCTGTTGCATGTGTTGGTAATTCTCTGCCAGATATATCTTTTTCTTGCTTGGTTTATCTTTATGTTTATGTTTTGAGTCTATTAGTGACCTCACTCAAATAGGGGGAAATTGTTGGATCCCTAGTTGATTTGGGCTAGGTTCACTAACTTAGGATGTGACCCAACATGTATAGCCAGGGTCAAATTTTTGTCCTATAGTCTAGGACACATCCTTAGAGTCAACATCAGATGGACCAACTATCAACAAGACCATCAGAGACTCAAGACTTAGAAGATTTCAAGACTAAGTAAAAATGAGTTCGACATTCGTCGAACTCAAGTTAACGAAAGGCGTTCTCAGCCTGACGATCTTGAGATATTTCTCTGAGCTGAGCTCGACGATCTTCATTCTCGATTCGACGAAAACTGGGATACTTCAACAAACTAAAGTCAGGGTAACTCAAGATTATTCTAAGTCCCACTTCAGGCTTTGGTCGACGAACAATATTCTGAGCTCGACGAATTTGGACCTCGAGTTCACAACAACCTTCTGTTAGAAGATCTCAGGACGACAAAGTCAACTTCTTAGGCCGACGAATTCTCAGGTCGACTAACTGTGTTCTTTGGTCGACAAATTCTGGAACCAGAAGTTTTCTTGTCAACACACAGAATATCAGTCAACACAAAATATTTGACTAAGTCCAGAATTGTTGCTGAACTCCAGTCGACGAATGCAATTGTCAGCTCGACGAACTTCAGACAAAAAAGGTAAAGTTCTGAAACATGCAAGTTCTGTTATCAGCTCGACGAACTTGGAACTCAGTTCGACGAACTAGTAACTCAGCTCGACGAATTCTATTATTCGTTCGACGATTCCAGACTGAGCCATTTCCGACATTGAATCCTCACTCAAATGCAACAATTCCTGACAGATTAATGACTCAAACATTCTATGAATGTAGCCGTTTGAGGAAGCATTAATTGCAGTCTTCTTCAGGAATATTACTTGCTGATTTTCCACAGGACAGTTGAGGAAATAAGTAATTGCCAATTATTCTCAAGGCGTCAGCATTTATTACAGAGGATTCAAATTTTTGAATAGACATAGAAGAAAATAAGATCGATAATCTGCAGCAACAATTAGGGAACAAGAATATACTCAGTCAAAAAGATAGACTAACTGCAAGATTACATACAGCACCAGAAAAGCTTCACACAAAACTCATACTGAAGCTTACAGTGATAGGCAGTGATATTCATTCATTCAGAAGAAGAACAATCATAATATATCAAGAGTCTTATTCTTCAACATTCTCTCTAGGACTTCCCCAAGGACAACAGATTTCAAATCAGTCTAGAAGATCATGTATCACTGTTTGTCAAGAAATCTGATTGAAGACTTATCACACTACAGCAAAGCTCCAGATCTTCCCTGAACCACTACATCTCAGGGGGAGCTGTTTGCAAACATCATTCCACATAAGTCTTCTATCTAATTGTTGACAGAGAAGACAAAATCACTCTCTCACCCCCTCCTGTACAAAGGGTTGTCATCTCCCTTCAAAAGTGATTCCTGGTTGCAAGTCTCCTTACGAAAAGACTTAAGTTGGTTTTTGGGGACCTGATCAAAACCCATTGGTGTCAGGCACCTGATCAAAAATCTTAGTGGATTCCTACCAAGGGTGGTAGAAGAGTGGATGTGCCCAGTTGAGGGAGAACCACTATAAATTTCTTGTGTCGTCTGGTTGCTCATCTTTTTCTTTTGTTCTTATTGTGTGGCTGTGATTAGGTTTAATAATATCTGTATTTCAGTTTTCTATTTACTGCACTTCTTCAGTTTACAGCAAAAGCTGTAACAACACTTTTTGTTTTAGGACCTAACAATTTTTTAAATATACTCTATTCACCCCCCTCTAGAGTATTGTAGATCTAACCCTCACTTTCAGTGCACTCAGACATCATGTATCCAGAAACACATGATCTCAAGCATCTGTTAGAAGGCAGATACTTGACAGATTTCCTATCTAGACCACTTGGAATTTTATTTTTAGTGACACACTTCTTTTTAGATTTTTTATTCTTACCAAACCCTACACCACTTCTAAATGGTGCAGAGAAGGTATTTATAATAGGGAACATTGACTTAGGCTTTGAGAACTGAGTCAGGATATGTCTTTCCTGAGAAATCTTTGATTACAGGTCTTTGACAGTCTTGACCTGTTCAATTATCACTTCTGCCTGGCTATCTATCTTGTTGGTTAATTCAATTACTTTTAGTTTTTGTAAATCCAACTTGTGTTGGCACTTATCAATTGAGAAGTTACTCCTCTCAAGGAGTCTAACTCTTTGGCCTGATCCTTAGCAAGATATTTACTTGCAATTAGGGCCTTTAGTACCTTTCCATACCCATTGATAAGGGAGTTAAAATCTGCTTCAATGTCTAAATCATGTTCTTTACTATGTGAACATGATTCATTTTCGGATGCAGAAATTGAATCTGAGGAAAACTATTAGAGATTGATTTTACCTTAGCAGGATATGAACAATCCTGATCTTCTTCTCCTGGTTGAGTTTCCTCAATGGCCATCAGGCCAATAAGAGCCTCCTCCTCTTCTGATTCAGATGAAGCAGACTCACTGTCAGACAATGTTAACTGTGTTTTAGCCAATAGGCTTTCGTCAGCCTTTTTGTGTTGTCCATCCTTCAGATTCTCAGACTTTTTCTCTTTCCTTTTTGCTGGGCAATCAGCTATGATATGCCCTTTTCTGTTGCAACAATAGCACACTATATTAGTTTTTAAATATTTATTCTGAGAAGAGCCATACCTGTCCCCAGAATTCTTCTTCCTGGGTTTCTCTGGGTGATTGATCTTTTTATTAGAAGAGTCTCCGGCTGAACCCTTCCATCTTCCTTATTTTTTTCTCCTTAACATCTTCTTGAATTGTCTAGAGAAGAGTGACGGTTCCTCTTCAGTTATTTATCCTTCAGTTGAGGAAGATTCTTAGCACTCAGAGGCAGTTTCTAGTTTTTCTAAAAGTATAGATTTCTCTCTTTTTTCTGGATGACTCTGCCTTTAGAGCCAAGGCCTTTTCTCTATTGAGTGCCCTGACTGATTCTTCATCAGACTTTCTCAGATTCAGCGGTAACTCATGTGACAACAACTTTCCAAATAGGGCTTGAGGGTCTATGTTGGCTAATTTTCCCATTTCTCTTATGGCACAGATCTTGATGTCTCATTCCTTATTCAGGGACCTCAAGAACTTGACATTTATTTCATAATTAGTGAAACTTCTGTCATAAGTCCTCAGGTTATTTACTATTCTGAAGAATATTTCAAAACACTTAGACACTTAATTCTTTTTATCTTGTCTGAAGGCTTCATACTGTTGATTTAGCAGAGATTTTCTATCATCTCTAACTTCTTCAGTACCTTACATGTAAACTAACAAGGACTCCCACATTTCTTTGGCTGTTCTGCAATGAATCAGATTCTGAAAAGTTGAATCATCAATTGCACTAACTATAATATTATGAGCTCTTTTGTCCATAGAGGCCAGTATGATTTCATCCTTATCCATTTTCATGTAAGTCTTGGGTGTCTTGATGTTTGCATCAAGAACTGACACTTTCATGGGTATGAATGGTCCTTCAACTACAATAATATAAATTTTTGGATCTTCTGCCTTCATGAATAATCTGACTCTATATTTCCAAATTCCAAAATTTTCTTTGGAGCAAACAAGAAGCTTAATGAAATTATTTTACCTCTGGGCCATGGTATTTCTTTCTTTGCAATCCTTGGATTCTCACTTGGCTGTTATGCCTTTTTCAGTGAACCTGGCTCTGATACCAATTGTAAATGTTTATTTTAGGATTGAAAGTGACCTAGAGGGGGGTGAATAGGTCTAATTTAAATATGGTCCACCTTTTCTTTAATCAGAGTACTATTCTAATTGAAATGATTAACTAAAATCTGATAATCCACAAAAAACTAAATAGCAATCAACTAAATTAACACAACACAACACATCAGCACACACAGCATAATGCACATAGTTTTATAGTGGTTGCCCAATTTATGGGTACATCCACTTTCCCCCTTCACATATCTAGCAATGAACTAGATTAGTCGAAACTCCTCCTCTTTCCTTCACTCAGATTAATAGATCTTACAGCTCAGAGCCCACCCAGCTACTACAACTCATACTGCACAAGTCTTACCACTCAGATCACAAAGATCCTACACCTCAAGTTCTTCACAAGAACTCTACCTCAGAATGAATTCTCACTCCTACTCCTCAGGCAACAAATGTCATACGACTCAGAGAATTTTCAACTTCTCCTACCTCAGGCAATCCCAACCCAACCTCAGCCTTTATAACACAGGCTTACAATAATCTCCTCTACTCAGATCTACAAATAAAACTTACAAATTGAAATTAATAGAGAAATGAAATCAGAAGAAGTCACCTAGTATGAAATCTGAATAACTTCTTCTTGATCTGATCTTGATGATTATGCTTCCTTTGATTCTGACAAGATAGATCTGATCAAACTCTTCTTAGCTTTCCAAAGCTTCTTGAATTAGAAATTAGGGTTGATCTAGGCTGTAGAGATGTTGTCGATGTTCCTTGATCAAACCTCCCTCCACCTTCTTTATTGTAGCTAAATCTTCAAGATTGTGCTTCTTCTTCTATTTTTTATCTCTCTCTCTCTGTATGTGTTCTTTCTCTATCTTCTTTTTTCTTCTGAAGACAACATCCCTTTAAATAGGCCCTGACAGGAGTAACCGGTTGATCCGGTTAATAACTGCCAGTTCTGATAGCTGTCAGTACCTCAGTCTTCATATCTGTACTTAGGAAATAAGTATGCTGAAGTGTTAAGACTTGGTTGTGAAATGTGTTGACATAAGTCCTGGGTGTCGACACAGTACTGTAGTGTGTCGACACACTTCTGAATGTGTCGACAAAGTTCTTCAACTTGTCTCGACATAACTTCTATGGAATGTGTCGATACAAGTCCTGTATGTCGACATAATTTTCTTCAATCTTGTTACAACTTGATTATAGTGTGTCGACACTAGTCCTGAGTGTCGACATAGTTGTCTTCAGTCTCGACTCAGCTTGAATAGAGTGTGTCGACAATAATCCTGAGTGTCGACACAGTTGTCTTCAGTCTTGTATATTGTGTATAGAGTGTGTCGACACTAGTCCTGAGTGTCGACATAGTTGTCTTCAGTCTTAACATAGCTTGGATAGAGTCTGTCGGCACTTGTCCTGAGTTTCAACACAGTTGTCTTCAGTCTCGACACAGTGTGTCGACACAGTTGTCCTTAGTGTCGACACAACATTTATTTGTCTCAACACAACTTGTTCAATGTGTCTCGACATAAGTCCTAAGTGTCGAAACATTGTACTTAGCTGTATTACCCTGTACAAATAAACTTAACAGCCATCAAATATAACTATGTGTATATCATTAAGCTGAGAAGACTTCTTCAAATCAAATACATCTAGACAATTGTATGATGGAGCCCGCGAACAGACTTTTATGTTGGTGGTTGGTTCGATGAGTCGATCGCCGCGGGCTTGCTTAGGTAGGTAAGTGCACCTATCGCAAGTAATACAGAATATTCGGGGGAATATCCATATCGTAAATTTCTCGGGAACGGGTTGATTATCCCTACACCTCCAAAAGCACTATTATTTTACCGAAATAGTAAGTTGTTTATTTTAACTAAAATAGGACGAAAATAGATTAATATTAAAGACGATGAAGAGATAACACTCGTTATCGAATTACGTTATGATTAAAAATAGATTTAAATAACTAGAGCTCTACAGTTTCAATTTAATTAAAGTGGAAACTTGGCCGTGGAGGTTCCAAAAGTATGAGCTCACCTATCTCTAGGAATATTGCTCACCTGTACATTAAGACTATTCGACCGGGCTCTCGTCCGACGAAAGATTCCTCTTAATGACCGTAGTATGCTAAGAACCCCGCTATTGGGTGTGGAACCCAATCCGGTAGAGTTAGCGCGCATCCTCTCTCGAGGGTTAGTGTGGAACTCTCTTTACCCAGGGGTGATCAGTCCATACGCACGACCTCTTGGCTAGCTGGCGTATGGATAACGGAAATAGAGCCCACACATCGATATGTGGTTCTACGCGTCGTTAAACCGGGGTAAACCTTAAGTTTTTAATTAAATAGAAAAATAAGACTTTTAGTTATTTAAAACATTTTTTATATCCCAATTCTCTTCGATACCGAGGGCTAAAAGCGATTAGCAACTCATCGGAATGGCGATGGCTTATGAGTTTGGTTATGCGAGCGTTCTAAACTATTCGCTGATGGATTATAAAGAAAATAAGAAGAAAAAGCAAGATAACCTAATATTAGAACAGTTACTACAAATAAACGCACTCGCACACATCCAAACACATAATAAAGAGACAGAAATAAAACTAAGTTACAAGTAAGCGAAAATTGCATAATTGAAATTGCAAGTCCCACTCAAACGAGTGGGCGGGAAATATAAGCTGAAAATTTGCAGGTCCTACTCAAACGAGTAGGACTGAAAGGAAAACAAGACCTACTCAAATGAGTAGGCGGAAATAAATGCGATTACAAGTCCATCTCAAATATTTACAGGGAAATAAAATCCGTCCATTTAACTCCTGACGAGTAGGCGGAAGATAAAAACCTGCCATTTAACTCAAATGAGTATGCGGTAAATAAAAACTGAAAATGGCATGTCCTACTCAAACGAGTAGGAGGGAAATGAAGTCCGGCCATTTAATTCCTAGAGAGTAGGCGGAAGTAAAAAACAACTGGTCCTACTTGAATAAAATCCAGCCATTTAACTCAAATGAGTAGGCAAAAAATAAAAACAACAAGTCCTACTTGAATAAAATCCAGCCATTTAACTCAAATGAGTTGGCGGAAAATAAAAACACACACACTTTCTGAAATTAAAACACACACACACACGACAGAAAATGAAATATTCACACTGCAGAAAGTAAATACTCACACTTGCAAATCCTACTCAAATGAGTAGGTGAAAAATTAAAGACACGTCATTTAACTCTTAACGAGTAGGCGGAAATAAATGCGCACCCACATACACTCTTCATAATTGGAGAAAGCAATAAACTTATCTCATACACGCACGCACACAGGCGAAAAAAATTAAGAAAAATAAAGTTGTCGAAAAATTAAAACAACTGCATTTCTATCGCTAGAATGTCGTAGAAATGCATAAAAAGGCAAAATAAAAATTGTTTGAGCAAAGAGTTTTCAAATTATGGTGAGAAAAGCAAGTGCTTGAAAAATTAAAACATTTGCATTTTTACCGTTAGATTTTGACAGAAATGCATATAAAGTGAAAATAAAAATTGTTTGAGCAAATTTTTTTTATGTAATTCCTAAAATCAAAGTTCTAAAAAATTTGTAATAACGCATTATACATTCTTATAACTATGTAAAACGGGTTAAAAAGTGGAAGAAAGCTCAAAAGAGGCGGCAGTTTTATATTCAAAACAAAGAAAAAGCTAAGTTAAGAGTAATGAAAACCACTTTTTATCATTTTACAAGTTCATAAAAACGTATTTGGAAGCTTAAGGATCCTAAGTCTAATTAATTTTAAAGAATATGATAAGGAAAACGGCAATAATGACGGCTAGAAAGTTTGATAAAAATGAAAATAAAGCAAGCAGTTTTTCATTTTAAAGTATAAATTTTGCAATTTTAAGCTCATACACGCACACATGCATTATGAAAATGAAAACTAAAGTACGTAAGATTGATGAAAAGGAGGCCTTCAAAGACATTCTAAAGCATTGTAAGGATAAGAAAAATGACGATTTTATTAACAAAACAAGTTGATTACAAAAGCTTAAACAAACAAACTTCAAAAGGAGGGAGGGGAGAATCCTTACATGGCACTACAATAGCTCCAAACAGTAGCCCTTACTCATCAAAATGGTTCAAAAATTTGGAACTCTGAACTCATACAGCAGCTGGCATTTTATATACAAAATTTTCCAAGTACACGCCCTCTGACACGGGCGTGTCAGGGGGTGTGTCAGCACTATTTATTAGCAGATTTCGGTGGTTTACGGCTATTTGACATTACGGCTAAAAATGCGGAGGTCACTCCCCCGATCACGGGCGTGACGTTGGGCGTGTCAGCTTTATTTATCATTAGAATTCGGCGATTTGATGGCGTTGTTGACTTCGGGAGATCCACGTGGCAGTCACGCCCCTAGTCACGGGCGTGACAGTGGGCATGTCGGGGAGGTTGAACTGGGCGTCGTTTGTATCGAAAGTCGCCGGCAGCAGTTTGTCGGGCCAGGTGGAGGAGTCACGCCCTAGGGCACGGGCGTGACTTGTTCATGTTGGCTTGTTCGACGATCGTCGAGTGAATTGTGTCAAGACTGAAATCGTCGAGCGAAAAATGTCGAGAGCAGGTGACACGGGCGTGTCGGGTTGGCTGACACATGCATGTTATGTTGGTCGACGAACGTCGAGAGAATTTCGTCGAGCGGGATGGACACGGGCTCGGGACATGGGGCGTGTTATCCGACATGGGCGTGTGGCCGGGCGTGTCCATTAATTTCATCCAAAAATTGCTGATTTCCACGGTTTTGACGTGTTACGCCCTTGTCACGGGCGTGACCAACAGTGCACGGGCGTGACACATGATTTTTCTGGCAAAATTCTGAAAATTTCTGAAAAATAAAATAAACTAAGTTACCAAAATATATACAATAAAAGAAGCATTTTATTAAAGAAATTGAACCTAAAAAAACAAAAGAAAACAAAAACTACTTAAATAAATAACATGAAAAGAGGTATATTTATAACTCATCAATGTACTCAAAAATAACTCAAAGCCTGAAGTTCTGACAACTGTAAGAACTGTCTGATGTCAGTGGATTAACTGGGGTAGCCGGTAACTTTTGCCAAAACCCATATAAGGAGACAACCTTAATAAAAACATAGTGATTATTCATTATTCTCATCTAAAGTCTGTCAGTGCAATTTAAGAGAATTCTAAAGGAGGAAAGGAGACAGATTGTAAATCAACTTCTATCTTCTCCAACCAAGTTCAACCCTATCTTCTCCTTCAAGAAGCTTTGAAAAAGCTAAGAAGGGTTGTACTTTTTTCTTCACAACCAAGATGAAAGTGCAGCTAGATCTGATATACTCTAGAGGGGGGTGAATAGAGTATATGGTGCTTTGAAACTTTTTACAACAACTGTTGTAAAAAGAGTGAGCAGGGAAGCAATAATAAATCTAATCACAGCACTAAGTTAAACAAAAGCTAATCACATAAAAATCAAGGCCAGAAACAGACATAAACTCAAGAAAAACCAGAAGACACAAGGAAATGTAGTGGTTCCCCTAAACTTAGGTACATCCACTCTTCTACCACCCTAGGTATGAATCCACTGCAGGATGAGTTGATCATGTGTCCTGGGCACCAATGAGCTTTTGATAAGGTGCTCAAAAACCAAAGCAGATTTTTTGATCAGGTGTCTTGCCACCAATGAGCTTTTGACAAGGTACTCAAAAACCAAGCTCAAACTTTTGAAGGGAGTTTGAGAAACCCTTTACAGAGAGGGGGTGAGAGAGTGATGGAAGTCTTCTCTTTCTCAAACAACTGAGAAGACTATGTGGATTGTTGATGTCAAAGCTCCCCCTGAATTCTTGAGATCTTCAGGAAGAAAAGCTTTGCTGAGGGTGATAGGCCTTCAAATATTGAACTCCAGCAATAGATGATTTCAGTAATAGCTGAAATGTTGAATATCTGGAGTCTTGAAAATATATTGGCCTTGAACACTTTGAAAACTAAAGAGATCTGAAGATTTGAGAAAGCTTGATCTCCTTGGATGTGTGTTCTTGAGAAATCTTTGAGACAGAATATTTTTGAATGTATCTCTGTAATCTGTGTTTCTCTCTCTGTATTCTGTATTCTTGGAGATTCAGAAAAATTCTTCTCTTTTATTCTCTGATACAGAATAGAATAACATTCTCTGTCAAGAATAGTCGTTAGCCTGCATTGATTGCATCCTTAATTGCAAAATCTCTTCTAGAGGAAAGTCCACAGAAATATTCCTTGAGAAATCCCTTGAAACTTGGTCCAGAAATGAATGAAAATGGCTAGGAAATCTCTGAATTAATTGCAGAATAACTCCTTAACTGATTTGAATTTGAATTTAGAAACATCCTGGAAGTTATCTGAAATCGTCGAACTGAGCTCTGCTATCGTCGAGCTGAGCTCAGCGATCTGGAAATATACAGCAGCAAAAATATCGTCGATCTGAGCTCAAAGATTGTCGAACTGAGCTCAGAGATAAAGATCCAAAGCAGAGTCAAAAACGTCGACCTGAGCTCACCGATCGTCGAATGGAGTTCGACGATATAATGAAGTTGAGCTCAGCGATCGTCGAATGGAGTTCGACGATCTTGTCGAAGTTGAGATAGACGATCGTCGACCGGAGTTCGACAAATCATCGTGCTGAGCTCGACGATATGACTTAGTCTCCAAACACAAAATCTTGGTCTTCAGGGCAGCTTCCAAACCTAGACTTCTAACCCTTAGACTCAATACTAATTGACCTATTAAGCTATACAGGAGGTCAAGCAAAGATTCCTAGAGACATAGTGATCCTGACCCAAATTAGTAATAGGGTGTTCCAACAATCTCCCCCTATTTGGGTTAGGATTACTATTTACAGACTTTGGAAAAATTTTAAATAACAACATACAATCAGTAAAATATAAAAACAACAGCTAGACATTGCAGAATCACAGAGATATATAGCATCCAGATAGTAATCAAAAATCACAGAAATTGTCACCTTACAATATCATTTCTTCTCTTTGCCTTTAACAAGTTTAAACTCTCCGTTAGGATTGAGGGCTTCTTTGTTTGACCTGGTATCATCTGCTGCACCCAAATATGTTTGCTTTTTAGGCCTGGGAACTACAGCTTCAGGATGTAATTCCATATACCTGTCAGCATCAAAGAATTTACTTGAAGCATATCTATCTAGCTCTTTCTGTCTCTATTCAGACATTGTTGAAATGTTGGAAGAATCTATTCCTTGTTCTCTAGCCTTTTTAATTTGATCCAGTGCAGCTAGTTCTTTTAACCTTGCAGTCCAAGCAGCTGGATGATTTTCAGGATCCTCAAAAGGTACAGGTGGCTCATACCTATTGGAGGGATTGTCTTGAGGAGGCCTGGCAGACACAGTCTCTTTCAGCTTGTAAGGGAATGGACCAGATGTTGTATCAGAAGAAATTTTTCCTCCCCTAGAATATGGGTGCTGCCTGGAGTAACCTTTGGAGTAGACTTGAATATCTCTTTGATTACCTCTATATCCTCCTCTCCTAGAATGAGAACCCCTGGATTGGCTTTCCCTGTGGTAAGATCTGGCATGAGGCTGATAGGGAGCCTGACTTCTGGCTGGGGATTGAGCTGCAGAGCTTCCACCTGCCCCTGCATCAGGAGGAGGTGGTGGAGGAGGATGAGAGTGCTGGAATTGGGATGAACCCTTCTCATATTTTCTTTTCTTCTTCATTGCTTTCAGCTGATTCTTGGAGTATTGCATCCAGTGTTCAGTGATTGGGCAGTCATGTAAAATATAATATGGAATATCATTGTTATCCTTAACTTTGGCAGGAGGTACCCTCTTCATTGCTTTGCTCCTTGCCTTTCTTTTCCTGGCAATGGTAGCAGAAGAGTCATCAGAGTCTGTTCTAAATTCATCACTTTCAGAACTCTGGTCATCATAGAGAGCATCTATTTTCTTCATTAGATCCTTCTTGAGTTGAACAGAAGCAGATGAGGCAGAGGTTGTAGCAGCAGATGTTGAAATGGTAACAGCAGAGACAGCAGCAGATGTTGAAGCAGAAGCAGAAATGATAGCAGCAGATGGAGTAGAAGTATTAACAACAACAGCAGCAACAGTAGGCTCTGGAGAGGTGGCAGCAGCAAGAACTGTCTCACTAACAGCAACAGAAACAGAAGGAATATCATCAAGGACTGCAGAAGGTTCAAATTCAGGTGCCTCTAACATCAGAATGTCCTTGGAAATTGGTTCATCAGAAATGGCAGAAACTTCAGCAGCAGTATCAATATTCTCAGAAGCAACAACAATCCTTTCTTCAGAAGAAGCAGCATCATCAACATTTTCAGCAACAACAATTACTGAATTTACAAAGGAGGTGATAATGCTAGGGTCACAGCAAGAAAAAGGCACAAGTACCTTGGATAAATCTTCTGGAGGCTGGACAGCATTGACCTTTGGCAGACAGCTGAAGAAGGCAGAATCAAAAATTGATAGCAAAGACCTGAGGTCTGTTGCAAGGACTGCAGTAGGAGGAACTTGTGCTTGAGGCACAGCAACAACAGCAAGAGGAGGAGCAGCAGAAGAAGCAGTAATAACAGCAGCAGCAGACATGCTTACAGAAACAATAGCAGCAGCAGCAGCATGAAGACTTACTTCATATGGCATCTCCCCCTGCCTAGATGCAGACATGTCTGGATCAAGGCACACTGCTGTAGGTGCTGCCTGAGGGAAGAGGGAAGAGAGCCTGGCAGAGAGGGCTGCCACTGACAGGTGTAGTGGATCCAATGAGGTCTCCAACAGCAGAGAGAGCCTGGGGGTAAGCAGCTCATACAACCTGTCAGCAAGGGCTGGGAGGTCTACTTGCTCAAGGGCTGGAGCAGAGGTAGAAGAGATAGGAGCAGCTGAAGGTTCTGGTAGTGGAGAGCTGGAGAATGGTGGAAGGGATGGCTGAGGTGTGGGTATGGTGGATATGGAGGACAGGGGAATGAAGATGGATGGGGTGAATGTTGGTTGATCAATGATTTGGTGTAGGAGGTCTTGAAATGAAGTGGAGGAGGAAGGTAACTCAGGAGGAGATGATGGGGAATCATCCATAAAGGAATCATCAAGTAGGGTGAAGGATGGATGAGAGGGTGATGAAGTGACATCAGGTGGAGGGTAGGAGAATAGTGGGTGGAATTATTCTTCTGGTGGAGGTAGAATGGGTACTGGAGAAGGTGTGGATGTTGGAGATGGGCTGGATATAATGATGGTGGATGGAGCTGGAATGGTGGATGGTATGGGAAGGGATGGAATTGGAGAAGGAGGAGGAGAGGCAACAACAGCAGCCTGGTCATCTGCAGGGGCAGAGACCTGTGGAGGAGTGACTCTTAGAGTCCTTGTGCCTGAAGGAGTACTGGAGGAGGGCCTACTAGGCTTGCTGATTTGTCTGTCCCACTTTCCAAAGAGGTCACATGACAGTCTCTTGGAGGCATTTATATGAATTCCAGAGGAGACCAGCAAGGCCGGGCACCTGTGCTGCAGAAACACTCCAAGGATTCTCCCAAAGTTAACAAAACTTTTGTTGATTTTATTTTTGATGAGGTCAAAGAAAACTTCTCCCCAATTCAGATTCTTCTTGTCCACAAGAGCTCCCATGAGGCAGAGCTGATATCTTGAAATTGTATCATGGGCTGAGTGCTTTGCCAGGAGCACTTTCCCAACAACATCTGCCATGAACCTATATTCTATAGACAGGTTCCTTTTGAAGAGCTTGCTAAGGTTTCCCTCTGGATGACCCATTATGGCAAGCAGTTCAGAATACTCATATCCAGATAACTCAACAGTATCTTCTCCATTTCTCAACTCAAAAACTTCTAATAGAATTGTTGGGGTTAAGGGTACCTGGGTTCCAGCTATAGACCCAACAATGGTAGAGTTATCTTTATTATGGGCAGTATAAACCCACTGCTTTATTTCATCAGATGCCAGCTTGATCCTGGTGGTCATTATGGAAGTCAAGTTCTGGTCTTTGAATAATCCCAATATATCTTGAAAAACCTGGTCAGTTGTGCTGAATGATTCCAGGTCGATGTCAAAACCATCATCAAACTTCATAGCAGCAAGAACAGCAACTGACACAGCCATGGGTACCTGCAAAAATTCAACAAACAAAACGACCAAGTGTAGAGCTGTTTGGAGGGAAAGAAAATTCTTGCAGAGGAATCGAAAGCGCAAAAGAGAACGACGGCGAAAAATGAGTTTTATATTAGGGTTCGACGGAGAATTGGAAAGATCGTTGAACTCAGTTCGACGATCGAGGCTACTAAAGGAATCTGAAGAGTCTTCAACATCGTCGATCTCAGTTCGACGATATTGGAGAGCGTCGAGCTCCGTTCGACGATCGTTCAGAGAACATAATCGTCGAGCGCCGTTCGACGATCGTTGACCGAAAGAGATAGTTCATACTGTCTGATAGACGCTGAACTCAGTTCGACGATTTTTGGAAATCGTCGATCTCCGTTCGACGATCTTGGGGCAAATCGTCGAGCGCAGTTCAGAGATCAGAAAAATTTTAGACACTAAGAAAAATCAGAATGTTTGCCTAGTCTTGGTCAATTTTTAAGCTTTCAAAATCTTGGATATTATTTAAGACTTCCTCCATCTAACATTCCTAACTGATTTAGGAAGAAGGTGTGTTTCTTTTCATCCAAGGGCTTGGTGAAAATATCTCCCCTTTGTAAATCAGTTGGGATATAGTGTAGTTCAATTTTATTCTTTTCAACATTATCCCTTAAGAAATCATGCCTAATCTCTATGTGTTTTGTCCTACTATGGAGGACTGGATTTTGAGCTATGGAAATAGCACTGGTGTTATCACCAAAGATTTTAGACTTCTCTAAGTTGTAGCCATAGTCTAGGAGTTGGTTTTGAATCCACAAGATTTGTGAAAAACAACTGCCTGCAGCCATACATTCAGCTTCAGCAGTTGAAGTTGACACAGATGTTTGTTTCTTACAAAACCAAGAGGCAAGTCTGTCACCAAGGAACTGACAAGTTCCACTGGTGCTTTTCCTGTCAATTCTGCATCCAGCATAATCAGCATCTGAGAATCCAGTTAAATTAAATACTGAATCTTTTGGATATCAGAGACCTAGATTTGGACAACTTTTAACATACCTGAGAATCCTCTTTACTAAAGTTAGGTGTAACTCTCTAGGACTTACTTGGAACCTAGCACATATACATGTAGCAAACATTATATCTGGTCTACTAGCTGTAAGATACAGTAAAGAGCCAATCATTGCTCTATATGTTGTCTGATCAATAGGTTTCCCATGTGCATCAACATCCAATACAACATTAGTAGGCATGGGTGTTTTCATACAAGATGCTTCAGACATGACAAATTTCTTAACCAGTTCATTTGCATACTTTGTTTGAGAAATGAAGATGCCTTCAGCATGCTGTTTGACTTGCAATCCTAGGAAGAAGGATATCTCACTCATGCTACTCATTTCAAATTTAGAATGCATCAGGTTAGAAAACCTTCTGCACAATTTGGAGTCAGTAGAACCAAAAATAATATCGTCTACATAAATTTGTACTAGTAGGGTATGCGACTTATGGGTTCTAATGAAAAGAGTTTGGTATACTCTACCACTTATAAAACCATTTTCCAAGAGAAAGCATGCTAGAGTCTCATACCATGCTCTAGGAGCTTCCTTGAGACCATATAATGCTTTGTTCAGTCTAAAAACATAATCAGGAAAAGTTGGAGAGATAAAACCTGGAAGTTGTCTGACATAGACTTCCTCTTTGATGTCTCCATTCAAGAAAGCACTTTTGACATCCATCTGATATACTTTGAAGCCTTTATGAGCTGCATAAGCTAGAAATATTCTGATGGCTTCTAATCTTGCAACGGGTGCAAAGGTCTAGTCGTAGTCGATTCCTTCTTCTTGAGAGTATCCCTGAGCAACTAGCCTTGCCTTGTTCCTTATAATTACTCCTTGATCATCCAGTTTGTTTCTGAATACCCATTTTGTTCCAACAATGGAGTGATCCTTAGGCTTTGGCACTAGTTCCCATACTTTGTTCCTCTCAAATTGATGCAACTCCTCTTGCATTGCAATGATCCAGTGTGGATCTTGCTCTGCATCTTGAATGGACTGAGGTTCAATTTGAGATAGAAAGCAGGTGTGTAACAGGTTTTGGTTGACCTGATTTCTGGTTTGCACACCAGCTGAGATTTCTCCAATTATTTGGGAAATTGGATGGTCTCTGGATGTTACTAAATCAACAGGGGGTGTTGATTGTTCACCAACCTGTGTTGTTGTTTCCTCTTGTGGTACAACAACTGGCTCTTCAAGTTATTCTTCATTATGTTGAGCATTCCCTTCATCTTCACTGCTTTCATCCTCTTGAGTAACCTGTAACTTGTTCAAGTCTTCAACTAGAGAATGTTCATGCAAAGGTTCTATGGTAGAAGAATTCTTCTCCTTTAAAGACATGTTAGTTTCATCAAATGAAATGTGAACAGATTCCTCAATTTTCAAAGATGATTTATTATAGACCCTATAGGCCTTGCTGATCATGGAGTATCCCAGAAACACTCCTTCATCAACTTTGGCTTGAAATTTTGCTAAATATTTCTTGTCATTATTGTGAATGTAGCAAATACAACCAAAGACTCTAAAATAGTCAACTTTAGGTTTCTTCCCTTTGAGTAATTCATAGGGAGTCTTTCCCTTTAGTTTATGTATCAGACTTCTGTTCAGCACATAGTTGGAGGTGTTCACTGCCTCTGCCCAAAAGGATAGAGGTAGATGAGCATCTGACAACAATGTGGTGGCAGATTCAATAAGGGTTCTATTTTTCCTTTCAGCTACCCCATTTTGTTGAGGAGTTCTAGGAGCTGAGAAAGTATGTCTGATCCCTTCACTCTGACAGAACTCTTGCATAAGAAGAGAATCAAACTCTATCCCATGATCACTTCTGATCAAGGCAATGTGAGTATTGAACTCAATCTGTATACATTTGAGAAACTCTATTAGACACTTAAAGTTATCAGACTTCTTCCTTAGAAAGAACACCCAAGTGAATCTAGAGAAGTCATCTACAACTACCAAAGTGTAGGATTTCCCTCCTAGGCTTTGTACTGTGATGGGTCCAAAAAGATCCATGTGTAACAGATACAATATCCTAGTTGAATCACTCTTATTAAGTGATTTAAAGCTGTTTTTAGTTTGCTTGCCTAATTGACAAGCCCTGCAGAGTCCTTCCTTCTTGTAGGGGCCAGAAGGTAGTCCTCTAACAAGGTTGTCCTTGGATAGCCTAGCAATAGTTCTAAGGTTTAGGTGTCCTAATCTCTTATGCCATAAAATATTTGGTCTACATACAGAATTAAACAAGCAGATATCTACATCAGTTGAAAGAAAATCTACTAGATAGATGTTACCTTTCCTTTTACCTATCAACACAGTTGTGTTGTCCTCTGACTTGATTTTGCATAAGGCTTTGCTGAAGGTCACCTGGTAGCCTTCATCACACAGCTGACTGATGCTAATTAGGTTGTGCTTCAGTCCTTCCACATAAGCTATCTTCTTGAAAGTTACTGAACCAATCTGGACTGCACCATATCCTTTAGTCTGTCCAAAGTTTGAATCACCAAAGATAACTTTGGGTCCAAGCTTGGCTCTGAAGGATGTGAGGTTGTCCTTGTTCCCTGTCATGTGCTTAGAGCACCCACTATCCAAGTACCATTGCTGGTTAGATGTTGGATAGGTCTTCACCTGCACATGAGACAATTCATTTGTTTTTGACCCAGTTTACCTTGGGCCTAGGTTGATAGACTTTAAATTCTGAAATGAGAGACATCCCAGGTTGACTCTTATATCCTTCAGGATGATATCTCCTTGGAGGTATAATCTATTAAGTATAAGGGTAAAAGATTTGGGATGAAGGACCCTTAGGATTCAATTTTGATTTGCCTTTGAAAAATTTTCCAGAGCTCTAACCTCTGTTCGACGATCTTGGAGCTGCGTTCGACGATCTTGGGTCAGATCATCGAGCTCCGTTCGACGGTCGACTATAACTGAGGTCAGGTATTTGAGATCGTCGACCTACGTTCGACGACTTTGGCTGAGATCGTTGACCGGCGTTCGACGATTTTGCCTGAGATCGTCGAGCTGCGTTCGGCGATCGTCGATCTTCATTCGACGATCGTCGATCTCCGTTCGACGATTTCTGCTGGGACTTGGTTTTCTGAGGCAGATCAGAATTTTTCCTAGCAACCTCTACAACTCCCTTTCCTTTGTCAGAAATGAATTTGATTGGAGTTGTTAGGACTATAGGTTGGCTGGATGAAGCACCCAAGCCCAGTGTACTGTTAAATCTAGAGTTCACTATGCTTGTGATGTCCATCAGCTTGATGCTTCTCCCATTAAGGGATTCTTCAAGCTTCTTGGCCTCAGAGAGCTCACTTTTCAGTGTAGCTATCTGTTCCATACAGCACTCCAACTCCTGAGAGAGTTTGAGATTTTCTGACTTTAAAGTATTATGTTTAGATAATTGATTTCTGAGAGAGATAATTTCTTTCTCAGACTTTAGCAGGTCTAAACACAGTGCTTTAAATTCAGATTTAAAATCCTCTGAACTAAAATCAAATGAACCAATTACCTGATCTTCTTCAGGTTGAGTCTCTGAGTCTGACTCTGACTCCTCTTCTTCTGAATTATGCTGTGAGGCATTGATTGCCATCATGCAGAACTCCTTTTCTTCTGCATCATCCTCATCATCACTGGAACTGGATGAGGCTTCTGACTCTTCTTTAGTCTCACTCCAGGATTCAGCAACAAACCCTTTTCTTGTATGTTTATTTTTGCTTGAAGAGGGTTTGCCATTGCCATTCCTTTTGGAGTCTTTCTCCTTTCTTCTTTCTTTCCTGTCCCTTCTGTCCTTGTTCTTGTTCTCTGGACAGTCAGGAACTATATGCCCTGGTTTCCTGCAACCAAAGCAAATGATGTCTTTATTATTGCTAATGGACTTGTCATACCTTGGCTTATCCTGCTCCTTGTATGATCTTCTTCTGAAGTCCTTTCTGGTCATTTTGTAAAATCTTTTGGCCAGCAGACTGAGTAGTTCATCATTGCCTGTAGCTTTATCTTCAGGCAGATCTTCAGTTGCCTTGAAGGCTATGGTCTTCTCTTTTCTTGTGGCTGGTGAAGCAGCCTTCTGTTCTTCCTCTCTATTCTTGATGAGTAGCTCATAAGATTTGAGCTTACCCAACAGAGCTTCAGTAGTGATCTTATTCAGATTTCTGGCATCCTTAATTGGCCAGATTCTTGAATCCCAAGTGCTGGGGAAGCACATTAGGATCTTGTCATTAAGTTCAGTTAGAGAGATCTCTTTGTCCAATGTCCTGAGTTCACTGACAATTAGACTTAGTCTGTTGTACATATCTCCCACTGACTCAGTTTCTCCCTTTTTGAAATTCTCATATTGAGAGATGAGATGGGATCTTCTATCCTTTCTCTCATCAGCTGAGCCTGAGACTATTTCTGAGAGTTTGTCCTAAATTTCCTTTGCTGAATTGCATTCAGCCACCTTTTGAAATATGTCATCAGACATTGTCTGGGCTAGGATGTTCATAGCCTTAGCATCAGCTACCTTCCATCTCTTGATGTCAGCATCTGTTCCTGATGGAGGTGGAACAGCATTTGTACTTGTGTTCTCTGGAGGTCTTGGACATACTGTCAAAACAGAATTAAAAATATCTTCGTCAATAGAATTCATGTAAAGTCTGATCCTTGCTTTCCAGAGTGCAAACTTGGATAGATTGCACACTGGAGGTTTGGTGCTAGCATAATCTTTGTTTTGGGCCATGATTTGTGAAAACAAAATCTAATAATAAAATACCAAAGAGAAACAGATCTAACTTGGGATCTTTGGGTTCAGGTGTTAGCCTGTACAACCAATCAGGTATGATATGTTTAACCAACCTTGCTTTGATACCAATTGAAAGTGCAGCTAGATCTGATATACTCTAGAGGGTGGTGAATAGAGTATATGGTGCTTTGAAACTTTTTACAACAACTGTTGTAATAAGAGTGAGCAGGGAAGCAATAATAAATCTAATCACAGCACTAAGTTAAACAAAAGCTAATCACACAAAAATCAAGGCCAGAAACAAACATAAACACAAGCAAAACCAGAAGACACAAGAAAATATAGTGGTTCCCCTAAACTTGGGTACATCTACTCTTCTACCACCCTAGGTAGGAATCCACTGCAGGATGAGTTGATCAGGTGTCCTGGGCACCAATGAGCTTTTGATAAGGTGCTCAAAAACCAAAGCAGATTTTTTTATCAGGTGTCTTGCCACCAATGAGCTTTTGACAAGGTGCTCAAAAACCAAGTTCAAACTTTTGAAGGGAGTTTGAGAAACCCTTTACAGAGAGGGGGTGAGAGAGTGATGGAAGTCTTCTCTTTCTCAAACAACTGAGAAGACTATGTGGATTGTTGATGTCAAAGCTCCCCCTGAATTCTTGCGATCTTCAGGAAGAAAAGCTTTGCTGAGGGTGATATGCCTTCAAAGATTGAACTCCAGCAATAGATGATTTCAGCAATAGCTGAAATGTTGAATATCTGGAGTCTTGAAAATATATTGGCCTTGAACACTTTGAAAACTAAAGAGATCTGAAGATTTGAGAAAGCTTGATCTCCTTGGATGTGTGTTCTTGAGAAATCTTTGAGACAGAATATTTTTGAATGTATCTCTGTAATCTGTGTTTCTCTCTCTGTATTCTGTATTCTTGGAGATTCAGAAAAATTCTTCTCTTTTATTCTCTGATATAGAAAAGAATAACATTCTCTGTCAAGAATAGCCGTTAGCCTGCAGTGATTACATCCTTAATTGCAAAATCTCTTCTGGAGGAAAGTCTACAGAAATATTCCTTGAGAAATCCCTTGAAACTTGGTCCAGAAATAAATAAAAACGGCTAGGAAATCTCTGAATTAATTGCGGAATAACTCCTTAACTGATTTGAATTTGAATTTAGAAACATCCTGGAAGTTATCTGAAATCGTCGAACTGAGCCCTGCTATCGTCGAGCTGAGCTCAGCGATCTGGAAATATACAGCAGCAAAAATATCGTCGATCTGAGCTCAAAGATCGTCGAACTGAGCTCAGAGATAAAGATCCAAAGCAGAGTCAAAATCGTCGACCTGAGCTCACCGATCGTCGAATGTAGTTCGACGATATAATGAAGTTGAGCTCAGCGATCGTCGAATGGAGTTCGACGATCTTGTCGAAGTTGAGCTAGACGATCGTCGACCGGAGTTCGACGAATCGTCGTGCTGAGCTCGACGATATGACTTAGTCTCCAAACACAAAATCTTGGTCTTCAGGACAGCTTCCAAACCTAGACTTCTAACCCTTAGACTCAATACTAATTGACCTATTAAGCTATACAGGAGGTCAAGCAAAGATTCCTAGAGACATAGTGATCCTGACCCAAATTAGTAATAGGGTGTTCCAACACAAGATTAACGGAGAATATTACATTTCAAGATCTAGTCAAGAAGAAGTCACCAATCGCTTTCTTTCCGGGTGACTCTACAAAACTCAAATTCATTTTGTTATTATAATTTTGTATGATCTATCTGTAGATCCGAGGGTAGGAGATTGATTTCTCTTTGTTGTAAGCCTAAATTATAAAGGCTGAGATAGGGCTATGTGTCTGAGGTAGGAGAAGGGGCTATTTCTCTGAGCTGTAGGAACTGGATGGTTCTGAGGTTGTAGGGCAAGGGTTTGCATGAGGAGGAGTGAAGGTGCACTCTGACATATAGGGTTCTTGGAGAGGAACCTGAGTTGTAGGATCTTGAAGATTTGAGGTAGGACATTACTTTTTATTAGTTGTAGGTGCCAGCTGGTCTCTAAGGTGTATGATTTGATGAAAAGAAAGAATAAGTTTGGACAAATCTGGTTCAGCTAGAGAGGCGAATGAGGAAAGTGGATGCAGCCATAAATTGCGAAACCACTATAAAACTACTGTATACTATGTTGTGATTTGTGTTGTGCTGGGTTTTGTGCTGTAAAATTTAGATATGTTCTGCTATTTTTGAATACTGTAATTGGATTAATAAAACACACAAAGAAATATTTGTGCTTAAAAGTAGACAAGATTTAAATTGGACTTCAATATATCCTAAACAAACACTTTATAATTGGTATTAGAGGGAGGTTTACTGAAAAGGCATAACAACCTAGTGAGAATCCTAAGGATTAACTGAGAATAAATCATGGCTCAAATAGAAAATAATTCCATCAAACTCCCAGTCTACTCTATAGAAAATTTTAGGATTTGGAAAGAAAGGGTTAGACTCTTTATGGAGGCTAAAGATCCAAGAATATACATCACAATAATGGAAGGACCTTTCATACCTATGAAAGTGTCAGTTCTTGATGCCAACATAAGGACAACTAAGACTTATATGGAAATGGACAAGGATGACATAATTTTGTCCTCTATGGACAAGAGTGCTCATAATATAATGATCAGTGCTATAGATGACTCCACATTCCAAAATTTAATTCATTACAAAACATCCAAATAAATGTGGGAATCACTAATTGTATATGTGGAAGACACTGATGAGGTTAGAGATGATAGAAAATCTCTATTAAACTAGCAGTATGAAGCCTTCATGCAAGACAAGAAAGACAGAGTGGCTGAGAGCTTTGAGAAATTCTTCATAATAGTGAACAACCTGAAAACATATGGTAGAAGCTTCAATAATTATGGTTTCAATGATAAGTTCTTGATGTCCCTGAATAAGGAATGGGACATCAAGATTTGTACTATTATAGAAATGAGCAATTTAGCCAATATAGACCCCCAAGCTCTATTTGACAAGCTGGTGTCTCATGAGCTACAACTGAATCTCAAGAATTCTGAAGAAGACTCAGCAAAAGCACTCAATAGAGAAAAGTCTATGACCCTAAAGGCTGAGACATCCAGGAAAGTCAGGGAGAAATCTGCTCCCTCAAAAAGACAGGATGTAGTATCAGAATGCACAAAATCTTCCTCATTAGGATGGGATATGACTGAAGAAGAACTGTCACTCTTCTCAAAACAATTCAAAAAGATGTTTAGGAGAAGAAGGCAGGGTAACTAGAAGGGTCAAGCTGGAGACTCTTCTCACAAGAAGTCAGATCATTCAGATAAACCTAGAAAAAAGGAATATGGGGACAAGTATAGTTCTTCTCAAAATAAACACATTAAGAATAATCTTGTTTGATATTGTTGTAACAGGCAAGGACATGTTATTGCTGACTGCCAGGTAAAAAGGAAGGAGAAAAGTTCTGAAAATTGGAAGACTGAACAACACAAGAAGTTTGACAAAAGCCTATTGTCCCAGAAGCAGTCCACTCTTTCAGACAGTGAGGCGGAATCACCAGAATCAGAAGAGTAGGAGACTCTTTTGGGTTTAATGTCCATTGAGGAGGCCAGCAATAAAAGAAGAACAACACTGTCAGCCATTGATAATGAAGACTGTACAGATCACGGGCTGATGACCTTAGCATAAGAAGAAGATCAGGATTGTTCAAATTCTGCCAAGGTAAAACCTCTAACTATTTGTCTTGCCTCAGGCTCTAGATCAGCATCAGAGAATGAATTATGTTCACACTCCCCTAATTTTAGTGAACATGGTTCAGATTCTGAAGAAGATTTCAACAAAATCATCAACATATATGGGATGTTGTTGGAGGCTTTGATTGCATACAAAGAGCTAGTTAAGGAACAAGTCAAAAAACTAGAGTCTTTGAGAGCAGTACCTTTATAGTTGGAGATGGCCAACATTAAGTTAGACCTTCAAAAACTAAAGCTCATAGACTTAACCAATAAAATAGATAGTCAAACTAAGACTATTGCAGAACATGTGAAGACTGTCAAGGACCTGTAAGCAAAACTTCTTCAGGAAAGACAACTCCTAAAATAGTTCTCAAGATCTAAGTCTGTGCTACCTATTATTGATATATTTTCTGCACCATTTAGAAGTGAAGTAAGGGTAAAGCACCAATGGGTCCAACTAAGTAACCAACCAAGCATCTGACTTCTAACAGATGCAAGGGATCATGTGCTCCTAGACACATGAGTTCTGAGTGCACCACCAGCATCGTAAATAAAGAGACTTGCTGGAAAGGGCAAAAATCTAATGGCTTAAAGGCCTATAGACCACCACAAGGAGTGATCAATCCAAGGAGCCAAGGAATTCTTGGAACTAGTCTTAGTGCACAACACTTAAACCTGAAAGGTAAGGGTGTAAATATTGCACCACTACCATGGAATCTGAATGTCAACTCTAAGTTGCCCAGAATTATAACTTCAAAGGTGCAGCCTAAGAGAAGATATAACAGATTTGAATGTTGGTGTTGTGGGAAGGTTGGGTATTTTGCCCTAAATTGTTGGTATAATCCAACATCTCCCTCATTTAAGTCATAGACTCATATATTCAGAAAGCCTGCTGTGCTTCACACAACTAAGTCTAATAGGATCCAAGGCCCTAAAACTATTTGGGTGCCTAAGGTTAATTAATTCTCTGATTACAGGTAGATATAAGTACCACAGAAATAACAATATGGTACTTGGACAGTTACTATTCAAGGAACATGACTGGAACAAGAAGTCTGCTAAGGGACTATGCTTCAGTAAATGATGGACCAAAAGTAATCTTTGGAGGTTCAAAAAAAGGACTCACCAAGGGATATGGTAACATTTCTAATGGTCTAGTGACTATCACAAAAGTGGCTTATGTGGAAGGATTAAACCACAAACTGGTAAGCATAAGTCAGCTTTGTGATATAGGTTTTGAAATCTTATTCCACAATGATAAGTGTCAGATAAGGAATGCAAGTGATCAAGAGATCATCTTATCAGACAGTTGTAGTGACAATATTTATTATTTAAATTTCTTAAGTATAAATGATGATTCTCTTGTATGCCTAGTAGCAAGTGAGAAACGATCTTTGTGTTTGCAATGGCACAAGAGGCTAGCTCACTTAAATTTTAAAGCTATGAGCAAGTTGTTTTCCAAGGACTTAGTTAGAAATTGACCCCAGTTAAAATGCTCTAAAGAAGGTATGTGTTCTGCTTGTCAAAGATGCAAACAGACAAAAGTCTCCTTTAAGAGCATTCAGTCCAAAGATACTGAGAGGTGTCTGTACTTACTTTATATGGATCTATTTGGTCCTATGCAAATTCTTAATTTCGGTAGGGAGTCCTACACCTATGTGATTGTAGAGGATCACTCTAGATTTGCTTGGGTGTTTTTCTTAAGAAGAAAGTCTGAAACTCTGGACATTCTTGCTAATTTTATCAAACAAATTCAAAATGAAAAGGGTTGTTATGTGGTCAAGTTCAGAAGTGAGCATGACACAGAATTTAAATGTAATAGAATGACAAATTTGTATAAAGAACTAGGGATTTTTTAGAAATTCTCCATTCCTAGAAATCCCCAGCAAAATGGGGTTGCTGAGAGGAAAAATAGAACTCTCATTGAGGCTGCTAGAACTATGCTAAGTGACACATCTCTCACAGAATATTTTTGAGCTGAGGCTGTTAACACTGCATGTTATGTTCAGAATAAGGTCTTGATCAACAAAAGTCACAACAAGACACATATGAACAGATGAAAGGCAGAAAACCAAGTCTGTCCTATTTCAAAATCTTTAGAAGTAAGTGTTATGTTTTAGACAATGAGAAGACTAATCTAACTAAGTTTTCAGAGAAGTCCTACGAAGGTATTTTTGTAGGCTATAATAATCATAGTAAGGCATATAGGATCTACAACTTGAAACATCAAGTGGTAGAAGAATCTATTAATGTTGTTTTTGATGAAACTTTTGTCTTACATAATAAGCTATCTAACAATTTGATGGAGAATTTATATATTTTTTAAATAAATCCAAACTAATATCTCAAACTAGGCAATTGCACCAATCAAAATATAGTATAGGAAATGTTGTATTTAAACTCGGGGACCGTTGAGTACTTGTACTCACAACGAAGAGATATTATTTTATCGAATAAAAATTGGTTTTGCAAATTTGGTAAAGAAAACATTAAACTAAAAGGAGAAATACTATGATAGGAAAGCTAGCACTTGATCTAGAATCCCATTGTGTTAGAATAAATTTCCATGAAATTATAAAATGCAAGCATCTAAATTATTAACTTTGACCGCGAAGGTTCCATGGCTACGAAGTGCCTCTCTTGAGAATATGCATTCGACTAACTTTAGGTTGATCGATTAAGACCTCTCGGCCAGTCGAAAAACCTAAGCTTGCTTTAGGCGGTCAACCTCACTAATGGAATTGACTCCAGTGAGGAAGAATTATGCCTTCCTCTCTCGTGCGGAGCATGAAACTCCCTTTATCCTTGAGTGATCTACTCGTATCCACAACCTCTCGGTAAATCTAGGGTACAGATCTAAGATCGAATAAACATAATTTGCAACTTATGAATTTGATGAAATTAAAATCAAAGATAAACTGAAGTACATAAAAATTGAGTGCTTGAGAATTTGAGACAAAAAGAAGAAATTTATTCCATTCCAATGTTCATCATGATCAAGTGCTAATTATAAATTAGCCACTCATCATGATGGGAGAGTTACATGAAAGATTGAATAGAGACATGATTATAAAAAGGACTTGAAATAACAAAAATAAAAGTTAAACTATGAATTGAAAATGCAAGAAATAAAGAAAGGAAAACAGAACTATAGCTCCAAAAAATCTCCTCCTCATCTTCTAGAATTGCCTGGAATTTTTAAGCAAGTTTGCTGGATGGTGAAGCCCGTAGGTCACACTCGTGACCTACAACATGTCAGGTTCGAAACCGTCATCTTCAAGTCCTGGGAATGTTGGCGCGAAACCGCCAAAAATTGTTAATTGGCGGGTCACGCCCCTAGGTCACGCTCGTGACCTAGGGCGTGTCTTATCAGTTGCTGAAAACGGTGGGAAGCAGAAATAAAGAGAATAACTCCAACCATTGTTGGAAGGGTCACGCCCCTGGTCACGCCCGTGACCTCGGGCGTGTAAGGCAAAAACCATCAAGATCCGAAATTGCTCCATTAAATGTGGCACGCCTGGATGTCATACCTCAAAGTCACGCCCGTGATCAATATGTCATGCCTGTGAGAAGGGTGTGTAACTTTAATCCGACGTGGAGTCAAGGACTGGAACGTCATCTGCATGTCACGCCTAGTCGTCGCGCCCGTGTCAGCATAGTCATGCCCGTGACTATAGGCGTGCAATTTTAATTGTCGTGGTAATGTACTTTGAAGCACGTGTCGGGGTCACGCCTGCCTGTCATGCCGGTGACCAATAGGTCACCCCCGTGACCAATAGGTCATGCCCGTGACCTGGGCGTGTAGTTTGCATTTGACCATTTTTTGTCCAGCTTCGTCTCCTGATTAGTTCTTCAAACTCGAAAATGCTATTGGCAGACGAATTTGACCTAAAATAAGGAAATAACATAATCAGTAACAAAATTAATATAATAAAATTATAATTTAGTTAATTATTAAATAAAAACTATACAGAAATAAAAAATATAATTAGAGTTATCAAATACCCTCATACTTACTCGTTTGCTCGTCTCGAGCAAACAACATTCCATAGGGAGTAGAAAAGGTTTAAGGCTAGAAAAGAAAAACGAACCTAAGGAGTAGAATGTGAAGTTTTATGCCTACGCGTGTAGTTATTTTTGTAGAAAAACCTACTCAGCATACAAATTAGTTTTTTACTTTTCTAAAATGTGTTTTCACTTATTATTTTTACTTCGAAAATGAAAACCCAGAAATTCTTAAAATCACATTTAGGGAGAAAGTAGCGTGTTTACTAAGATAATATTGCACAAATCGAAGATTGAGATACCCTCCAAAGAAAACCATCAATGTCGATGGTCATATGCTTGCTCTTTTACACTCTCACAACGATACTAGTTTAACTTATAAACACAAATCAATAGAACTTACATTGGTTGAAACATAGGCTTAGGTTTTTTTGGTTTGGAAAATCAAAGATAAAAACAATGGCTAGACACACCAAAACCTAATGAGAGTTTGCATAAAAAAAATAAATTGTCATGGATTGAAAATATCGCCAATTCCTAAATCCTATTATTTATTTTCCTTAACATGTTGAAAATTTTTCCACTTCTTCTATTTATTTACATATATATATATATATATATATATATATATATATATATATATATATATATATATATATATATATATATATATATATATATATTGAGGACGAAGGAAAAATAAATCAACTTTTTTTCTCAATTAGCCACCAAAATAAAATGGCTCCTAATCACTCATAAACCGTTTTTGTATATATATTTTCAAGCTCGGTCTTAGGTGTGAAATTAGGATGCTTTTTAGGCTTTGGTTAAGTTTTTCGTGGAGCTAAAATAAAAGATAGGGTATAAGATCAAATTGGCTTAGCAATGATAAAACATTTAGATACGGGTGCAAATGCTCAAACTTGCCAAAAGAAATCTCTAAATCATATTTATGCTAATAAGTTTAACCTATGCAAAGTCTTAAGTATAGATAGAGGGTAAGTTCTAGACATCGAGAAAGAATACCTCTTTCTTGATCTGCGAAATATCGCTCTAGTAAACTTCTACACAATCTCCAAAATTATTTTTAGAATTTATTGTTTTCAAAGTAAAAGTAAACTAAACCATTTCTACGCATTTAGAAAAATAAAAATCTAATTGTATACTGAATTTTTAATTCTACTTAAATTCTACTTACAAGTGCACTTAACTAGAAACACAGCATGGCCAAGAGTTCTACTCCAAAATTCAAAATTTAATTAAAGCCTTAAAATCTTCTAAACACTATGTAAACGTTGAATATTATGGATGTCGCATGTGAATAAATAAAGAAATAAAGATTTCTCTAATTTAAAATTAACTCTATTTTTTGTTATTTTTTACACTTCCCGAGGTATACCCTGTGAAGGGCTCTCGCCGGTAATAGGAGGTAAGATGGGGTGATTTCCCAAACGTTCCTTTCTAAGAAATTTAATTTTGATTTTCTATTTTTTTTTGAAATTTTTGATATATATTTTTATGAGTTTTTAAATTTATTTGGTATTTTTGTGAATACTAAGTAAAAACAAAATTTTAAATTTGAATTTTTTTTTTGATTTTTTGAAAAAAAGTTTTATGATTCTTTTGTAAGTTTTGCTTGAGAAATATCCCCCCATACTTAAACAATACATTGTCCCCAATGGAAAAATAAGTAAAGAAAAGGAAAAGTGACTTCCCTGAAGAGGTCAAATCAGCACCGAAATGTACCTGTAAGACATGACTGAAGCAAAACATAATTTTGATATTTGTTAATAAAAAATAAAAGATACATAACAACTGAAAAGAAAAGATACAGAGATATATGACCTACTACAGCTTCAAAGAAAAGAACTATTCCTCATTACTAGTAACCCCCCCCCCACCACCACCACCCCGTGGTGGATAATGAGTTCGCAGATCCGTGAACTCACGTGTAATATTCGCCAAGGAAGAAGCGTGGCTCTTCTCCAGCGCGGTAAAGCGTTCATCAAAATGAGAAAAACGACCGTCAAAATGAGTCTGCATCTGGTCTAGGCGAGTATGAATACACCCAAGTTGATGATCCCAATAGCTTTGAGGACCGGGCACTGGGGTAGAGTACAACGATCATGGTGGAATCTGGGGAGAGTGAGGAGCACCGCTAGGACCGCCACCGAAATCAAAATCAAGATTCCCGCCGCCGACCGCTGGGGGGATAGCCTCAAACTCTCCATCACGTCACCGCGCAAGGCCAAGGTCCTGGAGGGACTCGAACTGAATGTCTTGCGGTGTTTGAACGCAGCTCAGTCGTGGAAGAGTATCCCAAAGTCCGAGCTACAGGGCGAGATGATTGATGAAGTTCACGCCATGCACCTTTCCTAACCTCGCATTTTCGTCCTGGTGCCGAAAGAAAATTACGAGCATATAACCAAGGTTTAGTGGAACCCGGTAAAACATACCATATAAATATAATAAATCTTCCCAAGTCACCACTCCATGGCTGTCGTCACGACCAGAAAGAGTAAAGGTGAGGAGGTTGTTTAGAATGCGCAAAGCGGAGGAAATGCGGTGGCTGTCTTTAGATTTCTTAGGGTAGTAGGGTGCGGTGTCATTATTGAGTTCCGCCCAGAAGGTGAGAAGGTTGAAACCGAGAGGGAAATCAGTAAGGAGATTAAGATAGGTGAGAGGATGGGAAAAGACCTCCAAGCAAAAGCCCATGATGACATTGAGTTGGTGGACGGTGAGCTGATGCGTCACCCCACCCATGCAAAAGACGATGAAATCATCATTCGCCGCCCAACGGAACTCAAATGATGCCAAGAACTTGACAGTGAGCTCAAGGAAAGCGGGTTCCAAAATGGAGAAGAGGGAACTCCATCCAGGGGTGGATAGAAATTCCCTAACCAAATCAGCAACTCCAAAGGTCATGAGGATCGCATAGTACAAGACCCGGAATATGCCCAAGGGTTTAGCGCATAGGCGATTGCTCCGATCCTGCTGGGTGGAGTTTTCAAAAAGGAGCATGGCTTCCGCCACGGTGGGATCTGCAGGGTGCTCGGAGGAGGATGCGGTGGAGTGAGGGTGGTGGCGAGGCATTGTGGAAAGAGGATAGAAAACAGGTGTTCGGGTAAGCTAAGGTAAGGAGGGGGGGCTGGATGGTGTGGAGGAAATAAAGGGGGATAAATTCTATTTATAGGATTTCTCGGGTCGGTCATGCCCCCCTGTCACGCCTATGATAAGGGGCGTGTACTTAAAAAATTTTAAAAAAGGAATCCGAGGATCCTTGCCTCGGATTTGCGGGTCACGCCCCATAGTCACGCCCGTGACTCTGGGGCGTGTAACTTTAAAAAACTAAAAAATGAAATCCGAGGCATTGAATTGGGTCCTTGCCTCAGATTTGGTTGACACGGCCCAGGGTCACGCCAGTGACCCCGGGGTGTGTAAATGAAAATGATAAAAGAAAAGTTTTTCTTCATTTTGGGGGTTCATGAGAAAGTCACGGTCGTGACATTTTGTCACAGGCGTGACAGCAAAATAAAGAAGAGTTTGTTTTTCCCGATAATGTTTCGTCGAACGAAATTCCGTGCCCGTCATGCCCATGACCAATAAAGGTCACGCCCATGACTGAGAACTGCGAACTGCGATCGACGAAGTCAAAACAACATCCGACGAAACTGGTCTCGACGTCTGTCATGCCCGTGACCCACTGATCATGGTCATGACATGGGCGTGTGACGAACGAAAACCATGCTCGACGAAACCAGTTCGAATTTCGCAAGACGAACTAAACATGCCTCTGTTACGCCTGTGACCCATAGGTCACGGCCGAGACATGGGCGTGTACAAACAGAAATTTTTTTTGTTTTTTTGTTTTCAATATATTTGTTTTTATAATTTTTTTTGACAAAAATAAAATAAACTAAATAAAAATTACCGACATGAAGGAATCACATGACATTGACGTTTGAACCTGATTGATCATTACGCCGCAAAGATTCTTCAAACCTGCAAAAAGTCAAATAGAAAATGAAAATAAAAAGAAAGGATAACCATGTGGTGCTTCACACGAGCGCTTTGTTTGTGGTCGTTGAGCTCGACCAAAGTGGGGCACTAATTTATGGGTTCGGGAGGTTAATTTACTCCCAGTGCTCTTTAGTAATATCGCCAGCGAAAAATATTTTCAGCCAGTGCCCGTTCACTTTGAATTCATCTTTTTCCGGGTGCGTGATAAGGACATTCCCGTAGGGCCACACCTCTTTTACAATAAAAGGGTCGGACCAACGGTACTTGAGTTTTCTCGGAAAAATTCGCAGTCGTGAATTATAGAGGAGAACAGGGTCTTCCAGTTTAAAGTCTTTGGGGTGCTTAATTTTTTTATCAAGATAAAATTTCGTATGCTTCTTATAAAGTTTATTACTCTCGTAGACGAAGAATCGCCACTCATCGAGATCATTAATTTGGAATTTCCGGAGCTCGGATGACAAATTTTCATCTAGATTTAAAAATTTAAGTGCCCAAAAGGTGCGGTGCTCAAGCTCAACTGGTAAGTGGCATGCTTTCCCATAGACCAATCAGTACGGCATACAACCGATAGTGGTCTTGTACGCGGTCTGATAAGCCCAGAGTGCGTCGTCAGGCTTAACTGACCAATCCTTTCTATTTGTAGAAACCGTTTTTTCTAATATTTGTTTAATCTCACAGTTTACTACTTCTACTTGGCCACTAGTTTGAGGGAGATAGGGGGTGGACAACCTATGTGTAACGCCATATTTAGATAAAACTTTGGCAAATTGTGCGTTACAAAAGTGAGTTCCCCTATCACTCACTATTACCCGTGGCACTGCAAATCGTGAAAGAGTTCTTTGAGAAATTGAGTCACAACTCGGGCATCATTGGTGGGAAGGGCTTGTGCTTCCGCCCACCATGACACGTAGTCGACCGCTACCAAAATATAACGATTTCCAAAGGAAGTTGGTAGCGGGCCGACAAAGTCGATTCCCAATAAATCAAAAACCTCAATTTCTAAAAATGAATCAAAGGCATTTCATTAAGGCGGGAAATATTACCTGAGCGTTGGCATTATTCACAACGACTTACATGTGCGTGAGCATCTTTGAAGATGCTCGGGCAATAGAATCCCGCCTCAAGTACCTTCCGTGCCGTCCGATTTGCTTTAAAGTGCCCATCGACGGGTCCCTCATGGCAATGTTTCAATATTTGGGCGCCCACCTCATGATAAACACGTCTCCGCACTACTTGGTCTGCGCAAACTCGAAAAAGAAACGGATCCTCCCAAAAATAGTTTTTCAAATCAGAAAAGAATTTCTTATTTTCTTGATAAGAAAAACCTTTTGGGAGAAATCTTGCAGCAACGAAGTTTGTGAAATCGGCGAACCAAGGGATGGGGAGAGTCATTACCTTATAAAAAGTGTGGAGGCGCTCCTCGGGAAATGCATCATCGATGTCCTCTTCGATAAGCTCCTCCAAGTTAGGGTTCTCCAACCGAGAAAGATGATCCACCGCCAGATTCTCCGCTCCTCTTTTGTCCCGGATCTCAAAGTCAAATTCTTGAAGAAGGAATATCCACCTAATCAATCTAGGCTTTGCATCTGTTTTAGTTAGTAGATAACGCAGGGCTGAATGATCGGTAAAAACAATGACTTTGGACAAAGTGAGATAAGAACAAAATTTATCAAAAGCAAAAATAATGGCAAGAAGTTCTTTCTCGGTGGTTGTGTAATTTTCTTGTGCGATGGTTTGTGTTTTGCTCGCATAATAGATATGATGAAAATTTTTATTGATGTGTTTTCCTAAGACCGCACCAATGACAAAAATACTAGCATCGCACATGATTTCAAAAGGTATGTCCCAATTGGGAGTTATTACGATATGTGCGTTTATTAATTTTTCATTTGTAATAGAAAACGCTTGCAAACAATTTTCATCGAAAATAAATGGTGCATCTTTTTCTAAAAGGTGAGTGAGGGGCTTGCTCATTTTTGAAAAGTATTTAATAACCCTGCGATAGAAACCGACATGCCCAATAAAACTACGAACGGCCTTAACGTTTTAAGGGGGAGATAGTTTTTCTATTGTTTCTATTTTGGATTTATCTACCTCTCTGCCTTTACTAGAGATTTTATGGCCTAGTACTAAACCTTCCCGTGCCATAAAATTGCACTTCTCCTAATTTATTAATAAATTGGTGTCATCAAATCTTTGGAGCACACAGGAGAGGTTTTCTAAACATAAATCGAACGAATCTCTAAAGACAGAGAAGTCGTCCATGAAGACTTTCATTATATCCTCCACTAGCTTGTCAAAAATCGCTAGCATACACCTTTGAAAGGTTGTCGGCGCATTGCATAAACCATAAGGCATCCTCCGATAGGCGAAGGTGTCGAACGGACAAGTGATGGTTGTTTTCTCTTGGTCCTCGGGCGCAATTGAGATTCAGAAATATCCCAAGAGGCCATCAAGAAGATAATAAAAAGCATGACCGGATAACCGTTCAAGGATTTGGTCAATGAACGGTAAAGGAAAATGATCCTTTCAGGTTGCATCATTTAATTTGCGGTAGTCGATGCAAACTTGCCATCCAGTAACAGTTCTAGTAGAGATTAATTCATTTTTATTGTTTGACACTACCGTTAATCCTCCTTTCTTGGGCACCACTTGGACTGGACTAACTCAAGTGCTATCCAAAATCAGATAGATGATGCCCGCGTTTAATAATTTAATAACCTCCGCCTTAACTACCTCCTTCATATTGGGATTTAGCCGACGTTGAGGTCGAATAGTTTTATGAGAAATTTCTTCTAATAAAATTTTGTGCGTGCAAAAGGAGGGATTAATCTATTAAAATTTTGTGCGTACAAAAGGAGGGATTAATCCATTTTAGGTCCGTAATTTTCCATGCAATCGCACGGTGATGATGTTTTAAAACATTTAATAATTTGAATTTTTCTTCATCGGATAAGTACGTCGACACATTAACGGGAAGATTTGAACCCTCCGCTAGAAATAAATATTCTAAATGATCTAGCAAATGTTTTAGTTCTAAAGTTGGAGGTTCATCATACGAGGTTTTTAATCGGTCACTTCTAGTTCTAGAATTTCAAAAATAGGCACGTGTGTGTCCGATTGATTATCACTATTTTCATGAGAAATGAGATAAAAAGTTTAAAATTTTTCTTCATGATCAATAAGAGAGTATAAATTTTTAGAAAATAAAATGGAGTCTTCATCGGGAGAAGCCTCCAAAAAGAAACATGAGTCGTCATTAGCAATCGTATTTTTCGTAGATGATTTGATAGTAAAGGTAACTTCTTCATCTCCGACTCTAAGGAGAAGTTTACCGTTACTAACATATATAATGGCGCGTGAAGTGGCGAGAAAAGGGCGACTGAGAATAAACGGAACCTTGGTGTCCTCTTCTATGTCAAGAATGACAAAACTACCGGCAAGATAAATTTGTCAACTTTCACAAGCTCATCCTAAATAATACCCATAAGGTATTTAATAGATCGATCCGCCAATTACGTACTCATTCGTGTTGGATTAGGCTCTCCTAATCCCAAATTTTTGAATAACGATTAAGGAATTAAATTAATCGAGGCGCCTAGATAGGACAATGCATGTTTTACCAATCAATCGCCAAATAGACAAGGAATAGAGAAACTACCCGGATCGGTTAGTTTCTTAGGCAATTTATTAAGTAAAACCGCTGAACATTCCGCATTCAATTGAACTGTGGAAATATCCTCAAATTTCTTTTTATTTGTTAAAAGATCCTTGAGGTACTTTGCGTAATTCGACATTTGCGCTATGGCTTCGTAAAATGGTAAATTAATATGGATTTGCTTAAATAATTCTACAAATTTACTAAAATGATCATCCGCCCAGTCTTTCTGTAATTTAGACGGATAGGGAAGAGGTGGTTGATAGTCTTTAATTTTATTTTCATTAAAAATCTTAGGAGGAGGAGGAGGGGATGCAGAATTTGTTACATCTTGTTCAATCGGATTTGAAGATGTATGTACCTCCTTCCCGCTCCATAGTGTGATAGCATTTGCTTGCTCCTTTGGGTTGGGCTCCGTATTGCCCGGTAATGCTCCTTGTTGTCGACCAGAGAGCATCTTTGCTATTTGCCCAATTTGATTCTCCAAATTGCGGATAGATCCGGTAAGATTCCGAATATTGGCATCATTGGTAGCCATATATTTGTGGAATGCCTCCTCGAGAGCGGGAGGTTTTGGAGCTTGAGGCGGAAAGTAACCAGATGGAATTGTGTTTGGCGGGCGAGCCGCGTTCCCTGGATTACTCCAAGAGAAGTTGGCGTGATTCCTTAAACCCAAGTGATAAGTGTTACCAAAATTATTACCCAAATTATAAGGTGGCCGATTCGGATTACCCATGTAATCCACATGTTCGGCAATGGTGGAAGGTTCCCAATATTGGGGTTCACAGGTAGGTGTAGTTGAGGAAGCAGACATATCGTCTATTTGTTTTTGTAGTTTCTCAACCTGGAGAGATAAACTAGAAACCGTATCGAATTCGTACATCCCGGCCGGTTTAGGTGGACAAGACCGGGGTGTGCTCCACTGATACGTAATCATGGCCATACCTTTTATAAGTTCTTGGGCGGGCGACGGTGTCTTGTTATTCAACGTTCGACCATCGACAGCATCAATATGTTACCTCGTTTGTTGATTGAGGCCATTATAAAAGGTTTGCACTTGAAACCAATCGGACATTGCATGATGCGGACAACGACGAAGCAATTCCTTAAATCGCTCACAAGTATCATATAACGTTTTCGTATCAACTTGGGAGAAATAGGTAATATCATTGCGCAACTTTGCAATTTTAGCGGCGGGAAAATATTTCGTAAGAAATTTTTCCGTCATCTCGGCCCAAGTAGTGATGGAGCCTCTTGGTAGAGAACTCAACCACTGTTTGGCTTTGGTGCACAAGAAAAAGGAAAAAGCCTTAGCCGAATGGCATCATCGAAAACCCCGTTAATTTTAAAAGTATTGCATATTTCTAAAAAGTTACAATATGCGCATTTGGATCCTCATCTTGAAGCCCACCAAATTGTACAGATTGTTGTACCATTTGAATGATGCTTAGCTTTAATTCAAAGTTATTGTTCGCAATAGCGGGTCGAACAATACTTGATTGCGCCTCATCCAAATTTGGTCGGGCATAATATGACATAGTCCGTTGATCGACCATATTTGTATTTGGGTTACCCAAAATAGAAGAAAATTGAAAAGATAAAGAAGTAGAAGAAGAAGAAGAAGAAGAAAAAGAAGAAAAAGAAGCGGAAGAAGAAATGTCACCTATGGATTCCTCAACCAAATCTGAAGAATTGAGATCGCGAAGTATTAGACGTCGTCGTAAGCTTTGCTTGATCTCTGGATCCAAATCAAGTAGATTTGACGGATTCCCTCGGGTCATACAACAAAATAGAAACAAAAAAAACAAAATAATTTTTCTTTTTGATTTTTTAAAACAAAAAGGAAATGATTAAATTAATAGATCCTTGCTTTCAAAATATCAACAAATAAAAGTCCCCGGCAACGCCGCAAAAAACTTGTTGGAGAATTTATATATTTTTAAAATAAATCCAAACTAATATCTCAAACTAGGCAAGTGCACCTATCAAAATATAGTATAGAAAATGTCGTATTTAAACTCAGTGACCGTTGAGTACTTGTACTCACAAGGAAGAGCAATTATTTTATCGAATGAAAATTGGTTTTGTGAATTTGGTAAAGAAAACGTTAAACTAAAAGGAGAAATACGATGATATGAAAGCTATCACTTGATCTAGAATCCCTTTGGGTTAGAATAAACTTCCATAAAATTATAAAATGCAAGAATCTAAATTATTAACTTCGACCGCGGAGGTTCCATGTCTACAAAGCGACTCTCTTGAGAATACGAATTCGACTAACATTAGGTTGATCGATTAAGACCTCTGGGGCAGCCGAAATCCCTAAGCTTGTTTTTGACAGTGAACCTCAATAATGGAATTGACTCCAATGCGGAAAAATTATGCCTTCCTGTCTCGAGGGGTGCATGAATCTCCCTTTATCCTTGAGTGATCTACTCGTATCCACAACCACTCGATAAATCTGGGATACGGATCTAAGATCGAATAAATGTAATTTGCAACTTATCAATTCGATGAAATTAAAATCAAAGATAAACCGAAGTACATAAAAATAGAGTGCTTGATAATTTGAGACAAAGAAGAAATTTATTCCATTCCAAAGTTCATCATGATCAAGTGCTAATTGGAAGTTAGCTACTCATCATGATTGGAGAATTACATGAAAGATTGAAGAGAGACATGATTATAAAAAGGACTTCAAATAACAAAAATAAAAGTTACACTATGAATTGAAAATGCAAGAAATAAAGCAAGGAAAACAAAACTATAGCTCCCAAAAATCTCCTCCTTAGCTTCTGGAATTGCCTGAAATTTATAGGCAAGTTTGCTGGATGGTCACGCCCCTAGGTCATGTCCGTGACCTAGGGCATGTCAGGTTCGGAATCATCGTCTCCAAGTCCTGGGAACATTGGTGCGAAATCGCCAAAAATCGTTAATTGGCGGGTCACGCCCCTAGGTCATGAAAATGACCTAGGGCATGTCTTATCGTTTGTTGAAAACGGCGGGAAGCAGAAATGGCGAGAATAACTCTGGCCGTTGTTGTAATGCAATCGGTTTTTCTGGTATTATTCTTTTATTGGCTGATGTCGAAATGACGGATGGGCGTTGCATGTTCGTGAGTTGACGGCGTGACGCCGTTTGTACGTTTTTGCGTCCGTTAGGTTTGACCAGCTAGATTTTGGGATATACGTCAGATTTAGATTCTGTTTTCGTAATTAGGTTCGTAGCATCGGTATTTGCCTACGGCGTAAATTTCATCCGTTTCGGTATGCGTTTGGGCCTTCGTAATAGCATAGCAAATATAAGGTTTTAATAATATAAATACGGTAATATTATTGATGATTCCTTTTTACCTCTGAGTGGAGATCAACGAGAGCATGAAAATACTGTTCATAATTTTTTATAAAATAAGCTATTTGCTTCCTTCCCCGCTCAACGAAGTGCTCCAGCCATCCGACGATCGACCCCCTCCTCCCTGTATAAGATTTAGACAGAATGAAATTTATAAAAAAGTAAAATTATGTATATATATATATATATATATATATATATATATATATATATATATATATATATATATAAATATAATTGTTAGCAATGTATATAACTTAGAAAATATATATAAAGGTAAAACCCTACTTCCTGCACCTCATATTCTCCCGACTGAAACAAGAAACGGCAGGCCCCTTCCATTCGTGGACCTTCCGACCACCGCCGACAGAGCTCCGGTGCTCGGAATCGCGAGCCGGACATAGATTCAGAAAGCTCTCGCCGAGATCTACGTGATGGTGGTGAGTATTTCTAGTTTCTTGGGAATTCTCTAATTAGGGTTCTTGATCCTAGTTTCTGTTTTAACTCTTTAAGTATAGGAGTTGTTTCCTCTCATCTTTCCAGGGTCGATCTACGCAGTAGTGCCTCCCGAAGGACGGTTTTCCATGGTTAAGGCAAGTGGTGATATTCTCTTTCTCTTTGCTACCCCCCTTTTCCCCTTTTTGTTTCCGATACATTGATTATGCTAAGTTTCATCTTCTGCTTAGCATTTTGCTCAATATAATTTTTCCCTCACCTTGTTACTTGAAATGTTACATTATGTTTTGGTGGGCATTGCCCCTTTCCTTTGAAAGAATCTCGAAATGATGAATAATGTTGGAGGTCGTACACGATGTTGGCAGTGCCACCGGTGCGATGCTCTTTTAAAATGATAAATATGTTGGAAGTCTTGCATGATGTTGGTGGTGCCATCGGTGCGATGCTCTGAGGGTCGTGACGATGTGTGATGGTATATCCCTGCGCGGACTCTCCTTTTCTGATGAGCTGATCAGTGTCTGTAATTTGAATAAGAATAATAAGATTAATGATCTGAAAATGAAGGTTATTTTACTTATGGTGAGTTTTGATCTTTCCCGTCCTCACTCCTCTTTTGGTGAGCTATTTTTTGATTGATTTCTATTACTAGTTGCGGCTAGTCTTGTTTATTCTTACCCTTGCAACTATTATTTCCCTCCAGTCTCGCGGAGGTTTGCTTACTTTCTCGTTTTATGCACCACTTGTAACTTGTTTCTAAGGTGTTCTTTCTTTGAATGTCTTAGTTTCTGGATAGTAGCAGTTGTTAGTGTGGAGCTGCGTCGGTTGCGGTTTTCTGACCCTCTTGATGTAGGGTTTTCGGTGAACTTGTCGACCCATGGGTTTGTGTCAGGTGTTGACGCCCATGGTGCCGTTTGTTTAGACTTTTTGCTACCTTGCTGTTGTTACTCTTTGTTTACTTTTGGACACTTGTTCTTGAACAGTTAGTTATCGGTTTGCTTGGTAGCCCCCTTGCATTGATATGCTAAGGCAGTTGGAGCATTGCATACCATGATTTGAAATGTTAATCTCACTACTTTCTGCCCATGATAAATCTACTTTTATTTACAGTAAATCTAGACGTCTGATACTGCATCGTGCACCTCACTTGGTCTTCATGAGCACTTAGGTCACCAAATGATTAAATCAAGTATTTTTCCACTGCTTAAAACTATATTTTCAAACCGTGGACTAGTTGATCCACCTATCTGAGGGACACGGTTTTGCAAGTATTGTTGCATAAATTATATTTGGAGTACATTGAGTTAAGAATGATTTCTATAAGCTGCGAGAGACGAGGAGTTGCGTTAACGTCAGTAGATGTCCCCTACGTGACGTGGCATCACAACACGTAGTTTCCCTACTATGATAGTATTTTAAATGCTGAAAAAATGCAGGTTGTGACAGTTGGTATCAGAGGCGGGTTCTGTGAAAAAGGTAGTTGGGTGGTTTGTCGAGTGTGCCGAATGACTGCTACCTTAAGCAGAACCTCAAGCGATCATTTAATTATATACGCAGACTGATATGTCATCAGTATGTCTTGATCGAAGCATATTCACTACACTCATAGCATGATAAGAAGTATACATGGCATATTATGTAGTATGAGATACATAATATGTGTTTGTATATGGATCCATCATAGGTAGCAACATGTGAAAGTTATGTAGTATGGGATGCATAACCACCATTACATGGATGCCCATTAACACGTTTTCTTTTTCGTTACATGTAGTGTTATGTAGTATGGGATGCATGACATTGCATGTGTACACCGCTCATAACATGCACTAAGGCCTCTCATTTTTATAATGCAAAGCACTGCATTCATGTATATCATTGCATATGCACGCGTGCCAATTTAAAGACATACAAGATGATATATGTACACTCATGATTTGAAAAGAAATTTAAATATTCATGCATTCATGTCATAGCACGAGAGTCAATACGATGATGTTGCTTCATCCTAGTTAAGTTCATAGCATTATTTCATGGAATTCTAGAACAACGTAACAACAATAGAAGGTAGATTTCTTTTTTGTTCCGAATGTATTCGGGATATTTCCGTGTCTGTTTTGCTTAAGTTTCTTAAGTCGGTTTCTGATTTGATGTCCATCTATCTTGTAGGCATGCCTCCTAGGAGAGCAGTACGATGGACTCCCCAGCCTGAGGGATAGTCTTTTGGTGGTCAGAATGAGTCTGTGATAAAAAGTCTATATTAGAGCAATGAGGCTTGACTAGGCAGTTAGTCGCGATGCAGACTCTGATTCAGTCCTTGGTGTCTACTGTCGCGGTGCAGTAGCATGGAGTGCAAGAACCGGTGGTGAGTCCAGCCATTCCTGCTCCTCTGGTGCCTCTAGTGGCATTGCCACCGAAGATGAACTTCATATCTCACTTCCATTTTTTGGGACCTCCTACCTATGATGGTATGGCAGACTTCATGTCCTTGGATTATTAGGTGATTAGCATGGAGGAGATGTTCTCCTATTCAGGCATCTCCGAAGTTTCGAAGGTGATGGTGGCTACATATCAATTGAAGGGACTGGCGAAAGGATGGTGGATCAGGGAGAAGGAAAGTCTTGTCGAGGGATGCTCGTGGGAGGTGTTTAAGAGGATGTTGCTTAAGAAGTTCCTCCCTTATGTTGAACGCGACCGATTGATGAAAAACTTCCTACACCTGAAGCAGATGTAGCTCACCATCAGTGAGTATGAGATTGAGTTCAACAACTTGAGCAGGTTCTACCAGAGTTGGTGGCTTCTGAGGAAGGAAGGGTGAAGCGGTTCTTAAGTGGTCTCACTAGTGACATCCAGCAGTAGGCTAGTGCTTATGGGTCAGAGACTTATACTGAAGCGATGGAGGCCGCATTGAAGGCCGAGTTTATTGAAAAGATAAAGAATCATGGACAGCAGGCGAAGAGTTATAAGAGGAAGTTGGACGATCAAGAGAGTTCAAAGGCATCTCACTCAGACTCAAGGAAGAGGGGTATAGGAAACTGTAGCTTCTATGGCAAGCGGGGTCATCCGTTTGAAAAGTGTTTCAAGAGGCTCCATACGCAGGAGCAGTTGAAGATTAGTGCGATTCAGGACACACCCAAGGCTATCCCAGTGTGCTCTTTCTGCTCTAAGCCCGGTCATGAGGCGGCACGGTGTTTCAAGAAAACTGGGTGCTGAAAGTCCACCTAGTGTCAACTATCTTCACCTATGGGGGGGGGGGGGGAATAAGTGACGTGCAGCGTTTTTTGCGGAATTTAAAATTGTACCTGCACAATAAAAATAAACAGCACAGCACACAGAATACACAGGCAATTTATAGTGGTTCCCCGACTTGGGTACATCCACTTTCCCCCTTCAACCTATCTCCCAACAAGGGACGACTCGGTCACTTCTCCAACAGGATTGAAATCCAATCCTTGCACTATCGGAAGGAACCCTTCCACACGTAGGAGTCAACACTCCTACAAACCGGGTTGCACCCAACCCTTACAACACGGAACAAACGTTCCTTTACAACAAAAGTAAAGCTAGAATGTACACGAGATACAAACTTCGTTTGGAGACTAAGGTGTCCCTCTTTGTTGACGACGTGATCTTGAAGTCTTCGAAGAGTCCACAACCTTGGTCTCTCTTGGAGAGGATCTCCCCGGAACCGACGGCTGCAAGATGGGCGGCAGCTGGGTTCTCGGGATCGGCGGCGACGACGACGTGCGGATGCTGTACTTTGGAGATCCAAACTTCGTAGCAAAGCTAGCTAGGTCTACCAACGGTCACACGAGGATCGGTCGTCTCGATCGATTTGGACGAGGAAGTTTTTCCCTATCAACAAATCGAGAGACAAGGGATCTCTGGATAAACGCTTGAGACTCTAAGCTTGGCTAACTTCTGTCGCCAGAGATCGGGAAGAAACGCGATCAACAGCGGCGACCAACTTTCTCGAGCGACGACGGCGGCGGCGGAGCGGAACTCGCGATTTTAGGGTTAGATCGTGCTCGGCTTCTTTTTTTCTGTGTGTATTTCGTATTCCGTTCAAAATACCCGTATATATATACGGTAGATGCTTTCAAAATGACCGTTGTGGGACCCACAAGAATAATCCCTAAGTCCCGGTTCAAAATAGTCCAGCGGCAGAATCCGGTCCAGCAGCTTCCAGAGAAATCGCTAAGTAAAAATCGGCGAGAATCGCAGGTGATTCTAGACAAATTGGCGAGAATCAGTTAGTGATTCTCGACGATTCGTCGAGAATCACTAGTGATTCTCGCCGAATCACTTTTTGATTCTCAACGAAAGTTACTTGGTATTCACGATCTGCTCAGCAATGGGTTCGGCGAGAATCACTAGTGATTCTCGCCGAATCTTACTTGGCACCGTTTTGAGGTAGCCGGAAAGAGTCGGCGAGAATCACTAATGATTCTCGCCGAATCGGCGAGAATCACTTGGTGATTCTCGTCGAATTACACTTAGACGAATTTTCGTCTTTCCACCCAAGAGCTGCTCCTTGACCCATCCTTGCTCCTTGTCTTCTCTTGCATAAACACGGCTTGAAAGTAAGTGCACTCCAATAGAGAGAGTACACGTAGGCCAACACACTGATCTGCTCAATGAGGGATTACGTCGTGCAGACCCGTGTATATTGACCTACTGCACCCTGACATTGGTGTGCACTTAGCGTGGAAAAACTGCAAGTACAACTTGAAAGATTTTATCAAATACATTGTCTATTGACCTTAGCTTGTCCAGGGGCTTCTTCAAATCATGTACATTGTGGATACAATACCCAACAATCTCCCCCTATTTGAAGAAGCCTAAACCCTACAAGCTAAGGTGAATAGAGCATATGGGAATGAAAACCATAAACTTGAAATAGAGTTGAGTGAGTTATCCATTACCAATACCAATTTCTTGGGAACAAGCTTGGAGCCACCTTAGCCTTAGTCGAGAGGGTAATCTCCCCCATTTCGGCTTCTGCAAATCGGGGTCGGTAGCATTTGACCCCTTGCTCCCCCTCAGTTCTTGCGTCTGTGCTCACACTTGAGTTCCTTGCTCCCCCTCAGATCGTGTACGAGCCTGGAGCTTCTGTAGTCTTCATTCCTCATAATTAAGCATCCCCAGTTCAGTCTTGAAAAGATTGAACTTGGCCTCGTCTAGGGGCTTTGTGAATATATCAGCAATCTGCTTGTCCGTGGGGACATAACAGAGAGAGATGTCCTTGTTCTCCACGTGCTCCCGAATGAAGTGGTAGCGCACTTCAATATGCTTCGTTCTGCTGTGCGATACCGGATTGTTGGCAATGGCAATTGCACTGGAGGAGTCGCAGTACATTGGAACTTCCTTGAACTGAAGGTCGTAGTCGGCTAACTGGTTTCTGATCCATAGGAGTTGTGCGCAACAGCTTCCTGCCGAGATGTACTCAGACTCTGCTATGGAGGTAGCTACACAATTCTGCTTCTTGCTGTTCCATGAGATAAGCCTTCTTCCGAGGAATTGACACGTCCCGGAAGTGCTTTTCCTGTCATCCCTACTCCCTGCAAAATCAGCATCTGAAAAACCTATTAGCTCGACATCATTGTTTCTCGGGTAACACAAGCCATGATTGGGAGTACCTTTAAGGTATCTTAGAATTCGCTTTGCAGCGACATAGTGAGATTCCTTAGTGTTCACCTGATATCTGGCACAGACACATGTGGAGAACATGATATCCGGTCTACTGGCAGTAAGGTAGAGCAGGGATCCAATGATGCTTCTGTATTTGGTTTCATCGAAAGGTTTACCTTTCTCATCCTTATCCAGAGACATAGTGGATCCCATTGGAGTCCTCATAGAGGTTGCGCTCTCCATACCGAACTTCTTAAGGAGTTCATTTGTGAACTTCGTCTGAGAGATGAAGATTCCATCCTCAGACTGTTTCACTTGAAGTCCTAAGAAATACTTGAGCTCTCCCATACTTCTCATTTCAAACTTTCCTTGCATAAGTTTAGAAAACTTTTTGCAAAGATTGTTGTCCGTTGAGCCGAATATTATGTCATCGACATAGATTTGCACCAGCAAAATCTTGCCTTTGACTTCCCTAAGAAACAATGTTTTATCTATTTTACCTCTAGATAACTTGTTCTCAAGAAGAAAACTAGATAACGTCTCATACCAAGCTCGTGGAGCTTGTTTCAACCCATATAAGGCTTTATTAAGAAAATAAACATGATTGGGATAAGTAGGATCGACAAAACCTGGGGGTTGAGCGACGTATACTTCCACTTTCAGGTCTCCGTTCAAGAATGCTGATTTCACATCCATTTGATAGACTGTGAATCCTTTGTGTGAATCATACGCCAGGAACAATCTGATTGCCTCGAGCCTTGCTACTGGTGCGAAGGTCTGGTCGAAGTCAATCCCCTCCTCCTGTCGGTAACCTTGAGCCACCAGCCTTGCCTTGTTCTTTATGATGACACCATGTTCATCCAGCTTATTTCTGAAGATCCACTTGGTGCCAATCACATTCTGCTTGTATGGTCTTTGAACTAGCGTCCAAACGTTGCAACGTTAGAATTGATGTAGTTCGTCTTGCATGGCCAGAATCCATGCCGCATCTTTGTTCGCCTCGTCGAACTTCTTTGGCTCAACCTGTGACAGGAAGCTAAGATGCAATACTTCGTTAATAGTACCTCTTTGAGTTCTGATACCGACACGAGGATCTTCGATGATCTGATCTCTAGGATGATCCCTCACGTGCCGGAGCTCTAGAAGTCTGGCGTCTGGAGCTTCGACTACTTCTTGGGCTTCTCCTTCTTCTAAGAGATTTGTTCCATTTTGATCTTCAACATTTTCAGATGACGTGGAGGTGGAAACTTTGACGTACTTAGGAGTGTCATCTTTGGCGGTCTCGTCCAGACTCAGCTGTTCAAGTCGTGCACCTGCATCTTCAAGAATACCACTGGAAGAATTGCTTTTAAGCAAACTTCCTTCATCAAATACAACATTTATTGATTCTTCTACCACTAGGGTTTTCTTATTGAAGACCCTATATGACCGACTGTGGGAACTATAGCCCATGAATATGCCTTCGAAGCATTTTTCACCAAATTTAGTACGCGGGTACTTCCCATTATTCAGTACATAGCATCGGCAACCAAAAATCCTCAAGTAGGACATGGTTGGTTTCCTGCCTTTCAGTAGCTCATAAGGCGTCTTACGATGATGCTTGTTGATCAATGCTCGGTTTTGTACATGACAAGCTGTATTGACAGCCTCTGCCCAGAAGTATTCCGGGAGAGAAGCGTCTTTCAACATTGTCGTGAAGGCTTCAATGAGAGTTCTATTTCTCCTCTCCGCAACTCAGTTTTGCTGAGGAGTGCGCGGGGAGGAAAACTCATGAAAGATACCTTGTTCTTCACAAAATTCTGTCATAGCACCAGATTCGAATTCTGTTCCATGGTCACTTCTGATTTTGACCACTGAGCAGTTAAATTCGTTCTGAACCTGCTTGACAAAACTAGTGAAGATGTCAAACGTATCTGACTTTCGTTTCAAAAAGAACACCCATGTAAACCGAGAATGATCATCAACTATCACTAGCGTATAGGACTTGCCTCCCAAGCTATGAACTTGCATTGGACCAAACAAGTCCATATGTAAAAGGTAGAGACATCGAGAAGAGTCTTTGTCTGCAATGCTCTTAAAGGTAGCCCGAGTCTATTTGCCCATCTGTCATGCAGGACAGGGGCTATCTTTGATGCACTTGATACTGGGAGCATCCCTTACTAAGTTCTTAGAAAATAGCATACTAATTGTCTTGAAATTAATATGTGCCAATCTCTTGTGCCATTGTTCGCAAAGAGATGCACTGTCTGTTGCCACAAGGCATACGGGGGTAGATGAATCTAAACTAAGAAAATCTAAGCAGAAGATATTTCTGCTCCTAATGCCTGATAATACTGTCTCAGAAGAGGTACGTGAAATTATCATACATTTATCCTTGCAGAACTTAACGTCATAACCTTTATCACATAACTGACTTACACTGATCAGGTTATGGTTTAACCCTTCAACATAAGCCACGTCGGTGATAGAGATTATACCGTTGGAAATCATACCGTAACCTCTGGTGACTCCTCGATCTGACCCTCCAAAGATGACTTTGGGTCCATTCTCGACTGGAGTGTAATCACGTAGCAGGCTTCTTGTCCCAGTCATATGCCGGGAGCATCCACTGTCCAAATACCAGATCGGCGTTTTGGTGGCCTTTGGACATTCCTGCAAAACAAAATTAATTTGCCTTAGGAACCCAATCGAATTTGGGTCCTAGATTCCTGGTTAGCACACTCCCCCTCGGTTGGTTAACCCTACGAGTGGTCGGCCTCGCATTGCTAACATGGGGAGTCTCGTAATACCTTGGATTAAACCAACAATCCACGGTAAAGTGACTGACTTTGCCACAGCACCAACAGTCGAATCTATTGTACCTCTTCCTAGGCTCCTGCCTTACCCTGGGAACGGTGGGTACAGCTGGGCCTTGGATTTGGAGGTGGAGGCCTCATGGTGACAACAGTCACACGACTTCGTCACCTTCTGTATAACAGGCTTGGCTTTTGGTGCCCGCTTTCCATTATGGCCGCTAGAGAATTGACCATAATTTCCCATGTGGATTTCCTCATAAGGTGCCTTGAAGGCACTCTCACCGAAGTTCCGGGAAAAGGTCCAACTATCATATCGGCTCTTTGGCTTTGCAACCGAGGGCCGGAAGTGATGACCAAATGTTGATTCAGAGTCATGTTGGTTGCAAGGAAAGCTAGGCTTTCTGAATGCAACAGGACTAAGAGGAGCCTTGCCCTTTTCATCAGCAAAGGCCTTCTTGGCGGCCTTATTCTTCCTCTGGTTCCTGTTTCTCGTGGATGAGGAACCAGATACCCCTACATGCCCCAAGCCAGCTCCTTTGGCCTGAGCAGAGAAGGTATCAACGACTGGAAGAACTGTTTTTGGCATAGAGAAGCTCTTGACGATCTTCCTTTCTGCCGCAAGTTGTTCTTCCAACTTGTCGACTTCCTCCTGCTTAAGATCAAGGAGCTTCAAAGACTCTGAATGCTTTGAAGTCAGGTCAAGGTGCTCCTGTCGGAGAGAAATCAAGCTAGTGACCTCCTCCCTTAGGGATACACACTCACCCTTAAGAAACTTCACTTCCTTCTTCTTAGCCTTCAGTCTCTTACGGCACTCCTCGAAAGTGTTGAGCAGAAGCTCATATTTCTCAAGGAGCTCCGCTTCACGGGCCGAAGGGCTATCCTCAGGTTCATCATCCTGAGACTCAGGATCAGAGTCGGAGTCGGAGAGAGGGGTATGAGCTTTTACCTTCCCAGTAAATGGGGGGCATTCTCCTTCTGAGTCAGAGCGACCCACCAGCCCGAAGTAGGCTTCCTCATCATCACTGGAGTCTGAGGAATCAGACTCACTCAGTGTCTTTGGCCTTTTGGCGATGTAGCTCCGCTCCTTCTTCTTATCTCTAGAGGATTTGTGCTCCTCTTCTTTCCCTTTTTCTCTCTTGCCTTGATAGCAGTCGGCCACGACGTGTCCTGGCTTATTGCATCCAAAGCAAATAATGTCAGAGGAGCGATGTTTGTTCGGTCTAGATGCATACCTGTCAGAAGAATAATTTTTCTTCTGAAGCCTGGAGGAGGAGCCGTCTCTCTTTCTTTGACTCCTCATCTTGAGGAACTTCTTGAATGCTAGGGTGATGAGGGAGAAATCCTCCTCCGACAGCTCTGAGCTGGAGGAGCATGGCTCGGAGTCCTCCTCCTCATCCTTTTTCCTGGCACGGTATGAAACCGCACCCTTGCCTTTTCTGGAGTGACTGGCTTTTAGAGCCACAGTCTTTTCTTTGGCTGCCGCCTTCTCTGCTTCTTCTTCTGCTTTTCTGGTGTTCAGCTGAAGCTCATAGGACATTAGCTTCCCAAACAGAATTTGTGGATCAGTTTCAGCTAGTCTGCCAAACTCTCTGATGGCGCAGATCTTTGTGTCCCATTACTTAGTAAGGGACCTAAGGAATTTATCATTGAGTTCACCATTAGTGAACACTCTTCCGTAGCCTTTGAGGGCGTTGACAATCTTGAGGAAGTTCTCGTAGGTGACTCCGATCTCTTCCTTAGGCCCTTGTCTGAAGGCATCATATTTCTGGTTCAGGAGGGATCTCCGATCATCCCTCACTTCATCCGTGCCCTCCATTAGGATGATCAGGCACTGCCAGATCTCCTGTGGTGTCCTGCAGTTGCTGAAGTTTTGCATCATATAGTCATCAACTGCGCTGACCAGAATGTTCTGTGCCTTCATGTCAAGTCCCACTAGCACCATCTCATCCTTATCCATTTCAGAAAGTGTCTTCGGCACTTTCTTGGTGGGATCAATGGTGGAGGCCTTAGTGGGGACATAAGGTGCCTCCTGCACGATCATGAAGAGTCGAGGATCCACCGCTTCCATGTAGAACCTGATCCTTTCCTTCCAGATAGGAAAGTTGAGCCTGGTGCACACTGGGTGTAACGCCCCGAAAGTTGTGTGCGAGTCGGTCACGAAAAAGAGTTTTTGGTGCCTGTAGGGGTACACGGTCTAGGACACGGGCGTATCCAAGGCCGTGTCTGGCTGGTGATTTTTTGGCCGTTTTCAACCCGAGAAGGACACGGCCAGAAACACGGCCAGATGACACGGGCGTGTCATCCGACACGGGCGTATGCCAACCCGTGTCCCTACCCATGTCCTGATGGGTCGTGTCCGTTGTCGTGGCAGTTATGCGTGACATGCCCACGAACACGGGCGTGTCGAGGAACCCGACACGGGCGTATCAGGTCAGACACGGGCGTGTCTTGGCCCGTGTGCGTTTCTCAGTTCGACGATCGTGCTTGGATCGCGGCACACGGCCATGGACACGGCCGTGTGCCAAGCCGTGTGCGGCCCAGGTCTGGGGAATTTTGTGCAGATCCGAGCCATTCGTTTCCTTTAATTTAGATCTGACGGCCCAGATGAAATCCTGCTCTATTAAGGCCGGGAATAGGGAGTTATTCCCTCATTTTCTCTCCAAAGTTCTCCCCTTCCAAAGTGAGAGAGAGGAGAGGAAGAAGAAGGAAGTTTCCGGCCGCCGGCGGAGCATCGGAGCACCGTTTCGAAATCGAAGAGCGGATCCGTGGAGGGAAGGTCATTGCAAAGAGTTCTAACCGCGTAGTTTTTCCATGGCGCCAAAACAGACTACAAGGGTAACGATTCTCAACTTGAGCGCTTGAAGCTCTTTCTTTCTGCATAGGGAATCCCGCTCCCCCGAGTATGCGGTGAGTGCGTGGTGTTCCTTGGGGTTGACGGGAATAGTCCCCCTTGTGTTGCATGTAGAGCCCGGAATCGTAAGTACGGGCATAGGCATTGTGTGTGAAGCCTACCCGGACATGTTTTGTCTGGATCAGTGATGTTGCATTTGATGTGGTTTTGCCGGAGAAGACTCCGTGCTTTGGATTTTTCGGGTTTCTACGCGGTAGATTGCAACAGGGATCCTTGAAGGTTAGCTTCAAGGCGCACCCGGAAAATTGAGCGGAAACGTGTTCTGCTAACTTGGCGGTCTGGGAACCGGCCTTGATCATAACTGGGTTATGAGATTGTTTTGGAAAACTTGGGATCCGAGAGAAGCTTGGCCCGCGCAAAGTTCCTTAAATTGGACATGCGGCGTGAGCAACGGGCAAGTGGAATTGGACCTAGGCTATGTGGTTCGGTGCGAGAGACCCGAAGACGGGGACTGGCCGTTGGCATAGTTGGAGCCTTAGACGGTGGTCAGAAAGGCTAAATGCTCACATGTTGTTGCCATCCTGGGGGTGGTGGTGAATGCACTGATGGGTCAGGGTTCACCATGAATGTGCCCTGAGTGCATGAGGTGTTTGGCCGTGCGAGCCTACACCTGTGGCGAATTTTTATTGCGCTATATATATATTGTTGGGCTAATGTTATGCAGGGAAAGAGCACCGCCGTCCCGAGTCAGGGGCGGGGTCGTTATAATTTGGTCGGCTTTTAGCTGACCGTTGCTTTATTTGCCACCGTGCGGTGGTATGTGCTTGCAGGTGCTGCGGAGCCGAGCGCCAAATAGCGGGCTGGAGCCCATGTTGCTGTGCTGGCCCTAGAAGGCCGTAGAATAGTTATATTTATATATATTTCATGTGTGGCCGGCCTGCGAGCCGATGTATGTAAATCACTCTTTATTAAGTGAACATTTGTAAGGCCTTAAGGCCATGTACCTGTTTCTGTGTATTTGGGGTTTCATTCCTGTTGTTGTAGCTGTGGACATTCATATTGATGGAATTAATTTTGGGTTCTTTCAACTTTAAAATCTTCCGCTAGAATGCTCTGTGATTAGGACGAGTAGTCTTAATTGGTTGGTTTGATTATTCATTTAGTATCCCTTCCGACTGTCTGTGGTATATGGCGTCGGGTTCCAGCTGGACCTTCTGTTATATGCCATGCGACAGATGGGGGTGTTACAATTTGGTATCAGACTTCTGGTTACGGTCAGGCTTAAATGAATTCGTGGGCGAATTCTTTTAAGGGGTGGTGAGCACATGTGTGCGTCATCGTTATAACATCAAAAAGAACCCATGAATGTCCACTTAGGAATGAAAATACACTTGTTTGGTGGAACCTGAGTGTTCCAATGATTGCTTTTAGCAATTTGTTTGTCGTCTAATCGTGTGTCTTTGCTAATTTAGGCAGCTGGGAGCGGTGCTGGTCAGTCAGAGCGTCCGCAATCATCGGAAAGTAGTGCACCAAGGGACGTGCCTGCTACACCTCCTTCAGCGGAAACCATCAGGATGGTGGCTGAAGCCGTGTTCGCAATGATAACTGCCCAACATGCAGGGCAAATGCATCGCGCACCTCCTGCGAATGAGCAAGAACCGGTTAGGGCGGCAGAGCCGAGAGTGGTGGAACACGCGGCAGTTGAGTTAGTAGAGCCGAGGAGAACTACGGAGAGGCAGCTAAAGCATGTGATGGGCTTTAATCCTCCGAGGTTTAATGGGGTTGGAACGCCAACTCAAGCTGAGGACTAGCTCTCTTCCATAAAGAGGGTGTTGATGGCCACATTGACTGAGGAGTGACAGAAGACCGCCATAGCGACTTTTTTTTGGAGGGTGAAGCGAGGCTTTGGTGGGACGAGTTGGAGTTTCATCTTCTAGTGGGAAGGCAACTTGCAGATGTGCCGATGGAGGAATTTTCAAGATTGTTCCTAGCCAGATTTGTACCTTCTGCTCAGAGGTTGGATATGGATAATTAATTTCTTGGGTTGACTCAGGGATCCAGAAGCGTGGACGAATATCTGCATGAGTTCACACGGTTGGGTCGTTATGCTGGTGCTATGTTTTCAGAAGAAGAGAGGAAGACCAACCGATTCTATGAGGGTCTTCGCGTTGATTTACAGTTACTCCTTGCTGGGCCTAAGGCGCAGGGCTTCCTAGCCTTGGTCAATTCAGCCCGATCGTTGGAAAAGGTTGCGAAGAAAGTTCAAGAGAAGAGGGACCCAGGAGAAAGGAAGACCGAGTTCAAGGTGCCAAGTAACAAGACAGGTTTCCGCAGATGGAACAAGAAGCGGAGGACTTCGAACTCAGCCCCTACGACTGATGCATCGGGGGCAACTACAAGTCGAGTCCCCGGGGCTTGCTACAACTGCGGGAAGACGGGGCATTTTGCTCGGGAGTGTTGGAGCGGACGTTCAAAGTCCGAGAGGAGACCTGGAGCGACTTATGAGGAGAAAGGGAAGGCGGTGGAGTCAACCGCATCCCATCATGCTCCAGCCCAGCCTAGAGTCTACAACCTTGGCCTACAGGAGGCCATTAAGCAAGCAGACGTGGTGACAGGTATGAGTTAAATTACAGTGGTTTAACTTTTATAGTTGTTACCTTCGTATTTGTTAGCTTACGTTTGTTAGTGCTAGGCTTTGTGTTGATCTTTGGGTTTCCGGCGAGAGCCCTTTTTGATACGGGGGCATCACATTCCTTCTTGTCTGAAAAGTTTTTATCGCGCATCGGAGTTCCGTTCTCGATGGCAGAAAACAAGTTGGATGTGTTGTTGCCTAATGGGTGCTCAATGCGTGCGGATAGGATTTGTGTTGTGAAGATTCGGATTGGAGACCGGGAGTTTGATTTGCGGGCGTTGGTTCTACCATTAGTGGAGTTCGACGTAATTTTCGGTATGGATTGGCTCTCGGAGCAGAGTGCATGTATTGATTGCAACCGTAAAGAAGTCAAGTTGGGTCTGGACACTGGTGTAGAGGCTACTTTTGCGGGCATGAAGGGGTCAGGGAAAGTTCTGATATCGGCCCTTCAGGTGTTCAAGGAAGTTCGGTCTGGGGCAGAACTGTATGTCACTCTAGTGCAGACTGCGACGCCTAAACCTAGTTTGGGCAACATCCCAGTTGTGTCCGAGTATCCTGATGTGTTACCAGATGATCTCCCAGGAGCCCCTCCTCAGCGGGAGATAGACTTTACTATAGAGCTGGTACCGGGTGCCAAACCGGTGTCACGCTCCCCCTATCGGATAGCCCCAAGAGAAATGGCAGAGTTGAAGGTGCAACTGCAAGAGTTGCTAGAGCAAGGTTATGTGCGTCCAAGTTCGTCGCCTTGGAGCGCACCAGTTCTCTTTGTTAAGAAGAAAGATGGGAGCTTGCGGCTTTGTATCGATTATCGAGAATTGAACAAACTTACGGAGAAGAACAAATATCCAATCCCGAGGATTGACGATCTATTTGATCAGCTGGTTGGATCAACAGTATATTCGAAGTTAGATTTGAAGTCTGGTTACTATCAGTTGAGGATAAGGGAGAGCGACATTCCCAAGACAGCATTCAGTACGCGGTTTGGGCATTACGAGTTCACGGTTATGCCGTTTGGGTTGACGAATGCGCCATCCATATTCATGGATCTGATGAATAGGACGTTCAGAGAATACTTGGATCAGTTTGTGATAGTATTCATCGATGATATCCTGGTGTATTCGCGGTGCGAGGAGGATCATTACAAGCATTTACACATGGTGTTGGAGACATTGAGGAAAAGTCAGTTGTATGCAAAGTTCTCCAAGTGTGAGTTCTGGTTATCCTCGATAGCGTTCCTTGGTCATGTTGTCAGTGGAGAAGGAATAGCTGTAGATCCGGTGAAGATAGTGGCGATACGGGAGTGGCCTACTTTGACTACGGTGGCAGAGGTCCGGAGTTTTCTGGGGCTTGCTGGCTACTACAGGCGCTTCGTAGAGAACTTCTCGCGGATAGCACTACCACTCACGACGTTGACAAGAAAGGATCAGAAGTTTGTGTGGTCTCTGGAGTGCGAACAGGCTTTTGAAGAATTGAAGAGGCGGTTGACCACGACGCCCATTTTATGTTCGCCAAGTGGAACCGAAGGGTTCGAGATCTATAGTGATGCTTCGGGCAGTGGTTTGGGCTGTGTTCTGCTACAGTATGGGAGATTGATAGCTTATGGTTCACGACAACTGAAGGTTCAAGAGAGTAATTATCCGGTCCACGACTTAGAGTTAGCGGCCGTGATTTTTGCTCTAAAGCTTTGGAGACACTATCTGTACGGTGTGAAGGTGGATATTTACACCGGTCATAAGAGTTTGAAGTACCTATTGGACCAAAAGGATCTGAACATGAGGCAGAGGAGGTGGATGGAGTTCTTAGGGGACTACACCTTCAAGATACACTATGTGCCTGGGAAGGGAAATGCAGTGGCGGATGCGTTGAGTCGTAAGATTCCCGCACAAGCCAATTGGTTATCAGTACATGATGAGAGATTGGTCCAAGAGTTGGAGGCTTTGGAGATATCTTGTGTCGATAAGCAGTCTAGTGCTAAGGCGAAACTGTTTTGGACAGAGGTGCAGTGTGACCTAGCGGATAGAGTTCGACGGGCTTTGGTTCAGGATAGCAGCATGAAGCAAATCTTGGATGAAGCTTTGGATGGGTCAAATTCCCAGTTTGTGGTTGAAGATGGGTTGCTAAGGAAGGACGGTCGTCTATGCGTTCCTAGTGCGGATAATATTTGGGAGGAGTTGATGTATGAGGCTCATCATACCAAGTACTCAATCCACCCGGGAAGCACGAAGATGTATAGAGACATGAAGAAACTTAAATAAATTCTGGTGGCCGGGTTTGAAGAAGGATGTGGCACTTTATGTGGCCAAGTGTCGTACTTGTGCATTAGTGAAAGCGGAGTGCCAGAAGCCCGGAGGTTTCTTGAAATCCCTTCCTATCCCAGAATGGAAGTTCGACGATATATCTATGGATTTTGTGCACGGTTTGCCGAAGTCGTAGAAGGGAAATGACGCCATTTGGGTGGTCGTAGATAGATTGACAAAGGTGTCGCACTTTATCCCAGTGAGAAAGGAAGATCCAGTAGAAAAGTTAGCCAAACTCTACGTGGATAATATTGTACGAATGCACGGTGTGCCTCGAAGTATTGTGAGTGATCGTGATGGACGCTTCACGTCAAATGACTGGAGGTTGGTGCATGGTCTGTTGGGTACTAAGCTAAAGTTCAGCACAGCATTTCACCCGCAGACAGATGGCCAAACCGAGAGAGTCAACAGGACTATGGAGGACATGCTTCGCATGTGCGTCCTAGACTTCGGGAAGAATTGGGAGGATCACCCGTACATGGTGGAGTTTGCTTACAACAACAGCTTTCAGGCAAGCATTGGAATGGCGCCTTTCGAAGCCTTGTACGGAAGGAAGTGTCGTACGCCGTTGTCTTGATTGGAGGCAGGCGAATCAAAGTTGTATAAACGTCAAGCGGTGGAAGATGCCACTTCAATAATACGGACAATTCAGGAAAGACTGAAGATTGCTCAGGATAGACAGTCAAAGTATTACAATGCCAAACATAGAAATGTGGAATTCAACGTTGGCGACATGGTATATTTAAAGATCAAGCCGTTCAAGGGTGTATCGCGGGTTCGACGCTTGAAGAAGCTGAGTCTGAGATACCTTGGACCATTTGAAATCCTGGAGCGTGTTGGCGAGGCGGCATATAGATTAAAGCTGTCGACGGAGTTGAGTGGGCTGCATGATGTATTCCACGTATCGGTGTTGCGTAAGGCAGTGCAAGAGCCTTTGCAGATCGTTGCGGACAATCAGGTACCGGTTGACTATGCGTTAACAACAAGGGTCAAGCCAGTGCGAATTGAAGATGTTGCAGTCAAACGACTCCGCAACAAGGAGGTCCGAATGGTTAAAGTCCGTTGGGATAATTGCGTACGTGAGGAGCTTTCTTGGGAGCGAGAGCAAGCTATGTTGGAGGAATACCCCGAGTTATTACACTCAGGTATCATTTAGCTTTTGTGTACCTTTGTTTAATTTCGGGACGAAATTCCTTAAGTGGGGAGATTTGTAACGCCCCGAAAGTTGTGTGCGAGTCGGTCGCGAAAAAGAGTTTTTGGTGCCTGTAGGGGTACACGGCCTAGGACACGGGCGTGTCCAAGGCCGTGTCTGGCTGGTGATTTTTTGGCCGTTTTCAACCCGAGAAGGACACGACCAGAAACACGGCCGGATGACACGGGCGTGTCATCCGACACGGGTGTGTGCCAACCCGTGTACCTACCCGTGTCCTGATGGGTCGTGTCCGTTGCCGTGGCAGTTATGCGTGACACGCCCACGAACACGGGCGTGTCGAGTAACCCGACACGGGCGTGTCAGGTCAGATACGGGCGTGTCTTGGCCCGTGTGCGTTTCTCAGTTCGACGATCGTGCCTGGATCGCGGCACATGGCCATGTACATGGCCGTGTGCCAAGCCGTGTGCGGCCCAGGTCTGGGGAATTTTGTGCAGATCCGAGCCATTCGTTTCCTTTAATTTAGATCTGACGGCCCAGATGAAATCCTGCTCTGTTAAGGCCGGGAATAGGGAGTTATTCCCTCATTTTCTCTCCAAAGTTCTCCCCTTCCAAAGTGAGAGAGAGGAGAGGAAGAAGAAGGAGGTTTCCGGCCGCCGGCGGAGCATCGGAGCACCGTTTCGAAATCGGAGAGCGGATCTGTGGAGGGAAGGTCATTGCGAAGAGTTCTAACCGCGTAGTTTTTCCATGACGCCAAAACGGACTACAAGGGTAACGATTCTCAACTTGAGCGCTTGAAGCTCTTTCTTTCTGCATAGGGAATCCAGCTCCCGCGAGTATGCGGTGAGTGCGTGGTGTTCCTTGGGGTTGACGGGAATAGTCCCCCTTGTGTTGCATGTAGAGCCCGGAATCGTAAGTACGGGCATAGGCATTGTGTGTGAAGCCTACCCGGACATGTTTTGTCTGGATCGGTGATGTTGCATTTGATGTGGTTTTGCCGGAGAAGACTCCGTGCTTTGGATTTTTCGGGTTTCTACGCGGTAGATTGCAGCAGGGATCCTTGAAGGTTAGCTTCAAGGCGCACCCGGAAAATTGAGCGGAAATGTGTTCTGCTAACTTGGCGGTCTGGGAACCGGCCTTGATCATAATTGGGTTATGAGATTGTTTTGGAAAACTTGGGATCTGAGAGAAGCTTGGCTCGCACAAAGTTCCTTAAATTGGACATGCGGCGTGAGCAACGGGCAAGTGGAATTGGACCTAGGCTATGTGGTTCGGTGCGAGAGACCCGAAGACGGGGACTGGCCGTTGGCATAGTTGGAGCCTTAGACGGTGGTCAGAAAGGCTAAATGCTCACATGTTGTTGCCATCCTGGGGGTGGTGGTGAATGCACTGATGGGTCAGGGTTCACCATGAATGTGCCCTGAGTGCACGGGGTGTTTGGCCGTGCGAGCCTACACCTGTGGCGAATTTTTATTTCGCTATATATATATTGTTGGGCTAATGTTATGCAGGGAAAGAGCACCGCCGTCCCGAGTCAGGGGCGGGGTCGTTATAATTTGGTCGGCTTTTAGCTGACCGTTGCTTTATTTGCCACCGTGCGGTGGTATGTGCTTGCAAGTGCTGCGGAGCCGAGCGCCAAATAGCGGCCTGGAGCCCATGTTGCTGTGCTGGCCCTAGAAGGCCGTAGAATAGTTATATTTATATATATTTCATGTGTGGCCGGCCTGCGAGCCGATGTATGTAAATCACTCTTTATTAAGTGAACATTTGTAAGGCCTTAAGGCCATGTACCTGTTTCTGTGTATTTGGGGTTTCATTCCTGTTGTTGTAGCTGTGGACATTCATATTGATGGAATTAATTTTGGGTTCTTTCAACTTTAAAATCTTCCGCTAGAATGCTCTGTGATTAGGACGAGTAGTCTTAATTGGTTGGTTTGATTATTCATTTAGTATCCCTTCCGACTGTCTATGGTATATGGCGTCGGGTTCCAGCTGGACCTTCTGTTATATGCCATGCGACAGATGGGGGTGTTACACTGGGATCTTGCCGGAGAACTTGAGCCCGTCCATAGTAGATGTTTGCCTCCTTCTTGACACTAGTGGCAGGATTCAACTCAAGGTGTTAACCTTTTTGATGAGTAACCTCGCTCTGATACCACTCGAAAGTCCACCTAGTGTCAACTATCTTCACCTATGGGGGGGGGGGGGGGAATAGGTGACGTGCAGCGTTTTTTGTGAAATTTAAGATTGTACCTGCACAATAAAAATAAACAGCACAGCACACAGAATACACAGGCAATTTATAGTGGTTCCCCGACTTGGGTACATCCACTTTCCCCCTTCGACCTATCTCCCAACAAGGGACGACTCGGTCACTTCTCCAACAGGATTGAAATCCAATCCTTGCACTATCGGAAGGAACCCTTCCACACGTAGGAGTCAACACTCCCACAAACTGGGTTGCACCCAACCCTTACAACACGGAACAAACGTTCCTTTACAACAAAAGTAAAGCTAGAATGTACACGAGATACAAACTTCGTTTGGAGACTAAGGTGTCCCTCTTTGTTGACGACGTGATCTTGAAGTCTTCGAAGAGTCCACAACCTTTGTCTCTCTTGGAGAGGATCTCCCCGGAACCGGCGACGGCAAGATGGGCGGCGGCTAGGTTTACGGGATCGGCGGTGACGACAACGTGCGGCTGCTGTACTTTGGAGATCCAAACTTCGTAGCAAAGCTAGCTAGGTCTACCAACGGTCACACGAGGATCGGTCGTCTCGATCGATTTGGACGAGGAAGTTTTTCCCGATCAACAAATCGAGAGACAAGGGATCTTTGGATAGACGCGTGAGACTCTAAGCTTGGCTAAGCTTCTGTCGCCGGAGATCGGGAAGAAACGCGATCAACAGCGGCGACCAACTTTCTCGAGCGACGACGGAGGCGGTGGAGAGGAACTCACGATTTTAGGGTTAGATCGTGCTTGGCTTCTTTTTTTATGTGTGTATTTCGTATTCCGTTCAAAATACCCGTATATATATACTGTAGATGCTTTCAAAATGACCGTTGTGGGACCCACAAGAATAATCCCTAAGTCCCGGTTCAAAATAGTCCAGCGGCAGAATCCAGTCCAGCAGCTTCCAGAGAAATCGCTAAGTAAAAATCGGCGAGAATCGCAGGTGATTCTCGACGAATCGGCGAGAATCAGTTAGTGATTCTCGACGATTCGTCGAGAATCACTAGTGATTCTCGCCGAATCACTTTTTGATTCTCAACGAAAGTTACTTGGTATTCACGATCTGCTCAGCGATGGGTTCGGCGAGAATCACTAGTGATTCTCGCCGAATCTTACTTGGCACCGTTTTGAGGTAGCCAGAAAGAAACGACGAGAATCACTAATGATTCTCGACGATTCGGCGAGAATCACTAGTGATTCTCGCCGAATCGGCGAGAATCACTTGGTGATTCTCGTCGAATTACACTTAGACGAATTTTCGTCTTTCCACCCAATAGCTGCTTCTTGACCCATCCTTGCTCCTTGTCTTCTCTTGCATAAACACGGCTCTGTACTTGAAAGTAAGTGCACTCCAATAGAGAGAGTACACGTAGGCCAACACACTGATCTGCTCAACGAGGGATTACGTCGTGCAGACCCGTGTATATTGACCTACTGCACCCTGACATTGGTGTGCACTTAGCGTGGAAAAACTGCAAGTACAACTTGAAAGATTTTATCAAATACATTGTCTATTGACCTTAGCTTGTCCAGGGGCTTCTTCAAATCAGGTACATTGTGGATACAATACACAACAGATGCTGATTTCTTTGCGGGCAGAGAGTCCATCGTAGGGCCGACTGCCCAAACTCTCAGACCGTGACTTCAATGTTTCCTCTGCAGACATTGCCTCCACCCTCATAGTTCGTGGACAAAGGGAAGGGAAAGCTTAATGTGCTGACTAGAGATGAAGCTCAAGCCTCAGCACACGTGATATATGGTTAGTTTCCTTCCTCCTAACTTGTTCTCTTTCTTCAAGATTTAGCTTACTTGTTGTCTGGTTATGCATGCTTATCTAGGTGAATTCAAGGTGAAGAATAAGTGGGCGCATGTCCAGTTTGATTCGGGAGCATCTCACTCTTTTGTCTCTCAGAGTTTTATTGACAGGCACCGATGGCCTATTGATCGGTTGGATGATGCCTTCTCTGTTAAGTTTTCGTCTAGAGAGCAGGTTATGTCAGATCTAGGTATCTGGGAGTGCCCCATTTCTTTTGGTGGTGTCCAAGTTCTAGCAGATTTAAAGATGCTGGATTTGGCAGATTTCAATGTGATTCTTGTAATGGACTGGTTGTCCAAATATGATGTCGTGATCTAGCGCAAGGAGAAGCGGCTAGATTTCAAGTTGGGCGACGGTCATCCATTGAGTGTTTATGGCCTTCCTCGAAAGAGTTCTCCAATTATTTCTATGGTACGTGCCCGCCGATATTTATCTTCTGGTTGTGAGGGTTTTTTGTTTCTAACTGTGCAGTGGAAGCTTCTCGTGTTGAGCCATCCGTGGAGGGTATCCCGGTAGTGCGAGAGTTTCCTGATGTTTTTCCTGATAAGCTTTTCGGTCTCCCTCCCGAAAGAGAGGTGGAGTTTGCTATAGACCTTGAGCAGGCACCCAACCCATTGCTAAGGTACCGTACCACATGGCACCTCGTGAGTTAGAAGAATTATGTGTTCAGTTGGATGAGCTGCTGGAGTGTGGTTTCATTAGACCGAGTACTTCTCCATGGGCCGCTCCTGTTCTCTTTGTGAAAAAGAAGGATGGTTCCATGAGGTTGTGTATCGATTATAGAGGGTTGAACAAGGTGACTATCAAGAATAGATATCCGTTGTCGTGGATTGATGATTTGTTCAATAAGCTGCGTGAGTGCATCAGGTTCTCGAAGATTGATCTTCATTCAGGATACCACCAGACGAGGGTTCGTGACTCAGACATTCCTCTGACAGCTTTTAGATCCCGCCACGGATATTTTGAGTTCCTCGTGTTGCACTTTGGTTTAACTATCGCGCCTTCTGCATTCATAGATCTGATGAACCGTGTGTTCAAGGATTTTCTTGATCATTTTGTGGTCGTCTTCGTCAACGATGTTCTCGTCTATTCTCGCAGCGATGAGGAGCATGCCCAATACTTGCGTTTGGTTCTGTCTGTCCTGAGAGATCATAAGATGTATGCTAAGCTGAGCAAGTGCGAGTTTTGGCTGCCTCAGGTGTCCTTCTTAGGACATGTGGTGAGCAAGGATGGAATCTCTGTTGATCCCCCCAAGATTTCAGCAGTGATGGATTGGAAGAGACCTTCTACACCAAAGGAGATCATAAGTTTTTTTGGCTTAGCTGGATACTATAGGAGATTTGTGGAGGGTTTCTCCACGTTGTTCGCTCCGATGACTCGGCTGACGCAAAAGAATGTCGCTTTCATCTGGAGCGATAGGTGTGAGGACGCTTTTCAAGAGTTGAAGAGAATGTTATGCTCTGCTCCAGTTTTGATTCTGCCTATTGAGGGAGTGGAGTATGCGGTGTATGTTGATGCTTCCCACATTGGACTTGGTTGCATTCTGATGCAAGAAGGGAAGGTGATCGCCTATGGATCTAGGCAATTGAAGGTTCATGAGAAGAATTACCCTACTCATGATTTGGAGTTTGCGACGGTAATCTATGCCCTGAAGCTGTGGAGACATCTATTATATGGCGATGTGTTTATGATTTATACAGATCATAAAAGTCTGAAGTATGTATTCACACAGAAGGAGCTGAATTTGTGCCAGCGCCGGTGGCTGTAGTACGTTGTCGATTATGAAGTGGATATTCTTTATCATCCTGGTAAGGCCAATGTTGTGGCCGATGAATTGAGTAGGAGGACGGCTCAGATCTTTAATTTATCTATCCCATCCTTTGTGGAGGAGTTTCTATTGTTGGACATTTTGGTGGCGAGCCGTGGCGCACCCTCTGTCTTGGAAGCCAAGGTGCCTTCTTGGATTTCTCTAATGAGGTTGCATCAGAAGGACGACCTGGATTTGCAGCACTTGCGAACTAGGACCGAGAGAGGAGAACTATCTGATTTCTCTTTTGATGAGCTTGGCACCATCTTGTATAGAGGTAGATTCTGTATCCCGATGGTGGGAGTTATTCGAGATATGATATGCAAGGAAGCACACGGATCAAGTATTGCTTACCACCCGGGTTCCACCAAGATGTATAAAGACTTAAAGCAGATTGTGTGGTGGTCGGGCATGAAGAATGACATCGCCAAGTTCGTATCGGAGTGCTACACGTGCAAGCGTGTTAAGGCTGATCATGGAAGACCTGGAGGAAAATGGACCCCTTTGGAAATTCCCATGTGGAAATGAGAGAGTATCTCGATGGATTTCATTACCGGATTGCCGAGGTCCCCTCATGGACATGATTCTATTTGGGTCATAGTGGACCAGTTGGCGAAGTGTGCCTATTTCATTCCCTTCATGGTCGGCTATTCAATGGAAAATATTGCGGAGTTGTATGTGGATGAGGTTATAATTAGATTGCATGGTGTGCCTGCAAGTATTGTGTCAGATCGAGACTCAAGATATATGTCGCATTTCTAGCAGAGCTTGCAAGGAGCCTTGGGCACCGACCTCCGGTATTCTACCGCTAATCATCTGCAGACAAATGGTCAAACGGAGAGAGTGAATCAGATCGTGGAGGATAGGACCAGGTGTTATATTCTGGATCATGGTGCAGCTTGGGATCAACAGTTGAGATTGATGGAGTTTGCATATAATAACAGTTGCCAAGAGAGTCTACAGATGGCCCCTTTTGAAGCATTGTATGGGAGACACTGCAGGACTCCATTATTTTGGGCCGAAGTCAGTGAGAGACCGTTGTTAGGTCCAGAAGCTTTTGTGGAAATGGAAGAGGCGGTGACTAATATTCGGGAGAAGCTCCGCGTTGCTCAGGAGCGGTATGAAAAGTATGCCAATCAAAGTAGGGCAGATCTGGAGTTTGAGGTTGGGGACAGTGTTTTTCTGAAGGTCTCTCCGGTGCCCGGCGTCAAAAGATTTGGAAAGAACCACAAGTTGGATCCAAGGTATGTTGGGTCATTTCAGGTCATTGAGTGCATCAGAGTGTTTTCTTATATATTAGAATTACCTGCTACCTTCCCCGGCGTCCATGATGTATTCCATGTGAGCCAGTTGAGGAAGTACGTTCGCAGTGATCGCCATGTTCTCGATTTCGTGCCCCAGATTCAGCCTAATCTATCTTATGTTGAGGAACCTGTCCGTATCTTAGATACTCAAGAGCGAGTATAGCGGAGGAAATCAATTCCCATGGTAAAAGTTCTCTGGCGAAATCATGACGTCGAGAGCGCAACATGGGAGCTGGAATCAGCTATGCGGGAGTCTCATCCGCACCTCTTCTTTTCATTATCTCTGGTAAATCTCTTCTTCCTGCACCGTTTATTTTTGTCCCGATGTTGTTTTCTGTTCGTATGTCAAGTTTTGGTACGAAACTTTCTTTTAGGGGGAGTGGGTGTAACGCCCCCGGTTTTTCTAGTATTATTCATTTCCCGGCTGACGTCATAATGACAGATGGGCGTTGCATGTCCGTGAGTTGACGGGACGACGAAGTTTGTGCGTTTTTGCGTCCGTTAGGTTTGACCGGCTAGATTTTGGCATATGCATCAGATTTAGATTCCGTTTTCGCCATTGGGTTCGTAACATCGGTATTCGCCTATGGCGCGAATTTCGTCCGTTTCGGCATGCATTTGGGCCTTCGTAATAACATAGCAAATATAAGGTTATAATAATATAAATAAGCTAATATTATTGATGATTCCTTTTTACAACTGAGTGGAGATCAGCGAGAGCATGAAAATACTGTTCTTAATTTTTTATAAATTAGTCTATTTGCATCCTTCCCCGCTCGACGAAGTGCTCCAACCGTCCGACGATCGACCCCCTCCTCCCTGTATATGATTTAGACAGAATAAAATTTATAATAAATTTGTCTATTTGCATCAATACTCTTCGATACTGAGGGCTATGTGCGGTTAGCCACTCATCGAAATGGGGACGACTTGCAGAAAGAAAGCAGTAAAATCAAAGAGAAAAATGAAAGCAATAAAAAAACAATAAATGAAAGCAGTAAAGAAAGCAGTAAATTGCGAGTCCCACTCCATTCGTGGACCTTCCGACCGCCACTGACGGAGCTCCGGTGCTCGGAATCGCGAGCCGAACATTATATATATATAATTGTTAGGAATGTATATAACTTAGAATATATATATAAAGGTAAAACCCTACTACCTGCACCTCATCTTCTCCCGACTGAAACAAGAAACGGTTGGCCCCTTCCATTCGTGGACCTTCCGACCGCCACTGACGGAGCTCCGGTGCTCGGAATCGCGAGCCGAACATAGATTCGGAAAGCTCTCGCCGAGATCTACGTGATGGTGGTGACTATTTCTAGTTTCTTGGGAATTCTCCGATTAAGGTTCTTGATCCTAGTTTCTGTTTTAACTCTTTAAGTATAGGAGTTGTTTCCTCTCGTCTTTCCATGGCCGATCTACGCAGTAGTGCCTCCCGGAGGACGATTTTGCGTGGTTAAGGCAAGTCGTGATCTTCTCTTTCTCTTTGTTACCCCCCTTTTCCCCTTTTTGTTTCCAGTATATTGATTATGCTAAGTTTCATCTTCTGCTTAGCATTTTGCTCAATATAATTTTTCCCTCACCTTGTTACTTGAAATTTTACATTATGTTCTGGTGGGCCTTGCCACTTTGCCTTTGAAAGAATCTTGAAATGATGAATAATGTTGGAGGTCGTACATGATGTTGGCAGTGCCACCGGTGCGATGCTCTTTTAAAATGATAAATCTGTTGGAGGTCGTACATGATGTTGGCGGTGCCACTGGTGCGATGCTCTGAGGGTAGTGACGATGTGTGATGGTCTATACCCGCACGGACTCTCCTTTTCTGATGAGCTGATCAGTATATGTAATTTGAATAAGAATAATAAGATTAATGATCTGAAAATGAAGGTTATTTTGCTTATGGTGAGTTTTGATCTTTCCCGTCGTCACTCCTCTTTTGGTGAGCTCTTTTTCTGATTGATTTCTGTTGCTAGTTGTGGCTAGTCTTGTTTATTCTAACCTTTACAGCTACTGTTTCCCTCCTGTCTCGTGGAGGTTTGCTTACTTTCTCGTTTTCTGCACCACTTGTAACTTTTTTCTGAGGTGTTCATTCTTTGAATGCCTTAGGTTATGGACAGTACCAGGTGTTAGTGTGGAGCTGCGTTGGTTGCGGTTTTCTGACCCTCTTGAGGTAGGGTTTTCTGTGAACATGTCGGCCCATGGGTTCGTGTCAGGAGTTGATTCCCATGGTACCGTTTGGTTAGACTTTTTGCTACCTTGCTGCTGTTACTCTTTGTTTACTTTTGGACACTTGTTCTGGAACGGTTAGTTATGGGTTGGCTTGGTAGCCCCCTTGCTTAGATATGCTAAGGCAGTTGGAGCATTGCATACCATGATTTGAAATGTTAATCTCACTACTTTCTGCGCATGATAAATCTACTTTTATATACAGTAAATCTAGACGTCTGATACTGCATGGTACACCTCACTTGATCTTCATGAGCACTAAGGTCACCAAATGATTAAATCAAGTACTTTTCCGCTGCGTAAAACTATATTTTCAAACCGTGGACTAGTTGATCCACCTAGCCGAGGGACACGACTTTGCAAGTATTGTTGCATAAATTATATTTGGAATACATTGTGTTAAGAATGATTTCTATAAGCAGCGAGAGACGATGAGTTGCCTTAACGTCAGTAGATGTCCCCTACATGACATGGCAACAGAATGCGTAGTTTCCCTACTTCGATAGTATTTTAAATGCTAGAAAAATGCGGGTTGTGATAGTTGTTAGAAGGGTCACGCCCTTGGTCACGCCAGTGACCTAGGGCGTGTAAGGCAAAACCCATCAAGATTTGAAACTGCTCCATTAAACGTGGCATGCCTGGATGTCACGCATCCAAGTCACGCCCGTGACCAACATGTCATGCCCGTGAGAAGGGCATGTACCTTTAATCTGACATGGAGTTGAGACCTGGAATGTCATCTGCATGTCACGCCCGGTCGTCATGCCCGTGTTAGCATGGTCACGCCCATGACTGTAGGCATGCATATTTAATTATCATGGCTATGTACTCTGAAGCACATGTTGGGTTCACGCCTGCCTGTCACGCTTGTGTGAAAGAATTAATGCCTAACCACCTAGAGGGGGCGGGGTGAATAGGTGTACTTTTTCTTTTACTTTTAAGGCAGAAAATCTATTCTGTAATTTAAGCAGCAATTGCAAATTCTACAGCTATCACAGAAATATTCACAGAAATATCACAACACAGATTGCACACAGATTTTTATAGTGGTTCCCTAAGGTCTGGGTACATCCACTTTCCTCCTTTTCCTATCTAGCAGTGTACTAGATTCGACCTAACTTCTTTGCTTCACCTCAGATCCTCAGATCTTACAGTAGCTCAGAACCCCAACAGGGCTCCTACAACTCAGAGTGTCCCCACTTCTACAACTCAGGCAAACAACCCTACCTCAGCCTTCAACAAGGCCTACACTCAGAGAACACAATCTCCAACAACTCAGGCACAAAGCCCTACCTCAGTCTTTAACAAGACCTACACTCAGAGATCTAAATCTCTTACACTCAACCTTTATAAAATAGGCTTACAGCTCAGATCTATAATAGATCTTACAGAAGTTTCATTAAATAAAGTTTATTACCACCACCCTGAAAGAGAGAGATTGGATGGATGGCTTCTTGATCAGTTCTTGGAAGAACTTGATGGCAGAGATCAACCTCTCTTAACTTTCTTCAAAGCTTTTTGAATCTGAACTCAGTAGGGTTGAATCTCCTGTGATGTTGATCTTCAATCAGCTTCTGACTTGAGATTCAGATCTCAATCTGAATCTTTCTTGGCAGCCTGGTTCAGCAACTGCACTTCTTAGATGGAGCTCTCTCTCTCTCCAACTTCTTCTTAGATCTTCTCACGAAAATCTATTGTATTATTACTTCTATCTATATTGATCAGAATCTGTATTCTTCAATGATTGATCATCACTTTCTGTTGAAGGAGAAAGCCTTTATATAGTCTTCCTCCATGGTAACCGGCTGATCCGATTTCTAACATCCTTCTGACAGCTCTGACAATAGTAGTTGACTGGTTAGAAATGGCAGCTGTCAAGTCATCCAGTCACTTCTTGAAAATACTGTCTCTATCGGAAAGTGTCGAGACTGAACTTCATTATGTGTCGACACAAATAGACAAAGTGTCGACACAAGTGGACTAAGTGTCGACACTAGTCCTGGTGGTGTCGACACAACTCCTTTTGTTGTTGTAACAGCTTCTCGACATTGCTTCTTTAGAATGTGTCGACACTGATTCTGTGTGTCGACACAAGCCTTCTTTTCTTTAACTTTGTTGAAACTTGTCGTGTGTCGACACATCTCCTTTGTGTCGACACAAGTACTTCTTTACATTAACTTTGTTGAATCTTTGCTGTGTGTTGACACAAGTACTGTGTGTCGACACATTTGATGTTGACAAATACTTCTGTGTGTCGATACTTCCTCTATGTGTCGACACATTTGATGTCGACTATACTTCTCTGTGTGTCGACACAGCCTCTGGGTGTCGACATAGTTGATGTTGATAATGCTTCACTGTGTGTCGACTGAGCTTCACTGTGTGTCGACACTGCCTCTGTATGTCGACGCAGATTCTTCTGGTGTCGACACAGCCTTTCCAAGTGTCGACACTATCTACTCCAAGTGTCGACACAGCTTTTCTCTAGTGTTGACACAAGCCTTCATAAATATCGACACTGCTTCTCTAGGTGTCGACACATGGACTTAGAAATTTTTCTGCATTTCCTACAATTACTTAACCTGCACATATAAACTCAAAACACATCAAATACACCTTGATGCATATCATTGAGTAGGGTGAGGCTTCTTCAAATCTGATACACATTTTCCAATGTACCCAACAATCTCTCACTATTTGGAGAAGTCATAACCCTTAGTCAATGATATACACCATACATAATAAATACATAATATGATGTATAACAGCATTATATGACAGGGTAAATACTTAAAACAAAACATAAAAGATATTTCATCACAGAATAAGTATGCTAACACAATGAGCATTCATTATAGTTTTGTTTCAACTACAAAAGTTTTTTTAATAGAAGTTTACATAGATTTTAAACATTAAATTTTACAATGTGATAAAATCTAGTAAATCTAATCTAAGGCTGCTCTGGCTCCTTGATGACAATGCCCTTACTAGATTGAATATTGGCTTGAACTGGAACATCAGTGTCATCAACTGGCTTCTTGCCCTTTTGATCTTTCTTCTTTTGTCGTTCAAAATAATGATAAGGCTTTGGGAAATATTTGCTAGGCTCCTGTGCATTAGGAGGTAGCTTCCCAAGTTTTGCCTTCCTTCTATACTGACTATGGCTTCTTGCCTGTCTTCATGTTTTCTCCATTCTTGTTCAGAGTACCATTTGCCCCTCTCAAGGGTATTGTCCTTTGCAGCTTTCCAAGCAGTTAGTATAATATTTCTAGAAGTTGGGCTCCACTATTCAAAATCAAGCCTTAACTCTACCTGTTCTCTGAATCTCTTCTTTGACAATAGAGCTTCTTGCTCTTTCAAAAATGCCTCTGACACAGGCTTATCTACTTTCTCAATGATAATATTTTCATTACCCTCTGGAGGGTTATACATTGATTGTACTTCTTGATGTATCATCTCAAAATCTGCTAGAGGATAAATTACTTGAGCAACTTCAGCTTGTTCACCTCCAAAATCAGCAGGATGCACTCCAGATTCAGCTACATTGTCATCATCACACAGGGGTGGATATCTAAGTGTGGCTCCGATGCTATTGCAAATCCATTTAGCATGGTCAGATCCAGCTTTGACTAAAACCCTCTCCCCCTTTATGACTTCTCTGGCTACATGATCTTTGATATCATCATTTTGGAATCTGACTTGTCCATCCATAAAATTGACACCATCTTTATAGAAGGCCTTTAATTTTAGTAGCTGGCCAGAAATAGTCTTTTGAGAATCTGTAATAGCAGTTTTGACAGCAGCTATTCCTTCTTGTAATTGTTTATCAAATTCTACCTTGTGTATAACCCTGGCTGTAGTCTGTGCAGTAGCAATATTCTTCAGCTCTGTTACAATCACATTATGTGATTCTAGAAGATTATCATTCATTCTCAGTTGATTTTCTAGGACATAGCCTTGCTTAAGAGCTATATCATCAACTTGTGTCTTAATCTTTTCTTGATGGGTAGCTAGGAAAACCACTGCATTACCTCCTTTATGGAAACAGTCAGTCATTTCCTTCTTATTTTGATTCACCTCTAATCTTATGGATTTGATGTCTTGGGCCAAGGAGAGTTGTAGATCTTTATGTGTCTCATCCATATACTTCTCCATGGCAATCCTTTGCTCATCGAACTTCACTTGCATAGATACTAACAAAGAATTATAATCAAATGTTGCGGCAGGCTGTGGAGCAACTGTTTGTAGTGCCTTCTTGTAGCTTTGACTCCTTCTTTTGAAGACCATGAGCTTCCTCTTCTTAGCCTGAAACTCAGCTGCATCCTCAGAATCTGAGGTACTAGCTATGTCAACCCTTTCCTTAGGACTTGGAGGCAATTCCTTCTCAGGCCTTGGTAGCTCCCCCTGAGTCCTTTGTTCCTCAGTTTTAGTTCTAATTTTCTCCTCCTCATTTCTTGCAGTCTCCCCATGAGACCTTACATGCTCCCCCTCAAGGTTAGCTTGCACTCCCTCAAAAACAGTTTTCTCCCCCCTCAAAACCAGCATGCTCCCCCTCAATATCAGGAAATAGCTCTTCTAAGGAATACTCTTGTTGAGTAGGATCTTGAGGCACTGTGATCTCTGGAGCATCAGTAAAAGCAGATGTATCCTCCATTACAACATCTTGATCTTGACTGTTTAACTGAGTTGTCTGATCAATATCAATCAATGATTCAGTTAGCATTTCATTCTCAATATTGAAAATTGATTGATTGACTTCACTGATTACCTCAAGAATTATTTGTGTTGTCATTTCACTGTCCAAGTGAGTAGGCACTTCCTCATGGTGAGGCTCCCCCTGGAGTGGATCCAGGTGGATGGGGCTAGCAGATGGTTGCTCCCCCTGCACTTGTGCTTCATCTGCTGGGTCTTGTGCAGGAACTTCTTGTGCTGTTGATTTTTCTGGAACTCCTTGCCTTTCCTCATCAAGCATGTCCTTAGTTAGGACCCTATCCCATCTTGAGATAATCCTAATGTCCATCCTCCTCATATGATTAATCTTGGAACCAGCACTTTGTTCCATTACTTTAGAAATGTATCCAGCCAAGTAAAGACTCATTATCCTACCCAGATTGGGCTTTTTCAGCCAGTGTTTAGTCTGTAGATGATCCTTGTCATTAAGCTGAACATATGAGCTGATATCCTATCATGCCCACCTGGCTTGCACAGAATCACCTTTCCTACCACTTCAGACAAGAACTTGCCTTGCGTATTCATTCCTTTTCTGTTAAATACTGAGCCAATCTTCATGGTGGAATCCAGTCCACACCACTGAAGTGCTTCCCTTAGCTTAGAAGCAGGTACATCTTCTTCCTATTGAGTTCTAGGTAGATGTAGAACTTTCCTTAAACTCTTCATAGTCAGTTTAACTTTCGTACCATGAACTGCAGACTTGATCTTGAGTCCAGTTGAATCCAACGTAGCTGCACCATAGAATTCGAGTACTTCCTTCTTCCAAATCTTGGTTGGCTCAGAAACTAGATACTCCAACCCATTCTCAGTAATTAGGGTTACTACCTCCTTAATTTCTGGTTCCGCATGGTCAAATGCGTTACGTACTAGCTCATATCATTCATTGATGTTCTCTTCTAGCTTTGGCGCCATTAGGGTTTAGAGAAATCTTGAATTTAGATGAGAGAGATGTCGACACAAAGTTTTGGTCGCAAAACTATTGAGAGCATGTCGACAAACAATGTTGAAGACCTATTTATACCTTTCTAAAAACGAAGGTGAAAAGGCGCGTCAACAATTACTGAATGTGTTTACACTGTTGAAAAGTGTCTACACAGACTACTTAAGTCTCGACAACAGTATTGACTTATATGTGTCGACACCAATTATGATGTGTCGGCACAAATACATCTGCGTTTGACGATTAGTCGATACTTTACTCGACGAAATCTGTGTTAATCCTAAGTGTCGACACCACTACTGGATGTGTCGACACCTTCACTAGATGTGTCGACACTACTTCTCTGAAGTGTCGACACCAACTTTCTAGATGTGTCGACATCATTTCTCTAGTATGCCGACACCACTTCTATGTGTCGACACAGACAACTCCTAGTGTCGACACTATTTTACTTAGCCAATTTTGTGAAACTAATCTAAGTTCAACATTCCTAATTCAATTTTAAACTAATTGAATTTAGTTTCATCTAAAGGCTTAGTAAACATATCAGCAATTTGATTATCTGTTTTGACATATTCTAGTGAAATGTCTTTTTTCTCTACATGTTCTCTAAAAAAATGGTATTTAATTTCTATATGCTTAGTCCTACTATGTGAGACAGGATTATTAGCTATAGAAATTGCACTTGTAGAATCACAAAGCAAAGGTGTTCTACTTACTTGAATATCATAGTCTTCTAGCTGGTGCTGAATCCACAAAAGTTGTGCACAACAACTTCCTACTGCCACATACTCTCACTCAGCTGTGGAGATTGCCACACTGCTCTGCTTCTTACTGCTCCAAGACACTAGTCTTCCACCTTGAAATTGACAGGTGTCTGTAGTACTTTTTCTATCTTCCTTGCAACCTGCAAAATCTGCATCTGAATAACCTGTCAGTAGAAAATCTCCATTCTTAGGGTACCAAAGGCCTAGATAAGGTGTGCCCTTAAGATATCTCAAAATCCTTTTGACTGCAGTCAGATGAGATTCTTTAGGGCATGCTTGGTACCTAGCACAGACACATGTATCATATATGATATCTGGTCCACTAGCAGTCAAATACAGAAGGGAGCCAACTATCCCTCTATACAAAGTTTCATCTACAGGTTTCCCTGCATCATTTTTGCTTAGAGACATACTTGACCCCATAGGAGTTTTCATGGTAGTGGATGATTCCATACCATACTTCTTTATTAACTCTAGGGTGAACTTAGACTGGGATATGGACAAGACATTTTCAGTCTATCCTACTTGGAGACCCAAGAAGAACTTAAGTTCCCCCATACTGCTCATTTCAAATTTTCCTTGCATAAGTTTTGCAAACTTTCTGCAAAGATTATTTTCAGTAGACCCAAATATTATGTCATCAACATATATTTGGACTAGGATTATCTTTCCTTTAGATTCCCTAAGGAATATAGTCTTGTCTATTTTCCCCCTTGAGAATTTGTTCTCAATGAGGAAACTAAACAGGGTTTCATACCATGCCCTTGGGGCTTGTTTCAACCCATACAATGCTTTCCTAAGTCTCTAAACATAATCAGGTTTGAGAGGATCAACAAAACCTGAGGGCTGCTCTACATAGACTTCTTCTTTCAGATTTCCATTTAGGAATGCTGACTTTACATCTATTTGAAATACCTTAAAGCCTTGATATGTTGCATAAGCAAGAAACATCCTGATTTCTTCCAGTCTTGCTACTGGGGCAAAGGTTTGATCAAAGTCAATACCTTCTTCCTGCCTATACCCTTTTGTAACAAGTCTTGCTTTATTCTTCACAATGATCTCATTGTCATCCAATTTGTTCCTAAAGATCTACTTTGTTCCAATTATATTGTGGTCTTTTGGTTTAGGAACAAGCTTCCAGACCTTGCATCTTCTGAATAGATTCAGCTTCTCTTGCATGACATCAATCCAATGTGGGTCTAGAACTGCTTCTTCAAATTTCTTTAGTTCCACTTGTGATAGGAAACTGGAGAAAAGAACTGTGCTCAGATTCCTGCTTCTTGTTTGCACTCCTTGTCTTGGATCACCAATTATCTGATTTGCTGGATGATCCTTTAAGTGTCTATTAGTTGGAGGTAGTCTATCTCCAGGTTGTACCCCTCCAGCCTCTTCATGAAGCTGCACCTCTTGGTTTTCTTCAGCATCTTGAGAGTCTTGTAATCCCCCTGGACAGCAGCTACCATTTTCCACTTCCTGATTTGCAGTTGATTCCTCTGTAATGGTAAGCTTGTCCATTCTCTCATTTAAACCTGTAGAACTACAAGCACTACTTGGCAATTCACAATTAATCAGTCTTGTTTCATCAAAGACTACATGTACTGACTCTTCTACAACTTGAGTAATCAAGTTGTAGACTCTATAAGCCTTACTATTGTTGATGTACCCAACAAATATCCCCTCTTGGGATTTGGCAGCAAACTGGGTTAGATAATACTTGACATTATTAAGTATATAACACTTGCAACCAAAGATCCTAAAATAGGATAAGTTTGGTTTTCTGCCCTTCACAATCTCATAGGGAGTCTTTTTGTGGCTCTTGGTGATAGAAGCCCTATTGATCACATGACATGCAGTATTTACTGCCTCAGCCCAGAAATATTCTGGAGAGAAGTGTCACTCAATAGAGTTCTACCAGCCTCTATTAATGTTCTATTCTTCCTTTCAGCAATACCATTTTTCTGTGGTGTTCTAGGTGAGGAAAATTCTTGAAAAATCTCAAATTCTTCACATAGTCTTGTCATACTTTCAGACTGAAATTCAGTACCATGGTCACTTCTGATTTTGACCACTGTACTCTTCAACTCATTCTGAATTTGTTTAACAAAACTATATAAGACACTTGGGGTTTCAGATTTTTGTCTTAGAAAGAACACCCAGGAATATCTAGAATAGTCATGTACTACCACAAAAGTGTAGACCTTCCTACCTACACTATGAACTGGCATAGGACCAAATAGATCCATATGTAAGAGGTATAGACACCTCACTGAATCCTTATTCTCAATGCTATGAAAGGTGGATTTGGTCTGCTTGCCTTTTTGACAAGCTGAGCATATCCCATCCTTTATACACTTAACTTGAGGACTATTCCTCACTAACTCTTTGCTAAAGAGTTGACCAATAGTCTTATAGTTAAGATGGGCCAGCCTCTTGTGCCATTTAACACAATGAGAGGCTCTCTCATCAGCTACAAGAGAAATAGTAGAAACATTGTTCTCACACTCAAAGTTAAGACAATAAACATTTCTCTTTCTACATCCTGTCAATATGACCTTTTCATCACTTGACCTTTTGATATGACATCCATTCTTAATAAAAGAAATGTCATATCCTAATTCACTCAACTGACTTATGCTTATAAGGTTGTGTTTCAAACCCTTCACATAGGCCACTTGAGAGATAGTAATTTGGTTATTAGAAATGTTACCAAATCCTTTGATGATTCCTTTTTCTGAACCACCAAAGGTTACTTTAGGGTCATCCATGATAGGTGTGTAGTCCTTCAGCAACCCCCTTGTTCCAGTCATGTGCCTGGAACATCCACTGTCCAAGTACCATATTGGGGCATGGCAGCTTGGACTCACCTGCAATACAGATTACTTAACCTTAGAACCCAAATATCTTTTGGGTCCTTGGTACAAGTTAGTCTGCACTTTAACAAATCTACTTGTAGCTCTTCTAGCAGGCAGATTGCTACTCTCCTTGACACTAGAATTGTGCCAACAATCTAAGGCAAAGTGGCCTACCTTGCCACAACACCAGCACTCAAACTTGTTGTACCTTTGTTTAGGTACAACCCTAGCTGAATTATCTATAGCAGGCTTCTTGTTTTGTGATGGGGCTTTTCCTTTAGATTTGGACCTAGCAGTCCATGCAGTTTTCTTAAATCCTAATATAGCCTTACCCTTTTGAGGTACAAACTCATCAATCAAGGGTAATACAGATTATGGTTTAGAAAAACTAGCTACAATCTCTTTCTCTTTCTGAAGTCTAACCTCCAGATTTCTAATCTGATCATTCTTGAATGTGATTGTGCCCATTTGAATAATAGTTATGTTTTTCAATCTGGTAATCTCAATCAGTTTTTGATCCAGTATTTTCTCTGAATCTGTTACAGCCAACTTAAGATCTGCAATTTCCTTAGCCTGAGATTTGGCCAGGTTTTTGCTGTTCTTAAGTGACTGTAATAAATCTCTATATTCATCTATTAGCTGATGTATATCACCTTCAGACTCAGATCCATCTATATCACTTGATGCAGATGTTGCTGACTCTGACTCAGTACTGCAATTTGAAAGACATTGTACCTTACTAGGACCAGGCTGATCCTGGCATTTGTCTTCTTCTGACACAACCATCAGTCCCTTGCACTGATGGTCTTCTTCTTCATATATAGAGTTCAGCACCTAGAGAAACTCTTCTTCTTCATCTGCTGCATATAGGCCAATGTAGGCCTCAGCTTCAGATTCTGACTCTGAAGTAGATTGGTCTGACAAGGTCTTCTCCTTCTTAGCAACAAAGGATTTCTCCTTCTTGCTTTGGTGTTGACTCTTCTTCTTATCTGCAGTCTCTTTTCTTTTATCTGGACACTCAACCACTACATGTCCAGGCCTATTATAGCAGTAGCAAACAATTTTCATGTTGTAGACTTGTTTGGCTTAGACTTGCTCCTGTCTTTCCTGGATGACTTCCTCTTTTGATAGTAATCATCCTTAGGCTTAGATGTGGAAGGCTTAGACTTCCACTGCTTCTTCTTCAGAAATCTATGAAACTGGCTTGTGAAGGCAGCAAAATCTTCATCTGATTCACTGCTTTTAGAACTTTGGTTATCAGAATTACCTGAAGGTGTTTCAGCAACTATCATAGGAGGTGATGGAGACATCCTCCTATTTTTCCTAGTGGCTTCAACCTTAAAGGCCACATACTTGTCTCTATGCTCCCCTTTTGTACTCTTCTCTTCCTCTTTCCTAGCCATTAGTTGCATCTCATATGACAGCAACTTTCCAAACAAGGTTGGAGGAGAAATCTCTGTAAGTTTGGCCACTTCTCTAATGGAACAAATCTTAATGTCCCAATACTTTGTCAGAGATCTTAAGAATTTATCATTCAGTTCATAGGTACTGAAGATTCTTCCATAGGACATCAGCTCATTAACTATTCTATAGAACTTTTTGTAGCAATCAGTTATACTGTCAGACTTTCCTTGTCTGAAACTCTCATACTCCTGGTTTAGCATAGATTTTCTATCTTGTCTTACTTCTTCAGAACCTTCCATATAGAATATCAAAGTATCACACATTTTCTTTGAAGTCTTTCAGTGAATCAAATTTTGAAAGGTAGAATCATCTATGCCACTTACTATGATGTTCTGGGCTCTCTTATCCATAGTTGCCAAGATGATCTCATCCTTGGTCATCTCTGAATAATCCTTAGGAATTCTTTAGTTTGCATCTATAACTGAAATCTTCATAGGAATATAAGGACCTTCTTTTACTGTGATATAGATCCTTGGATCAGAAGCCTCCATAAACAGCCTGACCCTTTCTTTCCAGATGCCAAATATTTCCTTTCTACATATGGGTAGTTTCATTGAACCTTGTTCCTTATGATTCTCTCCCGAACCCATTTTCTTGATTCTTGAATCTGCCTTAAGGATCTCACTCAGACTATTAAGTCCTTCTTTGAGAAACCTCCCTCTGACACCACTTGAAAGAATTAATGCCTAACCACCTAGAGGGGGGGGGGGGTGAATAGGTGTACTTTTTCTTTTTTTACTTTTAAGGCAGAAAATCTGTTCTGTAATTTAAGCAGTAATTGCAAATTCTACAACTATCACAGAAATATTCACAGAAATATCACAACACAGATTACACACAGATTTTTATAGTGGTTCCCCAAGGTCTGGGTACATCCACTTTCCCCCTTCGCCTATCTAGCAGTGTACTAGATTCAACCTAACTTCTTCTCTTCACCTTAGATCCTCAGATCTTACAGTAGCTCAGAACCCCAACAGTGCTCCTACAACTCAGAGTGTCCCCACTCCTACAACTCAGGCAAATAACCCTACCTAAGCCTTCAACAAGGCCTACACTCAGAGAACACAATCTCCTACAACTCAGGCACAAAGCCCTACCTCAGTCTTTAACAATACCTACACTCAGAGATCTAAATCTCTTACACTCAGCCTTTATAAAATAGGCTTATAGCTCAGATCTATAATAGATCTTACAGAAATTTGATTAAACAAAGTTTATTACCACCACCCTAAAAGAGAGAGAATGGATGGATGGCTTCTTGATCAGTTTTTGGAAGAACTTGATGGCAAAGATCAACCTCTCTTAGCTTTCTTCAAAGCTTTTTGAATCTGAACTCAGTAGGGTTGAATCTCCTGTGAAGTTGATCTTCAATCAACTTCTGACTTGAGATTTAGATCTCAATCTGAATCTTTCTTGGCAGCCTGGTTCAGCAACTGCACTTCTTAGATGGAGCTCTATCTCTCCAACTTCTTCTTAGATCTTCTCACGAAAATCTACTGTATTATTACTTCTTTCTATATTGATCAGAATCTGTATTCTTCAATGATTGATCATCACTTTCTATTGAAGGAGAAAGCCTTTATATAGTCTTCCTTCATGGTAACCGGCTGATCCGGTTTCTAACAACCTTCAGACAGCTCTGACAGTAGTAGTTGACCGGTTAGAAATGGCAGCTGTCAAGTCATACAATCACTTCTTGAAAATATTGTCTCTGTCTGAAAGTGTCGAGACTGAACTTCATTATGTGTCGACACAAATAGACTAAGTATCGACACAAGTGGACTAAGTGTCGACACTAGCCTTGGTGGTGTCGACACAACTCCTTTTGTTGTTGTAACAGCTTCTCGACACTACTTCATTAGAATGTGTCGACACTGATTCTGTGTGTCGACACAAGCCTTCTTTTCTTTAACTTTGTTGAAACTTGCTATGTGTCGACACATCTCCTTTGTGTCGACAGAAGTACTTCTTTACTTTAACATTGTTGAAGCTTTGCTGTGTGTCGACACAAGTCCTGTGTGTCGACACAGTTGATGTTGACAAATACTTCTGTATGTCGACACTGCCTCTATGTGTCGACACATTTGATGTCGACTATACTTCTCTGTGTGTCGACACAGCCTCTGGGTGTCGACACAGTTGATGTCGACAATGCTTTACTGTGTGTCGACTGAGCTTTACTATGTGTCGACACTACCTCTGTATGTCGACACAGATATTTTTGGTGTCAACACAGCCTTTCCAAGTGTCGACACTATCTACTCCAATTGTCGACACAGCTTTTCTCCAGTGTCGACACAAGCATTCATAAGTGTTGACACTGCTTCTCTAGGTGTCGACACATGGACTTAGAAATTTTTCTGCATTTCCTGCAATTACTTAACCTGCACATATAAACTCAAAACACATCAAATATACCTTGATGCATATCATTGAGTAGGGTGAGGCTTCTTCAAATCTTGTACATATTTTCCAATGTACCCAACACTGTGACCAATAGGTCATGCCCGTGACCTGGGCGTGTTGTTTGTATTTGACCATGTTTTGTCCAGCTTTGTCTCCTGATTAGTTCTTCAAACTCCAAAATGCTATTGGAAACCCAATTTGACCAAAAATAAGGAAAGAACGTAATTAGTAACAAAATTAATATAATATAATTATAATCTAGTTAATTATTAAATAAAAACTATATAGAAATTAAAGATAAAATTAGAGTTATCATAATTTTAGGCAAAAACCCAAGTCTGTCCTATTTCATCTGATATAGAAAAAAAGGCTATAAATAATGTAGTAATTCCTATAGAAGACACAGTCACTGCCTAGGTGGAGGAAGAGATTCATCCTCCTCCACCTAAAGAACTAGGTAATGGTAGGAATCTGTTTATAGATATTAGACACCTTAGAGATCATCCTATTAGTAAAATAATCGGTGATGTCATGATAGGAGTGACTACTAGGAGTAGCCATCATAATGTGGTTCTGTTCTCTAGCTTTATCTCTCAGATGGAACCTAAGAAGTTTGAAGAAGCCAATTCAGACCCCAACTGGATTATGGCAATGTAATAAAATCCTAATCAATTTGAGAGATGTATGGTCTGGAGTCTAGTTCCTAGACTTAAAAATCACAATGTTATAGGAACTAAGTGGATATATAGGAATAAGTTAGATGAGAATGAACTTATAATTAAAAAACAAGGAAAGACTTGTGGCTAATGGATATCGACAAGAGGAAGGTATAGACTTTGACCAAACCTTTGCACCTATAGCTAGGCTAGAAACCATTATATTGTTTTTAGCACTTGCAGCTTACAAAGGGTATAAAGTCTACTAGATGGATGTCAAATCTGCATTCTTAAATGATACATTGAAGGAAGAGGTCTATGTAGAACAACAAACGGGTTTTTTTAGATCCTAAACTTATCTCTCATGTCTTCAGATTACATAAAGCATTGTATGGGTTAAAACATGCACCAAGAGCCTGGTATGAGACACTTTCTACCTTTCTCATAGAGAACAAGTTCTCTAGGGGGAAGATATATTAGGTACTATTCTTAAGGGACATCAAAGGTTCAAGTATCCTAGTCCAGATTTATGTAGATGATATCATTTTTGGCTCCACTAATGAGCTGTTATGTAGAAAATTTGCCAAGCTTATGCAAGGTAAGTTTGAAATGAGCAGCATGGGAGAGCTGAAGTTCATCTTGGGATTCCAAGTTAGACAATATTAAGGTGGTATATCCATATCTCAGTCTAAGCTCACAAAGGAGTTGATTAAAAAGTATTGTATGGAAAATTCCAATGGGTTTCTCAGTGTCACTAAACAAGGATGAATCTGGGAAACAAGTGGATGAACCCTTGTATAGAGTCATCATTGGATCACTCCTTTACATGACAGATAGTAGACCAGATATCATGTTTTCAACATGTGTCTGTGCTAGGTACCAAGCATGCCCCAAAGAGTCTCATTATACAACTGCTAAAAGAATACTGAGATATCTAAAGGGCACACCCAATCTTCTGCTTTGCTACCCTAGGAATGGTGAATTTGATCAAAATGGATAACTGATGTAGATTTTGCAGGATGTAAAGAGGATAGAAAGAGTACATCAGGAACTTGTCAATTTCTGGGGAGAAGACTTATCAGTTGGAGGAGCAAAAAACAAATTAGTGTAGCAATTTTAATAGCTGAATCTGAATATATATAAGTTGGGATCTACTGTGCATAGTTACTGTGGATTAAGAATCAAATCCTAGACTACAGTGTACAACTAAGTAATCTGTTATTTATTGTGATTCTACTAGTTCAATCTCAAATGCTAATGATCATGTTTCTCATAGTAGAACCAAACATATAGAAATCAGATATCATTTTCTTAGAGAACATGTTGAAAAAGGCAATATCTGTTTACAATATACTCCAACAAAAAATCAAATTGCTGATATATTCACAAAATCTTTAGATGAAAATAAGTTCAATTTCAAGTTTGAGCTAGGAATGTTAAACATTGAATAACCATTTTTATTGGTACCTAAAAAATCACAGTTCAACTTGTACAAGCAAAGTAACAAAGTCTATCAACCTAAATAAACAAGTAAGAAATCATAAATGTCAAGAATAAACATTTCAGAAAACAAAATTTTTACTAAGTCAAAAGTTGTGTCAAGTCACTAGAGAATGTATTGAGACAGCTGAGGAAGTGTAGAGACAACAAAAAGTGTGTCGACACTATAGATAGTAATGTGTCGAGACACTAAAATAAGTGTCGAGAAATAAGGTTGTCGAGACCCTAAGGTATGTGTCGAGAGACATAATCTTTGTGTCGACTTAAGTTGACACATCTCCATAGACTAGTTTTCCTATGTCAACTCACGGTCAATTCCTAAAACTTGGAACAGACTAAATGCAGCACGCCGTTTCAACTTCATCAACATCTACTATAAATAGGCTGTGAAAGTAGAAGTCAACTACGCTTTCTTGAAATTTCGAGAGATTGATTCCTATGTGTCGAGACCTAGAATTCCATTAAGTCGGCACATCTCGTTCTCAATTTCTCTCAACTAAAATGGCTCCCAAGAATGTCGAAAACATCTTCGAATGCTATGAGCTTGTGCGAAATGGATTCAACTCTGCGCAAGAAGAAATTAGGAATGTTATTGACCTAATCACTGAAGCTGGAATAGAATATCTTCTTTCAGAACTGACAAACATCTGGAAACGAGAAGTTTCAGAGTTTTTCTCTAATGCTAAACTAGATTCTAGCTCAGAAAATATCAATTCTAAGGAAATGGAGCAAAAGTGAAAATCACAACCAGGAAATTGCCAAGGTTTTTCAAATACTAAGAATAAATCAGGAAGTTGAAATAGACACCACCAGGATTGCTGAAGCATTTGTGTGGTGTGGATTGGCTCCACCATCTAAGATTGGAAGTATTTTAAACAGGAAGGGTATGAATACCCAAAGAAAATTTCTATGATAAGTTAAAGAAAAAGTGCTGCTCTGCAAAACAGGAGCATATGACAGAATTTCTACTTCAATGTTTTAGATGATGACAAGAGTTTTATTCAAAGTCAAGACAAATTGGAGCAAGATTGTTTTTGACAAAATAGTATAAAGTATCAAGAAGCCTAACATGGGCAGAACTCTGAGTCTATACTTAGTCCAAGTCATTCCTAACGGTCTTGATCTTAATCTAGGATCAAAGATTAATCACATGAGAAGGATGGACTTGAGAATTTTAGCAAGATGGGACAGAGTTTTGACAAGAGAGACACATGCAGTTGAGAAGAAGAAGCAGACAAAGAAGAAGAAAGTAATTGTGGATGAAGATTCTTCCAGTTAATCTGGAGTATAAGAAAGTTCTACCTCTGACAAACTAGATGATGCAATAGCAGAGAAATCTTCAAGGCCTCACCTAGAACAGGTGATCAGGTGGAGGGGGAGACAGTTCAAGAGATGGATCTAATTGAAGAGGAGAATAACACTGTTCTTCCTGACCTGATGTAACACCCCCATCCGTCGTATGACATATAATAGAAGGTCCAGCTGGAACCCGACGCCATATACCACGGACAGACGGAAGGGTTACGTATTAATAACCAAACATTCCAATTAAGACTACTCGTCCTACACAGAGCATTCTAGCGGAAGCTTTTAAATAGTTGAAAGAACCCAAAACTTAAATCCGTAATCATGAATGTCCACATCCACACAACAGGAATGAATACCAAATACACAGAAAGGGTACACAGCCTTATGGCCTTACAATAGTTCACTTATTAAATAGTGTCTTACATACATCGGCTCGCAGGCCGGCCACACATGACAAAATAAAAACAACTATTCGCTAAGGCCTTCGAGGGCCAGCACAGCAAAATGGGCTCCAACCCGCTAACTTGCACTCGGTTCCGCAGCATCTGTAAGCAACATTCCATCGCACGGTGGCAAACCATGCAACGGTCAGCAAAAGCCGACCAAATTATAACGATCCCGCCCCTTACTCGGGACGGCGGTGCTCTTTTCCTGCATATCATTAGCTCAGCTAAACAATTATGTAAAAACATACTTCGCCACAGGTGTAGGCTCGCACGGCCAAACACCACGTGCACTCAGGGCATATTAACGGTGAATCCTGACACTTCATCGTCTTCACCACCCTCAGGACGAAAACAACAAGAGCATTTCAGCCTTCCTGAACACTGTCAAAGGCTCCCGACTATGCTAACAGCCAGTCCCTTTTTCGGGTCTCTCGCACCGAACCACATAGCCCAGGTCCAATTCCACTTGCCCGTTGCTCATAACGCGTAGTACACCTTAAGACGTACGCACGATCCAAGCTTCTCTCGGATCATGCCATTTCCAAACAATCACATAACCCAGTTATGTTCAAGGCCGGTTCCTAGACCGCCAAGTTAGCAGAACAACGATTCCGCTCAGTTTTCCGGGTGCGCCTTGGAGATAACCTCCAAGGATCCCTGCTGCAATCTACCCCATAGAAACTCGAAAACCCAAAGCATGGAGTCTTCTCCAACAAAACATATCAAATGCAACATCACCGATCCAGACAATACACGCCCGGGTAGGCTTCACACACAATTCCTATGCCCGTTCTTCGATTTCGGACTCTATATGCAACACAAGGCAGACTATTCACATCAACCCCAAGCAACACCACGCACTCACCGCACACTCACGGGAGCATGTTTTCCCTATGCAAAAAGGAAGAGCTTCACACGCTCAAGTAGAGAATCGTTACCCTAGTAGTACGCTTTGGCACCATGGAAAAACTACATGGATGGAAATCTTCGCAACGAACTTTTCTCCACAGATCCGCTCTCAGATCTCAAAATGGTGCTCCGATGCTCCGCCGGCGGCCGGAAAACTCCTCCTTCTTCCTCCTCTTTGTAACTCCTTGAGAGAGAGAGACTAAGGGAGAAAATGAGGAATTGATCCTCTATTTCCGACCTTAACAGAGCAGGGAAACCATCTGGGCCGTTGGATCTTATTTAAAGAAATCGAACGGCTCTGATCCACTCAAAAATCAACAGACCTGGGCCGAACACAGCTTGGCAACGGCCGTGTCCCAGGCCATGTGCCTCGATCCAGGCACGATCGTCGAACACAGAGACTCACACGGGCTCAGACACGCACGTGTCTCACTCGACACGCCCGTGTCGGGTCCTCGACACGGCCGTGTCGCAGGGCGTATCACATATAACTGCCACTCCAACTGACACGACCCAACTGAACACGGGTAGGGAAATGGGTATGAACACGCCCGTGTCACCCCTAACACGCCTGTGTCAAAAGTGTTCACAACCCGTGTTTCCTGCCGTGTCCTTTTCAGGACACAGCCGACCAACACACGCAGCATTACGCGGCCATGGACATGCCCGTGTCCCTGGCCGTGTACCTATACACAAGAGTCAAAAATCCTATTTAGACGCGACCAGCTCAAATACAATTTTCAGGGCATTTAAAATCTCCCCCACTTAAGGAATTTCTGTTGAAATTTGTGAAGTGGAAGTGGGTGACGGGACAGGCCGGGCGGCCTGGGGCGGACAGCCTTGGCGGACTAGGCGGACTGGGCGGACTGTGATGTGCGGCCTGGTGGAAAGTCTAGTGAGAAGCTGGTTGTTCTTCTGAGCGGTTTGCACGGGTTGAGTCTGCGGACTATGCGGCCTAGATTCTGCGGATAGGGTGTTTGCTGATTGGCTTTGCCAAGGAGAGGCCTGAGCGGATGAAGGTTGCGGACTGGTGCATTGCTCAGTGGCCGCGGGTGCAAGCTTGTGCTGATAGGCGGGTTGGCTCGTGTCCGCGGGAAGCTTGCGGACTGGAGTGTCCGCGGTGTGGGCTGTTGCAGACTGAGCTTAGAGCTTGGCTGAGGCCTTGTCGAGCTCTGGTGGCATAGCAGGCGATTTGCTGTGGAGGTCGTTTGGCGGACTGTGTTTTGGAGTCCGCGGTTGGCTGCTGCTTTGGACAGGAGTGCGAGGAACTGGCGGACTGATGGCGGTCTGTGCTAGGGTATTTGGCGGACGGGAATTTGTGTCCGCCATGCTCGCATTGGCCCTTGATGGTTTTGTACTTGGTCACACCTTGTGCCAAGGCCATGGTGTCCGCGGTATCCGCCAAGTCCGTTGTGACCGGGCGGACTGTTGCTGTCTTCCTTTGGTCGTGGACTTGTGGCGGATTGAGGTGTGAGTCTTGCGGACTGCCTCGGGTTGGTGCGGACTGCCATTGAAGAGGGTTGCTGTCTTGCAGTGGTTGAAGCTTTGCGGGCTGATGCCTTGTCCGCATAGCTTAGGCGGACTGGAGAGGGTTCGCCAATGTATGCCTAGCTCCTGGCGGTTTTCCTTGGTATCCGGCTAAGTCCATGCGGACTCGGCGGACGGTGTTTTTTGCTATCGCGCGGGCTGGGGTGGTGACGCTATCTCTAGGGCGGTGACCACACTCCTCATCTCACCTATAAATAGGACCCCCCTGGCACATCTACATTAACTTGAGTGAACAGTAAGTTGGGGTGTGCAAGGAGCTGCGGTCTGTGTTTGTCAGTCCGCGCGGATTGTTTCAGGCTGACGGTTTGCTGTGTGCAGGTCGCGCGGATAGCTTCAAGGAGCCAGGAGTTTGGCTGTGACTTCGGTCAAGTGCTTGGAAGTGTGCGGTCTCTGCGAACTCAGCAGAAGGTCGCTCTGCGGCTTGTCAGTTCTGTTTCATCTTGCCAGCTTAAATAACCTGTCCGCCGGCTTCAGGCGGGTAGGGGTGTTCCTCAGTTCAAGTTCAGCAGGAGGCGAATAACGGTGTGTCCGCGCGGCCTCGCGGCTTTGGCGGACTCCGTGCTATTCGGCAGATTGCAGCATAGCTCGGGCGAGCTCAGCAGTCTCGGCGACCTCGGCGACCTCGCGGTCTCGGCGGACTCCGGTGCTGTCCGCCCAGCTTGTTTTTGGTGCTTTCTGTTTTTAGCTGTTATACTAGCGAAATCATGTCTCGCTATGTATGCCTCGCATTGTAAAGAAGTGAATGTATAAAAGACCTGCTTGTGCCTCCATTGTTTGTTGGGATTAACCTTTGTACCTCTAGTCCTTGGTTTTCGCTGGTTCAACGTGCGAACTGGGTAGTTCTGAAGATATTAATTTGGCGTTTGGGCTATCTTGCTGACCACGTTGAGAAAATTTAACATGGTATCAGAGGCAGGTTTCTGAGGTTCAGCTGCGTGAGCGGAAGTCAGCCAGTGTTGTTACTCAGTGATTGAGTGGTGATCAACCTGTGTTGTTGCTCGGAGCTGCTGAAAGGTTGCCAACAGGTGTTGCAATGGAAGGGAGTTTTGCAAGGGGTCTGGGCATTGAACTCTTAACGCCGACTAACTTTAAAAAGTGGAAGTCGTGCATGAAGAGTTATCTTCTTGGCGAGGAGCTGTGGGAAGTCGTTGGTGGAGACGACAGGCAGGAAGTCACTGCTGCTTTCGGTACTGCTGAGCAGGTGAGGCTCTGGAGAAGAACAAATGCTAAGGCGGAGTTCATTCTGAAGAGAACCATGTCTCCGGAACTGTTTGATCACATCATTGGATGTGAGTCGGCTGCTGATATTTGGACAACCATTGATGAGTTGTTCAATAGGAAGAATGTGGCGCGGCTTCAGTTCCTGGAGAATGAGTTGGCCAGGGCAACTCAGGGAGACCTTTCCATCTCCAAGTACTTCTTAAAGATGAAGAGCTTGTGTGCTGAGCTGTCGGCACTGGATCCTGATGAGCCTATCTCTGAGGCAAAGATGAAAAGGCACATCATCCGCGACTTGTGGAAGGAGTATGTGGCCTTTGTTACATCTGTTCAAGGGTGGGCTGTAACGCCCCGAAACTCAAAGGAGCGAAGGGGGACGTTTTGGGCCAGTTTTGGTTTCTGGCTGAAGGCACACGGCCTGGGACACGGGCGTGTCCTAGGGCGTGTCAAGCGTGTGTCGACACTTAGCCGCGAAGTCGTCGAGTTGTACTCGACGATTCGTCGAGAATGGGCACACGGCCTGCGACACGGGCGTGTCGCAGGGCGTGTCGACCCGTGTCGACACTTAGCCGTGAAATCGTCGAGACATACTCGACGATTCGTCGAGATGGGCACACGGCCCGCGACACGGGCGTGTCGCCGGGCGTGTCGACCCGTGTCGACGATCGTCCCGGGGAATTCTTCGAGATTCGCTCGACGATCGTCGAGACAAGGCATACGGCCTAGGACACGGGCGTGTCCAAGGCCGTATCATCCAGTCGTCGAACTGCACGCGACGAAATGTCGAGACCTTGTACACGGCCTGGGGCCCAGGCATGTCAAGGTGACACGGGCAAGGACACAGGCGTGTCCTAGGACCCGTGCAGTGCTCGGGTTGAAAACGGGGGAAAATCATGGTGTACACGGCCGGCTACACGGCCGTGTCCGATGGAACACGGGCGTGTCAGCTCGAACACGGGCGTGTTCGATACCCGTGTGAGGGTCCAGGAGATTCGATTTTGACGGCGAATGCGGCACACAGCCCTGGACACGGGCGTGTGCCAGGCCGTGTTCGGCCCAGATTGGGCATTTCAGCCCCGAATCAAAGCCGTTCGTTTTCTTAGGTTGAGATCCGACGGCTGGGGATGGTTCCTGAGAGGATATACCCGGGTTTGACTTAGAAAATCCATCACTTTCTTACCTTTTTCATCTCTCCAAACCCTTGGAGAAAGAGGAGAGCCCTTGGAGGAAGAAGAGCTAGATCCGCCATTGGAGGAGCTTCGGAGCTCCGAATCGCAAGCCGACTCCGGATCCACGGAGGCAACGCAAGTGCGGTGATTTCTATCCGATTACTTTTCGATGGCGCCAAAGAGGAACGCAAGGGTAACGATCCTCATCTTGAGCACTAATAGCTCTCTTTCTTAGCATAAGAAGCCCGCTCTCGCGAGTTTGCGGAGAGTTGGAGGCGTTCTTTCGGGTAGATATGTAAAGTCCCCGTTGTTTAGAGTCCGTATGCGAGAACGGACATAGGCATTTTGGTTGAAGCCTACCCGGACATGTTAGTCTGGATCGGTGATGTTGCATTGCATAAGGCCGGAGAAGACTCCGTGCTATTGGGTGTTTTTCGGGTTTTCTACGCGGTAGATTGCAGCAGGGAGCCTCGTGGATTAACCCAAAGGTGCACCCGGAAAACTGGGCGGATACGAGATCTTGCCAACTTATGGGCCTAAGTGCCAATTAGTACATAACTGGGTTATGTAACATCGTACGTTCGATTCACGGGCTTCGGGGAAGCTTAACCCGTGCCGATGATATTTAAGTGTCATGGCAAGTGAGCAACGGGTTGAGTAGGAACCGTTCCTGCGTTATGCCGAGGGCATAAAGGTCGGGTCTTTCTGTCGATGACATTGAAGTGTCGTGACATGGGCTGTTGATGACAATAAAGTGTCGTAACGTTTGCCTAAAAGACCATTTAGCTCACGAGTTATTGCCGTCCTAGAGATGGTGGTGTGTTAGCGGCTTAGACTGCGATCACCAAGAATGTGCCCTGAGAGCACGGGGCGTGTGGCCGTGCGAGCCAACGTCTGTGATGAAATGGCTATGTATTTATTGCTCGCTTATGCTAATAAAATGCAGGGAAGGAGTATCGCCGCCCCGAGTTGGGGGCGGGATCGTTATAATTTGGTCAGCATTGCTGACCGTTGCCTTGTTTTGCCACCGTGCGGTGGTTTGTTGTTTGCAGGTGCAGCCGGACCAAGCGGTCAATAGTGGGCTAAAGCCCTTTTTGCGAAGCCGGCCCTCGAAGGCCCGAATGGAAATGTTTATTGCTTTATTCATGTATCACCGGCCTGCATGCCGTGGTTTGTAAATCATGTTTTATTCAAGTGAAACATTCTGTAAGGCCTTAAGGCCGATTTTGGGTATTTTGTATACATTCCTAATTTTGTACTAGTGGACATTCGTGCTCTAATGCTGGGTTCTTGTTTACAACTTTTATAAACTGCTTCCGCTAGAATGCTCTGTGTAGGACGTTGAGATTGGTTGGATGGTTTCCATACGTAACCACCCGGTCTGTCTGTGGTATATGGCGTCGGGCCCTGGCCGGACCTACTGCTATATACTATGCGACGGATAGGGGGTGTTACAATTTGGTATCAGACTACTGGTTTTGGTCGGGCTTAAAGTGAATTCGTGGGCGAATTCTTTTTAAGGGGTGGTGAGCACATTGTGTGCGTCATCGTTATAACGGTAAAAGAACCCATGAATGTCCACTTAGTAATGAAAATACTCGTGTTTGAGGAACCCGCGTGTTCCTATAATTGCTGTTTGCAATTTATTTGGTCGCTTAGCGGTGTTTTGTACCACTATAGGTGACCAGAAGTGGTGTTGGGCCGTCAGAACGCCGAGTTTCTGAGGCAAGTAGTGCACCGGATGTTGCTCCCGCAACACCTCTGTCGGCTGAAAATATAAGATTGGTGGCTGAAGCGGTGTTGGCCGTGATCAATGCGCAGCCAGGAAGGCAAGCGCAGCAGCCCGCTCCTGTGATGGAGCAAGTACCTCTGCAAGAGGCTGAGCCGAGGAGAGTGGAGCAAGTGGTTGTTGAACCAATAGTGCCAAGGAGGGCAACTGAGAGGCAGCTAAAGCATGTAATGAGCTTTAACCCTCCGCTATTCTCGGGGTTGGGAACCCCATCTCAGGCTGAAGACTAGCTCTCCAGGGTAAAGAGAGTCATGATAGCGACGGAGACGGAGGAGTGGCAAATGACCACCATCGCTACGTTCCTTCTTGACGGTGAAGCAAGGATGTGGTGGGAAGGATTGGAGCTGCACTTACTGAGGGGTAGACAACTTGGTGATGTCTCGATGGAGGAGTTATCGAGATTATTTTTGGCTAGATACCTCCCTTCGACGCAGAAGATAGCGTTGGAGAATGAGTTCCTGAAGCTGGTACAGGGTGAGAGGAGCGTGGACGAATACCTCCACGAGTTTACGCGGTTGAGTCATTATGCTAGCTCTACCATCGTGGATGAGGAGCGCATGACTAATCGCTTCTACGAAGGTCTGAGGGATGAGTTGAGACTATTACTGTCGGGGCCAATGACGTAGGGTTTCTTAACCTTGGGCAATACTGCCCGGTCCTTGGAGAAGGACATGAAGAATGTGCAGGCAAAGAAAAGCCTGGGCGAGAAGAGGTCGGAGTCCAGAGGGCCAAACACCTCAAAATCTGTGTTCCGAAAGTGGAACAAGAAAGCTAAGACTTCGGGTCTAGCCCTCTCTGCTGGTGCTTCTGGGGCGACTACGGGTCGGACCCCGGGCGCATGCTATAACTGTGGGAAGTTGGGGCATTATGCCCGTGAGTGCCGTAGCGGGCGTCCTAAGTCCGAGAGGAGGCCAGGAGCTACTTATGAAGAAAAGGGAAAGGCGGTGGAGTCGACCGCATCCCACTATGCTCCGGCCCAACCAAGGGTCTACAATCTTGGCCAACAGGAGGCCATTAAACAAGCTGATGTGGTGACAGGTACGGTTTAAATTATAGCAAGTCAATTTCCTTTATATGCTTGTTATGCACATGTTACCTTACCACTACTTGTTTAGGATTTGTTTTGATTTGCGAAAATCCGGCACGAGCACTCTTCGATACGGCAGCTTCACACTCCTTCTTGTCCGAAGGATTTATATCACGCATCGGAGTCCCTTCTTCGATGGCGAAGGACAAGTTGGATGTGTTGTTGCCCAATGGGTGTTCGATGCGAGCGGTTAGGATCTGCGATGTTAAGATTCGTATTGGGGAGCAGGAGTTCGACCTGCGGGCATCTTTACTTCCGTTAGTGGAGTTCGACGTCATATTTGGCATGGACTGGCTCTCGGAGCAGCAGGCCCATATAGATTGCGGTAGCAAGGAAGTCAAGCTGGGAGCAAGTCGTGAGACGACTTTTACGGGCCTAAAGGGGTCGAGCAAGACGCTGATGTCTGCTCTTCAGGTGGTGAAGGCGGTTCGTGCCGGAGCAGAACTGTTCTTTACACTAGTGGAGGCTGCAAAGCCGAAGCCCGCTTTGTATTGTATTTTAGTGGTATCAGAATACCCTGATGTGTTCCCCGCAGATCTTCCTGGAGCCCCGCCTCAACGGGAGATAGATTTTACGATCGAGCTAGTGCCAGGTGCAAAGCCTGTGTCACGATCTCCGTATCGGCTAGCGCCTAAGGAAATGGCGGAGCTGAAAGTTCAACTGCAAGAGCTGTTGGAGCAAGGGTATGTGCGCCCGAGTTCTTCACCTTGGAGCGCACCGGTCCTCTTTGTTAAGAAGAAGGACGGAAGCTTGAGGTTATGCATTGATTATCGGGAGCTAAACAAGCTGACTGAGAAGAACAAGTACCCGATCCCTAGGATTGATGATCTCTTTGATCAGTTAGTCGGGTCGACGGTGTACTCGAAATTAGATCTCAAGTCTGGGTACTATCAGCTGCGGATAAGGGAGAGTGATATCCCGAAGACAGCGTTTAGTACGAGGTACGGGCATTATGAGTTTACGGTCATGCCGTTTGGGCTGACTAATGCGCCGTCAGTATTCATGGATTTGATGAACAGGATGTTCAGGGACTTGGACCATTTCGTGATCGTCTTCATCGACGATATTTTGGTGTACTCGCAAAGTGAGGAAGATCACTTCAAGCATCTTCACTTGGTGTTGGAGACGCTAAGGAGAAACCAGTTGTATGCCAAGTTCTCGAAGTGCGAGTTTTGGCTATCCTCAGTGGCGTTCCTCGGGCATATAGTGAGTGGAGAGGGTATTGCTGTGGATCCGGCGAAGATTGTTGCGATACGGGAGTGGCCTGAGCTTGCTACGGTAGCAGAAGTCCGGAGCTTTTTGGGGCTGGCCGGCTATTATAGGCGCTTCGTAGAGAACTTCTCGCGGATAGCGTTACCTCTCACTACTTTGACGAGGAAGGAGCATAAGTTCGTTTGGACGCCGGAGTGCGCGCGAGCTTTTGAGGAACTGAAGTGTCGGTTGACCACGGCGCCTGTGCTGAGTTCGCCATGTGGAACCGAAGGCTATGAGATATATAGCGATGCTTCGGGCAGCGGTTTGGGTTGCGTGCTACTGCAGCACGGAAGCGTGATAGCTTATGGCTCGAGACAACTAAAAGTGCACGAGAGGAATTATCCGGTCCATGACTTGGAGTTAGCGGCCGTGATTTTTGCCTTGAAGTTGTGGAGACACTATTTGTACGGTGTGAAGATTGATTTCTACACCGATCACAAGAGCCTAAAGTACCTGATAGATCAGAAGGATCTGAATATGCGGCAGCGTAGATGGATGGAGTTCCTGGGGGACTATACATTCAAGATCCACTACGTGTCTGGCAAAGGGAATGCGGTTGCGGATGCGTTGAGTCGCCGAGCCCTAGCTCAAGCCAATTGGCTATCGGTGCATGATGAGCGGTTGGTGTGGGAGTTGGAGGCGCTGGAGATTGTTTGTGTGGACAGACAATCAAGTGCTGAAGCAGTTCTGAATTGGACTGAAGTCCAATATGACCTGGCTGATCGTATTTGGCAGGCTTTGGATATGGATGCTCATATGAAGCAGTTCATGATAGAGGCTCTGGATGGATCAAATTCCCAATTCGTCATGGAGGACGGATTGCTTTGGAAAGACGGTCGTCTGTGCGTCCCTAGTGTGTGCAATTTACGGGTGGAGTTGTTGTACGAGGCGCACCATACCAAGTACTCGATTCACCCGGGGAGCACGAAGATGTACCGTGACGTAAAGAAACTGTTTTGGTGGCAGGGTTTGAAAAAGGATGTGGCGCTATACGTAGCGAAGTGCCAAACCTGCGCCTTGGTAAAGGCGGAGTACCAAAAGCCGGGAGTATTTCTTAAGTCCTTGCCTATTCCGGAGTGGAAATTCGACGACATCTCTATGGACTTTGTGCACGGTTTGCCAAGGTCGCAAAGGGGGAACGACGCCATTTGGGTGGTTGTTGATCGATTAACGAAGGTGTCACATTTTATTCCGCATAGGAAGGACGATCCGGTGGAGAAGCTAGCAAAGCTATATGTGGATAACATAGTGCGGCTTCATGGTGTGCCCCGCAGCATCGTGAGTGACCGAGATGGGCGGTTCACGTCCAATGATTGGAGGCTGGTGCAGCAAATGTTGGGAACAAAGCTGAAGTTTAGCACAGCCTTCCATCCGCAAACGGATGGGCAGACCGAGAGGGTGAATAGAACCATGGAAGACATGCTTCGCATGTGTGTCTTGGATTTCAGAAAGCAATGGGAAGAGCACCTTTATTTGGTGGAGTTCGCATACAACAACGGCTACCAAGCAAGTATTCAGATGGCGCCTTTCGAGGCCCTATATGGTAGAAGATGTCGCACGCCGTTGTCTTGGATAGAAACGGGTGAGTCAAAGTTGTATAAGCGATCGGAAGTAGAGGGTGCTACTTCTTTGGTGAGAACCATTCGGGAGAGGTTGCTTATTGCTCAGGACCGGCAAGAAAAGTACTATAATGCCAAGCACAGGAATGTGGAGTTCGCTGTGGGCGATTATGTATACCTAAAGATCAAGCCATTCAAGGGTGTCTCGCGTGTGCGGCGGTTGAAAAAGCTAAGCCCAAGATACCTTGGACCGTTCGAGGTTCTGGAGCGAGTCGGTGAAGCGGCCTATCGGTTGAAGCTCTCAGTGGAGCTTAGTGGTTTACACGATGTATTCCATATTTCGGTGCTTCGGAAGGCGGTGCAAGAGCCTACGCAAGTGATCGCGGTCGATCAAGTGCCGGTGGAAAGTGGGCTAACGACAAAGGTCAAGCCCGTGCGGATTGAGGACTCGGAGGTCAAGCGGCTACGCAATAAAGAGATCAGGATGGTCAAAGTCCGGTGGGACAATTGCGGTCGTGAGGAGCTCTCTTGGGAACGAGAGCAGACGATGCATGACGAATATCCAGAGTTGTTCCGCTTAGGTACAAATTTTGTTTTTGTACATGTTTTTCCCTTTATGTAATTTCGTGGGCGAAATTCTTTTAAGAGGGGGAGAGTTGTAATGCCCCGAAACTCAAAGGAGCGAAGGGGGACGTTTTGGGCCAGTTTTGGTTCCTGGCTGAAGGCACACGGCCTGGGACACGGGCGTGTCCTAGGGCGTGTCAAGCGTGTGTCGACACATAGCCGCGAAGTTGTCGAGTTGTACTCGACGATTCGTCGAGAATGGGCACACGGCCTGCGACACGGGCGTGTCGTAGGGCGTGTCGACCCCTGTCGACACTTAGCCGTGAAATCGTCGAGACATACTCGACGATTCGTCGATAATGGGCACACGGCCCGCGACACGGGCGTGTCGCCGGGCGTGTCGACCCGTATCGACGATCGTCCCGGGGAATTCGTCGAGATTCGCTCGACGATCGTCGAGACAAGGCACACGGCCTAGGACACGGGCGTGTCCAAGGCCGTGTCATCCAGTCGTCGAACTGCACGCGACGAAATGTCGAGACCTTGTACACGGCCTGGGGACCAGGCATGTCAAGGTGAAACGGGCAAGGACACGGGCGTGTCCTAGGACCCGTGCAGTGCTTGGGTTGAAAACGGGGGAAAATCATGGTGTACACGGCCGGCTACACGGCCGTGTCCGATGGAACATGGGCGTGTCAGCTCGAACACGGGCGTGTTCGATACCCGTGTGAGGGTCCAGGAGATTCGATTTTGACGGCGAATGCGGCACACGGCCCTGGACACGGGCGTGTGCCAGGCCGTGTTCGGCCCAGATTGGGCATTTCAGCCCCGAATCAAAGCCGTTCGTTTTCTTAGGTTGAGATCCGACGGCTGGGGATGGTTCCTGAGAGGATATACCCGGGTTTGACTTAGAAAATCCATCACTTTCTTACCTTTTTCATCTCTCCAAACCCTTGGAGAAAGAGGAGAGCCCTTGGAGGAAGAAGAGCTAGATCCGCCATTGGAGGAGCTTCGGAGCTCCGAATCGCAAGCCGACTCCGGATCCACGGAGGCAACGCAAGTGCGGTGATTTCTATCCGATTACTTTTCGATGGCGCCAAAGAGGAACGCAAGGGTAATGATCCCCATCTTGAGCACTAATAGCTCTCTTTCTTAGCATAGGAAGCCCGCTCTCGCGAGTTTGCGGAGAGTTGGAGGCGTTCTTTCGGGTAGATATGTAAAGTCCCCGTTGTTTAGAGTCCGTATGCGAGAACGGACATAGGCATTTTGGTTGAAGCGTACCCGGACATGTTAGTCTGGATCGGTGATGTTGCATTGCATAAGGCTGGAGAAGACTCCGTGCTATTGGGTGTTTTTCGGGTTTTCTACGCGGTAGATTGCAGCAGGGAGCCTCGGGGATTAACCCAAAGGTGCACCCGGAAAACTGGGCGGATACGAGATCTTGCCAACTTATGGGCCTAAGTGCCAATTAGTACATAACTGGGTTATGTAACATCGTACGTTCGATTCACGGGCTTCGGGGAAGCTTAACCCGTGCCGATGATATTTAAGTGTCGTGGCAAGTGAGCAACGGGTTGAGTAGGAACCGTTCCTGCGTTATGCCGAGGGCATAAAGGTCGGGTCTTTCTGTCGATGACATTGAAGTGTCGTGACATGGGCTGTTGATGACAATAAAGTGTCGTAACGTGTTGGAACACCCTATTACTAATTTGGGTCAGGATCACTATGTCTCTAGGAATCTGTGTTTGACCTTCTGTATAGCTTAATAGGTCAATTAGAATTGAGTCTAAGGGATCAGGAGTCTAGGTTTGGAAGCTTCCCTGAAGACCAAAGTTTTTCTGGAGACTAAGTCTAATCGTCGAGCTCAGCACGACGTTTCGTCGAACTCCGGTCGACGATCGTCTAGCTCAACTTCTGCAGATCGTCGAGCTCCATTCGACGATCGCTGAGCTCAACCTCATAATATCGTCGAGCTCCACTCGACGATCGCTGAGCTCAACTTCGCAATATCGTCGAACTCCATTCGACGATCGGTAAGCTCAGGTTGACGATTTTGACTCTGCATTGGATCCTTATCTCTGAGCTCAGTTCGACGTTCTTTGAGCTCAGATCGACGATTATCTTGCTACTTGGATTTTCCAGTTCGCTGAGCTCAGCTCGACGATAGCAGAGCTCAGTTCGACGATTTCAGTTATCCGTCAGAATTCAAATTCAAATCAGATAGAAGTTATTCTGCATTTAATTCAGAAGATCTGCCAGCCGTTTTTCATTTACTTCTGGAGCAAGTTTCAAGGGATTTTTCAAGGAACAATTCAGTGGACTTTCCTTTAGAAAAAATTATGCAATTAAGGCTGTAATCAATGCAGACCAACAGCTATCTTTGACAGAGTGATATTCTATTCTGGGACAGAGAATAAAAGACAGAATGTTTTTTTGAATAAAGATAGAGAAGAAATACAGAGATTGACAAGAAGAGGACACACAACTCAGAATACAGAGACTCTTTCAAAATATTCTGTCAACAAGAATTCTGAAGAACACTCATCAGAGAGATCAAGCTTTCAAAAATCTTCAGATCTCTTCAGCTCTCAAGTGTTCAAGGCCAACATCATTTCAAGACTCCAGACTCTCAATATTTCAGCTTGCTGAAATCATCTTGTGCTGGAGATCTATCTTTGAAGGCCTATCACCCTCAGCAAAGCTCATCTTCCTGAAGATTTCAAGGACTCAGGGGGAGCTTTGACATCAATCCACATAGTCTTCTCAGTTGCTTGAGAAAGAGAGGACTGCCATCACTCTCTCACCCCCACTCTGTAAAGAGTTTTTCAAACTCCCTTCAAAAGTTTGAATCTGGTTTTTGAGCACCTTGTCAAAAGCTCATTGGTGGCAAGACACCTGATCAAAAAATCTGATTTGGTTTTTGAGCATCTTATCAAAAGCTCATTGGTGCCCAGGACACCTGATCAACTCATCCTGCAGTGGATTCCTACCTAGGGTGGTAGAAGAGTGGATGTACCCAAGTTTGGGGAACCACTATATTTCCTTGTGTCATCTGGTTCTGCATATTTTCTTTTTGTTTCTGGCCTAGATTTTCTTGTGCTTAGTCTCTGCATAGCTTAGTTTTGTGATTAGTTTTATTTCTGCTTCCCTGCTCACACTCATTACAACAATTGTTGTAAAGCTTTGCAAAAGTTTTTCTTTGTGTTTTAAAAGCTCCATATACTCTATTCACCCCCCTCTAGAGTATATCAGATCTAGTTTCCCCTTTCAATTGGTATCAGAGGGAGGTTGGTTAAACATATCATACCTGATTGGTTGTACAGGCTAACACCTAAACCCCAAGATCCTAAACTAGATCTATTTTTCTCTTGTATTTTATTATTAGATTTTGTTTGCACAAATCATGGCCCAAAACAAAGATTATGCTAGCACCAGACCTCAAGTGTGCAATCTGTCAAAGTTTGCACTTTGGAAAGCAAGGATTAGACTCTACATGAACTCTATTGACGAAGATATATTTAATTCTATTTTGATAGTGTGTCCAAGACCCCCAGAAAGTACAAGTACAAATGCTGTTCCACTCCATCAGGAACAGATGCTGACATAAAGAAATGGAAAGTAGCTGATGCCAAAGCTATGAACATTCTAGCTCAGACAATGTCAGATGACATTTTTCAAAAGGTAGCTGAATGCAATTCAGCCAAGGAGATTTGGGACAAGCTCTCAGAAATAGTTTCAGGCTCAGCTGATGAGAGAAAGGACAGGAGGTCCCATCTCATCTCCCAATATAAGAACTTCAAGAAGGGAGAAACTGAGTCAGTGGGAGATATGTACAACAGACTGAGTCTAATTGTCAGTGAATTGAGGACATTAGACAAAGAGATCTCACTGACAGAACTCAATGACAAGATCCTAATGTGCTTCCCCAGCACTTGGGATTCAAGAATCTGGCCAATTAAAGATGCCAGAAGTCTGAATGAGATCACCACTGAAGCCTTGTTGGGTAAGCTCAAATCTTATGAGCTACTCATCAAGAACAGAGAGGAAGAACAGAAGGCTGCCTCACCAGCCACAAGAAAGGAGAAGACTATAGCATTCAAGGCAACTGAAGATCTGCCTGAAGAAAAAGGAACAGGCAATGATGAACTTCTCAGCTTGCTGGCCAAAAGATTCTATAAGATGGCCAGAAAGGACTTTAGAAGAAGATCATACAAGGAGCAGGATAAGCCAAGGTATGACAAGTCCATTGGCAATAACAAAGACATTATTTGATTTGGTTGCAGGAAACCAGGGCATATAGTTCCTGACTGTCCAGAGAACAAGAACAAGGACAGAAGGGAAAGAAAGGAGAGAAGAAAGGAGAAAGACTCCAAAAGGAGTGGCAATAGCAAACCTTCTTCCAGCAAAAATAAGCATACAAGGAAAGGATTTGTTGCTGAATCCTGGAGTGTGACTGAAGAGGAGTCAGAAGCCTCTTCCAGCTCTAGTGATGATGAGGATGATGCAGAAGAAAAGGAATTCTGCATGATGGCAATCAATGCCTCACAACACAACTCAGAGGAAGAGGAGTCAGAATCAGACTCAGAGATTCAACCTGAATAAGATCAGGTAATTAGTTCTTTTGATTTTACTTCAGAAGATTTTAAATCTGAGTTTAAAGCATTGTGTTTAGATCTGCTAAAGTCTGAGAAAGAGATTATCTCTCTCAGAAATCAATTATCTGAACACAATGGTTTAAAGTCAGAAAACCTCAAACTCTCTTAGGAGTTGGAGAACTATAGGGAACAGATAGCTACACTGAAAAGTGAGCTCTCTGAGGCCAAGAAGCTTGAAGAATCCCTTAATGGGAGAAGCATCAAGCTGATGGACATCACAAGCACAGTGAACTCTAGACTTAACAGTACACTGGGCTTGGGTGCTTCATCCAGCCAACCTATAGTCCTAACAACTCCCATCAAGTTTATTTCTAGCAAGGGAAAGGGAGTTGTAGAGGTTGCCAGGAAAAATTCTGATCTGCCTCAGAAAACTAAAGTCCAGCACAAATCGTCGAACGGAGATCGACGATCGCCGAATGAAGATCGACGATCGCCGAACGCAGCTCGACGATCTCAGGACAAATCGCCGAACGCTGATCGACGATCTCAGCCAAGATCGTCGAACGCTGGTCGACGATCCCATATACCTGACCTCAGCCATAGTCGACCGTCGAACGGAGCTCGACGATCTGACCCAAGATCGTCGAACTCAGCTCCAAGATCGTCGAACAGAGGTCAGAGCTCTGGAAATTTTCTCAAAGGCAAATCAAAATTGAATCCTGAGGGTTCTTCATCCCAAACCTTTAACCCTTATACTGAATGGATTTTACCTCCAAGGAGATATCATCCTGAAGGATATAAGAGTCAACCAGGGATGTCTTTTATTTCTGAATTTAGAGGTTATCAACCTAGGCCCAAGGTAAACTGGGTCAAAAACAAGTAAATTGTTTCATGTGCAGGTGAAGACCTATCCAACATCTAACCAGCAATGGTATTTGGATAGTGGGTGCTCTAAGCACATGACAGGGAACAAGGACAACCTCAATTCCTTTAGAGCCAAGCTTGGACCCAAAGTTATCTTTGGTGATTCCAACTTTGGACAAACTAAAGGATATGGTGCAGTCCAGATTGGTTCAGTAACCTTCAAGAAGGTAGCATATGTGGAAGGACTGAAGCACAACCTAATCAGCATCAGTCAGCTATGTGATGAAGGGTACCAGGTGACCTTCAGCAAAACCTTATGCAAAATCAAGTCAGAGGACAACACAACTGTGTTGACAGGTAAAAGGAAAGGTAACATCTACCTAGTAGATTTTCTTTCAAATTCTATAGATATCTGTTTATTTAATTCAGTATGTAGACCAAATGTTTTATGGCATAAGGGATTAGGACACCTAAACCTTAGAACTATTGCTAGGCTCTCCAAGGACAACCTTGTTAGAGGACTACCTTCTGGCCCCTACAAGAAGGAAGGACTCTGCAAGGCTTGTCAATTAGGCAAGCAAACTAAAAACAGTTTTAAGTCACTTAATAAGAGTGATTCACCTAGGATATTGTATCTGTTACACATGGATCTATTTGGACCCATCACAGTACAAAGCCTAGGAGGGAAATCCTACACTTTAGTAATTGTAGATGACTTCTCTAGATTCACTTGGGTGTTCTTTCTAAGGAAGAAGTCTGATAACTTCAAGTGTCTGACAGAGTTTCTCAAATGTATACAAATTGAGTTCAATACTCACATTGCCCTGATCAGAAGTGATCATGGGACAGAGTTTGATTCTCTTCTTATGCAAGAGTTCTGTCAGAGTGAAGGGATCAGACATACTTTCTCAGCTCCTAGAACTCCTCAACAAAATGGGGGTAGCTGAAAGGAAAAATAGAACCCTTATTGAATCTGCCACTACATTGTTGTCAGATGCTCATCTACCTCTATCCTTTTGGGCAGAGGCAGTAAACACCTCCAACTATGTACTGAACAGAAGTCTAATACATAAACTGAAGGGAAGGACTCCCTATGAATTACTCAAAGGGAAGAAATCTAAAGTTGACTATTTCAGAATTTTTGGTTGCATTTGCTATATTCACAATAATGACAAGAAATATTTAGCAAAATTTCAAGCCAAAGCTGATGAAGGAGTGTTTCTGGGATACTCCATGATCAGCAAGGCCTATAGGGTCTATAATAAATTATCATTGAAAATTGAGGAATCTGTTCATATTTCTTTTGATGATACTAACATGTCTTTCAAGGAGAAGATTTCTTCTACCATAGAACCTTTGCAGGAACACTCTCTAGTTGAAGATATGAACAAGCTACAGGTTGCTCAAGAAGAAGAAAGCAGTGAAGATGAAAGCAATGCTCAACACATTGAAGCTCCATTTGAAGAGCCAGTTGTTGTACCACAAGAGGAAACAACAACACAGGTTGGTGAACAATCAACACCCCCTGTTGATTTAGTAACATCAAGAGACCATCCAATTACCCAAATAATTGGAGAACTCTCAGCTGGTGTGCAAACCAGAAATCAGGTCAACCAAAACCTGTTACACACCTGCTTCCTTTCTCAAATTGAACCTCAGTCCATTCAAGATGCAGAGCAAGATCTACACTGGATCATTGCAATGCAAGAGGAGTTGCATCAATTTGAGAGGAACAAAGTATGGGAACTAGTGCCAAAGCCAAAGGATCATTCCATTGTTGGAACAAAATGGGTATTCAGGAACAAACTGGATGATCAAGGAGTAATAATACGGAACAAGGCAAGGCTAGTTGCCCAAGGATATTCTCAAGAAGAGGGAATTGACTACGACCAGACTTTTGCACCTGTTGCAAGATTGGAAGCCATCAGGATATTTCTAGCTTATGCAGCTCACAAAGGCTTCAAGGTTTATCAGATGGATGTCAAGAGTGCCTTTTTAAATGGATACATCAAAGAGGAAGTCTATGTCAGACAACCTCCAGGTTTTATCTCTCCAACTTATCCTGATTACGTTTTTAGATTAAATAAAGCATTATATGGTCTCAAGCAAGCTCCTAGAGCATGGTATGAGACCTTAGCATGCTTTCTCTTGGAAAATGGTTTTATAAGGGGTAGAGTAGACCAAACTCTTTTTATTAGAACCCATAAGTCCCATACCCTACTAGTACAAATTTATGTAGACGATATCATTTTTGGTTCTACTGACTCAAAATTGTGCAGAAGGTTTTCTAACCTAATGCATTCTAAATTTGAGATGAGTAGCATGGGTGAGCTATCCTTCTTCCTAGGATTGCAAGTCAAACAACATGCTGAAGGCATCTTTATTTCTCAAACCAAATATGCTAATGAACTGGTTAAGAAATTTGGTATGTCTGAGGCATCTTGTATGAAAACACCCATGCCTACCAATGCTGTATTGGATGCTGATGAACATGGGAAACCTGTTGATCAGACAACATATAGAGCAATGATTGGCTCTTTACTGTATCTTACAGCTAGTAGACCAGATATAATGTTTGCTACATGTATATGTGCTAGGTTCCAAGTAAGCCCTAGAGAGTCACACCTCACATTAGTAAAGAGGATTCTTAGGTATGTTAAAAGTTGTCCAAATCTAGGTCTCTGGTATCCAAAAGATTCAACATTTGAGTTAACTGGATTCTCTGATGCTGATTATGCTGGATGCAGAATTGACAGGAAAAGCACCAGTGGAACTTGTCAGTTCCTTGGTGATAGACTTGTCTCTTGGTTTTGTAAGAAACAAACATCTGTGTCAACTTCAACTACTGAAGCTGAATATATGGCTGCAGGCAGTTGTTGTTCACAAATATTGTGGATTCAAAATCAACTCCTAGACTATGGTTACAACTTAGAGAAGTCAAAAATCTTTTGTGACAATACAAGTGCTATTTCCATAGCTCAAAATCCAGTCCTCCATAGTAGGACAAAACACATAGAGATTAGACATCATTTCTTAAGGGACAATGTTGAAAAGAACAAAATTGAACTGCAATATATCCCAACTGATTTACAAAGGGGAGATATTTTCACCAAGCCTTTGGATGAAAAGAAACACACTTTCTTCCTAAATAAGTTAGGAATGTTAGATGGAGGAAGTCTTAAATAATCCCCAAGATTTTGAAAGCTAAAAATTGACCAAGACTAGGCAAAATTCTGATTTTTCTTAGTGTCTAGAATTTTCTGATCTCTGAACTGCGCTCGACGATTTCCTCAAAGATCGTCGAACGGAGATTGACGATTTCCAGAATCGTCGAACTGAGTTCAGCGCCCCTCAGACAGCATGAACTGTCTCCTTCGGTCAATGATCGTCGAACGGCGCTCGACGATTTTGTTCCCTGAACGATCGTCGAACGGAGCTCGACGCTTTCCAAGATCGGCGAACGGAGATCGACGATGTTGGAGTCTCTTCAGATTCCTTTAGAAGCCTAGATCGTCGAACTGAGTTCAACGATCTTTCCAATTCTGCGTCGAACCCTAATATAAAACTCATTTTTCGTCGTCGTTCTCTCTTGCGTTTTCAATTTCTCTGCAAAATTTTCTTCCCTCCAAACAGTTCTACGCTTGTTCGGTTTGTTTGTTAAGTTTTTGCTGGTACCATGGCCGTCTCAGTTGCTGTCCTCGCCGCCATGAAGTTTGATGCAGGGTTTGACATTGATTTGGACTCTTTCAACACCACTGATCAAGTCTTCCAGGACATCCTGAGTTTATTCAAAGATCAGCATTTATCTGCCCTCATGACCACAAGAATCAAACTTGCCTCAGATGAAATAAAGGAATGGGTATATACTGCACACAACCTTGACAACAACACCATTGTTGGATCTATTGCTGGCACCCAGGTACCTCTGACCCCAACAGTCTTAACAGAAGTTTTTGGTTTAAGAAATGGTGAAGACTCTGCTGAACTTTCTGGAGAGGAATTTTCTGATATACTTGCCAGGATGGGTCATCCATAGGGAAACCCTAGCAAGTTGTTTAAGAGGAACTTGTCAGTTGAATATAGGTTCCTGGCAGATGTTGTAGGCAAGGTCCTGTTGGCAAAACATTCTGCACATGACACCATCTCCAGACATCAGCTCTGCCTCATGGGAGCTCTGGTAGATAGGAAAAGCTTGAACTGGGGAGAGGTCTTCTTTGACCTGATAAAGAAAAAGATTAAAAAAAACTTTGTAAATTTTGGAAGAATTCTTGGAGTCTTCCTTCAGGTAAAGTGCCCTGCTCTGTTAGTCTCCTCTGGAGTGCACATCAATGCCTCCAAGAGACTCACCTGTGCCCTATTTGGGAAATGGGACAGGCAGATTAGCAAGCCCAGCAGGCCCACATTAACTGCCCCTTCAGGCACCAGGACTCAAAGAGTCACTCCCCCCAGGTCTCTGCACCTGCAGAAGACTTGCCTGCTGCTAGTGCTGCTTCTCCTCCTCCTCCAAGTTCAATCCTACCTCCAGCTCCATCCACCATTCCAGCCTCATCTCCCATTACAATCTCCAGCCCATCTCCAAGATCTATTCCATCTCCAGCAACCACTTCATCACCTCCAGTAGACCACTTCCACTCATTATTCTCATATCCACCACCAGATGTCACCTCTTCTCCATCCATACCATCATTCACCCTTCTGGATGAATCCTACATGGATGATTCCCCCTCTTCTCCTCAAGAATTACCATCCTCCTCAACATCTTTCCAAGATCTCCTCCACCACATCCTTGACCAACCATCATTCACTCCATCCATATCCATACCCTTGTCCTCCATCTCCTCAATCCCCACACCTCAGCCATCCATCCCTTCACCATCCAGCCCTCCACTTCCAGCATCCTCAGCCATCCCAATACCCTCTACCTCTGCTCCTGCCATTGAGCATGTAGATCTGCCAGCCTTAGCTGACAAGTTGTATGAGCTACTGGACCCCAGGCTCTCTCTTCTCATGGAGGCCTCCTTAGCTCCTCTACAACAGTCAGTGGCAGCCCTATCTGCCACGCTTTCCTCCCTCATTCCTCAGGCAGCACCTCCAGCAGTGTGCCTTGATATAGAGGTATCTGCATCCAGGCAGGGGGAGATGCCCTATGAAGCTAGCCTTCATGCTGCTGTTGCTGCTGCTTCTGCTCCTGCTGTTGTGACTGCTGCTGCTGCTGATGAAGAAAAGGCTGTATCTGCTTCTGAAACTGTCCTAGCTGCTGCTGAAGAAAATGTCCCAACTGCTGCTGAAAATCAAATTGTTTCTGATGAGCCCATTTCCCAGGATTCTCTGATGACAGAGGCTGCTGTTTTTGAGCCTGCTGTAGATGTTGTTGTTGTTTCTGAACCTGCTGCTGCCATAATTCCTGAAATAACCAGTGTTGCTTCTACTGCTGCTCCTGTATCTGTTGTTACATCTGCTGCTGTATCTGTCTCTGTTGCTCCTTCTGCTTCTGCTTCTGCCCCATCTGCTGCTGTTCAACTAAAAGAAGATTTGATGAAAAGGATTGATGCTTTATATGATGCTCAAAGCTCTGAATCTGATGACTACAACACTGCCTCTAATGATTCTTCTGCCACCATTGCAAGGAAAAGGAAGGCTAGAAGTAAGGCAATGAAAAGGATTCCACCTGCCAAAGTTAGAGATGACAATGATGTTCCCTATTATATTCTGCATAACTGCCAAATTACAGAACATTGGATGCAGTATTCCAAAAATCAGCTCAAGGCAATGAAGAAGAAAAGAAAGTTTGATAAGGACTCCTCCCAGTTCAAGCACCCTCATCCTCCTCCACCACCTCCACCTGATGCAGGTGCAGGTGGCAGCTCTGCAAGCTCAGCCCCATCTAGAAGCCAGGCTCCCTACCAACCCCATGCTAGAACATATCAAAGGGAAAGCCAGTCTAGGGGCTCTTACTCTAGAAGAGGAGGATATAGGGGAAATCAAAGAGAGACTCAAGTATATTCTAAAGGGCATTCCAGGCAGCACCCTTATTCCAGGGGAGGACATGTTCCTTCTGATACATCTTCTGGTCCATTCCCCTATAAGCTCAAAGAAACTGTGACTGCCAGGACTCCTCAAGATACTTCTTCCAACAGGTATGAGCCACCTGTTCCTTTTGAGGACCCTGAGAAGAATCCTGTTGCTTGGACTGCTAGGATGAAGGAGTTGGCTGCATTAGATCAAATAAAGAAAGCCAGAGAGCAAGGCCTAGACACCTCTAATATATCTACAATGTCAAAACAAAGACAGAAAGAACTAGAAAGATATGCCTCCAGTAAAGTTTTTGATGCAGACAGGTACATGGAGTTGCATCCAGCTGCAGTGGTTCCCAGGACATCAAAGCAAACATATTTGGGAGCAGCTGATGATACCAGATCCAAACAAGAAGCTTTAAATCCTAACAGAGAAATCAAAATGGTAAAAGGCAAAGAGAAGAAGTAACTCTGTAAGGTGACAATCCTTGGTTTTTCTAACTGCTGTCTGGATATCCTGTTATATATATTTCTCTGTGATGGTTCTGTAATGTCTAGATACTGTTGTTTTTATGTTTTTCTGATTGTATGATGTTGTTTGATTTTCCAAAGTCTGTAAATAGTTTTCCTAACCCAAATAGGGGGAGATTGTTGGAACACCCTATTACTAATTTGGGTCAGGATCACTATATCTCTAGGAATCTGTGTTTGACCTTCTGTATAGCTTAATAGGTCAATTAGAATTGAGTCTAAGGGATCAGGAGTCTAGGTTTGGAAGCTGCCCTGAAGACCAAAGTTTTTCTGGAGACTAAGTCTAATCGTCGAGCTCAGCACGACGTTTCGTCGAACTCCGGTCGACGATCGTCTAGCTCAACTTCTGCAGATCGTCGAGCTCCATTCGACGATCGCTGAGCTCAACCTCATAATATCGTCGAGCTCCACTCGACGATCGCTGAGCTCAACTTCGCAATATCGTCGAACTCCATTCGACGATCGGTGAGCTCAGGTCGACGATTTTGACTCTGCATTGGATCCTTATCTCTGAGCTCAGTTCGACGATCTTTGAGCTCAGATCGACGATTATCTTGCTACTTGGATTTTCCAGTTCGCTGAGCTCAGCTCGACGATAGCAGAGCTCAGTTCGACGATTTCAGTTATCCGTCAGAATTCAAATTCAAATCAGATAGAAGTTATTCTGCATTTAATTCAGAAGATCTGCCAGCCATTTTTCATTTACTTCTGGAGCAAGTTTCAAGGGATTTTTCAAGGAATAATTCAGTGGACTTTCCTTTAGAAAAAATTATGCAATTAAGGCTGTAATCAATGCAGACCAACGGCTATCTTTGACAGAGTGATATTCTATTATGGGACAGAGAATAAAAGACAGAATGTTTTTTTGAATAAAGATAGAGAAGAAATACAGAGATTGACAAGAAGAGGACACACAACTCAGAATACAAAGACTCTTTCAAAATATTCTGTCAACAAGAATTCTGAAGAACACTCATCAGAGAGATCAAGCTTTCAAAAATCTTCAGATCTCTTCAGCTCTCAAGTGTTCAAGGCCAACATCATTTCAAGACTCCAGACTCTCAATATTTCAGCTTGCTGAAATCATCTTGTGCTGGAGATCTATCTTTGAAGGCCTATCACCCTCAGCAAAGCTCATCTTCCTGAAGATTTCAACGACTCAGGGGGAGCTTTGACATCAATCCACATAGTCTTCTCAGTTTCTTGAGAAAGAGAGGACTGCCATCACTCTCTCACCCCCACTCTGTAAAGGGTTTTTCAAACTCCCTTCAAAAGTTTGAATCTGGTTTTTGAGCACCTTGTCAAAAGCTCATTGGTGGCAAGACACCTGATCAAAAAATCTGATTTGGTTTTTGAGCACCTTATCAAAAGCTCATTGGTGCCCAGGACACCTGATCAACTCATCCTGCAGTGGATTCCTACCTAGGGTGGTAGAAGAGTGGATGTATCCAAGTTTGGGGAACCACTATATTTCCTTGTGTCATCTGGTTCTGCATGTTTTCTTTTTGTTTCTGGCATAGATTTTCTTGTGCTTAGTCTCTGCATAGCTTAGTTTTGTGATTAGTTTTATTTCTGCTTCCCTGCTCACACTCATTACAACAATTGTTGTAAAGCTTTGCAAAAGTTTTTCTTTGTGTTTTAAAAGCATCATATACTCTATTCACCCCCCTCTAGAGTATATCAGATCTAGTTTCCCATTTCATAACGTTTGCCTAAAAGACCATTTAGCTCACGAGTTATTGCCGACCTAGAGATGGTGGTGTGTTAGCGGCTTAGACTGCGATCACCAAGAATGTGCCCTGAGAGCAAGGGGCGTGTGGCCGTGCGAGCCAACGTCTGTGATGAAATGGCTATGTATTTATTGCTCGCTTATGCTAATAAAATGCATGGAAGGAGCATCGCTGCCCCGAGTTGGGGGCGTGATCGTTATAATTTGGTCAGCATTGCTGAACGTTGCCTTGTTTTGCCACCGTGCGGTGGTTTGTTGTTTGCAGGTGCAGCCGGACCAAGCGGTCAATAGCGGGCTAAAGCCCTTTTTGCGAAGCCGGCCCTCGAAGGACCGAATGGAAATGTTTATTGCTTTATTCATGTATGACCGGCCTGCGTGTCGTGGTTTGTAAATCATGTTTTATTCAAGTGAAACATTCTGTTAGGCCTTAAGGCCGATTTTGGGTATTTTGTATACATTCCTAATTTTGTACTAGTGGACATTCGTGCTCTAATGCTGGGTTCTTGTTTACAACTTTTATAAACTGCTTCCGCTAGAATGCTCTGTGTAGGACGTTGAGATTGGTTGGATGGTTTCCATACGTAACCACCCGGTTTGTCTGTGGTATATGGCGTCGGGCCCCGGCCGGACCTACTGCTATATACTATGCGACGGATAGGGGGTGTTACATGGGCTACTCAGCCGTCGTTGCTTGAGCTGGAGAATCTGCTTGCCTCGCAGGAGAGCTTAGCAAGGCAGATGGCTGGAGTGAATCTGAATAAGGAAGGCAGCGAAGCCCTCTTCTCAGGCAAGAAGAAGGGATGGGAAGGGAAGAAGAAGAAGGTGCATGCCGCTGTTGAGAAGGAGACTTCAACTTCATATCCACTGGAGAGGAGCAATGCTCCTAAGGACTGGAAGAAGAATCTGAAGTGCTACCGGTGTCATCAGCGAGGGCACTTCAAGCGGGACTGCAAGGTCAAACTGCAGCATGAGCATGCTGCGGGAAAGGAGGAAGCTTGCTCGAGAAGTGAAGAAGCAGAATGGGGCGGAGCTTTCTTGACGGGCACTTGTGTCCGGGCCTTGTCTGCTGAGGACTTCAACGGCGAGTGGATCGTGGACTCCGGGTGTGGTCATCACCTCACCGGAGACAAATCGAAGTTCACCTCCATGCAGCCTTACTCAGGTAATGAAGCTATTATCACTGCTGATAATACTGTTTATGCAGTAGAGAAAGAGGGGGTCGTGTCTTTGGGTAGTGATCAGGGGCCACTCACGTTAAGGAGTGTGTATCACATGCCTGGCATGAAGAAAAACCTCTTCTCGGTGACCAATGCGGTGGACGCTGGGTATCATGTTCTGTTTGGGCCAACAGACGTGAGGTTCCTTCGCAACGTATCAGCGGTAAAGGCTGATGTTGCTCATGTTGGGAGGAGGGTGAAGAGCGTGTATGTTCTTTCCACCAGTGCTTATGTTGACAGAATGAGGGCCAATGATAGTGCTGCTATCTGGCATGAGAGGCTGGGGCATGTCGGCATAGACAAGCTGAAGGCGATGGCGAGTAGAAGTTTGGTGAGGGGGTTGCCGAAGTTGTCCTCCTTTGGTGATGCGCATGTTTGTGCGGGCTGTCAATACGGTAAGGCACATCGCCTTCCGTTTGATAAATCACAAACAAGGAGCAAGAAGCCATTGGAGTGTATTCATGGCGACCTGATGGGACCAACGGTTACTGCCAGCCTTGGCGGAAGCAGATATATGCTTGTCTTTGTTGATGACTACTCAAGGTATACTTGGGTGTCCTTCTTAAAGGAGAAGTCGGAAGCCTTCCATTTGTTCGTGGAGTTTAAGGAGTTGGTAGAAGGACGGCTTGGCTTGCGGGTTAAGAAGCTTAGAACTGACAACGGGGGGGAGTTTGTCTCCTCCGAGTTTTCTAACTTCTGCAGGAAGCACGGGATCCAACGGGAGCTTACATGTGCTCACACTCCACAACAAAATGGGGTAGCGGAGAGGAAGATCCGTCATCTGACGGAGACCTGCAAATGCTGGCTTCATGCGAAAGATATCTCAAGGTCCTTTTGGGCAGAGGGAATGTCTTGTGCTGCTTACGTTATCAACCGGATGCCACTCAGCCCTATCAACATGAAGACTCCTATTGAGCTGTTGCTGAAGGAGAAGACGAGTGTTGGGCACCTTCGGGTGTTCGGTTCAACTTGCTACGTGCATGTCCCGGATGCGTCACGGACAAAGCTGGATGCGAAGGCAAGGAAACTTGTCTTTGTTGGCTATGATGAGCGGAAGAAGGGATGGAAGTGCATGGACCCTGTGACGAAGAAGTTCGTGGTGTCAAGAGACGTTGTCTTTGACGAGCTGACGGCATATGGAGGTGGCTCGGTGGAGCTAACCGGAAGTAGCAAGGTTGATGAAGCACCGGTGGAGGCTGCTGAAGGCTTGGAAGAGGAGCTTGTTGTTTCACTAGCAGCTCCTGTTGCTTCGAACTCCGAGGCTGAGCCGTCTGGCTCAGGAAGCAGGGGGAGCACTGCTCAATGCTTGCCCCAGGTAGGAGTGGAGCCCGAAGAAGCAATGGAAGCCATGAGCAAGGAGCCATGTCTTCGGAGATCGAAGAGGGTGGTTAAGCCACCGGCTCGGTACTTGATGGAAATGTAGTGAGCTTTGTCTCCTGCTTCTTTGCAGGTCCTCTGGATGAGCGAGAGCTTGCAAACTTCAACTAGGCCACTGGAGTGAAGGAGTGGGATGATGCCATGAAAGAAGAGATTGATGCTCTGAAGAAGAATGAAACCTGGGACCTTGTGCCCAAGGTTGATGGCGTTACTCCGGTCACTTGCAAGTGGGTGTATAAGTTGAAGAAGAAGGCTGATGGGAGCATTGATCGATTCAAGGCTCGCCTGGTCGTTAGAGGATTCTCACAGCAGTATGGAGAAGACTATGAGGAGACATTTAGTCCAGTTGCGAAGATGACTTCTGTAAGAGTGGTGATCGCCTTGGCTGCTAGCAAGGGATGGAGGTTGTGGCAACTCGATGTGAAGAATGCCTTTCTTTACGGAGAGATTGACAAGGACATCTTCATGGATCAGCCGCTTGGTTTTGTCTCTGAGAAGCATCCGGACTATGTCTGCAAACTCAGGAAGGCTCTCTATGGGTTGAAGCAAGCTCCTAGAGCGTGGTATGGGAAGATTGCAGAGTACTTGCAATTCTGTGGATACCTTGCTTCTAACTCATATTCAAGCTTGTTCGTCAAGAAGAAGGGAGAGCTACGAGTCTTGGTCCTGCTGTATGTGGATGACATGATCATCACAGGGAACTCGGAGGGGGAAGTAGCAAGGCTCAGGGCTGAGTTTGCTATATGCTTCGAGATGAAAGACTTGGGAGAGTTGCATCACTTTCTCGGTCTGGAAGTGGAGAGGAAGGAGTGCGGGGTTCTCATTAGCCAGAAAGGGTATGCTGATCGCATTGTGAAGCGGTTTGGCATGGGCGAAGGGAAGAAGTGCTCTACTCCACTGGAATCAGGGCTGAAGCTTCGACGAGATGAGGGAAGGGTTCTTCATGATCCCTTGGTGTTCAGGGCTCTTGTTGGGAGCTTGATTTACCTGACGATTACAAGGCCGGATATCGCTTATGCTGTTGGCCGAGTAAGTCGGTATATGGCTGAACCAAGGCAATCTCATCTAGTGGCAGCAAAAGGAATTCTGAAGTATGTCAAGGCTTCTTCTGACATGGGACTCCTCTATAGAAGGGACGCGGAGGTTGCATTGCTCGGGTACACGGATGCTGACTATGACGGTGACTCGGATGATCGAAGGTCTACTTCAGGTTATGTGTTCACTTGCGGTTCAGCTAGCATCTCGTGGTGTAGCAAGAAGTAGGACTCGGTGTCGGTTTCAACCACGGAGGCGGAGTATAAGGCTTCAGCCTTGGCTGCTCGGGAAGCCGTTTGGTTGAGGAGGCTTATAGAGGATGTTCATGAAGAAGTGCAAGGGCCTATCTTACTCCGGGGTGATAATGAGAGTGCTCTCAAACTGGTTAACAATCCAGTGTGTCACGCCAGGACCAAGCATATAGAGATTGATCACCACTTCATCAGGGAGAAGGTGTTGGAGGGGTCTCTGCTGGTCGGGCATGTTCGGAGTGAAGATAGTCTTGCTGACATCTTCACGAAGCCACTGTCGAAGGGGCCCTTTGAACGCTTGCGCAGCTTACTGGGCTTGGTCACCACTTCCCACTTCAAGGGGGAGTGTTAAAATTTGTGAAGTGGAAGTGGGTGACGGGACAGGCCGGGCGGCCTGGGGCGGACAGCCTTGGCGGACTAGGCGGACTGGGCGGACTGTGATGTGCGGCCTGGTGGAAAGTCTAGTGAGAAGCCGGTTGTTCTTCTGAGCGGTTTGCACGGGTTGAGTCCGCGGACTATGCGGCCTGGATTCTGCGGATAGGGTGTTTGCTGATTGGCTTTGCCAAGGAGCGGCCTGAGCGGATGAAGGTTGCGGACTGGTGCATTGCTCAGTGGTCGCGGGTGCAAGCTTGTGCTGATAGGCGGGTTGGCTCATGTCCGCGGGAAGCTTGCGGACTGGAGTGTCCGCGGTGTGGGCTGTTGCGGACTGAGCTTAGAGCTTGGCTGAGGCCTTGTCGAGCTCTGGTGGCACAGCAGGCGATTTGCTGTGGAGGTCGTTTGGCGGACTGTGTTTTGGAGTCCGCAGTTGGCTGCTGCTTTGGACAGGAGTGCGAGGAACTGGCGGACTGATGGCGGTCTGTGCTAGAGTGTTTGGCGGACGGGAATTTGTGTCCGCCATGCTCGCATTGGCCCTTGATGGTTTTGGACTTGGTCACACCTTGTGCCAAGGCCATGGTGTCCACGGTATCCGCCAAGTCCGCTGTGACCGGGCGGACTGTTGTTGTCTTCCTTTGGTCGTGGACTTGTGGCGGATTGAGGTATGAGTCTTGCGGACTGCCTCGGGTTGGTGCGGACTGCCATTGAAGAGGGTTGCTGTCTTGCAGTGGTTGAAGCTTTGCGGGTTGATGCCTTGTCCGCATAGCTTAGGCGGACTGGAGAGGGTTCGCCAATGTATGCCTAGCTCCTGGCGGTTTTCCTTGGTATCCGGCTAAGTCCATGTTTACTCGGCGGATGGTGTTTTTTGCTATCGCGCGGGCTGGGGTGGTGACGCTATCTCTAGGGCGGTGACCACACTCCTCACCTCACCTATAAATAGGACCCCCCTGGCACATCTACAGTAACTTGAGTGAACAGTAAGTTGGGGTGTGCAAGGAGCTGCGGTCTGTGTTTGTCAGTCCGCGCGGATTGTTTCAGGCTGACGGTTTGCTGTGTGCAGGTCGCGCGGATAGCTTCAAGGAGCCAGGAGTTTGGCTGTGACTTCGGTCAAGTGCTTGGAAGTGTGCGGTCTCTGCGGACTCAGCAGAAGGTCGCTCTGCGGCTTGTCAGTTCTGTTTCATCTTGCCATCTTCAATAACCTGTCCGCCGGCTTCAGGCGGGTAGGGGTGTTCCTCAGTTCAAGTTCAGCAGGAGGCGAATAATGGTGTGTCCGCGCGGCCTCGCGGCTTCGGCGGACTCCGTGCTATTCGGCGGATTGCAGCATAGCTCGGGCGAGCTCAGCGGTCTCGGCAACCTCGGCGACCTCGCGGTCTCGGCGGACTCCGGTGCTGTCCTCCCGGCTTGTTTTTGGTGCTTTCTGTTTTCAGATGTTATACTAGCGAAATCATGTCTCGCTATGTATGCCTCGCATTGTAAAGAAGTGAATGTATAAAAGATCTGCTTGTGCCTCCATTATTTGTTAGGATTAACCTTTGTACCTCTAGTCCTTGGTTTCCGCTGGTTCAACGTGCGAACTGGGTAGTTCCAAAGATATTAATTTGGCGTTTGGGCTATCTTGCTGACCACGTTGAGAAAATTTAACAATTTCGTCCTGAAATTAAGTAAAGGTACACAAAACTACAAGTTACCTGAATGGAATAACTCGGGATATTCTTCCAACATAGTTTGCTCTCGCTCCCAAGAAAGCTCCTCACGTCCACAATTATCCCAACGGACTTTAACCATTCGGATATCCATGTTGCGGAGACGCTTGACTTCAACGTCTTCTATAAGTATAGGCTCGACCTTTGTCGTCAACTCGTAATCAACTAGCTCCTAATCAACCGCAACTATCTGCGAAGGCTCTTGCACCGCCTTACGCAACAACGATACGTGGAACATATCATGTAGCCCGCTCAACTCCACCGACAGCTTAAATCTATACACTGCTTCACCAACACGCTCCAGGATATCAAATGGTCCAATGTATCTCGGACTCAGCTTCTTTAAGCGTCGAACCCGCGAGACACGATTGAACGGCTTGATTTTCAAGTACACCCAATCGCCAACACTGAACTCCACGTTCCTACGCTTGGCATTATAGTACTTTGACTGTATGTCCTGAGTGATCTTCAACCGTTCCTGAATTGTCCGTATCACTGAAGTGGCATCTTCCACCGCTTGACGTTTGTATAGCTTCGACTTGCCCGTCTCCAACCAAGACAATGACATGCGACAATTTCTCCCGTACAAGGCCTCGAAAGGCATCATTCCAATACTCGCCTGAAAGATGTTGTTATACACAAACTCCAACATGTACAGGTGATCTTCCCACAACTTTCCAAAATCTAGGATGCACATGCGAAGTATGTCCTCCAACGTCCAGTTGACCCTCTCGGTTTGGCCATCCGTCTGCAGATGAAAGGCTGTGCTGAACTTTAGCTTATTACCCAACAGACTATGCACCAACCTCCAGTCATTCGACGTGTAGCGTCCATCTCGATTACTAACAATACTGCGGGGCACACCATGCAACCGTACAATATTATCCACATAGAGTTTGGCCAACCTTTCCACCTGATCTTCCTTCCTGATCGGGATGAAGTGCGACACCTTTGTCAACCTATCTACTACCACTCAGATGGCGTCGTTTCCCCTCTGCGACTTCGGCAAACCATGCACAAAATCCATAGATATGTCGTCAAATTTCCATTCTGGGATAGGCAAGGACTTTAGGAAACCTCCGGGCTTCTGGCACTCCGCCTTAAGCAAGGTACAAGTTTGTCACTTAGCCACATAAAGTGCTACATCTTTCTTCAATCCTGGCCACCAAAATAATTTCTTCATGTCTCTATACATCTTCGTGCTTCCCAGGTGGATTGAGTACTTGGTATGATGAGCCTCGTACATAAACTCCTCCCGAAGATTATCTGCACTAGGAACGCATAGGCGACCGTCCTTCCTTAGCAACCCATCCTCAACAGCAAACTGGGAACTTGACCCATCCAATGATTCATCCAAGATCTGCTTCATGCTGTTATCCTGAATCAAAGCCGGCCGAACTCTATCAGCTAGGTCACACTGCACCTCGGTCCAAAACAGTTTCGCCTCAGTACTAGACTGCTTGTCGACGCAAGATATCTCCAAAGCTTCCAACTCACGGACCGATCCTCATCATGTACCGACAATCAGTTGGCCTGTGCAGGAACCTTACGACTCAACACATCCTCCACTACATTACCTTTCCCTGGCACATAATGTATCTTGAAGGAGTTGTCCCCTAGGAACTCCATCCACCTCCGCTGCCTCATGTTCAGATCCTTTTGATCTAACAGGTACTTCAAGCTCTTATGATTGGTGTATATGCCGACTTTCACACCGTACAGATAGTGCCTCCACCGCTTTAGAGCAAATATCACGGCCACTAACTCCAAGTCATGGACCATATAATTTCTCTCGTGAGACTTCAATTATCGTGAACCGTAGGCTATCACACTCCCAAGCTTTAGCAGACCACACCCCAAACCACTGCCCGAAGCGTCACTATAGATTTCGAACCCTTCGGTTCCACTTGGGGAACATAAAATAGGCAACGTGGTCAACCGCCTCTTCAACTCTTCAAAAGACTGTTCGCACACCGGAGAACATACAAACTTCTGATCCTTCCTTGTCAACATCGTGAGTGGTAGTGCTATCCGAGAGAAGTTCTCTACGAAGCGCCTGTAGTAACCAGCAAGCCCCAGAAAACTCCAGACCTCTGCAACTTTAGTCAAAGCAGGTCACTCCCATATCGCCACTAACTTCGCCGGATCCACAACTATTCCTTCTCCACTAACAACATGACCAAGGAACGCTATCGAGGATAACCCGAATTCACACTTGGAGAACTTAGCATACAACTGGTTTCTCCTCGGCGTCTCCAACATCAGGATATCATCGATAAATACTATCACGAAACGGTCCAGGTACTCTCTGAACGTCCTGTTCATCAGATCCATAAACACGGATGGCGGATTGGTCAAACCAAACGGCATGACCGTGAACTCGTAATGCCCAAACCGCGTACTGAATGCTGTCTTTGGGATGTCGCTCTCTCTTATCCTCAATTGGTAGTAACTGGACTTAAGATCTAACTTCGAATATACCGTTGACCAAACCAACTGATCAAATAGATCGTCAATTCTCTGGATCGGTTACTTATTCTTTTCCGTAAGCTTGTTCAATTCCCGATAGTCGATACAAAGCAGCAAGCTCCCATCTTTCTTCTTAACGAAGAGAACCGGTGCGCTCCAAGGATATGAACTTGGACGCACATAACCTTGCTCTAACAACTCTTGCAGTTGTACCTTCAACTCCGCCATCTCTTTTGGCGCTATCCGATACGGAGAGCGTGACACCTGTTTGGCACCCGGTACCAGCTCAATAATAAAATCAATCTCCCGCTGAGGAGGGGCTCCTGAGAGATCATCTGGTAACACATCAGGATACTCAGACACAACTGGGATCTTGTCCAGACTTGGCTTAGGCGTCGAAGTCTGGACTAGAGTGACAAACAGCTCTTCCCCATACCAAACTGCCTTGATCACCTGAGGGGCAGATGTCAATGTCTTGCTCGACCCCTTTCAAGCCGGCAAAAGCCATCTCACGACTAGCTCCCAACTGACCTCCTTACAACTACAATTAATGTATGCTTGTTGCTCCGAGAGCCAGCCCATAGAAAAGATCACATTGCACGCAACTATCAGCAATAACGATGCTCGCAAGTCATCGACGTGACTCCCACGCCTTACCCTAACGCCACAAGCTCTATCCGCACACACAGGGCACCCGTAGGTAGCAGCTGTAATAGCCCAATTTTTAGCAGCAGGCAACTTTTCGGGTGACACGGCCTGGGACACGGGCATGTCCCAGGGCATGTCGAGCCCATGTCGATGATCGGCCTGGGAGTCGACATTTTTCTCTCGACGATATGTCGAGAGAAGGCACACGGCCAAGGACACGGGCGTGTCCAAGGCTGTGTCGTGTGTTCGACGAAAAGTGCTCGACGATCGTCGAGTGTCGAGATGTGGGTGAACACGGCCTGTGACACGAGCGTGTCATAGGGCATGTCCCTTTGGTTCGACGAACTCAGCCTGACGAATTTTGATCTGGGGCGTGTCGAGTGCCGTGTATGGGCACACGGCCTGGGACACGGGCGTGTCACAGGCCGTGTGAGTCTCGGGCGATTTTGGGATTTTTTTTCAATCCCGGGAAGGGGAATGTTGTCGCGGATGCCTTGAGTCGGAGGGTTCCGGCTAAAGAGAATTGGTTACAATGGCATGACAAAGGTCTTATCCAGGAACTTGAAGCGTTAGAGATATATTGTGTTGACAAAAATGCCACTGCCAATGCATGTTTGAACTGGATGGAGGTGCAATGTGACCTTGCAGACCGAGTTCGACGGGCAACGGAGTTGGATGAAGACCTCTTACGCTATGTGACTGACGGGCCAGAAGGCAAATTCTCCTGGAATGACGGTCTTTTTCAAAAAGAGGGTCGTTTGTGCGTCCCAAATGTGGCTAAATTGAGAGAAGAACTGATGTATGAAGCGCATTATACAAAGTATTCCATTCACCCCGGGAGCACAAAGATGTTCAATGATATGAAAAAGCTATTCTGGCGGCCAGGGCTCAAGAGAGATGTTGCCCTCTATGTGGCCAACATGTGTGATGGTGAAGGCGGAATGCCAAAAGCCGGGCGGTTATTTGAACTCGCTGCCGATCCCAGAATGGAAATTTGATGATATTTCCATGGATTTTGTGCACGGGTTGACGAGATTGCAGCGAGGAAATGATTCCATTTGGGTGATTATTGACCGGCTCACTAAAGTGGCACATTTTCTCCCAAATAGGCGGGATGATTCAGTCGAAAGTTTGGCAAAATTATATGTTGACCAGATTGTGCGGCTTCACGGTGGTCCTCGGAGTTTCGTAAGTGATCGAGATGGACGATTCACCTCAAATGACTGGAGACTAGTTCACCGACTGTTGGGCACAAAGTTGACTTTCAGTACGGCCTTTCATCCCCAAACGGATGGTCAAACTGAACGTACCAATAGAACGAGGGAGGACATACTCGGTTTGTGTGCACTCAACTTTGGAAAGAGATGGGAAGATCATCTCTATCTGGTGGAGTTTGCGTATAATAACAGCTACCAAGCGAGCATTGGGATGACACCATTTCAAGCGCTATTTGGAAGGAAGTGTCGTACTCCCTTTGCTTGGGTAGAAGCGGGCGAAGCTCGAATTTAAAAACCAAATGAAGTTGATGAAGCAAACTCAACCATGCGTACTATTTGAGAGAAGCTACTTATTGCTCCAGATCGACAAGCTAAGTACAACAACGACAAGCACCGGAACGTGGAATTTGCGGATGGAGATTGGGTCTACTTGAAGATCAAACCATGCAAAGGTGTCTCCAGGATTCGACGATTGAAAAAGTTGAGTCCAAGATATTTGGGTCCCTTTGAAGTGGTTGAGCGCGTCGGAGAGGCGGCATATCAGCTAGCTTTATCAGCAGACCTGAGTGGATTACATGATGTATGTCACATCTCGGTACTTCGAAAGGCCGTTGCAGATCCTGCTCAAGTGATCGCGGCTGCTCGTGTGCCGGTGGAGTTTGGGCTAACAATGAGAGATAGACCCATGCAGATCGACGATCGAGCCGAGAAACAGTTGCGGAACAAGACGGTCGGCATGGTTACAGTCTGGTGGGATAACTACGGCCGTGAAGAACTTACATGGGAGCGAGAGCAAACCATGCGAGAAGAGTTTCCCGAGTTGTTTCTGTAATCCGTGGAGAGCATATTGTGTTGTAACATAAAAAGTAATGTTATAACTTTTTGGTTGCTGATTGCTTGTTGCCTTCCTGTGTCTGAATTTCGAGGACGAAATTTTTTGTCGGAATGGAGGGTTGTAACAGCCCAATTTTTAGCAACAGGCAACTTTTCGGGTGACACGGCCTGGGACACAGGCGTGTCCCAGGGCGTGTAGAGCCCGTGTCGACGATCGGCCTGAGAGTCGATGTTTTTTGCTCGACGATGTGTCGAGAGAAGGCACACAGCCAAGGACACGGGCGTGTCCAAGGCCGTGTCGTGTGTTCGACGAAAAGTGCTCGACGATCGTCGAGTGTCGAGATGTGGGTGAACACAGCCTGTGACACGGGCGTGTCACAGGGCGTGTCATAGGGCGTGTCCCTTTGGTTTGACGAACTCAGCCCGACGAATTTTTAGCTGCGGCGTGTCGAGTGTCGTGTATGGGCACACGGCGTGGGACACGGGCGTGTCATAGGCCATGTGAGTCTCGGGCAATTTTGGGATTTTTTTCAGCCTGATGAACACGGCCACATACACGGGCGTGTCTGAAAGCGTGTTGGGTGACACGGCCCATGACACGGGCGTGTCACATGGGCATTTCACTAGTTGGATAAGTCGGTTGAGCACCGCTTGAGGCATATGGCCTGGGACACGGGCGTGTCACAGGCCGTGTCAGGCAAAATTAGGTTTCTCTGGCAAAATCGTGGCCATCCGTTCTTTCAGCTGGGATCCTAGGGCTGAGCTTCTTTCCTATTTTACTTAAGGCCGTGAATGAGAAGAGAACTCTCATTTCTCATTTGGTCTTCTATTTCTTCATTTCTAGTGAGAGAAAGGGAGAGGAAGAAGGAGGAGGAGGCAAGGGGCTGGTCACTGGTGGTGCTGCGGTTTACCGACGAGAGATTCGAAGCCGGCGTTGCAGAGGAAAAGCTCTTGTGAGTCGTTTAAGCCAGCTTCGAGTTCATGGCACCAAAGAGGGCTTCAAGGGTAACGACTTTTCTTCCTAGTCATGTGAAGGCTTCCTTTTGGCATATGTTTGTGATTCCCCCACCAAGAGGTGGCTGATTATGGGAGTCTTTTGGTGGATTCATGAAATCCCCTTTGTTGGCATATAGATCCGGAAATGGAGTACGGAATAGGCATGCTGTGTGAAGCCCATCTGGACAGGTTCGTCTGGATTGGTGATGTTGCATACGAATCGGAGAAGACTCCGTGATAAATGTGTAGTTTAAGGAGTCAACGGGTTATATCTATGAAGAGTAGTAGCAGGAAGTACTGGAGTGGTAGTCCAGGAAAATATCTGTGTTATGCTTGTGCTATTGGGTCGTACCTGTGAATGAGTAACAGGAAGTACTGGTGTGACCAGTAAAGGCCCTTTGTGAAGCTTGATGTCGTAGGGTGTCCACCGATGAAGAGAGGAACAGGAAGTACTGGTGTGCCCATGAAAGACCCCTGACATTTGTGATATTGTGGTGTCGTACCTGTGAACGAGTAACAGGAAGTACTGGGGTGCCCAGGAAAGACCTGATGATATTGTGAGGTGCGAATGGGTATAGGGAAATACCCAGGCTAGAATGCCAGAACAGGATTGGTGAGACCTACCTGCGCCTTTATATATCCGCGAGTACGCCGTGCTCGGTGATGGCAAGGCGATTTGAGCAACAGGGGGTGGAGGATCCGACCTGCGTTATGTTCGTCCGATGTGAGACCAGAAGGTGCGGTCTGTTGGAGCGCATAGCAGGAGTCTTTGGCCTGTGAGCCATGACACAATGGGGGGTTAAGGGCCATCCCGGTGTTGTAATACTATGTGAGAGTCTTAGGCCTGTGTGTCGTGATACAATGGGGGGCTAAGGGCCAATCCCAGATCACTAAGACTATAAAACTCCGGCTGTACGCCATGGAGTAAATGCTCAAGAGAGTTACCGTTGGGTTGTGACCCTGATACGGTGGTGGGCAAGTGCTTTGCTAGAACACCAAGAATGTTCCCTGAGTGCACAGACCGTTGGGTCGGGTGGCGAACGGTTGTGATGGCATGTGTGCATGAAAGCATATTATATGAATAGATTGCTATGTTTGTGATATGATATGCCTGCAGGGAAGATTACCGCTGCCTCGAGAAAAGGGGTAGGGTCGTTATAATTGGGTCAGTTGAACGCTGAACGTTGCTTATGTTTGCCACCGTTGGGTGGATTGTCCCTATACATGTGCTGGAGAGCCAAATGGGACGCATAAAGGTTGAGGTCCTTGTTATTGTTGCTGCTGCTAGTGCTAGCCCTCGAAGGCTATTTGGAATGCTTGTTGTGTTTTCTTTTATTGTGGCCGGCCTGCGTGCCAATGTTGGGGTCACTGTTTGAAAGCCTTTTAAGGCCATAAGGCCAATGATGGTTTCATGTTGTAAGACATTCCTACATGCTATAAAATATAGTGTTTTATTTGTTGGACATTCAAGAGAGGAGTTCAAGTGGTAGTATAGGCTTCCGCTAGAATGCTTTGTGATAGGTGCGCTGCGCTACTATAGTATCATCCCGTACCTTCACCACCTATTTTGTGATATATGTTGTGGGGCCCCGGCCGGACCTTCTAGTACATATCATATGAATGGATGGGGTTGTTACAGCAGCCCATCCAATTTGACCTTTGCCGTCGAAGGAAGTACTCTGATGCGCGATAGAAACTCTTCAGACAGAAAGGATGCGAACATTCCGCACCGAACAGTGCTCTCGCCGGACAATCGACAATCTAAACAAGCCTAACACAATCAGTCATAGGCTAAAATGCGTAGGGAAACAAATATTTAAAGCTAACTTGCTATACATACCCGTCACCACGTCAAACTGCTTTGTGGCTTCCTGCTGGTTAAGGTTGTACACTTTTGGCTGGGTTGTGGCATAGTGCGATGCGGTCGCCTCCGACCCCCTGCCCTTCTCCTCGTAGATATCTCCAGATTTCTTCTCGGACTTCCGTCGTCCGTGCCAACAGTTTCGGGCAAAATGTCCTGGCTTCGCACAGTTAAAACATGTAATTGCCTTCCTCCCAATGGCCGCTGCTGTATTAGCTTTCTTTATCTTCTGGGCGCCATTACGACAATCTCAGGCAAAGTGCCCTTTCTTGCCACAAGTATGACAATTGTAAGTAACCTTGCCAGTCGATGATCTAACCCACTTTTTCAGTGTTCTGCGAGATGCAGCCCTCATAGGACTTGCAGAGTTCGATACCCTACTCACTGGTATCTGGTGAATTTTCCCCATATCTACTTCCAAAGACCTAGACGACTCCACCAAGGCTCGGAATAGCAATAGTTTTGGTCCTAGCAATAGAATTCGCAGTTCGTCACGCAGACCATTATAGAATCTATCTATAGACTGCTCGTTCTCCAACCCAAAGCATTGGTAGCGGCTTATCAAAAGAAACTCCTACAAATACTCATCAACTGAGTGCGTACCCTGCACTAAGCACATGTTCAACGGCTGACCTAGTGGCCTTCTAAATGTCACTTGATCCAACATACCACCCGGCATTGAAGTCATCTCAGGGACAAAGGGTTGCACATTGCTTCCCTGCTATGTACTAGTCAGAGTGAGCACCACTTCAACAATCCTTCTTATGGTTTCAAATGATGGAGAGGTCTCAATCACGTCGCTTGGTGCACTATAATCCTCAGAAACTAGATGTTCTGTCGGCTCTGCGCCACTCTCATTCACCTATAGTCGTACAAAACACCAATAAGTGACCAAACGGAATTGCAAAAAGCAATTATAGGAACACGCAGGTTCCTCAAACACGTGTATTTTTCATTCCTAAGTGGACATTCATGAGTTCTTTTTAATGTTATAATGATGACGCACACATGTGCTCACCACACCTTAAACGAATTCGCCCACGAATTTATTTAAGAATGACCGTAACCAGAAGTCTGATACCAAATTGTAACACCCTCATCCGTCGTATGACATATAATAGAAGGTTCAGCTGGAGCCCGACGCCATATACCACAGACAAACGGAAGAGTTACGGATTAATAACCAAACATTCCAATTAAGACTACTCGTCCTACACAGAGCATTCTAGCGGAAGCTTTTAAATAGTTGAAAGATCCCAAAACTTAAATCCATAATCATGAATGTCCATATTCACACAAAAGGAATGAAAACCAAATACACAAAAAGGGTACACGGCCTTATGGCCTTACAATAGTTCACTTATCAAATAGTGTCTTACATACATCGGCTCGCAGGCCGGCCACACATGACAAAATAAAAACAACTATTCGTTAAGGACTTCGAGGGCCAGCACAGCAATATGGCCTCTAGCCTGCTAACTTGCACTCGGCTCCGCAGCACCTGCAAGCAACATTCCACCGCACGGTGGAAAACCATGCAACGGTCAGCAAAAGCTGACCAAATTATAATGACCTCGCCCCTTACTCGGGACGGCGGTGCTCTTTCCCTACATATCATTAGCCTAGCTAAACAATTATGTAAAAACATACTTCGCCACAGGTGTAGGCTCGTACGGCCAAACACCCCGTGCACTCAGGGCACATTAACGGTGAATCCTGACACTTCAGCGTCTTCACCACTACCCTCAGGATGGCAACAACATGAGCATTTCAGCCTTCCTGACCACTGTCAAAGGCTCCCGACTATACCAACGGCCAGTCCCCTTTTCGGGTCTCTCGCACCGAACCACATAGCCCAGGTCCAATTCCACTTGCCCATTGCTCACAACGCGTAGTACACCTTAAGATGTACGTACGAGCCAAGCCTCTCTCGGATCCTGCCATTTCCAAATAATCACATAACCCAGTTATGTTCAAGGCCGGTTCCCAGACCGCCAAGTTAGCAGAACAATAATTCCGTTCAGTTTTCCGGGTACGCCATGGAGCTAACCTCCAAGGATCCCTATTGCAATATACCGCGTAGAAGCCAGAAAAACCAAAGCACGGAGTCTTATCCGGCAAAACATATCAAATGCAACATCACTGATCCAGACAATACACGTCCGGGTAGGCTTCACACATAATTCCTATGGCCGTACTGCGATTCCGGACTCTATATGCAACACAAGGGGGACTATTCACATCAACCACAAGGAACACCACGCACTCACCGCACACTCATGGGAGCGGGTTTCCCCTATGCAAAAAGGAAGAGCTTCACATGCTCAAGTAAAGATTCGTTACCCTAGTAGTACGCTTTGGCACAATGGAAAAACTACACGGATGGAAATCTTCGCAATGAACTTTACGATGCTCCACTGACGGCTGGAAAACTCCTCCTTCTTCCTCCTCTTTCTAACTCCTTGAGAGAGAGAGACTCTGGGTGAAAATGAGGAATTGATCCTCTATTTCCGACCTTAACAGAGCAGGGAAACCATCTAGGTCGTTTGATCTTATTTAAAGAAATCAAACGGCTCTGATCCGCTCAAAAATCAACAGACCTAGTCCGAATACGGCTTGGCACACGGCCGTATCCAAGGCCCTGTGCCTCGATCCATGCACGATCGTCGAACACAGAGACTCACACGAGCTCAGACACGACCGTGGCTTACTCGACACGCCCGTGTCCTGGGGCGTGTCACATATAACCGCCACACTAACCGACACGAACCAACTGAACACGGGTAGGGACACGAGTATGAACATGCCCGTGTCACCCCTGACACGCCCATGTCAAAAGTGTTCACAACCCGTGTTTCCTACCGTGTCCTTCTCAGGACACAGCCATCCAACACACCCAGCATGACACGACCATGGACACGCCCGTGTCCCTGGCCATGTACCTCTATACAGTTGTCAAAAATCCAATTTAGACGCGACCAGGTCAAATATAATTTTCGGGGCGTTACACCTGAAAAGTTAATTTGTTAATAATACTATGATGGAAGTTGTACAAGGACTGAATACATTTGTGGAAGAAGCTGAGGATCTTGAACAAGATGTGCACATTTCTAAGAAAGGGAATGACATTGCAGCCTCTTAGGATACTGAAGAAGAAATTCTTCTGAATAAGGAATCTGACATCCAGGGGAGATAACTGCTACTCCAGAGAACCCAGTTCCTGATGCTGAAGTTCAGCAAGAAAATACTAACTTGGAAAATATCAATATTGATGAAGAAGTTGCAATGGTTGAGGGGGAGTTAGCAGATCAGGATCCAAGTACTAAAACAGCTAAACAGACCAAATCAACAGAAGAAGTAAGTTCATCTGAATCTGAGGGGAAGAAGCCTCTAAGATAAAGAAGTGGAAATTATCTGAACTGAAAAAGAAAATTAAAAGCTATAAGAAGATTATTCAATTTGGATCAACATCTGCTCCTACTGTGGACTTTAATTCTTTATTAATTAAAATGCAAATCTTGCTAGATGAGCAAAGGAAAGGCCTGGAACTATATTTAGATGAAAGGAACAAGGAGCTGCAGTTTCAACTGGCTCAGGGCATTAATTCTATTAGATTTGATGTAAATATTCTAAAAACAGATATGGCTGATTTCTTCCAAAGGGGAGCACATGTTTTAGTATACCTTACTAAATATCAAGAGGATTCAAAGAAAATTATGGATGACATAGCTTTAAAACACGGCCATGTCCTTGAAAATTATGGAATAATGGACGAGAACATGACTGCAATGAATAAGGAAACACTGGACAAGCTTGCTGAACAAACCTTCGCTTTAGAAGACAAGATAACTTCTGCTACAAAGGACATGAAAACTCAACTAACAACTCATTCAACCTCACTGATTAAGGATATAAAAGCTTCTGATAAGGATTTAGATGAACATTTACTGAAAGTAAAGACCACTTTAACCTCAGGAATAAATTATCTAGATGGTCTAGTAAGATTCCATAAAAATGATTTGAGGGATCATATTGAAAGAGAAGTCAAAAATGGGGAGAGGGTAATGATAAAGACCAGCTCTGAGCATGCTACCTGGATATCAAATCACATCAGAGACACTTTAGGTCAACCTCCCCTATGGTATGATGGAGACCAAACTACTGATTGTGGTTATCAACCAGCTCAATTTGAAGTTATTCATGCTGCTGAACAATCCGTATGCAATCCTCTTACACAAATTCCATTTGAGGCTATTCAAACTACTATCCAATATATGTATATCCCTCCACCACAAGTTCAGAATATTATATGTGAAGAGGTGGATATGACTGCATCTTCTTTGCTTAAGGAAAAAGAAGCTCAACTGTCAAAGGAAAGATTTAGGGAGTAAGCAGAAGCTAGGCCAGACTTTGAACAATGGAGGCCAACTTCCAGATCAATTATCCTGACTGTATGGAAAGCAGTCAATACAAATGCTACTGACATGGGAAAATGGTATACAGAGAAAGAGTGGGATAAGCACTTAAAGCAGTAGGAGGTCATCCAGAAATTCAGACAAGATCTGAAGAAGGGAAGATCCCAGCTAATTCTGTTGAGCGCAACAAATACTTCCCCAAGCCATGTCACTACTTTGAAAGGCAGATACTTAAGGAGAAAAAGATTTCTAAAGCTAAGAAAGACACAGGAAAACATATAGCTGATGACAAAGTGCCTGAAGTTAAAGTCAAGAGACAACTAGGGAAAGGCATAGTCATTAAGGAGCCGGATCTTTCCTAGATTATTTTTGAACTTTTGTAATTTTGTTTTTAAGAACCTTGTAACTAACTGAAAAGTGCAAACTTATAAAAAATGGAATGAAAAGTCTGTTTAAATTTGGTTATATTTGTGTGTTCATTCATTTATTCTTTACATTTTTGTTCAGTACATTTAATATATATGTTCTTATCATCATATTTTGGTATCATGGTGTTTATCATTGAATTGGGCTTATGAATTCTCCAAATAATGGGAGATTGTTGGGTATATTTGGATTATATACATGATTTGGAGAAGCCCTTTCAACTCAATGATATACACAAATTTGTATTTGATGAATGTTGAGTTTACTTGTATAGGAAAAATAAACTAAGTACAAAAGTGTCGAGACACTAGACAAGTGTCGACACCTTTGTAAAAGCAGTGCTTAGACAAATGATCAAGTTGTGTTGACACTCAGGATTTGTGTTGACACACTTATTCAATTATTGTTGAGACTGGATGAAAGCTGTGTCGACACCTAGGACTTTGGTCGACACCATGAGACAAGAAAGCTACTGTGTCGACACTCAGGACTAGTGTCGACACACTTTTTACAAGTTATGTCAAGACTGAATGCAAGCTGTATCGACATCCAGGACTTGGGTTGACACCACTAGTCAATAAATCAGCTGCCTCGACACTCAGGACTAGTATCGACACATTTCTCACAAGCTATGCCGAGATAAGAAACCAGCTGTGTCGACACTTAGGACTAATGTCAACACATGTTACACAAGCTGTGCCGAGACAAAAAGCTAGCAGTGTTGACACACCAGATTGGTGTCGACATCCCTATAAGAGAAGTGTCGACACCCAGGACTGGTGTCGACAAATTCAAAGTATAGATGTATCAATACCTTCATGCAGAATCTTTCATGACAAAAATTCTTCCAAGTCAAGAACTCAAAGCCTGAAGTTCTGACAACTATCAGAACTATCAAATGTTAGTGTATTAAACGGGGCAGTCGGTCACTCTTGCCAAAGCCTATATAAGGAGACCAACTGAATAGAAATAGTGCGATTATTCTTTCTTCTCATCTAAAGTCTGTCAGTGCAATTTAAGAGAATTCTGAAGGAGGAAAGGTGACAGATTATGGATCAACTTCTATCTTCTCCAGCTAGGTTCAACCGTACCTTCTCCATCAAGAAGTTTTGAAAAAAGCTAAGAAGGGTTGGACCTTTTTCTTCACATACAAGATTAAGGGAGAAGATTACATTTCAAGATCTGATCAAGAATAAGTCACGAATCTCTTTCTTTCTGGTTGACTCTACAAAACTCAAATTCATTTTGTTGTTATAATTTTGTAAGATCTATCTGTAGATCTGAGGGTAGGAGATTGATTTCTCTGAGTTGTAAGGCTAAATTATAAAGGCTGAGGTAATACCTGAGGTAGGAGAAGGGGATATTTATCTAAGATGTAGGAACTGGAAGGTTCTGAGGTTATAGTACAATGGTTTTCCTGAGGAGTAGGAGTGAAGGTCCACTCTGAGGTAGGGTTCTTGGAAAGAAACCTGAGTTATGGAATCTTGAAGATCTGATGTAGGACATTGCTTTGTCTGAGTTGTAGGAGCCAGCTGGGATCTATAGTGTAAGATCTCAGGATCTGAGGAAAAGAAAGAAGTTTGGCCAAATCAGGTTCATTGCTAGATAGGCGAAGGGGGAAAGTGGATATACCCATAAATTAGGGAACCTCTATAAAAATACTGAGTACTGTGCTGTGATTTGGGATCTGCTGTTTTTTGTACTGTTAAATTTAGATATTTTACGCCATTCTTGAATACTGTGATTGGAATAATAAAACACACAAAGAAATATATGTGCTTAAAAGTAGCCAAGATTTAAATTGGACATATTCACCGCCCCTCTAGGTCACACTATATACTAAACAAACACTTTACAAAACTCTCCCCATGTGCCACCAATTGTGTCCTTCTGGGTTTCTCTACCACTCAGAAAGGTTATTATTATTTTGACCCTGTTCTTCGCAAGTTGTTTGTCTCTGCTGGCATAAACTTCTTCGAATATGCGTCCTATTTCTCTCACGACTCCTCTTCTCTTCCTGATGTTCTTGCTTCCCATACCGTCCCTTCTTTCCCATCGACACCTATCGAGATTTCTCCTCCTCTGATGTGTCCACTGCTCCTCCTCCTCTCTCTCCACCTCCACTGTCTTCCTCTTCTTCACAGCCATATCTCTCTAATACTGGGCCAGCTCTCTCCTCCATGGATGCAACAAATACTAAGGAACACACCGACCTGGATCATCCCATTATTTTTCGGAAAGGGGAGCAGACATGTACCCAGCACTCACTTGATGTTGTTGTTTCCTATGATCATCTTACTCCTTCTCACAGGACCTTTGCATTGTCTATCTCTGCCGCTGCCACTCCCCGCACCTGCCAGGAAGCCCTTGATGTTGCAAATTAGAAGGCAGCCATGGATGAGGAAATTGCTACCCTCACTGAGTGGGGTACATGGACCCTTATTCCTCCTCTGCTGGGCATTGATGTTGTTGGATATCGCTGGGTATTTATTGTGAAGTTCAGTCCGGACGGTATTATGGATTGCTACAAGGCACGCCTTGTCGCAAAATGCTTCACTCAGACTTATGGTGTTGATTATTTTGACACCTTCTCTCATGTTGCTCGTCTCAGTACTATTCAGGTACTCCTCTCTGTGGCCGTCAAAAAGGATTAGCCCATTTCCCAACTGGATGTCAAGAATGACTTTCTCTATGGTGATCTTCAGGAGTATGTATACGTGGATCAACCTCCTGGGTATGTTGCTCAGGGGGAGACATGGGTATGAAGGCTAAATAAGGCCATATATGGCCTAAAGCAAAGCCCTCGGGCTTGGTTTGACAAGTTTAGTGGCATTGTGGCGGTCGTGGGTTTTGCAAGAAGTTCTGTCAATCACTCATTGTTTATTCGTAAAACCTCTCTGGGTCTGGTTGTTCTTGCCGTATATGTGGATGATATTCTTCTCACTAGATATGACCAAGCAGGGGAAACACTGACAAAGAAATAACTCTGACAATACTTGGTCATGAAGGATTTGGGCTCCCCAAAATACTTTCTGGGAATAGAAATCTCTCGAAAGCCCAACTCCTTTGTCCTTTCCCAACATAAGTATGCTCTTGTCTTCTAAAAGAGACAGGGTTGACAAGCGGTAAACCTACCCGATGCCCCATGGCTACTAGAGAAGATAAAACCTAGACAGATGGCTCGCATCCTCTATCAGATGTTATAAGGTATAGACGTCTAGTAGACAAACTCATTTATCTCATGGTAACCAGACCCGACATCTCCAATGCTGTAGGTAAGGTTAGCCAGTTCAAGCAAGATCCTAGGGAGTGCTATATATAGTCTGCCCTGAGGATATTGGAATATATTAAAGCGGTTCCAGTTAAAGGACTACAATTTCAAAAGAATGGTCATTTAAAGGTTGAAGCGTACTCGGATTCTAGTTATGTTGATGAAAAAGGAGATCAAAAGTCCATATCGGGACTTTGCATATTTGTCTGGGGAAACATTGTGAACTGTGTTGGATCCCTAGTTAGATTTGGGCTAAGTTCACTAAGTAGGATGACTTACCCACAATGTATAGCCAGGGTCATATATTTTGAGTCCTAAAGTTTAGGCCAAGTCATTAAGTTCAACCTTACTTGGACCATCCAGTAGAAGGCCTAAGATTGACTCAAGACTTAGAAGAAATCACGTTCAGTATATAAGTTCGACGTTCATCGAACTCAGCTCAATGATCGTCGATCGTTGATCGACGAACTCAGAGTTAATTCTGTGAGTTGAGCTCGACAATATTCGAGCTCAGGTCGACGAAGTCTGGAGTTCAACTTCAACACGTTCTTTCCAGGATATTTTCTCTGAACTCAGTTCTGCGAAGACAGAATCTGTGCTCGACGAACTTGGACCATAGAACTGACAAGTTATTCACAGAATGCAGTTCGCTGAGCTCAGGTCGATGAACTTGGTTCTCAGGTCGACGAACAAGTTTTCTCAGGTTGACGAATAGGATTTCTCAGCTCGACAAACATGGATCTTAGGTCGACTAAATCTATTCTATGGTCGAAGATTTCTGTTGCAGTTCCAGACTTAGAATTTTCCTCATTTTTGCCCATACTCCATATATTATTTAACAATAATTTACTGAGTAATTAATGCTCATATTCTCTGAATATAGCCGTTATTGGCAGCATTAATTATGGTCTTCATCAGGTCAATTACTTGTTTAATTAATTGGGACAGTTGGGGCAACACATTAAAGAAAATATTCTCCAGTAGATTTTCATTCTCCAGGCAATCAGCATTCAATGCAGAGAGTTCAAAATTTAAAGAAGTATTTTCGACAGAGAATATAAAAGAGATTTTTCTCTTTTCAGCAGTCAAGCAATAAGGATAACAATAGAGAATATAGAAAAGATTCAGAAATTCTTTGTGCAGAAAACACTTTGTTTTCACCTTGATCTTACTGAAGAAGAAGAAGAACAACAAACACAAAATCAAGAGTCTTCTTTAACTTCATCTCCAAGAGCTTTCAAGGACAACAATCTCTAGATCAATCAGAAGTTCCTGGATCCTCTCAAGTCAAGGCTGAAGACCTACACCCTATGCAAGGCTCCAAGTGATTCTGAAGGAGTCTTGACAACAGCAATCCACTAAGTCTTCTAAGTTATTTGAGAAAGAGAAGACAACATCAAATCTCTCTTCCCCTCCTGTATAAAAGGTTTATTAACTCCCTTCAAAAGTTTATTTGGTTTTTGGGCACCTGATCAAAAGCTCAAGAGGTTGTGAGATCTCCCTTGAAATAGATCTTGTGGTGGCAGTCACCTGATCAAAAACCTGCTAGTGGATTCCTACCAGAGTGGTAGAAAAGTGGATGTACCCAGGTTGTGGAACCACTATAAAATTCTTGTGTCCTCTGGTTGCCTCTTTTCTTTGTGTTGTGATATATTTTTGTGCTGTGTTAGAGTAGATTAACTTAGACTGTTTTTCTTTTCTGTTAATATTAGTATCGCTTATTCTTTACTCTGATAATATTAAAAAAATCCAAAAAGATTTAAATTACTCTATTCACCCCCTCTAGAGTAAATCAGATCTAACCCCCATCTTTCAATTGCTATCAGAGTAGGTTCCTTTGGTTGTATAAGTTAACACTTGAACCAAAAGATCGTTTGTTAGATCTTATCTTAGTTTGTTTATTATACAGCATGACACAAAACAAAGACTATGGAAGCACCAGACCTCCAGTCTGCATCTTGAATAAATTTTAAATCTGGAAGGCAAGCATTAGGCTGTATATGAATTCTATTGATGAGGACATATATAATTCTATTTTGATAGGTCCTGCTCAACCTACAGCTGCTACATCTACATCTACTTCAAGAACTCATGCTATTCCACCACCTGAGTGGACAGATGCTCAGAAAAAGGCAAAGATTGCAGATGCAAAGGCCTGGCCCAGACTATGTCAGATGACATATTTCAAAAAGTGGCTGAATGTACATCTGCAAAAGTCATCTGGGACTCTCTAAACCCGATGGTTTCTGTTTCAGTTGATGAGAGAAAGGATAGGAGATTAAACCTTATCTCCCAGTATGAGAACTTCAAGAAGGAATAAACTGAATCTGTTAGTGACATGTATAACAAATTAAGTTCAATTATCAGTGAGCTGAAGACCTTGGACAAAGACATCGCTCTCACTGAGGTGAATGACAAAATCGTAATATACTTCTCCAGCACTTGGGATTCCAGGATATGGCCAATCAAGGAGGCTAGAAGCTTGAATGAGATTTCTACAAAATCTCTTCTTGGCAAGCTCAAATCATATGAGCAAGTTATAAAGTCCAGAGAAGCTGTAGAATAGAAGACTCCTACATTAATAAGAAAGGAGCAAAATATAGCTTTTAAAGCTGCAGAAGAAACTGAAGCTCCAACATCAAATGAAAAACTCCTGAGTCTCTTAGTCAAGAGATTTTACAAAATGGCAAGAAAGGACTTCAAGAGAAAGCCATCCAGGCATGATGACAAACCCATGTATGACAAAATACCCACTAAAGAAATTGTTTGTTTTGGGTGCAGGAAGCAGTGCACTTTATCTCAGAGTGTCCTGAGAATCAAAATAAGGAAAGAAGAAGAGAGAAGGACTCCAGAAAATAGCATTACAGTAAGCCATCCTCCAGCAAGCACAAGAGAAAAAAGAAGGGCTTTATTGCTGAAACCTGGAGCGATACTGAAGAAGAATCTTCATCATCTAGCTCCAGTGAAGAGGAAGAAGAAGCTAAGGCAAGAAATGTTTGCCTTATGGCTATCAATGCCTCCTACAGCCCATCTGATGCTGAGGAAACAGCAGAACAATCAGATAATGAAGAATTTCTGAATCAAAGGCTGATCAGGTATTATCATCCTTTGATTACAATTCTGATAGCTTCAAAAATGAATTTAAGTCTTTATGTATAGATTTAATAAATTCTGAAAAAGAAATTAAAATACTTAGGGAAAAATTAACAGATCATGATAACTTGTTTTCTAAAAACATTAAACTAAAGGATGAATTAACTCTAGCCAATGAGAAAATCATATCATTAAAATCTGAGTTAGCTGAGGCCAGGCAACTTGAAGAATCCCTAAATGGGATAAGCATCAAGTTGATGGACATCACAAGCACAGTTAATGTCAGGTTAAATGGCAAGCTGGACTTAAGTGCTTCATCAATCCAACCTCATATAATCTAGAAGAATATATTAACAACTCCAATTAAATTTGTCTCAGAAAAGGGAAAAGAGAAAATAAAAAATGATAATAATGTTAAACAAACTGAATTAAAAACAAAGAATGAGAAAAGGAAACAGAATAAGAAAAATCCTAACTATAACAATGTTCAATAGATTTCGTCGAACTCCGATAGACGAAATGTGTACAGTTCGTCGAACTCCAGTCGACGAACTCCAAACCCAAACTTTTACTATAACTATTCGTGGAACTACGTTCGACGAAACCAGTATGGTTCGTCGACCAGAGATCGACGATTTTGGGGCCCAGAGAATGACTTCTTTCATTCTTTGAGTGCAGTTCGACGAACTCATCCCCATTCGTCGAACTCAGATCGACGAACTCACTTGAGTTCGCCGAACCCAGTTCAAGTTAATAGAAACTTTAATTCTTCTAAAACTTATAATCAACCAAGATCTTCTTTTAATCAACTCAATCAATGGATCATACCACCTAGAAGATATCACGATTTAGGTTATAAATGCCAGCCTGAATATTCTTATATCTCTAGTTTGAGCTATGTGAAGAAAGAAGTACCCAAGGTAACAGGGGTCAAGAATAGCTAATCTGTTTTTTTGCACGTGAAAGACTATCCCACAACAGAGCAACAGTGGTATCTGGATAGTGGATGTTCCAAACACATGACTGGAAACAAGGACAACCTAATCAACTTCAAGTCAAAGTTAGGACCAAAAGTAATATTTGGTGACTCCAATTGTGGCCAGACTGAAGGCTATGGAAAAGTCAAGATTGGAGATGTTACCTTTTGGAAGGTTGCATATGTAAATGGACTGAAGCACAACCTCGTCTCCATAAGTCAATTATGTGATGAAAGGTTTCAGGTATAATTCAATAAAACTTCATGTATTATTACTTCTTTAGATAACCATGTAGTATTGACTGACACTAGAGTAGGAAACATTTACATAGTTAATTTCCAGTCAGCTAAATCTGAAATTTGTTTATTTAATCAAACTAGCAATAATAATGACCTTTGGAATAAGAAATTAGGTCATGTTAATATGAAAAATATTGCCAAACTATCTAGGGACAACCTTGTTAGAGGATTGCCTTCTGTCCCCTATAAGAAGGAAAGACTTTGCAAGGCTTGTCAATTAGGCAAGCAAATTAAAAGTAGTTTTAAATCAGTAAATAATAGTGACTCACCTAGAATATTGTACGTGCTACATATGGACCTTTTTGGTCGTATTGCTGTACAAAGTGTAGAAGGGAAATCTTATACTTTAGTGATTGTAGATGATTTCTCTAGATTCACTTGGGTATTCTTTCTGAGATCTAAGTCTGATAACTTCAATGTTCTTACAGATTTTCTCAAGAACATATAGATTGAGTACTCTACTCCAATTGCATTGATCAGAAGTGATAATGGTATTGAGTTTGAGTCTCTTCTTATGCAAGAGTTCTGTGAGAAGGAAGGTATCAGACACTGCTTCTTAGCTCGTAGAACACCTCAACAAAATGAGGTTGTTGAAAGGAAGAATAGAACCCTAATTAAATCTGCAGGCACATTACTTACAGATGCTCATTTGCCCATATCCTTTTGGGTAGAGGCTGTGAGCACAACAAATTATGTACTGAATAGAAGTCTTATACATAAGCTTAAGAATAAGAATCCTTATGAGCTACTTAAAGGGAAGAAACCTAAAGTAGACTATTTTAAAATATTTGGTTTCTTATGTTACATTCACAACAATAATAAGAAACACATTAAAAGTTTGAAACCAAGGCTAAAATGAGAATTTTTCTTGGATATTCCCAAGTAAGCCAGACTTATAGGGTATTTAATAAATCTATCATGAAAATTGAAGAGTCTGTACATATTTCATTTGATGAAACTAACATGTTTTACAAGGAGAAAGAAATTTCTACCAGTAATTCTTTGCAGGAACCAAATCTGTGTGAGAAGTTAAATGAACTGACCCTCACCAATGAGGCTGTTAGCTAACCTTCTCCATATATTGTTGAAGACAGCGAAGATGAAGATAGTGAAATCAGTGAAGAACCTCCAACAGCTACTATAATTCCACAAGAGGAATTTATTCCCCATGCTGTTGCTAAACAAACTCCACCTACTGAATTTGTCACACTTAGAGATCATCCTGTATCTCAAGTGATTGGAGGCATTTCAGTTTTTGTGCAGACGAGGCATCAACTAAACCAAGACTTGAAGCATGCCTGCTTCATATCTCAAATTAAGACCCAGTCCATTAAAGATGCAGAGCAAGATCCCCACAGGATTGTTGCAATGCAAGAGGATCTCGACCAATTTGAGAGGTGCAGAGTTTGGGATTTAGTTCCAAGACCAAAATACTACCCAGTCATTGGAACTAAATGCGTATTTAGGAACAAACTAGATGCCCAAGGTATTATAATAAGGAATAAGGCAAGGCTGGTTGCTTAAGGCTATAGGAAAGAGGAAGGAATTGATTATGACCAGACATTTGCGCCTGTTGCAAGATTGGAAGCAATCAGAATCTTCCTTGCATATGTTGCCTACAACAAGTTCAAAGTATACCAAATGGATATCAACAGTGCATTTTTGAATGGTGAACTAAAAGAAGTTTATGTGGAGCAACCACCAGGATTTATCTCTCCAACTCATCCCTCTTATGTCTTTAAATTGCATAAAGCTCTCTATGGTTTAAAGTAAGATCCAAGAGCTTGGTATGAAACCCAAACTAGCTTTCTTCTAGAGCATAAGTTTACTAGGGGCATTGTACATAGGACATTATTAACTAGACACTATAAGGATCAAATCTTGTTAGTACAAATCTATGTAGATGACATTATTTTTGGGTCTACAGATTATAAACTATGCAAGAGGTTCTCTGACATCATGCATTCAAAGTTTGAAATGAGTAGCATGGTGAGCTCTCCTAGTTCCTTGGTCTTCAAGTGAAGCAGCTACCCGATAGCATCTTTATATCCCAATCTAAGTATGCTAAGTAGCTTATCAAAAAGTTTGGGATGTCAGATGCCTCAGCCAAGAAAACACCTATGACTACAAATGCTGTAATTGACTCTGATGAACATGGGAAACCTGTTGATCATAAATTATATATGGCCATTGTGGGGTCCCTGTTACATCTTACAGCATGTAGACCAGACATAATGTAAGACCCCTCCCCTTACCAAGGACGGTACCCGGTCTTATGCCTAGAATCGCCGTCTTACGGTGACACTAACACACGGGTTAGTCGACACTACAACACGCCAATTTTGCCGGCTAGTACGATCATAAACCTGTAGGCCAATATGAGAAAATAAGTAATACATAACATAGTACTACGCAGCTAGTCCACAGTCACAGTACAAATCATACATATATGAATGAAGGAGTACACAGTCCACAATGAGTACAAATATAATATGAAGAGTAATAAGGGCTTATGCCCAGTACTTCATATCAAAATCTCTCTCTCTCAACTCTAAACAGCGGAAGAAAACTATCATCGCCAAGTGATCCCACCTGAGGCAACTCTGCAGTAATAGTAGTAGGTGGTGGTGGTATCAGCTCCTCACGTCCTGTCATCTCGTCCTGCCGGTCGTGCTGGTTCTCCATCTCCTCGAGCTCCTAAAAATAGTTTGGTCACTGACCATTAGTCAAAAGACTAAGTTGTTTCCTCCACACCTCGCCCCGCAACTCCTAGGCACCATGCGGGAGGACGAAGCGGAGGACAACAAGGGGTAACAAAAGTAAACATGTGGGAGTGGCACTATACTAACAAGTATATGAGGAGTAATAGTAGTTCTATTCTAGTAGTTCTATGTAAGAGGTACAAGTGTAGTAAATAAAGTATAAGATTGAAGTAAGTAGAACAAGTGAAGTAAAGAACTGAAAGTAAGAGCAGGAAGTAAAACTATGCTACCACTACTATACCATCACAAATCGTACCTTAACTTATAAAAATGCCCATACAAATTTATAAGTTATGGTTTCCAGGAAATTTAACTTTTCATATAAAAGAGCCCATACTAATTTTTATGATAAGGATCTATGAAGCGTATGACCTAATATGAACGAATGTTTATGATGCAATTTATGCACAGGCAAGCGCAACTCACACAAAATGACTATATGATCACAGACCTTTAGTTCCCACTTTTTGAGAGCTAGCTTCACTCTCGGGTACCACCGCCGTGGCTATGGCAGCAGCAGAGCGGGCATCTCCACTTCTGGGCCAGTATGCACACTACCAAACCTTAGACCCCTCTCATACGCCTCTGTACACATCCAAGGTGCACTCTAGAGTCTCTGCATACGTACTTTGCTGACAACCTGTTAGTCTTGTTAGGTCGGGTGTGCGTTATTGGGGATCGTCCCCCAGACTGTAGTGTAGAACAACCCAGTGGCCGCTCAAACCCTCACACCCGCCTGGTGCATCGTACTGCCATCAGTGTGACGAACGGCCAGTACCGTATGCTGCGCCACTAAGTTTATGCACATGCAAGTATTTCATCCCGAGCCTTCAGCTCGCAGGACCATCCCGTCCTGAATCCCTCAAACCCTACATGAGTGAGCATTTATCACAATCCCTCCAACCCTACACGGGTGAGAACGCACAATAGTGTCTTTATTCCAAATACCTCCAACCCTACACGGGTGAGAATATTACCATGAATCCCTCCAACCCTACATAGGTGAGAATGTACTACAAATTTCTTAACCTATTAGACTACTCTTGTCTACGGGTTATTATACTTAGTGATTTAAGGTTAATCCCAGGACTGCCAAGGGTATACCCGGTGAAGGGCTCTCGGGGGCACTAGGAACCAAGATGGGATGAAGCCTAAAGTTCCCTTTCGCAAGGATATTTACTTGAGTTGATGACTACCCATAATTCACCCTAGCTCTCATTGTTGCTCTCGAACAATCCTAATGACTTAAGATATTACCGGGAAACCGACGGTCTTCCGTCGGCCTCCACTTCAGTTAATACCTAAGGACTTGCACTTTTATTCTCTTCACTAACAATACTACCCACCAGGGTTATTCACCAACTTCAATCTCTAGCTCAACGTCGATCTATCCCCTGGTGGTCCTTATACTCTAACTCATTTATACTATACGCAGCCCAAGACCTAATACCACCCCGAAATGGAACTTCCAATTCCTTGGGTCACCTGCCCTTAACTATTTATCCTAGGGTGGTGTGAACTAACGAAAGGTGCATATTAATTTTCCTAATTTTCTTAGGTCATTTAAGCCTCTAATTAAATCATTTAATTAATTCCCTAGGTCATTTAATACATGAAGTATCACAGTTTATAATCCACTGACCTAAGAAATTTTTCCTGAGTTATATAATGGTAAAATATTACTGTCTACCAAAATTCATAATTTTCCTTGAAATATTTCTATTTATTCCTTAATTAATACAAAACTCACATAAATGTCATTTTCCAAATGAAGTATACGGAAAACCTTACTAGAAATTCTAGGAAATTTACAGAGCATATAAATCATTAGTATAAGACTAATGACAGAGTTTCATCAACTTCTATAGTGTAATGGCCTACCAAATTCAATTTTTAACAATTTACCAAGAAGTCATTATAATTTTTATAAATTTATTGAGCCATCCAAAAATGCTGAGAAAATTATAAAAGGGTATTCATACTCATATAAATCATCAAACAATTTTCCAGAAGTTTCTACGAAGTATTTTCACCAATTTGCTAATTAAATAAAATAAGGGTAAAAAGGTAAATTCCACATAACTCCTATCAAAACTCTTCAAACAGAGACATAAAATTTTTCAGGAGTTTAGTATATCATAATAATAACCTTGACAAAAATTGGATATTTTAGCTCAAAGATAAGCCTATTTTTACATTTATTGTTCAAACGTTCCATTATTCCAAAAATTCCAAATAATGGGATTTTTACTTCCAAAAATCCAATTATTACAATGTGTAGTATAATTCACCCTAAAGAGCCTCTGAAATTAATACCATGATTTTTGGATATTCCAAATAGGCTTAATGCACAATATATCAAAATTGGCTATTTGCACCCCAAGCCTATATATAATCAACACATGCAAGTGAGTTTACCCAACATGCAGTGGTCCAAATGTGCTGAAGTGTTTACCATGCACATAAATAGTCCCCAATCACATGCCACCAAAATTTGGGGTCATTTGGAGCCATAACAATCCAAATATTTCATTTATGTAAATTTATGTATTATGAATAAAACTATAGAATAGGTTTTCCCAAAAAATCTCAATTTCTTGCAGGGGCTAAATATGCCATAAACATGCATGCACCCAACCTTTGGGGTCATGTTGATTAATGGTTTGGCTTTGGCATCAATTTGAAATTCAGCCCTTGCCTAGGACCAGTCCTAGGAAAACAGCCCTATAGAAAGCCCTACGGCTCAAAATTACATGTTTAGGGTGTCAAAAAACGTTATGACAGAGATCTACAATTTTTATGTTGGTGACCAGTTCTGAAATTGCATCTAAGGGGGCTATATTTAACATGCAAATGTCTGAATAATGTGTGACAGAAATATTAATAAGACTATAGTTTAATTCACATATAATTCAACGACATCCCATCATCTTCCTCCTCCAGCGGACGGTCCAGATGAATCTTGCCTGTAGCTGCTTGATCTGGTGTTTCCCGATCATCCAGTCACCTCCCTGGCCATCCACCACCACCACCTCCATTGAGGTGGGGGCTAACGTTTGGCGGCGACTTGGCCGCCGGAGGCGGCGGTTTCCAGCGAACCCGAGCACCATTAAAAATCATGGATTTTCTCCCACACCTCACAAGGATTCAAGCTCAATTGAGCTCGAAATCTCTCCTAAATGATCTAGGAAGCTAGTACGGGTAGAGACGAGGCGAAACGGACCTTAATTGGAGACCGACGGCAGCGGCGACGGTGGTCGGCCATGGAATTTCTCATCTCCGGCGAGCTTGCTCCCGAACTCATTTCTCCACCAAAAGCTTCGATCCAGATATCGAATTCCACTCCTCTCATCCTTATAAAGCTGATGGTGAGGTCAAAATGGGGGTGGGTGGCTGGTTATGGTGTTTTGAGTAGTGGGAATTTCGGCCACCACCTTGGATGCTCCTCCTTGGCTCCAGTGGCACCTCCTTTGATAGAATTTGGCTGTGTGATTATTCCTAAGCTCAGAACTGAGCTTTGGGAGGGAGGAGGAGGGCCAAGTGGCCTCCATCCCCCTTTTCCCTCTCATCTCTCTCCTCTCTTTCCCCTAATTTCCAAAAACACCCCCATGCATGCACTCTCTCTCCTATTTTAGATGGGTAGGGGCTGTCATTAACCATTTAGGCTGGTCATTGGCCTTGGCTCATGGGCTTTGCCCATTGGGAATGGGCTTGGCCTCCCTTTTTCTCTTTAGGCCTTATGCCGACCAAGTTGACTTTTAGGGTTGACTTGGTCAACTTGATGAGTTGGCTGGCCCCACTTGATGGTCATGAACCCCATGTCATCACCCAACATGGGTTGGACCATGGTGATGCCCCACTTGGGCTAATTGGGCTTATATGTGTGGATTTGACCAAATTTGGGTTATGGTTGACTTGAGTCAACTTGGGTCAATGGTTGACCCAATGATGTAGCTTTTGGTTCACATAGATTGCTTTTAGGGTTAGGGGCATAGTGGTGGGGTCAATGTGTACCTATGATTCCATTTTGGGCTAGTTTGACCTGATTTGACTCGAACCCTATAGTGGGCCCTATGTAAATCCACCCTAACTCCATCAGTCAAACCTAGCCTAACCCTTTTCATCCACCACATGTCCTAACCTAATCTAAGTTTAGGGGTCTAGTAGGAAATGAGATGTTACAAATCCCAATAAACAAAAAAAAATTCGTCCCCGAAATTCAAGTTCGGGTTTACGGGTTTTCTGTGCACAAGAATTTTTTTTAAAAAAAATAATTTAAACATAATTAAAGTATATCTGAGGTGAAAAGCTCCAGGTATCATTCTTGCATCAGATCCATCGGCTCCCCGGTGTGCTCCTCCCGTCCGTGATTGGACCACAATACCTTCACTAGGTGAACCTTCTTCTTTCGCAACACTCGAATTGTTGTATCGTTGATCCGGATCGGTTCTGAACGAGCTGATCTATCAGGAGCTACCGGGCCTACTGTAGCGGTAATACGTTGCTCTAGCCAAAGTAGTGCTCTTCGTAGCATAGAGATGTGGAAGACGTCATGCAAGGTCCCCAACTCAGGTAGCAGCTCCGGCCTGTAAGACAAGGGGTCGATCCGCTCCAGGATCCAATATGGCCCCATATATCGAGGGCTGAGCTTCTTTTGCCTCCTCACTCGGGAGACACCATGCACCGGAGGTATCTTCAAGAACACTCTATCCCCTACCTAAAACTCTTCCTTCCGATGTCGTGCAATGTAGTACTTAGCCTGCCTACTCTAAGCATCTGTATCCTCTATATATTCGGACCAGAGTGCCCTGGGGTCCTCATCCTGAACCCAAGATAGCAGTGTCTGACACTTCTTATCATTCAAAGCTCTATAAGGACTCATCCCAACACTTGTCTCGCGGTTGTTCTTTATAAGAAAACTCTATCAGAGGTAATCGTCTCTTCCAAGTGTATTTTTGTTATATTTCATGATATTCATAATCAAGGTTACATGGGCGTATTTCCAAGTCTTCTGACATATTATCATTAAATAAACCTTAATCATAGGTTGGTTCGGAGTCCCTTACGAGCAAGGATCACCAAGTACGTGAGAATTAGTAATCATATATGTATAATTGAGCACATAAATCTCATATTTCTCTTCCCGAATCTCATCATGCCTTATGACTTATACCATATTGATTCTTCCAATACAAGTTATCATGATATTATTTATGATGAAGATCCAACTTATGCATAGTAATTAACCAACTTCCAAGATTATGATGTGATGAAGAGATCATCATCTTGTTTCTTCCAGATCCATGACTTATTACACCTCTATATAAATAATAATACATAATTTTTAGAGTGTTCACCTTTCAAGCGTACAGTATTGATATTGATGACTCCCAATCGCATAAGTTATCAAGCGATCAGTATTGATATTGATGTTGATACAGATGACTCCCAATCGCTTTCACATATAATCTAAATCATAAATTTATAAGCATATCTTTTCATAAATGGTTAGGTCTGACACAAATCATTTTCATCATAGAGAGAATCTTATTAAAAAAACTCATTACTCCTCGTGTAATTTCACCGTATATACCTTTGCAAAACAAAATTGATCTTTTCAGTCATGAATTTTCCTAAGGTGATCATGATGTTATCAACATACATGTCCCAGTTCTTGATGCTATCATAATCGAGGGGTCATACCTTTGTGTACGCTTCAACTAATCATCTACCCCATTTTAATTTGCCGAGTCGTTACATTTTCAATATCATGCCTTGACAAATTAATCTTTTATGTGCTCGAAGTTTCAACACAGGTATGCTTGTACTAACTTTCCTATACATGCTCATTTGTTTGTCTTCGTTAGGCAAGCATGGGTGAATACTCATCTAAAGCCATTATATTCATGAGATTAGCTGAACCGTGTGTGGAATATGTATGAGTAACCTTCAATCTAACCTCCAAAATTTATGTCATGGTAGAGACCATCATTTCTCTAAGTTCATGAGTTATCATCACTTACAAACACCAAATATATATATATATATATATATTTATATATATATATATATATATAATTCGCACTATCCAATATATGCAAGGTTGAATTTATTCGTTCCTTGGTCCATAGGATATGCTTGCATTGTCTACTCGTGATCAAATTTTCTAAGTTCACTTAAACATAATAGTGCATTTGTTACACGTAAAGTGGGCATTTCAAATCCTCCGAATTATTATAACACTTGATTTTATGGATAATAATATATTCATAATCATGAGTTTGTTCTCAAAATCCAGAATATTTCTGAAGGCAATTATTATATCATGGAATACTTTTGTTTTGATTCTTGTGATCATCAGAGCCACATCCAAATGATTATACTTATAATATACATCTTCCAATTCAGTATGGTTTTTCACTTGATCTTTATTTTTCTGGGGCCGTTATACTCCCAATGTCATAAACAAAATTATTCAGACACTTTGAATTCTCACTTATGGGTTCTAATCGTATAACAGTTAAGACCCGCAATCACTCCTTCATATTACCATGGCGTTACCCTATCTTAATCTATATATTTCCAACCTATTGGCCTGGTTATGTTAGGTAGGCGCGGGTAGCAGTGACCAATCATCGTGTTTACTTTTCCCATTTGTACCAATTTAATATGTGATAATCATGAGCCCTAGTTATGCAAAAATTTCAGTTATCCTTCTGACTTGTACTGAATTCTCAATTTACCTTCGCTTTCTCTTGTAATATATCTGAGTTCATTAATCAAATCCTTAACTGACGATTTAATCATTACTCGCGTGTCAAGTCAATTGGGTTAAGGTGTTAGGGCATCTAGAAACGTGCTTTGTTGTGGTAGCACATTCCTTTAATTATACATAAAACATTTGTGTCGTCGTTACTGCTTGATTTTAGTTTATCGAAAGACAATTTGTTTGAATTCTTGTGGATTATACACAACTTGTTTTGTTCTTTGAATATAGTATGTCATTATACATCGATGAAATTACGATCTCTCTTTAAGTTGTCTCAAGTAGTTATCTAATTCACCAGCCGGAGAAAGTTTCTAACGTCTCATGCCGACTTTCCTTGTTCTGGGGTTGTAATATGTCCAAGCGGGCAACCCTCTACGTATTTCCCAAACTTCGAGGGATGGTTGATCATCTTACCAATTATCCGTACATAAGTCTCAATTTTCATATGGGTAATGTTCAAATAACAATTCCCCACGATCATTATGTCTATGATATGATGTTTATAAAACAAAACAGGGTCAAGAGAAAAAAAATCCAAGTCGTTATCAATCTAGCCCAATAAACAAAAGTATAAGCCTGCATACCTTTTTGGCTAAATTCCCTTAATATGTAATTCATTTATCTTATATGTGCACTCAATCCTTAGGTTTAACAATCTTAGACCTGGATTTCCACCTTAATTGATATGTTATATACCTTAGGTCTTCAAGGTTACTATACGACAAATTTTTCAAGATCAATATGTGACCCAACCAAAATGGGTTTCTTCTGAGACTTGAATTCTTATTCTACCTTTGGTATTTGCCACTATGGTTGTCTCAACATACTCAAGTCATCAGTATGAGGGTTAAGTTTACGAGTACCCTATTATTCCCGTAATATATTATATGCACCAATTCTCCTTAAGGCAGTCCTATCAGCTTGGGTAAGAAGTGATAATATCACTCGATAGGTAGAGTAGGGACATCAGAATTTAAGCCTTAAGCATTGACTCTTGCGTCAAATTCTTCCCTTGGTGAATTTAGGTATCCCCATACCTTAACCAATCTATCTCTGAAGTCGATTTAAAACTAGGATACACTACGAAATCCTCTTGGTAAGTCAAACTAAGGTGGTGTCCTAATTGGATTGGCCTAACTTGTTGTTTAATTGGATTATTTTCTGTGACTTTTTACACATGGGCACACCATTGCTTCCGCTGCATAGTTTGTCCGCAAACTAATGCTCGAGCGGGGTGGTTCAGTGTTGTGGACTTCTTTCTCATATGATCGTTTGTTCAAGTGATACCAGTTTGTAAGACCCCTCCCCTTACCAAGGAGGGTACCCGGTCTTATGATCAGAACCGTCGTCTTACGGTGACACTAACGCATGGGTTAGTCGACACCGCAACACGCTGATTCTGCTAGCTAGTATGATCATAAAAATGTAGGCCAATATGAGAAAAGATGTAATACATAACAGAGTACTACGCAGCTAGTCCACAGTCACAGTACAAATCATACATATATGAATGAAGGAGTACACAGTACACAATGAGTACAAATATAATATGAAGAGTAATGTTGGGTACATTGGTTCTAATGTACCTGATTTGAAGAAGCCTCACCCAACTCAATGATATACATCAAAATGTATTTGATGTGTTTTGAGTTTACTTGTGCAGGTTAAGTATTTACAGGAAAGAAGAAAAAGTTTCTAAGTCCGTGTGTCGACACCCAGAGGGAAAGTGTCGACACTTAAGAAGACTTGTGTCGACACCCAGACAAGCTGTGTCGACACTTGGAGTCATTGTGTCGACACCAGGGATGCATAGTGGACACCAGACAGAAAGTGTCGACACAAGGAGCTATGTCGACACTCAGTGAAGAAAAGTGCAGTGAAGCAGTGTCACACTTAGCAGTTGTGTCGACACCCAGAGAAACCGTGTCTACATCAGAAAGTGTCGACACTTGGAGGCTGTGTCGACACTCAGCAAAAGTCAGCAGAGTCTAAGTATAAGTGTCGACACCCAGAGCAATGTGTCGACACTCAGCAGAAGAGTCAACACTTGAAGAAAGTGCCGACACAAGAAAGAATGTGTCGACACTCAGCTGAAGACTCAACACTTGAAGAAAGTGTCGACACCCAAAGCAATGTGTCGACACTCAGCAGAAGACTCAACACTTGAAGAAAGTGTCGACACAAGGAGCTGTGTCGACACTTAGCAAAGTTCAAGAATATTCTAAGTACAAGTGTCGACACAAAGGAAATGTGTCGACACTCAGCAAAAGTCTCAACAGAAGAAGAATGTGTCGACACAAGGAGCTGTGTCGACACTCAGCAAGTATCAACACTGAAGACATGTGTCGACACTAAGAAGCAATGTCGACACAGACAAGTTCAACACATGAAGATGTGTCGACACAAAGGAGTTGTGTCGACACTTACAAGAATTCAGCAATATACTGAAATACAAGTACTTGTGTCGACACACATTATCAGTGTCGACACATGAAGAAGAAGCAGTGTCGAGATATAAAATCTACAACACAAGGAGTTGTGTCGACACCTTGTAGGCTAGTGTCGACACTTAGACAATTTGTGTCGACACTTGGTCTATAAGTGTCGATACTTAAAGACAGACAGTCTCGACACTTTCAGACAGTTACAGAATTTTCAAGAACTGACTGAATGACTTGACAGCTGCCATTCCAGCCGGTCTACTGCACCTGTCAGAGTTGTCAGAAATCAGTTATGAACCGGACCAGCCGGTTACCATGAAGAAGGCCTATAAATAGGCTTATACTGTCTACAGAAATAGAGATTGATTGAACACAAGTTCAAGTGATCATTAACTAGAAGAAGATCTAGCTATTCCTTGAAGAATCTAGTGGAGATCTAAGAAGTTGGAGAGAGAGAGCTCCATCCAAGAAGTCAGCCGTTGGAACCAGGCTGAGAAGAAGGGTTCAGATTTATTCTAAATCTTAAGCAGCAGAGATCAAGTATCAACTGCAGAAGAGGTCAATCTTATTGTGTTCTACATTCAAGAAGCTTTGAAGAAAACCAAGTCAGATTTATTTCAGCTGAGTTCTTCCAAGAACTCATCAAGAAACTCACAACTCTTCTCTCTTTTCTCTGAGTTGTTGAGTTACAATTTTTGTATTCATATTATCTTATAGGATCCTTAGGGATCTGAGTTTTATAAGCCTGTAATTATAAAGGCTGAGTGTAGGGCTTAAGTGCCTGAGTGTAGGAGATTGGAATCTCTGAGTGTAGGCCTGTTGTGGCTGAGTGTAGGCCTTGGTGGCTGAGTGTAGGCCTTGGTGGCTGAGTGTAGGCTTTGTGAAGAAGCTGAGTTGTAGGGCCTTGGGCCTGAGTTGTAGGAACCTGTTTTGGGGTTCTGAGTGTAAGATCTGAGGATCTGAGATAGTGGAGGAGTTTGGCCGAATCTAGTTCACTGCTAGATAGGCGAAGGGGGAAAGTGGATGTACCCAAACCTTGGGGAACCACTATAAATCTGAGTGTATACTGTGTGCTTGTGGAATTCTGTGATTGCTGATTGTGTGTTGTGATAAAGTAGATATAATTCTGTGTTAGAATCTGAATTCTGCCTAAAAAGTCAAAAAGATTTAAGTCACCTATTCACCCCCCCCCCCTCTAGGTGATTAGGTACAACATCTTTCAAGTCGTATCAGAGCCAGGTTACTCAAAAAAGGACATAACTGTCTGAGTAGATCCTATTGTCAGATTCAGTCTAAGTCAATTACAGAATCAAGAAAAGCAAGAACCATGGGTTCCACTGAAAATCATAAGGAATTGGGATCCATGAAGTTACCCATATGTAGGAAAGAGATCTTTGGTATCTGGAAGGAAAGGGTGAGACTGTTTATAGAAGCCTCAGACCCTAGGATTTATATCATAGTGAAAGAAGGGCCATATGTGCCCATGAAGGTGTCAGTCTTAGATGCAAATCAGAGAACACCTAAGGATTTCTCTGAAATGACAAAGGATGAGATTGTTCTAGCCACAATGGACAAAAGGGCTCAGAACATCATTGTGAGTGTTATAGATGATGCTACTTTTCAGAATTTGATACACTGCAAGACATCTAAGGAGATGTGGGATACCTTGATAGTGTATATGGAGGGTTCTGAAGAAGTGAGGCAAGACAGAAAATCCTTGCTAAACCAAGAATATGAAAGTTTTAGACAAGGTAAAGCTGATAGCATAACTGAATGCTATAAGAAGTTCTACAGGATTGTGAATGAGCTCATGTCCTATGGCAGAGAGTTCAGTAATTATGAACTTAATGATAAGTTTCTAAGGTCCCTAACAAAAGATTGGGACACCAAGATCTGTGCCATTAGGGAAATGGCAAAGTTAGCAGAAATTCCTCCACCAACACTGTTTGGTAAACTGCTGTCCTATGAAATACAGTTGATGGTGAGGAAAGAAGAGGAGAAATCAATAAGAAGTGAACATAAAGAAAGGACAGTGGCCTTCAAAATAGAAGCTCCCAGAAAGTACAGAAGTAAGTCACCAACTCCACCACCAAAAGTAGCTGAAACTGAGTCAGATGAGTCAGCAAACAGGAAGTCTAAAAGCAGTGAAAGTGATGAGGACTTTGCTGCCTTCACAAGACACTTTCAGAAGTTCTTAAAGAAGAAACAGTGGAGGACAAGGACATCTACTTCACAGGGTAAAGAAGACTATTATCAGAATAAAAAGTCTTCAAAGAAAGACATGAAAAAGACCAAGTCTAGCAAAGCAACTCTTTCAAAAATTGTATGTTATTGCTGTAATAGACAAGGACATGTTATTGCAGACTGTCCAGAGAAAAGGAAGGAGTCTAGTGACAAGAAAAAGACTCAATACAAGGGCAAGAAGGAAAAATCTTTTGTTGCCAAAAAGGATAAGAGCCTGTCAGACATTTCTTCATCAAAAACTGAGTCAGATGCTGAGGCATATATAGGACTGTTTGCTGAGGAAGGAGAAGAAGAGTTCATCCAAATTATGAACTCTATATATGAACAAGAGGACAGTCAGTGCCAAGGACTGATGGCATTCACAGAAAGTTACAAAATCCTGGAGCAGCCAGGACCTAGTAAGGTACAACATTGTTCTTTCAGTTCAATTTCTTGTGCTAGTACAGAATCAGATTCATCATCATCAAGTGATGAGAGTGCATTTGAGTCTTAAGAGGATATTCATCAGTTGATAGATGAATATAAAGTTCTATTGCAAGCATTTAAGAAATGCAAATCCTTAGCCAAAAGTCAAGCTAAGGAGATTGCAAGTCTCAAAATGGCCGCAACTGATTATGAGAAGTTGTTTGATCAAAAACATAATGAGATAGCCAGACTGAAGCACATAACTGTGATTCAGATGGGGACTATATCTTTTAAGAATGATCAAATCAAGAGTCTGGAGATTAGTCTCTAGAAGGAGAAAGATTTAGTTGCTAGGTTTTCTAAACCAAAGTCAGTTCTGCGCTTAATTGATGAATTTGTTCATCACAAAGGTAAAGCTGGACTGAGGTTTACTAAACCTGCAAGGACTGTCAAGTCCAAGTCCAAGGGCAAAGCCCCAACTATCAACACATCAGCTGTAGATAAAACAGCTAAGACTGTACCTAAGCAAAGGTACAATAAGTTTGAGTGTTGGTGCTGTGGCAAGGTAGGCCACTTTGCAATGAACTGTTGGCACAATGTTAGTGCCAAAGTGAGTAGCAAACTGCCTGTTGGAAAACCTGCAGGTAGCTTTGTTAGGAAGCAAACTAACCAGTACCGAGGACCCAAGAATTCTTTGGGTTCTAAGGTTCAGTAATTTGTTTTGCAGGTGAGTCCAAGTGGTCATGCCCCAATATGGTACTTGGACAGTGGATGTCCCAGACACATGATTGGAACAAGGGGTTTACTAAAGGACTACACACCTATAAAGGATGGTCCAAAAGTCACCTTTGGTGGTTCTGAAAAAGGGATCATCACGGGTTTTGGTAACATATCTAACTCCTATATTACAATTACTCAAGTGGCCTATGTTAAAGGTTTGAAACATAACCTTATTAGTATAAGTCAATTGAGTGATGTAGGATATAACATCTCATTTGTGAAAGATGGTTGTCATATCAGGAGGTCAAATGATCAAGAGATCATTTTGATTGGTTATAGAAAAAGGAATGTCTATTGCTTAGACATTATGGTTGAGAACAATGGTTCTCCAGTATGTCTTGTAGCTGATGAGACAGTCTCTCATTGTGTCAAATGGCACAAGAGGCTAGCCCATCTAAACTACAAGACAATTGGGCAACTCTTTAGTAAAGAGTTAGTGAGAAATGGTCCTCAAGTTAAGTGTATTAAAGATGGTATTTGCTCAGCTTGTCAAAAGGGCAAGCAAACTAGATCCACTTTTAGTAGCATTGAAAACAAAGATGCTGTGAGGTGTTTATACCTCTTGCATATGGATCTCTTTGGTCCAATGCCAGTTCACAGCCTAGGTAGGAAGGTCTATACCTTTGTAGTTGTAGATGACTACTCAAGGTTTTCCTGGGTGTTCTTCCTAAGACAGAAATCTAAAACACCTAGTGTCTTCTATAGCTTTGTCAAACAAATTCAGAATAAACTAGATAGTACAGTGGTCAAGATAAGAAGTGACCATGGTACTGAATTTCAGTCTGATAGTATGGCAAAACTATGTGAAAAATTTGGGATATTTCAAGAGTTTTCTTCACCAAGAACACCTCAGCAAAATGGCATTGCTGAGAGGAAGAATAGAACCTTGATTGGGGCTGGTAGGACCCTATTAAGTGATACATCACTACCAGAATATTTCTGGGCTGAAGCAGTCAATATTGCATGCCATGTTATTAATAGGGCTACCATTACTAAAAGCCACAACAAGACCCCCTATGAGGTTGTGAAAGGCAGAAAACCAAACCTATCCTACTTCAGGATCTTTGGTTGTAAGTGCTTTATACTTAACAATGGAAAGTCTTACTTGACTAAGTTTGCTGCCAAGTCCCAAGGGGGAATTTTTGTTGGGTACAACAACAATAGTAAGGCTTATAGAGTCTACAACTTGACTACACAAGTTGTAGAAGAGTCTGTACATGTAGTATTTGATGAAACTAGACTTATTAACAATGAGTTGTCTAGTAGTATTTGCAGCCCCACAGGTATTACTAAGAAGATGGACAAGCTCACTATAGAAGAAGGACCTACTACAAGACAGCAGGTAGAAGATAGTGGCTGCTGTCCAGGGGGAGTACTACATGTACCTAATGCAGAAGAAGTACAAGGAGTACAACAAGATGAAGAAGTTGAAGAAGTTCAACCTGAAGTCAGGATGCCTCCAGTCAATAGGCATCTTAGAGATCATCCAGCAGAACAAATCATTGGTGATCCAAGACAAGGGGTACAAACAAGGAGCAGAAATCTGAATGCAGTGCTCTTCTCCAGTTTCCTATCCCAAGTTGAACCAAAGAAGTTTGAAGAAGCCATCCTAGACCCTCATTAGATTGAGGCAATGCAAGGAGAGCTGAATCAGTTCAAGAGATGCAAGGTCTGGGAGCTTGTTCCTAAACCAAAAGACCACAACATAATTGGGACCAAGTGGATCTTTAGGAACAAAATGGATGAGCATGGAGTCATCATTAAGAACATAGCAAGATTGGTTGCTAAAGGGTATAGGCAGGAAGAAGGTATTGATTTTGATCAAACCTTTGCTCCAGTAGCTAGACTGGAAGCCATAAGGATGTTCCTGGCCTATGCAACCTTTCAAGGATTTAAAGTTTACCAAATGGATGTCAAGTCAGCATTTCTGAATGATAATCTAAAAGAGGAAGTCTATGTGGAACAGCCATCAGGTTTTGTTGATTCAACTCAACCTAATCATGTCTATAGACTTAGGAAAGATTTATATGGGTTAAAACAAGCCCCTAGGGCTTGGTATGAAACACTGTCTAGTTTCCTCATTGAGAATAAGTTCTAAAGGGGGAAAATAGACAAGACTCTATTCTTTAGGCAATCCAGAGGCAAAGTAATATTAGTCCAAATATATGTAGATGACATAATATTTGGGTCTACTGAAAGTAGTCTTTGCAAAAAAATTGCAAAACTAATGCAAGGACAATTTGAGATGATTAGTATGGGGGAACTTAAGTTCTTCTTGGGTCTCCAAGTTAGACAGACTGAGAATGGTTTATCCATATGCCAGTCTAAGTTCACCCTAGAACTCATAAGGAAGTATGGTATGGAATCATCCAGTACCATGAAGACTCCTATGGGGTCAAGTATGTCTCTTAGCAAGGATGATGCAGGGAAACCTGTAGATGAGTCTTTATATAGAGGGATAGTTGGCTCCCTATTATATTTGACTGCAAGTAGACCAGATATCATATATGCTACATGTGTCTGTGCAAGGTATCAAGCTTGCCCTAAAGAGTCTCATTTGACAGCAGTCAAAAGAATACTGAGATATCTGAAGGGCACTCCTTATCTAGGCCTTTGGTACCCTAGGAATAGGGATTTTGAACTAACAGGTTATTCAAATGCAGACTTTGCAGGATGCAAAGAAGATAGAAAAAGCACAACTGGAACCTGTCAATTCCTAGGTGGAAGACTGATTTCATGGAGTAGCAAGAAGCAAACAAGTGTGGCTATCTCCACTGCAGAATCAGAATATGTGGCTACAGGAAGTTGCTGTGCTCAACTTCTATGGATACAACATCAGCTTGAGGACTATGGAATCCAGGTAAGTAGAACTCCACTCATTTGTGATTCTACTAGTGCTATATCAATTGCACATAATCCTGTTTCCCATAGTAGAACTAAACATATTGAAATAAAATATCATTTTCTTAGAGAACATATAGAAAAAGAAGATATTTTACTGGAATATGTTAAAATAGATAATCAACTAGATGATATGTATACTAAGCCCTTAGAAGAAACTAAGTTTAATAGGTTTAAAATTGAACTAAGTATGATAAACTTAGAATAAGTTTATAAGAATGGCTAAGTAAAATAGTGTCGACACACAGAGTTGTCTATGTCGACACAGAAAATTGGTGTCGACACTTCAGTGAAAAGGTGTCGACATATCTAGGAAGTTGGTGTCGACACTTCAGAAAATTAGTGTCGACACATGACCAGTAGGTGTCGACACATCCAAGGTGGTGTCGACACTTAGTATTTACTCAGAATTATCTAAGTATAGTCTCGACTAAATGTCGAGTTATGTGGTGTCGACACATAAACAAGTGTCGACACATATATATGTTGACTAAACTTGTGCCGACACATAGGTGTCGAGACATTATAAGTCAGTGTCGACACTTTTCAACAGTGTCGACACAATTTAAGTTAGTTAACCCGCCTTTTCATCTTCAAACCTAGAAAGTTATAAATAGAATTTCTCCATTGTCTGTCGACACGCTCACCAAAGTTTCGAGACAAAACTTGTGTGTCGACACCCCTCTTCTCTCCAGTCAAATTCTTCAAACCCTAATGGCGCCAAAGCTCGAGAAGAACGTCAATGAAGGCTACGAACTGGTGCGACATGCGTTTGAGGATACAGACCCGGAAATCAAGAATGTGATAACCCTAGTTGCAGTCTCGGGGTTAGAATTCCTTATTTCTGAGCCAACAACAATCTGGAAGAAAGAAGTGTTAGAATTTCTGAATGGAGCTAAAGTAGACGAATCTGGATTCAAGATCAAATCCAGGGTCCATGGAGAAAAGGTGAAGGTATCACCTAAAAGTTTGAGAAAAGTCCTACATCTACCCAGGACAACAAAAGAGGATGAGGCTACTGCTTCTAAGACAAGAGAATCTTTAACTTGGTGTGGACTGGATTCAAAATTGAAAATTGGATCTGTGTTTAATAGGAAGGGCATGAACAGCTAGGGAAAATTTCTATCTGAAATTGTTGAAAAAGTAATCTTAAGTAAGCCTGGAGGGCATGATAGGGTATCAACCCATATGTTCAACCTTATGACCAGGATAATTTTCAGCCTACACACTGATTGGTCTGTAGTAATCTTTGAAAAGATCAAGGAAAGTATGAAGAAACCCAACTTGGGTGGAATAATAAGTCTATACTTGGCTGGTAGTATACCAGAAGTTATGGGTCAAGCTGCAGGCACTAAGATCAACCACATGAGGAAGATGGACATGAGGATATTCTCTAGGTGGGATAGGGTTTTGTCTAAAGAGATGCCTACACCAGAGAAAATAACTCCTGAGAAGGAAACCCCTCTGAAGAAGAAGAAGAAGATAGCTCCAGTAGCTCAAGAATCATCAAGTAGTTCAGATGATGAACAAGAACCTGGAGATGCTGGGAAGTCTCCAGCTCCACAAGATACTGCAGAAAGGCAGGGGGAGCTACCTCAAGATAGCCCCATACACCAGGATCAAATCCAGGGGGAGCCTCTAATAGTAGAAGAACCAACTCTTCTTGAGAGTGAGCAAGCTACAAACATCATCCTTGAGGTAATCACTGAGCTTAATGCTTTAGATTTCCCTATAGAGGATAATGTATTGTCTGATTCCTTAAATTATGTTAATCAGCAAACTCAAATTGATAGTCAAGCCCCAGATGTTGTCATGGAGGACACATCTGTCACAGTTCAAATAGTATCTGATCCAATGGTAGATGAGCCAAGAATTTCTCCAGCTCATTCTCCACAAGAATATACAATGGAAGATCTTTTCCTAAATCTGGATCAAACAGATTTTGACAAGTATTGTGCTGCTGCTGAGGGGGAGAATGCTCCAGTTGAGGGGGAGCAAGTGAAAATTCGGGAAGAACCTGCAAGGCAAGAACCTGAGAAGGCACCAGAAGTGCAGAAGGAGTTCCCTCCAAGTCCTAAGGAGAGGGTAGAAATTGCTAGCTCCTCAGCCTCTGAAGATGAGGAGACAGCAAGAGCTAAGAAAAAGAAATTTCAAGTATTCAAAAGAAGGAGCCAGAGTTATAAGTATGCTTTGCAAACCATAGCACCACAGCCAACACTACAACCAACTCCATCAGTAGATTACAGTGCTCTTATAGAAACCGAACAGAGAACAAACCAAAATGGTTTTAACTGAAACTTTATTATCCGAAAAAGGTATCTATTACAAAGGTATGGCCTCACTTATATAGAATGGAGGAGAGATGAGAGAATACAAAAAGAGATGTGGGACTAAAAATTACAAGTAAAGCGGACTATACAAAATAAACCGCACAAGCCGCGTGGTTAGACAGAAGGGCTAACCGCACGGCTACCACAAGAGAAGCAGAGAGGTCGCCTGAGAAGATCGCTAGACTGCCCGGTTTATAGGCCGGCGTGTCAAACTGCCAGACCGCGAGGTCTTCAACCCGCCAAGACAGACCGCCCGGTCACCAACTTCAACACTCCCCCGCAAGCTGGAGCATATATATCAATCATGCCCAGCTTGTCGCAAATATGCAGAAATGAGGCGGAAACTGGCTTGGTGAAGATGTCAGCCAGCTCTTTATCAGACGTGACAAAAGGAGTGCAAATTTGTTCTTTTAAAATCTCTTCATGAATGAAATGGCAGTCGACCTCTATGTGCTTTGTTCTTTCATGGAATACCAGGTTTTTGGAGATGTATATGACGGCCTTGTTATCACAGAACATAGGTAGAGGATGGTTGTACACCTCTCCTAAATCTAGCATGAGAGCCCGCAGCCATTTTAACTCACAAGTGGTTGACACCATACTGCGATACTCAGCTTCTGCACTGGACCTGGAGACAACAGACTGCTTCTTGCTCTTCCAGCTCACCAGATTTCCCCCAACAAAGGTGCAAAAACCTGAGGTTGACTTGCGATCCCCTTTGTCATCAGCATAACTTGCATCTGAGTAGGCTTCAATCCTCAGATGACCATTCTTCTGAAAAAGTAATCCTTTCCCAGGCGCTGCTTTGACATACTCCAAGATCCGCAAGGCGGACTGTAGATGACACTCCCTGGGCGCTTGCATGAATTGACTCACCTTGCCCACAGCATAGGAAATGTGGGGCCTGGTCTCTGTGAGATATATGAGCTTACCAACCAGACGCCTGTACCGCGAACTATCTGAAAGAGGAGGTGAATCATCTGTCCAGGTTTTGTCCTCCCCAGTTGCCATGGGGCATCGGGCAGGTTTTGCTCCAGTCAATCCTGCCTCTTTTAAAAGATCAAGGGCATACTTACGCTGAGAGAGAACTAAGGAGTCGGGCTTCCGAGAGATTTCGATCCCCAGAAAGTACTTTGGAGAACCCATATCTTTAGTGATCAGATGTTGGCGAAGATGTTGCTTTGTTAGGGCTACCCCTTCCTGGTCATAGCCAGTGAGAAGAATATCATCAACGTACACAACAAGAACAACCAGCCCAGAAGGAGTTTTGCGAATAAAGAGAGAGTGATCAGCAGAGCTTCGCACAAAACCAACAGCCGCCACAATGCCGCTGAACTTGTCAAACCAAGCTCGAGGACTCTGCTTGAGGCCATAAATTGCCTTCTACAGCCGGCATACTCGTGTCTCCCCCTGAGCAATATACCCAGGAGGTGGCTCCATATAAACTGCCTCGTGAAGATCACCATAAAGGAAGGCATTCTTGACGTCCAGCTGAGAAATCGGCCAATCCCGATTGACGGCCACAGAGAGAAGAACCCGGATAGTGCTGAGACGAGCCACGGGGGAGAAGGTGTCAAAGTAATCAACCCCATAAGTCTGAGTAAAGCCCTTAGCAACAAGACCAGCCTTATACCGATCCACAGTGCCGTCGGGGCCAAATTTGACCACAAATACCCATCGACAGCCAACAACATCTGTGACGAAAGGAGGCGGAACAAGGGTCCAGGTACCCCGTTCAGTGAGAGTAGCAATCTCCTCATCCATGGCAACTTTCCAGTGAGGAATAGTAAGGGCCTCCTGGTAGGAATGGGGGGTGGCAGTGGCCGAGATAGCTAGTGCAAAAGCTCTGCGAGCAGGGGTAAGACGAGCATAGGAAACAACTGCAGCAAGCGGGTGTTGGGTACAGGCACGAACCCCTTTGCGAAGAGCAATCGGGAGATCCAGGTCAGCAGGTGCCTCAGTATCCGGAGTATCCGTGGTGGAGAGAGCTGGCCCAGGAGTAGAGAGAGATGGCAGCGGAGTGGAGGGAGAAAGCGGAGTAGAGGGTGGAGATGATGAGTATGGGGAAGACGGTGGAGTGGGTGGAGTGGGCGGAACATCAGTGGGAGCAGAGGGAATGGATGGGTTGGTATGAGAAGTAGGATCAGGAGGAGTAGAAGATGAAGTGGGAGAGAAGTAAGATGCATTGGCAAAGAAGGTGACATCCGCGGAGACAAATTGCTTGCGGGTAACAGGGTCAAAGCAGCAATATCCTTTCTGAGTGTGATAGTAGCCCAGAAAGACACATTTGGTGGCACGTGGTGAGAGTTTATCACGGGTGGCAGCGGGAGAGTGCACAAAAGCGGTGCACCCAAAGATGTGTAGAGGAAGAGGAAAGGGATCCTTGTCCGGATAAAGAATGGAGAAGGGGGTAGCACCGTGGAGAACTGTGGAGGGAAGGCGATTGATGAGATATCAGGAGAGGAGGACAGCATAGCCCCAATAGGAGCGAGGAACATGCATTTGAGTCATCATAGTGCGAGCGACATCAAGGAGGTGACGGTTTTTACGTTCCGCCACCCCATTTTGTTGTGAGGTGTAGACACAGCTGGTTTGACGAATAACACCATTGTGAATACAAAAGGAGGAGAAGTCGTGGCTAAGATACTCCTTAGCATTGTCAGAACGAAGGAGTTTAATAGACGTATCAAACTGAGTCTTAACCATAGAATAAAAGGAGGTCCAAACAGAGAACAGCTCGGAGCAATCTTTGAGAAGATATACCCACGTACATCGAGAGAAATCATCAATGAAGGTGACAAAATAGGAACTACCCCGACCGATGGTGAGGTTAGGAGCGGGACCCCATATGTCAGAGTGAACGAGGTCGAACGGACGGGAAGAGCCCCGACTTTGCGTTGGTGGGAAGGATGAGCGGTGATGTTTGCCAAGTTGACATGCATCACAGTTTAGAGGAGGATGATGAGTAGGGAGGTGCGGCAGGAGCTGTCGTAGAATTCGGGGAGGAGCATGTCCAAGGCGAAGATGCCATTGGAGAAGATCTGTAGAGGAGGAGGAGAAGGCGGATAGAGCAGAAACGTTGTCGAGGAAGTAGAGGCCACCACTCTCAGTCCCGGTAGCAATCGTCCGTTGGGAGTCCGGATCCTGAAAAGCATAAGAGGTAGGGGTGAATATGACAGAACACCGTAGTTGCTTGCATAAAGAAGTAAACGATAATAAATTACACGGAAACATGGGCACATAGAGGGTATCAGCCAAGCAGAGAGATGGAGTGACTTGAACCATGCCCGTCCCATGGACCGGGGAGGGAGATCCATCAGCAACAATGACCGGGGGAAACTGAGCATGGGTGTCAAGAAGGGAGAAACATTGAGGATTGCCTGTCATATGATTTGTTGCACCAGAGTCGATTAGCCATCGTCCGCGAGTAACAACATGAGCACTACCAGAAGAGGTGACCACGGAGGCGGACAGGCTGGAGGAGGGGAAAGCCATGGAAGCAAGAGAGGAGCAAACCGCGACGATAAGAACAAGCCGCGAGAAGAGAAAAGAGCACCAAGCCGGGCGAACAGAAAACAGGTCGCGCGGCTAGGAAGGCGGCTACCAAGAAGCGGAGCAAGGCAGAGGGATAGAAGTCGCACGACCTGAAAAAGTCGGGCGAACAGAGGAGAACAGGTCGCACGGCAAAAGTTGAGGCCGGCGCGACTAGCAAGCAGGAGCGGGTAGAAGGCAACAACAAGAAAGCGCGAATAGAAGCGGCTAGCAAGAGGTCAAAGGCACAGCGGGGAAGAGGTCGCGCGGACTGAAAAGGCCGAGCGAACATAAGAGAGGAGAAGAGTAGGTGACCGCGACCAAGATGCGGGTGAGAAAGGAACAACCCGCACGGTCAGGCAGAATACAGCAGCAAACCGCGAGTATAGGGACAAGCAGATATGGGGAAAGCAGAAGCGGACAGGGAGAAGAAGTCCGCAGCGGGTAGAGACAAGCCGCAAAGACTAGGAAGTCGGAGAGGCAAGAAAGAGCAAGGAGCGCGGCGACAAGGAGACAGGTCGCTGCGACGAATAGCAGTAGGAGAAGAGAGCCAAGAAGAAGCAAGCCGCGCGAACAGGGAAGCGGACAGAAACAAGCCGCTCGAACAGGGTAGCGGACAGAAGAGAAGGCAAGCCGCGAGACAGGTCGCAAAGAGCGGAAAACAAGCCGCGAGAATCAGAGAGCGCACACAATCAGGAGGAAACGACCGTGTCCTCTGATACTATGTAGAAACTGAACAGAGAACAAACCAAAATGGTTTTAACTGAAACTTTATTATCCGAAAAAGGTATCTATTACAAAGGTATGGCCTCCCTTATATAGAATGGAGGAGAGATGAGAGAATAGAAAAAGAGATGTGAGACTAAAAATTACAAGTAAAGCGGACTATACAAAATAAACCGCACAAGCCACACGGTTAGACAGAAGGGCTAACCGCACGGCTACCACAAGAGAAGCAGAGAGGTTGCCTGAGAAGATCACTAGGCCGCCCGGTTTATAGGCCGGCGTGTCAAACTGCCAGACCGCGCGGTCTTCAACCCGCCAAGACAGACCGCCCGGTCACCAACTTCAACAGCTCTTATGGTTGCTATGCAGATAAAACTTGATGAGCACAGACAAGCCATTGAGAAGTATGTGGATGAAGGGCAAAAATCATTACAATTTGATCTGACCCAGGATATAAACTCTATAAGATTTGAAATGAATCTTATAAAAAGGAGATGACTGACTGCTTCCACAAAGGAGGGAATGCAGTAGTCTATTTGGCAACTCATCAAGAAAAGATAAAAGCTCAAGTAGATGACATTGCACTGAAGCAAGGGTATGTTCTTGAGAACCAAATCAGAATGAATGATAACTTAACTGCTTCTGATAATGCAATTGTCACTGAGATGAAGAACATAGCTGCTGGACTGACAACTTCTATTGCAACTGCTAAGGCAGATTTTGATAAAGCACTGCAAAAGAGTTTATCTGATGTTACTTCTGCAATTCAAGACTCCCAGAAGCTGATTACAAAAAAGCTCCAAAGGTTAAAACCTTTCTTTAAAGATGGAGTTAATTATTTGGATGCTCAAGTAAGATTTCAAAAGGATGATCTCAGGGATCACATGGAAAGAGAAGTCATAAAGTGGGAGAGGGTGTTAGTCAAGGCCAGCTCTGATCATGCTAAGTGGATATTTAATTCTATCAGAGCAACTCTTGGATATCCTCCTTTATGTGATGATGATAATGTTGCAGAATCTGGAATACATCCTGCATATCTAGGAGGGGAGCAACCTGAAGTGGCTCAAGCCATCTACCCTCCTCCAGATTTTGATATGGTTCAAACTTATATACAATCAATGTATAGCCCACCTGGGGGTCAGCAAAATGTCATCATAGAGAAAGTTGTTCAGCCAGTATCTGAAGCTATGCAAGAAGCTCTGCAGAAAGAAGAAGAAACCAGATTGTCTAAAAAGAGGTTCAGGGAGCAAGCTGAACTAAGACCAGACTTTGAGCAGTGGAGCCCCACTTCAAGAAATATTATCTTAACTGCATGGAAAGCTGCAAAAGATAATATTCAAGACAGAAATAAATGGTTTTCTGAACTAGAATGGAGGAAACATGAGACAAGGCAAGAAGCCATAGTCCAATATAGAAGAAAGGCCAAGATGGGAATGCTACCTCCTACTGCTCAGTAGCCTAGCAAGTACTTTCCCAAGCCATATCATTATTTTGAGAGGCAAAAGATTAAAGCTGAAGAGCAAAAGAAAAAGGATCTGAAAGGCAAGAAGCCTGCTGATGCTGAAGTTGCTGAAGCTCCTGTTCAAGCCAAAGTACAATCTGGAAAAGGAATAGTGATCAAGGAGGCTGAACAAAAATATAATAGAATTTTCTTGAGTTTACAATTGTAATATTTTGATTGTTGAACACTTTGTAAACTTTTGGAAAATGAATATAACAAAATATTAGAACAATGTGTTATGTGATAAATTTATTTCATAATTGTTCTGAGATAATGTCTATGTATACATGTTTATGTTTTCCCTGCTTACATAATCCTGCCTTACATCATGCTATGATTTTATTCTGTATGGTGTATATCATTGACTAAGGGTTATGACTTCTCCAAATAGGGGAGATTGTTGGGTTCATTGGTTCTAATGTACCTGATTTGAAGAAGCCTCACCCAACTCAATGATATACATCAAAATGTATTTGATGTGTTTTGAGTTTACTTGTGCAGGTTAAGTATTTACAGGAAATAAGAAAAAGTTTCTAAGTCCATGTGTCGAAACCCAGAGGGAAAGTGTCGACACTTAAGAAGACTTGTGTCGACACCCAGGCAAGCAGTGTCGACACTTGGAGTCATTGTGTCGACACCAGGGATGCAGAGTCGACACCAGACAGAAAGTGTCGACACAAGGAGCTGTGTCAACACTCAGTGAAGAAAAGTGCAGTGAAGCAATGTCGACACTTAGCAGTTGTGTCGACACCCAGAGAAACTGTGTCTACATCAGAAAGTGTCGACACTTGGAGGCTGTGTCGACACTCAGCAAAAGTCAGCAGAGTCTAAGTATAAGTGTCAACACCCAGAGCAATTTGTCGACACTCAGCAGAAGAGTCAACACTTGAAGAAAGTGTCGACACAAGAAAGAATGTGTCGACACTCAGCTGAAGACTCAACACTTGAAGAAAGTGTCGACACCCAGAGCAATGTGTCGACACTCAGCAGAAGACTCAACACTTGAAGAAAGTGTTGACATAAGGAGCTGTGTCGACACTTAGCAAAGTTCAAGAATATTCTAAGTACAAGTGTCGACACAAAGGAAATGTGTCGACACTCAGCAAAAGTCTCAATAGAAGAAGAATGTGTCGACACAAGGAGCTGTATCGACACTCAGCTAGTATCAACACTGAAGACATGTGTCGACACCAAGAAGCAGTGTCGACATGGACAAGTTCAACACATGAAGATGTGTCGACACAAAGGAGTTGTGTCGACACTTACAAGAATTCAGCAATATACTGAAATACAAGTACTTGTGTCGACACACATTATCAGTGTCGACACATGAAGAAGAAGCAGTGTCGAGATATAAAATCTACAACACAAGGAGTTGTGTCGACATCTTGTAGGCTAGTGTCGACACTTAGACAACTTGTGTCGACACTTGGTCTATAAGTGTCGACACTTAAAGACAGACAGTCTCGACACTTTCAGACAGTTACAGAATTTTCAAGAACTGACTGGATGACTTGACAGCTGCCATTCCAGCCGGTCTACTGCACCTGTCAGAGTTATCAGAAATCAGTTATGAACCGGACCAGCCGGTTACCATGAAGAATGCCTATAAATAGGCTTATACTGTCTACAGAAATAGAGATTGATTGAACACTAGTTCAAGTGATCATTAACTAGAAGAAGATCTAGCTATTCCTTGAAGAATCTAGTGAAGATCTAAGAAGTTGGAGAGAGAGAGAGCTCCATCCAAGAAGTCAGCCGTTGGAACAAGGCTGAGAAGAAGGGTTCAGATTTATTCTGAATCTTAAGCAGTAGAGATCAAGGATCAACTGCAGAAGAGGTCAATCTTATTGTGTTCTACATTCAAGAAGCTTTGAAGAAAGCCAAGTCAGATTGATTTCAGCTGAGTTCTTCCAAGAACTCATCAAGAAACTCACAACTCTTCTCTCTTTTCTCTGAGTTGTTGAGTTACAATTTTTGTATTCATATTATCTTGTAGGATCCTTAGGGTCTTGAGTTTTGTAAGCCTGTAATTATAAAGGCTGAGTGTAGGGCTTGAGTGCCTGAGTGTAGGAGATTGGAATCTCTGAGTGTAGGCCTGTTGTGGCTGAGTGTAGGCCTTGGTGGCTGAGTGTAGGCCTTGGTGGCTGAGTGTAGGCTTTGTGAAGAAGCTGAGTTGTAGGGCCTTAGGCCTGAGTTGTAAGAACCTATTTTGTGGTTCTGACTGTAAGATCTGAGGATCTGCGATAGTGGAGGAGTTTGGTCGAATCTAGTTCACTGCTAGATAGTCGAAGGGGGAAAGTGGATGTACCCAAACCTTGGGTAACCACTATAAATCTGAGTGTCTACTGTGTGCTTGTGGAATTCTGTGATTACTGATTATGTGCTGTGATAAAGTAGATATAATTCTGTGTTAGAATCTGAATTCTGCCTAAAAAGTCAAAAAGATTTAAGTCACCTATTCACCCCCCCCCTCTAGGTGATTAGGTACAATATCTTTCAAGTAATAAGGGCTTATGCCCAGTACATCAATTCAAAATCTCTCTCTCTCTCAACTCTAAACAGCGGAAGAAAACTATCATCGCCAAGTCATCCCACCTGAGGCAACTTTGCAATAGCAGTAGTAGTAGGTGGTGGTATCAGCTCCTCACGTCCTGTCATCTCGTCTAGCCAGTCGTGCTGGTGCTCCATCTCCTCCAGCTCCTAAAAATAGTTTGGTCACCGGCCATTAGTCAAAAGACTAAGTCGTTTCCTCCACACCTCGCCTCGCAACTCCTAGGTACTGTGTGGGAGGACAAAACGGAGGACAACAAGGGGTAACAAAAGTAAATAGGTGGCATTGGCACTATATTAACAAGTATATGAGGAGTAATAGTAGTTCTATTCTAGCAGTTCTATGTAAGAGATACAAGTGCAGTAAATAAAGTATAAGATTGAAGTAAGTAGAACAAGTGAAGTAAAGAACTGAAAGTAAGAGCAGGAAGTAAAACTATGCTACCACTACTCTACCATCACAAATCGTACCTTAACTTATAAAAATGCTCATACAAATTTATAAGTTAAGGTTTCCATGAAATTTAACTTATCATATAAAAGAGCCCGTACTAATTTATATGATAAGGATCTATGAAGCGTATGACCTAATATGAATGAATGTTTATGATGTAATTCATGCACAGGCAAGTGAAACTCACACACAATGACTCTGTGATCACAGACCTTTAGTTCCCACTTTTTGAGAGCTAGCTTCACTCTTGGGTACCACCGCTGTGGCTACGGCAGCAGCGGAGCGGGCATCTCCACTTCTAGGCCAGTATGCACACTACCAAACCTTAGACCCCTCTCATACGCCTCTGTACACGTCCAAGGTGCACTATAGAGTCTCTGCGTACGTACTTTGCTGACAACCCGTCAGTCTTGTTGGGTCACGTGTGTGTTATCGGGGATCGTCCTCCAGACCGCGTAGTAAAATAACCCACTGGCCCCTCAAACCCTCACACCTGCCTGGTGCACCGTACTGCCATCGGTGTGACGAACGACCAGTACCGCATGCCCTGCCACTAAGTTTATGCACATGCAAGTATTTCATTCCGAGCCTTCAGCACGCAGGACCATCCCGTCCTGAATCCCTCAAACTTTACACGGTTAAGCATTTATCACAATCTCTCCAACCCTACACGGGTGAGAACGCACAATAGTGCCTTTATTCCAAATACATCCAACCCTACACGGGTGAGAATATTACCATGAATCCATCCAACCCTACATTGGTGAGAATGACCTACAAATTTCTTAACATATTAGACTACTCTTGTCTATGGGTTATTATACTTAGTGATTTAAGGTTAATCCCATGACTGCCCAGGGTATACCCGGTGAAGGGCTCTCAGGGGCACTAGGAACCAAGATGGGATGAAGCCCAAAGTTCCATTTTGTAAGGATATTTACTTCAGTTGATGACTACCCATAATTCACCCCAGCTCTCATTGTTGCTCTGGAACAATCCTAATGACTTAAGATATTACCGGGAAACCGACGGTCTTCCGTCGGCCTCCAATCAAGTTACTACCTAAGGACTTGCACTTTTATTCTCATCACTAACAATACTACCCACCAGGGTTATTCACCAACTTCAATCTCTAGCTCAACGTCGATCTATCCCCAGGTGGTCCATATACTCTAACTCATTTATACTATACGCACCCATGACCTAATACCACCCCGAAATGGAACTTCCAATTACTTCGGCCACCTGCCCTTAACTATTTTTCCTCGGGTGGTGTGAACTAATGAAATATGCATATTAATTTTCCTAATTTTCTTAGGTCATTTAAGCCTCTAATTAAATCATTTAATTAATTCCCTAGGTCATTTAATTCATGATGTATCACAGTTTATAATCCACTAACCTAAGAAATTTTTCTTGACTTATATAATGGTAAACAATTTCTATCTACCAAAATTCATAATTTTCCTTGAAATATTTATATTTATTCCTTAATTAATACAAAACTCACATAAATGTCATTTTCCAAATGAAGTATACGGAAAACCTTACTAGAAAATATAGGAAATTTACAGAGCATATATATCATTATTTTAAGGCTAATGGCAGAGTTTCATCAACTTCTATAATGTAATGGCCTATCAAATACAATTCTTAACAATTTACCAAGATGGCATTATAAGTTTTAAAAATTTACTGATTCATCCAAAAATGCTGAGAAAATTATAAAAGGTTATTCATACTCATATAAATCATCAACAAATTTTCCAAAATTTTCTACCAAGTATTTTAACCAATTTGCTAATTAAGTAAAATAAGGGTAAAAAGTTAAATTCACATAACTCCTATCAAAACTCTTCAAACAGAGACATACAATGTTTCAGGAGTTGAGTCTATCATAATATTAACCTTGACAAAAATTGGGGCTTTTAGCTCAATGATAAGCCTATTTTTACATTTATTGTTTGAAAGTTCTATTATTCCAAAAATTCTAAATAATGGGATTTTTGCTTCCAAAAATCCCATTATTACAATGTGGAGTATAATTCACCCTAAAGAGCCTCTGAAATTAATACCATGATTTTTGGATGTTCCAAATAGGCTTAATGCACAATATATCAAAATTGGCTATTTGAACCCCAAGCCAATATATAATCAAAACATGCAAGTGAGTTTACCCAACATGTATTGGTACAAATATGCTGAAGTTTTCACCATGCACATAAATAGTCCCCAAGGACATGCCACCAAAATTTGGGGCCATTTGGAGCCATAACACTCAAAATATTTCATTTATTTAAATTTGTGTATTATGAATAAAACTATCGAAAAGGTTTTCCAAAAAAATCTCAATTTTTGGCAGGAGCTAAATATGCTATAAACATGCATGCACCCAAAATTTGGAGTCATGTTGATTACTGGTTTGGCTTGGACATCAATTTGAAATCCAGCCCTTGCCTAGGACCAGTCCTAGGAAAACAGCCATATAGAAAGCCCTACGGCTCCAAATTACATGTTTAGGGTGTCAAAACAAAGTTAATACAGAGATCTACAATTTGTATGTAGGTGACCAGTTCTGAAATTGCATTTAAGGGGCCTATATTTAACATGCAAATGTCTAAATAATGTGTGACAGAAATATTAATAAGACTATAGTTTAATTCACATATAATTCAACGACATCCCATCATCTTCCTCCTCCAGCGGATGGTCCAGATGCATCCCGCCTGTAGCTGCTTGAATTGGTGTTTCCCGGTCATCCAGTCACCTCCCCGGCCGTCCACCACCACCACCTCCGTTGAGGTGGGGGCTAACATTTGGCGGCGACTTGGCCGCCGGAGGCGGCGGTTTCCGGAGAACCCGAGCTCCATTAAAAATCATGGATTTTCTCCCACACCTCACATGGATTCAAGCTCAATTGAGCTCGAAATATCTCCTAAATGATCTAGGAAGCTAGTACGGGTAGAGAGGAGGCGAAACGGACCTTAATTGGAGCCCCACGGCGGCGGCGGCGGTGGTCGGCCATGGAATTTCACCTCTCCGGCGAGCTTGCTCCCGAACTCATTTCTCCACCAAACACTTCGATCCAGATATCGAATTCCACACCTATAGGACTTATGAAGCTAATGGTGAGGTCAAAATGGGGGTGGGGTGGCTGGTTATGGTGTTTTCAGTAGTGGGAATTTCGGCCACCACCTTGGATGCTCCTCCTTGGCTCCAAGTGGCACCTCCTTTGATAGAATTTGGCTGGGTGATTATTCCTAAGCTCAGAACTGAGATTTGGGAGGGAGGAGGAGGGCCAAGTGGCCTCCATCCCCCTTTTCCCTCTCATCTCTCTCATCTCTTTCCCCAAATTTCCAAAAACACCCCCATGCATGCACTCTCTCCTATTTTAGAGTGGTAGGGGCTGTCATTAACCATTTAGGCTGGTCATTGGCCTTGGCTCATGGGCTTTGCCCATTGGGAATGGGCTTGGCCTCCCTTTTTCTCTTTAGGCCTTATGTTGACCAAGTTGACTTTTAGGGTTGACTTGATCAACTTGATGAGTGGGCTGGCCCCGCTTGATGGTCATGAACCCCATGTCAACACCCAACATGGGTTGGACCATGGTGATGCCCCACTTGGGCAAATTGGGCTTATATGTGTGGATTTGACCAAATTTGGTTTATGGTTGACTTGAGTCAACTTGGGTCAATGGTTGACCCAATGATGTGGCTTTTGATTCACATAGATTTCTTTTAGGGTTAGGGACATAGTGGTGGGGTCAATGTGTACCTATGATTCCATTTTGGGCTAGTTTGACCTGATTTTACTCGAACCCTATAGTGGGCCCTATGTAAATCCACCCTAACTCCATGAGTCAAACCTAGCCTAACCCTTTTCATCCACCACATGTCCTAACCTAATCTAAATTTAGGGGTCTAGTAGGAAATGAGATGTTACACATAATGTTTGCTACATGTCTTTATGCTAGGTTCTAGGTGAACCCTAAAGAATCTCACCTTATTTTCTTAAAAAGGATTTTAAGATATATAAAGAGTTGTCCTAGTTTAGGACTCTGGTATCCAACTGAGTCAAAATTTGAGTTGACTGGATACTCAGATGCTGACTTTGCAGGATGTAGAGTCGACAGAAAAAGTACCTCAGGGAAATGTCAGTTCCTTGGTGTGAGATTAGTGTCTTGGTTTTGTAAAAAAACAATCATCTGTGTCTACATCAACTGATGAGGCAGAATACATAGCAGTTGGCAGTTGTTGTTCCCAGATGTTATGGATTCAGAACCAACTCCTAGATTATGGGTTCAACTTTACTATGTGACAACACAAGTGCAATTTATATTGCACAAAATCTAGTGCATCACAGGAGGACAAAGCATATAAACATCAAACACCATTTCATTAGAGTGTGTGTGGACAAAAATAAAATTAAGCTTGTCTACATCTACACTGATTTGCAAAGAGAAGATATCTCCACCAAACCCTTGGATGAGAGGAACCATCTGTTCTTTATAAATCAGCTTGACATGATCAATGGAGAGGCCTTAATTTAAATTTCTATCTGCGGTCAAAGACTTTGCCTCAATTCGTCGAACGAAGATCGACGATTTGAGAAAAGTTCTTGAGAAATTCTTCGAATAGAGATCGACAAACTCTCTGTGTGTGAAGCTATTTTCGTCGATCGGATATCGACGATATTATTTCAGAAAAGATTCGTCGAACTATGATCGACGAAATATTTTCACTTCTTCAAATTGAGATCAACAAATTCTTTTGTCAATAAAAAATTTCGTCACACTGAGATCGAAGAATTTTTATTTTTCGTCGGACAGAGTCTGCTGCTTTATATTATGAAAACCATATATCTAGGTTTTCTTCGAGCTCCGTCCCGCGCTTTCTGTTCCCTTACACTTGATCTCTGTTTTCCTTTTGCAGGCGAACTAATGGCAATTCCGACGAACAACCTTGCGACGATGAAGTTCAACATGGGATTTGACATTGATTTCGAATCTTTCCAGCACTATGACTAGATTTTTGTTGATATTCTGAAACTGCTTGAGGAACAAAATCTGAAGAAATTCATGACTTATCGAATCAAGATAGCAGTGTCAGAGATTAAGGAATGGGTGTTCAACTCTACAACACCGGAGGCAGATACAATGACGGGGACAATATCCATTAATCAAGTTTCTCTTTCCCCCGATACACTAACCGAAATTTTTGGTCTGATAAATAGTAATGAAGAAATAGAGATGGATAGTGATGAGTATGATAATATGCTGATAAAGAAGGTTCACTATGGAGAAAACCCAAATAAACTGCTGAAGAAAAATTTATCTGTTGAGTATAAATTTTTGGCTGATGTTGTCGACACAGTTTTATTGGGAAAACACACTGCTCGCGATTACATCACCAGGCACAAGTTTCTTGTAATGAGTACTCTGGTTAAGAAGAAGGAAGTTAAATGGGCAAAACTGCTGTTTGATTTAATTAAGAAGAAAAATAATAAGATGGAAGATTGCTTTGGAAGGATTCTGAGAATAGTCCTCCAAGAAAAGGCCCCTGAACTACTGGTATCCACGAGAGTGTTCATTAATGCCACAAAAAGGCTTACATCTGCACTGTTCGGCAGATGGGAGAGGAAAATCTCCAAGCCATCCAAGGCTTCTTCCTCTTCCAAGACTTCTGAGAGCACCAGGGCTGTGATAGCCACTCATCCACCTCCAGAAGATGTCCTTTCTTCCACCCACATTCATTCACCTCCTCCTCAACAACCACAACAATAACCATCTTCTTCTCCAACACATAGTCCACCAACTCAACAACAACATCAACCCTCAGCAGTTCCATCCCCAAAACATATCACACCACCTCTATCTCCAACTCCACATTCCTCACCTCCAATTAATATCTCTGAAATACCATCTACCTCAATTTAGGAACCATCTTTCAACCTACTGTCTCCTCAACCATCTCCACATCATTCTCCAATTCAGGAACCCATCTCCTCCCCCACAACCACAGTCCAACCTTCTACCACTGCAACTCCTTCAACTAATATCCCTTCAGTACTCCATACTTCCATACCATCTACTGCTCTAGACTATACTTATACAGACTTCTCTAATGCATTCCCTGTATGTTCAAATTATGGACATCACACTCCCTACTCCTCCTCTGCTCCTGAACCCCTCTATCTCAACTTCTCTGATATAGCTAAAGACCTTCTATCATTTATTTCTCCCGCTCTTGAGAAGCTTATAACTGCTGCTATAGCTCCTATCTCTGCCTCAATCACCTCTCTTTCTTCCAGAGTTGCTGCTTTGTCCTCTGTCCCTTCTTCTGGAGGATTGGCTTCAGGATCCCCAGAAAACAGTCAGGGGAGATGCTCTGTGAAGAAGCTCCTGTTCCCCCTGTACAGTAACAGAAGTAGCATGACATTATGTAGATGACATTATTTTTGGGACTGATGACTCAGCAGAGATAACCCCTCCTACAGAGATAATTGATTTAATTGATTCTGATATAGAGATGGATGACACAGTCATTGCAGAAATAATAACTGTTGGTGATTGTATTATCAATCCCACAGTTTATTTATTCAGTTTATTAAATTCTTTTGATACAATTCATTTGAACTTTCTTCAAGTAGTCTACCCAAAGCCTTCTATGGCTATTGTACCATATACCTCACCAATAAATCCTACAGTTGGCAAGCAACTCAAGGACAGCTTTGTAAGAACAGAGCCCACAAGAGTATCATCCCCTCCCAAGGCTACTTCTCCTCAGAAAGCCATCTCTCCTCCTACTTATGTAATGGATGACAGTCCCGTACCAAATCTTGATGAAATCTTTATGGCTGATATTGAAGAAGAGAATAAGTTACTTTCTGAGAAAGGTGCTGAAAAAGTTGTTCCAGATGTTGCAGAACCTTTAATGGCTCCTCAAGCTGAGAAACAAATTTCCCAAGACATTCTGAAGGCACTTGATGACCTATATGACAATCCTCAGGGATCTTCTGGTGATGAATATGATGATGATTTTGATGATTCTGATAACACTAAAGCCAAGAAGAAAACTACTAAGAAGAGAAAGGCTGCTCTAGAAGCTGCTCCTATGCTTAATCCCACTCATGATATTCCATACTATATTCTGCAGAATTACACTCCATATCCAGGGATGCCAGCATGGATGTGGCTATCCAAGAATGAGCAGAAAGCCAGAAAGAAAAGCAGGAGGTACACTCCTCCTGCTCCTCCTTCAAAAAGGAATTGGAGTGGTCCTCCTCCTCCTCCTACTGCTGGTGCTTCAGGTAACATTTCTCAGAGATCTACTCCATATGCTCGAACATATCAAAGATAACCTGATAGATCCTCAAGATCACATGGAAGCAGTCGACACAAGTATTCTAGCAGTAGCAGACAACAATAGCAGCAGCAACAAGCATCTGAAATTGAAAAAGCTAATAGTCCAAAATGGCCAGACTCTCCTCCAGTCCCATTTGTGGATCCTGAAACAGAAAATACTATAAGAATGGCCAGATACCAAGAGCGTGTTGGATTATCAATGAGTAACAAAGCTAAAGCTAAAGGCAGAGATCCTTCTCAATATTCCACTATGTCATCCTATAGAAAAGAAGAACTGAAAAGGTATGAAAATGCTAACAAATGTTTCAATGTAGATGCCTATATGAACTTGCATCCAGAGGCTATTATACCTAGAGCAACCTCTCTCAACATTATTGGAGCTGCTGACATGACCATGTCCAAAAGAGAAGCAGCTGATCCTAATAGAGAAATAAAATTCACATAGCCTTCCAAGCAAGACAAAGCTGACAAGGAAAAGCGGAAGAAGAAATGAATATCTTGTTTAGTTTTGATTATCTGAACTTTATTTATTTTCTGTCACAAAGCTACTAACTATGTACACATCTGCTGAATGTTTCAATTTTCTATCACATACATTTATCCTGCTTTGTGAATGTTGTTCTTTCATTTGTATTAGTGAGCTCACCCAAATAGCGGGATATTGTTGGATCCCTAGTTGTATTTTGGCTAGGTTCACTAACTAGGATGACTAACCCATAATGTATAGCCAGGGTCATATGTTTTGAGTCCTATAATTTAGGTCAAGTCATTAGGTTCAACCTTACATGGACCAGCCAGCAGAAGACCTCAGATTGAGTCAAGAATTAGAAGAAATCAAGTTTGGTATATAATTTCGAAGTTCGTCGAACTCAGCTCAACGAACGTCGATCGTTGATAGACGAAATCAGAGTTAATTCTTTGAGTTGAGCTCGATGACATTCGAGCTCAGGTCGATGAAGTCTGGAGTTTAACTTCAACATATTCTTTCCAGGATATTTTCTTTAAACTCAGCTCGACGAAGATAGAATCTGTGCTCGACGAACTTGGACCACAAAATTGGCAAGTTATTCACAAAATGCAGTTCGCTGAGCTCAGGTCGACGAACTGGGTTCTCAGGTCTACGATCAAGTTTTCTCAGGTCGACGAACAGTATTTCTCAGCTCGATGAACTTGGATCTCAAGTCGACGAAATCTATTCTATAGTCGACGATTTCTGTTGCAGTTCAAGACTTAGAATTTTCCTCATTTGCGGTCCATACTCCATATATTATTTAGCAATAATTTCCTAAGTAATTAATGTTCATATTCTCTGAATATAGCCGTTATTGGCAGCATTAATTATGATCTTCATCAGGTTAATTACTTGGTTAATTAATTGGGATAGTTGGGAAACACATTAAAGAAATTATTCTCCAGCCGATTTTCATTCTCCAGACAATCAGCATTCAATGTAGAAAGTTCAAAATTCAAAGGAGTATTTTTGATAGAGAATATAAAAGAGATTTTTCTCTTTTCAGCAGACAGGCAATAAGTATAACAATAGAGAATACAAAAAAAGATTCAGAAATTCTCTGTGCAGAAAACACTTTGTTTTCACCTTGATCTTACTGAAGAAGAAGAAGAACAACAAACACAAAATCAAGAGTCTTCTTCAACTTCATCTCCAGTAGCTTTCAAGGACAACAATCTCTGGATCAGTCAGAAGTTCCTGGATCCTCTCAAGTCAAGGTTGAAGACCTACACCCTGTACAAGGCTCCAAGTGATTCTGAAGGAGTCTTGACAACAACAATCCACTAAATCTTCTCAGTTATTTAAGAAAGAGAAGACATCATCAAATCTCTCTCCCCCTCCTGTATAAAGGGTCTATTAGCTCCCTTCAAAAGTTTATTTGATTTTTTGGCACCTCATCAAAAGCTCAAAGGGTTATGAGATCTCCCTTAAAATATATCTTGTGGTGGCAGTCACCTGATCAAAAAACCTGCTAGTGGATTCCTACCAGTGTGGTAGAAGAGTGGATGTACCAAGGTTGGGGAACCACCATAAAATTCTTGTGTCGTCTGGCTGCCTCTTTTCTTTGTACTGTTATATATTTATGTGCTGTGTTAGAGTAGATTAACTTAGACTATTTTTCCTTTCTGTTAATATTGGTATCACTTATTCTTTACTCTGATAATATTAAAAATAGCTAAAAAGATTTAAATTGCTCTATTCACCCCCCCCCCTACTCTAGAGTAAATCAGATCTAACCCCCATCTTTCAAAGTAGAAGAGCAAGAAATATTCGGTCGTCTCTAGGACTAGTGCCAAAGCTGAATGTCGGAGTATGGCGTCAACCACTTATGAGTTAAAGTGTTTAAAAAATCTCATGATGGACTTAGGAGAAATATATAATCATCCTCTAACTATGTTCTGCGACAACAAGGCTGCTATATATATCGAAAAATCCGGTATTTTATGAGAGTACACAGCACATCGAAGTTGACTGCCATTTCATTAGAGAAAGATCTTGAAGAAACAGATTTGCACTATGTTCGTTACTTTAGATAATAAGTTGCCGGATATCTTCACCAAGCTTGTATTTGCTTCCCTTATTCACATTTATGACAAGTTGGGCATGATTGATATATATGCTCCAGTTTGAGGGGGAGTTTTGCAGTATGGTGACCAGACGGTTTGGAGACCGGGCGGTCTAGCTGTTTCTCACTAACAGCTTGATAGCTGGGAGGTCTGGTGGCTTCTCTCCAGCAGCTTGGTAGCTGGGCGGTCTAGCGTTCTCCTCTGTTGCAGTATGGAGATCGGGCGGTATGGCAACTTGACTCTGGCAGTTTGGAGATCGGGCGTTCTGGCGGCTTCTCTCCAGCGGCTTGTCGTTATGGTAGGGTGGTTAGCCTTCTCTACTAACCGTGCGACCTACGCGATCTGGTTTTGTCTAGCCACTAGTCACCGTAAATGTATCTAGTCCCACATTGCTTATTTGTAATCTCTCTCTTATCCTCCATTCTATAAAAGTGAGGCTATACCTTTGTAATAGATACAATGCTTGGAAATAAAAACTTTGTTATTGTCCAATTTTCGATTTCTCTTTTTCTATTCACACACTATTGCACCACAAACGCATGCATACATGATTACTATTGTGTCTTGAGCTCCATCAAGTGTCACTGGCTTATCATTGAGTAGTGACTTTATGCATATTCAACGACCACAACTTCACATAGTTTGGACTTCGCATCCTCCTTTGGCTTATCCTCAAGCCAATCTTCAATATGAGCATCATTTCCCTAAATATCTGACTCCACATCCGTTTCATGCTCCATATTGGTCATTGTGCATGGTGCCCTTGTATGAGCATTGCCTCCACGACTCTTGGACCCCCCATTTCCCTGATTTTCACCTTTGAACTCCTCAACTAGATCCTCTATGTCAGCCTCTCCCCATGAAATTTGGACTCCAAGACCCCAACTAGTTGTTCCTTGATACCCATAATTTTTCCTCCTTGTGATATTCACCCTCTTGTTACTCAGGTTCTTTGTCCGCATCCTGCTCCATATCACTTAACACTACATCTTCCTTTGTGAATGTGTTGTCCTCTTAGCATCTCATCTCCACATCTTGCTTAGGGTTGATGTATGATTCTTTTGGGAGAGCCATAAATCCATGCCTAATTGGACAACTTTCCAAGTCATGGTCTCTTTTGCAAAAGATGCATGCTTGAACACTTAAGGGGAATTTGCATCGGGGAATTTAGTGATCTATGACTCTCCTTGCATCTGAGGCAATCATGTGTTGGCATGGACACCATATTCTCCTTTTAGGTTGCTAAGATAGTCGATTATCCTTCCGTAACTCCCATGGCTAACTTCATAGCCGATAGTTGCTTTGTCTCATTCCTCTTGTGAGGCCCCTATACTGCAGGAGCCATTCAAGTTGCCTAATTGGACAACTTTCCAAGTCATGGTCTCTTTTGCAGGAGCCATAAATCCATGCCTAATTGGACAACTTTCCAAGTCATGGTCTCTTTTGCAAAAGATGCATGCTTGCCCACTTAAGGGGAATTTGCATCGGGGAATTTAGTGATCTATGACTCTCCTTGCATCTGAGGCAATCATGTGTTGGCATGGACACCATATTCTCCTTTTAGGTTGCTAAGATAGTCGATTATCCTTCCGTAACTCCCATGGCTAACTTCATAGCCGATAGTTGCTTTGTCTCATTCCTCTTGTGAGGCCCCTATACTGCAGGAGCCATTCAAGTTGCTTATTTTTTCATGATGCATACCGCACGACAAGTTGGTATGATGATTGATTTACCACATCAAAGTCCATGTTGTAAGACCCCTCCCCCACCCCTTGCCAGGGTCGGAGACGAGCCTTACTACCCAAGATGTTTACCCAGTGCTTTCTGAATGGCAATGACCCATTACTAAGCATAAGATGGTCGTATTTACATGCATTAATCACAACCATTCACATCACATCATATATATGTGGAAGCAATAATAGAATGCGAACCAGATATATATGAGCACACACACACACAAATATATATATATAAACAAAGGAAAAGCATAAGACACAACCACTGTTTATACAAGCAAGCCTGTGGTATTTAATCTTTCTACTATTAAAACTCTCTCTCCTTCTCTCATGCCTGTGCTATAGAAGCTCACGTCTTGGAAGTTTGGAGATGATGGAGGTGCCTCTGCTTGGGTGGTCATGTTAGGTGGTGTGTCATCCCATGACAGCTAGACTTCACGGTGCTCCATCTCCTGTGAATGGTTATTAAAATAACCATTAGTAACAAAGCTAAGTGGAAACACATCTTCTCTCCGGATAAAAAACCTGGGGACAAGCCTACACACCTAATAATAAATAAATAGCCGAAGCAAAAGAGTGTTAACAGCAGCATTTTTATATTGAGCATTTCATTTCATAAGCTAAGGACAAATATTTCCGAATACAAAACCTGGGTACAAGCCTACACACCTAATAATAAATAAATAGCCGAAGTAAAAGAGTGTTAACAGCATCATTTTTATATAGAGCATTTCATTTCATAAGATAATAACAAATATCTAGAAGTTTGCTGCATAATATAACTGTAAAATGACAACTTAAACATCTGTTATATAATAGGCGCTCAACTAGCTAACACAATACGACATGTACAAACAACCTATAATCACACTGCATGTATTTAAAACCCGCCAACACACCACATGTGTACAAACACGTGCACACACTTTATGTCAACTTACATTGGACTGTTTCTCTTCAAGCAGGGTAACGAACCCCATGGGCCTCACCGATGTGGTCATCGGAGAAAGTGATCAGTCTTGTCACTTTTGGGTATGGTCTTACCGCACTACCCAGGCCCTAATGTACAACCAGGTGTACTCTTGGATGTGAGTGACCTCCGACAAACTATAAACATTTAGGCCGATCTGCGAAGGAAATCGAATGGGGAAATAAAATGGTCAGTCAACCATGGTACCCATCTCTCTGTCTCCATGAGTTGTCGACCTTCCTGCACTTGTATAAATGGTCTGTGGAAGTGACTGACCTACCACTTTTACTGCAAGCAATTTACAAGCAATTCAATTTAAATAATTTTGCTGGTTCGCATCGGATCTGCGGCGGGCTGCCCTACTTGAGATTAAATAATTCGGGCAAGCGACCTTTATCAAACATGCTGCTCAACCTTTGACAGGGTGTGAACCGATCGTGAGAGAACATTATTTAGGACTAACCCTAGAGGAACATCTCGACCCCGGGTTATTCCTAACAAGCGCTCTACCAAATCCAACTACTCGTCAGAGCAGGACCTGTGCTAATAATGCTGAAATAATAAATTGAAATAATTTAAGTGGGGTAATAAAATGCTGCTAGAAATATGCTGCAAAAATGAAATAATGTACTGAATGAACTGAAATAAAGTGTTGAAGTAAACTAGACCACTACGGGACTGAAGAAGTACTGAACAAAAAGTACCATAAATAAGTACAAAAATAAAACTGGAGCAGTATAAGACTGGAGTAGTACTGAAAAGGAAACTGAACTGAGAGTAACGAAGAAATTGGTCTAGTACTAGACTGGAAGAGAAGAAAATGCAATAAAGAAAAGGGTTAGTAGTATATCGCTGAATTTTAAGGAGGCTTCGCTTCCATCTCGGTTCATAGGAGGAATGCTCAATTCCATCTTCATTCATTGGAGGAAAGTTCAGTCTCGTCTCCATTCATAGGAGGAATATTCAGTTCCACTTCTGTTCTTAGAAAGCTTCTTTTTGTGTTTCACCCATTACGGTACGATATTAATTTCATGTGTGCTTTTTAAATACGACTTAATTTGACCAAAAGAGCTTTATTAAGGGTTCCATAATTTATTATTTATTTAGAAATAAGAGTCAACTTAGTTGCTTGTGTCGGGCCAAATTCGAGAATCTTTTTAGAAGTCTGATTTTTCCTCGAACATCAAACTCGAGAATCATTTCAAAATAACGGGGAAATTCCAACATCTGATTTGAGGTTGGGTATTATGCTACTAGTTACTTGCATTCTTCGCGCAAGAATTTTTTCTAAAGGAGCTTGATGATTTGCAAAAATCCTCGTGCCACTCCGAGATTGAAATCCTCGTGCCGATAGGTGCATGTCACTGGTGCCACCCCGGGTCGATTCGTCGGGGTCGACGAACCACTAGGTGGTAGTCGGCGGCCAGGTACTATTGTACACCGTGAGAAATAACCAACCCGAGAGCAGGGTGGCCTGACCTGCGCTACTCCCGGTGATGTCATGCCACCCTGCCTCTTTGGTCGCTACCAAGTCAAGTCACCACCCCCGACCGGTGACCTAGGGGTCATGTTTCCCTTCGGTGGCCTGGCACCGCCAGCCGCCTCAATAAAATTAAAACAAAAAAGAGTTGATTTTATGGTGCCGCCGGAGCGAATTTTTCTGGCGACACCACGACCTTCCATGGTCGGGGAGGCTCATCCCCAGTTGTGCAGCACTTGAAGGCATCTGATATCTTCCTGATGGAGACGACATATTTGAACCATTGAACATGTTGTACTGGGCCATCCCTACCCATGTAGTAGAACATATCTGGCTCTCTGAACCCATCTAGGACTGGGACCGAGACTATTAACTCACTAAATAGGATTCCTCCACTAACCTGGCGAGTGGGTCCATCTCACTCCCACGGCTCCCTGACCCTGTCAGCACTCGCCTGCCCTGGGAACAGCTCCCGCTCAGTGAGATCCCTCTTGCCGCTCTGAACTAGGTTGTCGTTCTTGGATTGCTGTCCAAGAGAATTCTCGGCCAAAGATGGGGCCGCGACAACTGGAATTGAAGGAGTGGTCCACTCTCCTCTCGCTACGAATTCCAGGTGGATGGTTTGTAAGACCTCCCTCTTGAAGTCCTATAGCATCCTGATCGTGACACCACTCGTCGGGGGTGGAAAGCCGCCCGAGCCAGCTCCTTCGTCCTCATTTCTAGCCATTAAATTTAGCTCAAGATTTCCTTGTACAAGATATGGTCCGCGCTCACTGCATCACGAATGTTGAAGCCAAAACCTGACCTTAATGAGAGTTCGGAACAAAGGGTATTGTCACAACCCGCATTTTTCACTGCAAATAAAGGTGTATCAGAGTAAGAGAAAAATGCGCGTCATGATGCCTCCTTTCTTCTCGGGATGCCCGATTCAGCCGATCTCAGTAAGTTTTTCTGAAGTACTGATTATCCTGATGTCACCCTTAGTATATATATATATACATACATACTGATTTCTTCTTCCTCTTTCATTTAGACCTAATTTCATGTTCATCTCCCAAACCAGAGCGACGTGAGCGAGAGAGAAGGTTTTTCCGCTATCCTTCTGCTGGCCGCCGACGGTGCTCCGGTGCTCAAAATTTCCAACCAATCATAGATCCAGAAAGCTCTCAGCGAGAGATTCATGATTGTGGTAAAATTTTCCCCATTTCTTGAGTTTTCTCGCTAGGGTTTTCCGCTCTAACTCTTATTTTTTGCCATTCTTGTTACATTTTGACTTCCCTCGTCTTCATTAGCCTGATCTACACCGTGGTGCGATTTGGATGTCTTTCTCTAGTGAAACCAAAGCAAGTGATGGTTTCCTCCTTCTCTTCCTTTCTTCACCCCGATTTGCAGGATTTTCTAACTTTTGTTATCATGACTATTAATTAACTACTGATTTTTTTGTGCTATTTAGATCTCTTATCTAGTTCGTTTATAATCACCATGTTCTTGACTTTGTTATCTAATCTTGTAAGTGTTATATATGGTGGAATTTTACTCTTATTACCGTCCCTCAACATTTAAGTAGGACGTGTTAGAGTTCGTGTAGGACTGTAAATTCTTCCTAAAGGTTGATCAACCGTTCCAAATCTAGAATTGTACAGTAGAATCCGATGTGCTATTATTGTCTTGAGATTTATATCATGGTTTCCTTCGTGGCGACGTCGTGGGGCGAGACACGCCTCCAGACCATGAAGGGTTGTGGTGGGCCTCTGAGCTCTAAACCCAGGTCGTTACGGGGTTTTCATTTCGAGTTTTCCTTGGTTGCAGGTGTTATTTGTGGCTGAAACCACCGCCGCAACGTTTGTTCTCCCTATTAGTACTTTGTGGGGCTCTACAAGGTGTTTGGGCATTTATAGTGAATGGTGGAGTATCCAGTCTCCCCGCAATTAGACGGATAAATTGTCTTCAGGCTTGGCCACCCCACCCGTTTTGGTTTTTGGCGGAGTTGACCACAGGTGGCTAATAGTGGTTTGTTTCTTTCCTGATGGTTTAATCTTGACCTTTTCCCCTTATAGTCTTGTGCATTTGGGGTGTTGTGGTTATACGTGATGCTTCATGTGAGTGTTCTCTTTTTTACCTTGTACCTGACTGATGTACTTTATGTAAGTATTTTTCTTTGGTCTTGGGTTGGTACCCCTTGACTTTGTTTACTTTTGGCTTACTTTTTTTCATCTCTTGTACTTTCTTACTAAAGTGTTCTGTCTTTGGAGTGCCTCAGGTTCAGAGTTATAGCTGATAGACGTGCTGGTTTTGGAGTTCCTGGGCAGCTCTCTTGGCTGGGGTTTTGCCTCGCCGTAGCGAGATAGTTTGTTGTTTGGTTTTCTTTGTTAGTGCAGACTTACTTTGTTATATGTGGATTCATGTCAGATGTTGACGCCCACATGATTATTGATTCTTGGGTAATTGCTAGCTATTAGTGTTCCTTCTGTGTATATCATTACTTGCTCTTCGGGATGTTTTATGATAGGATTGCATGGTATGTATTTTCAAGTATAAAACTACTATTATTACATCATGCATCACACGTTTTTAAAATATTAAAACACTATATTTAACGGCTGTAAAAATCTTCTATTATTGCTATTATAAATTTTGAACTTGCAAACTTTGAGGTGTCCTCTAGAAACCTCTAAACTCACGTAGGGCGCTTAGTTTTGTAAAAGACGTAATTTACGTAGCATATAACTACTTTCCTCGTGGACTAGATGAGCCACCAAGCCGAGGGATATGTCTAACCACCATACTTAAACTGATTTTATCTTTAAATAACTTAAAGAATCTTTTTTAATGATTAAGTAGGTGTTTGGCTGAGCATCCACAATTATCCCCTGCTGACGTGGCATCATGACACGCATTTTTTCCTTACTCTGATATACCTTTATTGATGGTGAAAAATGCGGGTTGTGACGGGTGTAGCTAACACTTACTTCAGCCAAACTTAACCCCCTGACCAGTCACCCAGAACTAGAAAACTGACCCTGGACTACAGCGCGGATGTCCTACCATACACCCTGAAGATCTCCAGTGCGCTTCCCCTCCCAATCCAAAAGCTGAGCTGGGCAACTTGGATGGCTTATGCAGCCATACCAAAATAACCCAAGGAGGAAGAAGCCAAAAGAACTGGATCCCCTCCAAAGGTGGCCACAAGGTCTATTTATAGAATTCCAAGCCTAGTCTGCCAACATCGTAATTCAACTATTCTAAAAAATCTAAATGCAGACCAATTTGGTCTGCCAACAACGTAACTCCACTGTTCTTGAAGGCTATTTGCAGACCCTCAAGGGCATCCGGGTAACCTTACCTCTGGACCCCACCACTTGGTGAGTGGTCCATGAAGGCACCATTTGCTAAAAGAGGTGAATATCGGGGTGAGCTGAGCATTCGCTCCCACTGCTCCTCAACGGGGCGAGTGGGGATTCGCATGCCACTCGCCTACCCTGGCGAGAGCCTTTCCGCCTATTTTGACAGAAGCCTTATACTCCCTTTGGGCGAATGCAGGTCTTCATACCCCCTTACACCTACTCTGACTAGCTTGATCATTTAGATCCTTGGCTTCATCGGGGGTCCAACTCAGTGAATATGTGGTTTTATACAATCCCCGCTCTTTTTGATCTAGTTCTATGCTCGAAATGAAGTCCAACCCCCGGTATTCGATGAGTGCTTGCTGACCTGGAACAGAGTCTTTTGTATGTCCCTCCATGGATTTATATATATCCCAGGACCTGACCATAACATGGTATTGTCTGCTCATCCAATGTTTATCCCTAGAGCTTCCGCTTCTCTGATTATTTTTGCCAAACTGACCTCAAAGCGTCTCTCGCAAGAGCTGTTGGACCGTCTCGCCGCCGCACAAGCGAAAACTAACTCCAAAACGTCACGCTACGCTCTATGGCTTGCATCCAAGAGACCCGCAGATTAACCATATATGCCGAGAAAGGCCAAGATGGTCCGATGGAACCTCATGGCGTACGAGTCTGCCTCTACGACTCCAACCCCTCAAAGCAAGAACCTTGCCCTCTTACCAGAGGTACTTTACTTACCCTAAAAATTTTGAAGGCTGAAAAAGCATATTATATTGAGAAATTGATCCACTCACAGGATCTACTAACGGAAAGCAATGTTGGGGTCCCCCTGGCGAATGCTGATGTGTCTCGGCTCTCCGGTGGGAACAAATAACTTGTCCAGGAGGCCACCCCTCAAGTTGTCGGGGCCGAAACCCCACTTGCTTATGGTAATCAACTTGTCACCTTCTCGTATTTCTTAGCTCATTTCTCACTCATATCATTCCTTACAGATGCTCCCTTCGAGACTACGGGCCTTGCCAACCCGGCGCCTAAGACCCCGACAGCTAAGAATCGACATGATCCCGCATTAGTTTGTCAGCCTTTGACCAAAAAGGCAACTGACACCTCCCGCCAGCCGAGATTCATCCGTCGGGACAAATGCCGATCCATCCGTGATAGGGAAAATCAAGCCAATACTTCCCCTACAGGCTCTTCGAGTGGATACCTAGTACTTCTAGCCAGGAACTGGGCAAAGGAGCCATACCTGTGACAGGTAAATTAGAACACATTTCCCCTTTTTGCTCGAAACCAATTTTATTAAAGGTTGAAATCCCTTGCCAGGTTATCGGAGGGTCCTAGCGACCGACCATGATGCTGATGAAGAGCTATCGCCAACTCCGTCCGCCAGCGAGCTTCCGGACTTTCTCGACGACCCTCGTGATGCCAAGTTAATGAAGGAGCTGGTGGTGGAAGTCCTGGGAAAGGTCATCTTGGCGTATCGAGAAGCCTCTGATCATGCAGACACACATTGAGCAGCCACTGAGCGCTGGCTGAGTACACTTGAGAGGGACTACTCGCACCTCATCGGGGATATGGAGCGCCAAGGAGGTGGGTGCAAAGATTCCTCTCCCGAAAGTCACATCGCAAGAGCGAGGGACCAGATGCACTTGGTCCACCAGGAGCTGACCGGTGTGAGCGCATACTATTATCCGTGAGTGCCTCCAAGGTCGGAAATGCGAGGTCGGGGCCGCTGGCAATGGATCAAGTATTAAGTCCATCAACTCTCGCCGCCTCTCACCTCATCCTTCTGCTTGCCCGCAAAATAGAATGTACCCCTTCTATTTTGCTTTGTAATGAATAAACATTAAAGTTTGCTCTCGTTTGGGGAGTGGAGCTGCTACAGCTAGGAGACCAATGACAACATCATCCTCATCGTATTTTAAGTAATGTTTTTGCCTCGCACAATGTTTGATACCTTTGTCGAATGCCATACCACCGTTTTGTATCTTTTTCTTTATACCCATCTCGTTGTACTTTCTACTTACCCAGGGTCCTTCCTTGAGGCATTCACCATTCGTAGGTAGGCGGAGCAGTGAGAATGCGGGGCAGATTATGAGGCGTCAGAATAATGGAATTGCTATTTGCACCCCCGACGCCTGATGAACCCCTTAATTACCGAATTTTTCTATAAATAGGCCCTTCACGTCCCGAATTTACTATCATTTCAATTCTGAGTTTTTACCTTCTTTCTTGCAAACACTCTACTTCGAATCCACGCGCCTGCGTAACCGTTTCTACCCCCACAAATTTGCGAGATGTCTGGAGAGACCGATCGTCGGGCTCGATGCGTGCAAGGCTTCATTGATAACGACTTCCACCCTACAAGTTAATCGAGGAAGAATATCTCTTTACCGTCACCAAATACGTGTCGTCGGGGTTCGTTGTGCGCCATCCCAATAGCTTCGACAAAATCAACTTCCTGTCGGAGGGGGATCTCACCAGTCCCCGATAACATTTCGAGGTGGGATTCCGCCTCCCCTTATTGCCGAAGGTGCGCCAGACACTCTGGTATTTCGAGTTCATTCCCGCCCAGTTTAATTTAAATTCAGTCTCTTGTTAGTACTCATCAGGTACATTCACGCGGAGAGGATCGAGTTCAGCCTCTTCGTCTTCCAGAAGTTGTTTAACATTTGGGCCAAGAGAAGGATCGTCTTCTTCTCAGGCCAGATGATCAAGACAAGCAGTCTCACCAACAAGAAAGACAACTGGCCCTAGAAGTTCATCTTTGTGTCGGGGAATTTCTACAAGGTCGCCCACTCACCTCTACAATATGACGAGGCGAATTACAGGCCACCCACACTTGGGGGCCACGAGACCGCCCTTCATGCCTTCTTTGGCACAAAGAACTTCGACATCAAGGTCTTGTGGCGGAACTTTGACTTCATCCTTCCTGTTTCTGTCGGGGAAGGTATCATTCAATCTTTTTACTTATAGATCACTGCCTTAGGTGTCAAGTAAAGCTTACTCTCAATGTCACGTAAGTGAGCGGGAGGTCCCCCTCTATCAAGTGTATGAGGAAACTGAGGCTCTCGTTCATGGTTTGCCTCTTGCCCAATCTGCGGTTGTAACCTGCAGGGAGGAGCCGGGCTATAAGACCCCCCATACAGGAACACAAGACATGGCTGAGGGAAGTCTTATGCCCAGAACAGCTGCCTTGCAGTAACGTCAACACAAGGGTTGACCGATACTACAAGAATCCTATCCTGCCGGCTAAAACCAATATCATCCATGCCAACCCAACATAAGGAACAAAACAGAAGTCAAATCCACATAGTATAAAAGTTCACAAGCATATTAATAAAAAGAAGCAACAACATGATTTTAGAATATCAGGGTACGTAAAAACTTTGCCCAAAAGGCTACAACTAGAATCTCTCAAAAATTCACATCAGTAACTGACGGCAGTGATGGTAACGTCACTTCAGGCCCTATCACCCTAGCCTGGATACCCTCCGGCATGACCTGCTACTGCTCTATCTGCAGGGTTTCCTCCTAAAAGGAAGACGTGGCAACCGTCAGTCATAAAGAATAAGTGGCTATCACATCCGCTCCCCCGACGACTCCTAGGCACCGGGTGCAGAAAGGAAAGGGGTACAATATATATATATATATATATATAATGTGTGTGTGTAAGCAATAGTACAAGTAGGTGGTATAATACTAATTAATATTAGAGTATCCAACATGTAAAACAAGTGAGTATATCAATCTACACTAGCAGTTCTACTATTAACAACAATATATAAGTATGATCCTACAACAGGAAGGTAACTCAACTTATATGAATGACCATACAAATATATAAGTTAAGGATTGACTTAACAATAAAGTAACACTTCATATAAGAATGTCCATACAAACTTATATGATAAAGATCTTGTGTATGTAATGCAATGCAATGTTCTGAATGCAAGGCGATGAATCACATGTGCTTACACACATGCACACTGCTATGTTAACACAAATTGTAGTTCCCACTTTTCGAGCATGTAGCTAACCTCTCCGACTCCATACATCGTGGACAGACGGTGATAGTGGAATGGGTTTTCCTCTAGCAGGAGGGCATCCACACTACCAAACCTAGGCCTCCATACGCCTCAATGCTAATAACACAATAGCGGAGCTCACATGCGTACTACGACACAGAGGGGTCTTGGGTAGATGTGCACCAAGAACATAGCCCAAACAGGCCTACCGATGTGGCACGGAAAGGGACTCGGGAATGAGCACCAAGGACACAGCCAATCTATCCACTTAGCATGGAAAGGGCCTCGGGAATGAGCACCGAGAACAAAGCTAAAAGGTCCAAAGCCTATCAGTCAAATCCCATCGGTGTGACGACAGGCGAGCCCGTAGAACTGTCACACTATACCCAACCCAGGATTATGACACTGTGTGTCAACTCATACCGCATGCAATTTCACATTTATGGGCTCCACACTGAATCCCTTATCAACACATCATTCCAGTGCGGCAAACAAACACGCACTCTAACCCTTTTAAATTTCTATACCACATAAGGGTTCATCATTTACACAGGTGGCAAGCCACCTTATACAACACACCAATCCCACACTGCTACCCGTAGGGAGACAACTCTAAGTAGTGGACAACTAAACACATTCCATTAATCATCATATTACATGGCCATGCATTAACCACATCCAATTCCTTTCGGAAAGATCTTGCATTCACAACAAGTGAAACACCATATGGAAACCACAACAACATAATGATACATCACATACACATCAAGCCTGATAATATAGTTAAGGTGTTGGAACTCCTTATTACTGATTTGGTCTAGGATTACTATTAGGATTTTTATTTTGACCCAACTTGTATAGAGTAGGGTAATATTTTATTTTCAGTGTTGTTTCAGAAGGAATTCAAGAGATGCTCAGTTTGACAAACTCAGATCTCAGTTTGACTAACTCAAATCTCAAACTCCGAGCTTAGTTCGACGAACTCTATGCTCAGTTCGACGAACGCAGAGCTCAGCTCGACGAAAATAAAAGCTCAATTCATAAAAGATCAGTTCGACGAAACCCAGACTCAGTTCGACGGAATCATTTCTGAGTTCGATGATCAGACAATTTCTTTATTAACAGATGGCAGAATGATTTTAAATGTTTGGTAACTGAAACTCTGATATTTAATGCTAAATATTCTAACGAATATAACCGTTTAAGGTAGCATAAATATGGATTTATCACAGAGTTTTAAATCTAATTAATTCCAAGACATTTACAAATTCTCAAGTGATTCTTCAGACGTTTCAGAAATCGTTTATATTGAAATCATCCATGACAGCATATATATATCTCTATAGAAGATTGTTGTTTGAATAGATTTTGATACAAAGAGATATAGAGATATACATATATTCTGCTTCAGACTCTTTTTAAGAGACATCTTAGTACATATATGTCTCAAACATCTACTGGAGTGTAACAACATACAAGAAGGCTTACACCCTGAAGAAAAGTCTCCTCCTTTGATCATAATCTCTATTCAAATCAGGGGAGCTTTTTGCAACATCATCCACTAAGTCTTATTAGAGATTCTTGACAGCGAAGACAACATCTAACTCTTTAGTTTATTCTTAAACTGTGTACATGGTTCTAGCTCCCTTTAAAAGTTAACACTTGGTTCATAAGTCACCTGATCAAAAGACTTAAGTTTGGTTTTGGGTACCTGGTCAAAAGCCCAAAGGGTTGCTAGATCTCCCTTAGAAAATAGATCTTCTGGTAATAGGGCACCTAATTAAAAACCTGTAGTGGATTTCTACCATGGTGGTAGAAGAGTAGACGTACCCAGATTTATTGGGGAACTATTATAAAATCCTTGTGTGGTCTGTGATTGATACTTTCTATTTTGTGGGCTTTGAATACTATCTCTATATATATCACTATTTTTAAAACAACAATAAAAAGAACATTAAAGTTTTGAATATACTATATTCACCCCCCCTATAGAGTAAAGTTACATCTATCCCCTTCACTTTCAATTGGTATCAGAGGGACGTTGATGGTTTTACAGGCTAACACCTGAACCAATAGATCCTGATAGATTTTATTTTACCTAGAAGTTTGATTTTATCATGGTAGAAAATAAGGAGTATGCAAACACTAGACCTCCTATTTACAATCTTAATAAATTTGCACTATGGAAAGCAAGGATTAGGTTATATATGAATTCTATTGATGAGGATATCTACAATTTAATTTTGACATGTCCACCTCAACCACTGGAAGCACCAAGCACCGGTGCTACACCTCCACCAGAATGGACAGAGGCTCAGAGAAAAGCAAAAACTAATGATGCAAAGGTTATGAATATACTAGCCTAAACAATGTCTTATGATATTTTTCAGAAGGTTGGTGAATGCACCTCAACAAAAGATATCAGGGAATCCCTCACTGCAATGGTAGTTGGATCAGCAGATGAAAGAAAAGATAGAATGTCTCACCTTATTTCTTAATATGAGAATTTCAAATATGGAGAACTAGAATCTGTTGCTGATATGTATACAAGACTCAATATCATAATCAATGAACTGAATACTTTGGAGAAAGACATTACATTGATAGAAGTTAATGACAAAATTCTCGTGTGTTTCCCTAGCATGTGAGAATACAGAATTTGGCCAATTAGAGAAGCTAGAAGTGTGAATGAAATTTCAACAGAAACTTTGTTGGGCAAGCTCAAATCATATGAGCAGCTCATCAAAACAAGAGAAGCTGAACAAATGACCTTATCCTCAGTAAATAAGGACATGAGTATTGCTTTCCAAGCAACTAAAGTGGAAGAACAACTCCCAGAAAATGAAGAACTCATGGGTCTATTGGCTAAAAGATTTTACAAAATGGCCAAGAAAGACTTCAGGAGAAGATTTTCCAGAAACAAGGATAATCCAAGGTATGTCAAAACACCTATTAAGGAAATTGTTTGCTCTGGTTGCAGGAGGCCATGACACATTCTTCCAGAATGTCCTGAAAATCAGAAGAAAGATAGGAATAAGGAGAAAGACTTTAAGAAGCATTCAAACAAACCCTCTTCTATTAAATACAGACAGAAGGGGGAAAGGCTTTGTAGCTGAAACATGGAGTGAGTCAAACACTGAATATTCATCCAGTCCAAGTGAAGATGAAGAAGAATCAAGGCTAAAGAAGTCTGTTTGATGGCAATCAATGTATTAAACAAAAATTTTGATTCTGAATCTGAGTCAGAAGAGGACCATGTAATTTCAAATTTTGATTTTACATCAGATCAATTCAAAATAGATTTTAAATTACTTTGTAAAGATCTGATAAAATCAGAGAAAGAAATAAAACTTCTCAGAGAAAAATTAACTAAATTGAACAACTTATCTTCAAAAAAAATTAAACTTAAAGAGGAATTTGAAATTTCTAAAGAACAAAAAGTTTCTCTGGAAAACAAATTATGTGAGGCTAAAAAGTTTGAAGAAACTCTTAATGGGAGAAGTATCAAACTAATGAATATTACAAGTACAGTAAATAACAGATTAAATGACAAACTAGGTTTGGGAGCTTCATCCAGTCAACCTCAAATTCTTAAGGAGGATATTTTAACTACTCTTGTCAAATTTATGTCTGCTAAAGGAAATGAAATATTAGAAATTATAGATAAAGACACTGAAATTTTTAAATCAAAATCTATGCTAAAACAGGATAAAAATTTCTAGAAAAATAATGTTCAACAGAATTCCTCAAACCGAGATCGACTAGTCACTATTATTTGTCAAATAGAGATAGAAGAATGCTTAACACAGGAAATGAGTATAACTATTCAGTGAATAGTGCTCGACGAAATCACTATTATTCGTTGAACGAAGCTCGACGAAAACAGAATAATTCACCAAACATAAATTTTTCAAACAAAAAATTTAATTCCTTTTAAAAGAATAATCATACTCAAAAGTTTATAAATCCTTTTACTGAGTGAATAATTCCGCCCAGGAGATATCATCTACTTGGATATAAAAATCAACCTGAATACTCTTATTTTCCTACGGATTATGACCGAAAATTAGGACCCAAGGTTATTTGGGTCAAGAACACCTAACTTGTTTTTAATACAGGAAAAGAACAATCCTACTACAGAGGAACAATGGTATTTGGATAGTGGGTGATCTAAATAAACGACGGGAAGAAAATCTAATCTAAGAGACTTCAAAGCAAAGCTTGGACCAAAAGTCATATTTGAAGACTCCAACTGCGGCCCGACAGAAAGCTATGATAATATTAAGTTGGAGTAGTTACCTTCAGAAAGGTAGCTTATGTGAAAGGACTTAAGCATAACCTTATTAGCAGTAGTCAACTATATGATGAAGGTTATTAGGTATCATTTAATACGTAAGACCCCATTTTTTTTCTTTTTAAACCACGGGGTCTTAGGCCCAGAACCGCCGATTTGTGGTGACACCATCACGCCCGGGAAGGTCATCATGACAAAATGTCGATCCTGCCGGCCATATCGATCACAGAATAGTAGCAAAAGTATGAGAGTACATGAAATTACAACTCTAACACATGTCCATAATAATCACATATATAGTAATAATCCTCTAGGAAGGGAGAGTCCACAGCAAAAATAATAAAAGTACTGGTAATAGGGCTCATGCCCGATACATCAAGTCCTCACTACAAGTCACTCATCGCGGAAGCAAGTCTATAACAACTACTAGCAATGGGACTGACTGTTGCAGCTGTCTGAACTCCGGTGCTAGACTGTCCCGTCTCCAATCACGCCGACCTCTGGGGATGCACCTCCAAGGTGGGCTCCACAATCCCCTAAAATGATTTGGTCCAAAAACCGTTAGTATAAAAGACTAAGTCCTATCATCCCCTACCCCTCCCCCCATGGTTCCTAGGCACCGAGCAGGGAGAAGGATAGGAAAGGTAATGAAGGTGGAGAATAAACAAGGCAGGTGACGGTAGAACTATTCTAGCAGTAATTTATAATGTATTTACAACTAATGAAGGAAGGTACAAGCTAGCAGTAAGGTAGAAAGTAAAGCAGAGCAGTAAGTATATAAAAGGTAAACTAACAAAAATGTAAGCTTAACTTATATGAATGCTCATACAAACTTATAAGTTAAGGGATCTTTTACAAGGCTCCCATCGTATAAAAAGTCCCACACCAATTTATACGATGGGTTGTCGGTTTTCAAGCAAGCAATATATATATCCATAGAATAATAACCTTAGCTTATAAGCACGCTGACACAATCTTATAAACAAAGGGGTCGTTTTGCAGGGCCTATTGTATAAAGCATATCATACCACTTTATACAATAGGTGTCAAGGGTTATACGCAATGGTTTATGCTATGTTATGTTATGCCATGAATCACGAAAGTGTAACACACCCACTTGACTCTGTGGACACATACCTTTAGTTCCCCCTTTCTGGAGCCTAACCTACCAGGATACCTTCATAGTGGCAAACATAAGCGGTGGGTTGGGACTCGCCCACCTATAAACCAATAATTGCACTACCAGTCAGACCTATCATATGCCTTAAAGCTAGTGCACTAAGCGGAGCTCCTGCGTACTCTTTGCCAGCTAGTCCACTGGACTTAATTTGGCGAAGTGCTAAACTACACTTGTCGAGTCAACGTATTGGCGTCGGTGCATCGACCCTCCAACAAAAAAGACCCACCACCTTATAATTTATGCACATGCAATCTTGATATATCAACCACCGAGCCAAAGCTCCCCCGACCAACCCATCCGTCATAACCAACAACTGAGCCAAAGCTCCCCGGACTATCCCGTCCGTCACAATTATCTACTGAGCCTTCAGCTCGCCAGAAATGCTGCCCATTTACACAACCACCGAGCCTATAGCCCGAACATCCTAGTCAACCTAACTTCCCGAGACATCAGAGTGTGTGAAAGTAAACCCTCGTTATACTAGTTGCTCTTAAATATTGATAATTCTTATGGTTTAGGTGAAGGGATCTCACAGGTCACTAGTAACTATGATGGTGGCTGAAGCCCATCATTCCCTTTTGCAAGGCACTTACTATTTTTAGTTTATACCCGATTCCTGATCCCTTTTAGTATTACTCTGGATCTAACCCTATTGAGTTTGGACTCTCTCTCTCTCTCCACAGGAATGACGATCTTTCGTCGATCCCGAGCACCTCTTAATCCTAGTCTACCCCACATTTTCCTCATCACAACTTCCAATGATGAACTTAATCTCATTTTACCAAAACCAGCTAACTATTAACCCCAACCCATATGCCCAATTCAAACGCTATCATATTTTCTGCAGTTTTACTATATGTAGATCAACCTGTACTATATGTTGTACATGATAGGAGGTACTCCAAATTTTCATCCACAAGACTTAAGATATTTAATGGGGGTCTATCATGACATGATTAGCCTTTCACCAGAAACTTATAATTTTCCTAATTAATTTGGTATTTAATTAATTTTCCCCAAATTTAGGCCATGGTAATTTGAACATGAAGTACAATATTTTCTCAAATAATGGCTATCCAAAAATTATGAACACTACATAACAGAGGAAAAAAATTAAATGCAGATTTCATGATTTTCAATAAATGGTTTGGCCTCTAATTAATTAATCCAATAATAAGCCATTAAGTATGGGTAAAGAAGAAATTACTAAAGCTATCATCAGAAAATTGTAGAAAAAATACTGAATCTCAAGGATGACCAGGAAGGGCCTCTAACAAAACATCACATTTTATCAACCTTAATAAATATCAAAATAAATTCAATTACTTTTACTTAGAAAATAGCACCTTGTGAACCAACACCAATGGATAGACTTTCAAAAATTCCATTAAAATTCACAGAGCTTTAAAATGTCAATAAATGTCTTCTTACCAAATTTCTTAAGTATCCATTTAGTGATTTGTTCATAATAAATTTCTAAGTAGAAGGTACAACTTGATGGGTTGTGAATGAAGTACCCCATATAATGATAAAAAATACATATTAGAAATTTCTAGAGCTTGTTATAATCTTAAAACATAGCTTGACTAAATATCATCGAAACCCAAGTTTAGGAAGTCACATAATAAAATTCTTCAAGACAACTCATGATAGTGCACTTTTCAAAGGAACCCACTTGTAAACTCATCCAAACATTATGCAGTATATTTCAGTGGTTAATATGATTAAGAAAATGACCTCTACCAAAATGTCATGTACTTCCAAAGTAATATGAGCCACTAGACATTCCCTAAGGTGTATGGACCCAAAAACTTACCCAGTGGTTTAAGTGGTGTGCATGTGTCCAAGTCCAACCATATCTTTCCCTAGGGCTTTCCACCCTAGGATCACATGGACAAAACACCAAGTCCATACAAAGGCATATCACCCCACACCCTTCACAAATCCCCAAAGTTCAACCTTAGGGTTTGAACTTGGTTCCTAGGGCAAATCCACCCCAATCCACCCCAAATTCTATGTGAGGGTGTCTAGTATCACAACAAACCAGTGTCCCAAGTTTCATCCTCTGTTGAGGTGATTTGCCCACTCAAACCCATAAGGAACACTTTGAGCTAAATACCCCCTTTTAGGCCAAGGCTATGGTTTACAAAAATTCAACCCAAATTATCTCCAAATGACATGAAATTTTATCTAGAGCCTTATGATGACCGCAGGGACCACTCTCCAAAATTTTAGAGGGTTTGGAGGTGATTAGTTCCCATAATTAAATTACCCTAGGACTACTAAATAATTTCAAAAACTATAGAAACAGTATCTCCAAAAATTCCCATTTTTGGATATGTTCTAGGTATATGTAAGTATGACCCCAATCCAAAAGTTCAAGACATTTGAATGGCGGGATTGATGGGTGCACTCAAAATATTCTCTAGTCTATCCTAGGTATAGTTCTCACCAAAATGAGTGCTCTGGTCAAACCACTAAACCAAATGGTTGAAGCAAATTTTATATTAAAGTAGACCATATAGCTACAATTTTCATGTTGACCATTTTTTTCTGATTAAGCCTATAAGTATTTTTAAATTAATTCCTAACATGACTGATTTTCAAGGGCTGAAAATACAAAAATATATAATATATATAATTTGATCTTGTACAGATCTTGATGCAAATCCGACGGCTCCTGCATTTCTTTTTCCTCCAGCCGACGAGTGAGATTTACCCGACCTGGAGCTTATTCCATCCCCATTTCCTAGCCACCCTGCCACCTCCCTGGCCGGCCACCGCCGCCACCACCTTTGTTGAGGTGGGGGATATCGCTAGGCGGCGACACGTCTGCCGGATGGGCCGTTTCCGGTGAACCCAACCATGAGTTTTTTTCCCAAAAAACCAGGAAAATGAAAGCTTTGATCGGGCTCAATTGAGCCCGATTCTTATCCCTATTGAATCCTATGATCTACCCATAGAAGAAGAAGTAGGGGAGGACATGTTGGGAGGTCTGGAGGTGCGTTGATCTCCGATTTGCCATGGTGGTGGTGGCACTGATCGGGTTTCTGCAACAGCACAGTCAAGTGCTTTGAATCATTCAGCTAAAGGTTGTAACCTTCTCGCCTCTGCCTTGTGATGCTTTTAAGATCCCTAATTGGGGATGGGGAAGGGTGTAACTCTAATGTCCATGAATGGCCATTAATGGTCATTTTTGGTTTCAACCATTTGAAGGGTTGAGCCACCCCATTGGCCGGCCACCTCCTGAAAACCCCTCCCATGCCTCCAAGGAGTAAAAGCCGATCAAGGTGGTGGTGGGGGGGGGGGGGGGGGTTGAAACCTCCATCGCCATAATAGCATTAAGCTACATTTTCTCTCTCCTAGTCATCATTCTCTGAATTTGGTGACCCCAAAATATCTCTCCACTTCCTTAGACTAATGCGTCACACCACTTGGGCTTAGCCCACTTGAATTGGGCTAGGTTAACCTAAGTTGACCACTTTGACCCATGAGTTGACTTTTGTCAACATTACCATTTGGGTTGACCCCAAGGGGTCCTTGGCGACCTCGTGGCTTCTCCTAAGGTCTAGGAAGGGTTGTGTAGGGTTGACTTGGCACCTTGGTGGTCACTTGCCCCTTAATTAGGGCACTTTGACCACTTTAGGGCTAGGGTTGACTTGGGTCAACTTAGCCTCTAAGCTTGACCCCAATGGGTCTTTGGTGACCCACTAACTACACCTTAAGTCCAGGAAGACCTAGGCAGGGTTGGTTTAAAACATTAGGGTCACATTAGCCTTAGTTAGGGCACCTTGCCCAATTTAGGACTAGGATGATCCTAGGTCAACTTGGCCACCCTGGGTTGACTCCAATTGATCCTTAGGTCTCTAATAAACCTTACAATAGGTTGGAGAGGTTGTGGTCGGGTCTTTGAGTCATGGTGAAGCCCCATGATCATCCTAAACTATTGCTTAGAAACCTACTATTTGCAGACCATAGTGATCTCACCTACATTCCTAGGTCCACTTGGTCTTCTTGAGCTTCCAAGTGTTTTGTCATGACCTAGTCATGACAAAACCACTCCTAGAGGTCTAGTTGTCTGAGGGATGTTACAAATCTCAATACATAAACAAAAAAATTCGTTCTCGAAATGCAAGTTAGTCCTACGGGGTTTCAAGTATGAGAAATAAAATGTAACATCCTGAGAGGTTGTAAGGAATACCTCACTTTTATTGCATCAAATCCTGTGGCTCCCATGTGTGCTCCTCTTGCCCAAAATTCCTCCATAAGACCTTGACCAACTGGACCATCTTACATCGCAGGACCCGTATCCCAGAATCATCTATCCGGATCGGCTCCAGGTGCACTGATTGATCAGAAGCTATAGGCCCATCTGTAGTCGTAATCTGCTGCTCTAGCCGAAGTAGAGCTTTCCTCAGGGAGGAGATATGAAATATGTCGTGCAAACCTGCATGCTCTAGAGGCAGCTCTAGTCTATAAGCCAAGGGGCCTATCCGTTCCAGGATCCTGTAAGGCCCCATGTATCTCGGGCTGAGCTTCTTCCGACCACGCACCCGCGAGACTCCATGCATTGGTCGGATCTTCAAAAATACCCAGTCTCCTACCTAAAACTCTACCTAATGATTATGAGCGTCGTAATACTTAGCCTGCCTGCTTTGAGCCTCCGACATCTTATCTCGTATCAATCGCACCTGAGCATCCGTATCCTCGACAAACTCTGAACCCAGTGCCTTCAGATCCTCATCCTGGATCCAAGACAAAGGAGTCCTGCATCTCCGCCCATATAAAGCCTCATAAGGGGCCATGTCGATGCTAGACTGGTGACTGTTGTTGTATGAGATCTTGATCAATGGTAGCTACCTCTCACATGGCTCTCCGCGATCCAGTATCCAAAGACATAGTAAATCCTCTAGTGTCTGATTGGTGCGCTATGTCTATGCATCCGTCTGAGGGTGAAAGGCGATACTAAATGTCAACCGTGACCCCAAATAAGCCTGAACTGGCCTCCATCCCTTAGACGTGAATCCTCCATCATGATCGAACACTATCGTACTCGGCACTCCATGAGATCAAATGAACTGCTCCATAAACCTCCCTACCAAGTCACCCACCAGAGCATCCTTCCTGATCGGTAGAAACTTGGCCACCTTCATCAATCGGTTGACGATCACCCATATCGAGTCATCCCCCTCATGTGACCGAGGAAGACCATGTATGAAGTCCATGGCAATGTCGTCAAACTTCCACTCTGGCACCGGAAGTGGCTGCAATAATCTGGCCGGGTTCCTACACTCCTCCTTCACCAACTGACAAGCCTCACAGTGGGTCACGATGTAGGTGATATCCCTCTTCACGCTCGACCAGTACATTGTCCTCTACAGGTCGGCAGTCATCTTGGTGATGCCTGGGTGCATCGAGTACTTGCTATAGTGAGCCTCAGTCATGATGTCCTCCAAAATTATGCCCCCAGCCAGTATGTATACTCTGCCTCTGAAGCATAGCAGCCCATCTCTCTCTATATATTCCCCAACCATGCCTGCCTCCAAGGTCCTGAATACTGGCTCAAGCTTGTCATCCCTTCTCTTCTCAGCTCTGATACGATCTTGAATGTCGTCGTTGGCAACCATCGATAATAGGTACTCCCTGTATAGCTCTGGGTGACCCTCAGACACTAGAGATATTTACATCTTCTCTAACATCCGCACCAACTCCATTTCCATCAGCTGAGGTCCTGCTCCTGAGGTAGTAGCCTTTCGGCTTTGCGCATCCTCCACCAGTTCGCCTTCCATGGATGATAGTGTATCATGTACTCAAAATCAAATAGGAGCTCCACCCATCATCTCCAGTGAACATTCAACTCCTTCTACGTATCCACATATTTCAGATTCTTGTGATTTGAAAATATGTCGCAGTGCACACAATAGAGATAATGCCACCAAATCTTCGGAGCAAACACTACTGCTCCCATCTCCAAGTCGTGAACAGGGTAGTTCTGCTCATGCTTCTTCTACTGCCGTCAGGCGTATGTTATCACATGACCATGCTGCATCAGTACAACACCCAACCCCTAAAAAACGCATTAGCATACACCTGGAAGCCCTCCTTCCCAGATGGAAGGGCAAGGATAGGGTCCGACGTAAGCCAGCTCTTCAACTCCTAGAAGGCCGTCTCACACTGCGACGTCCAAACGAACAGAGTGTCATTCTTCGTCAAGGAAGTGAGTGGGAGGGCTATCTGATAAAATCCCTACACAAACTTCTAGTAGTATCCGGCCAATCCCAGGAAACTTCGGACATCCGTGGAGGTATTATACTGAGGCTAGTCTCGCACTGCCTGAATCTTTGTGGGGTCCACCACCAACCCCGCTCCACCGATAATATGGCCTAAAAATGCCACCTCTGTCTGCCAAAACTGGCACTTGCTGAACTTGGCATATAACTGCTGCTCCCTAAGGTTCTCTAGAGTCAATCCCAGATGTTCTGCATGCTCCTCCTTCGTCCTTGAATAGATGAGGATCTCATCTATGAACACTTTGACAAACTGATCGAGGTACGGCTCGAACACCCGATTCATCAAGCTCATGAAAGCCGATGGTGCGTTCGTGAGCCCGAAGGGCATCATGGTAAACTCATACAACCTATATCTACTACTAAAGGCTATCTTCGAGATATCCTCCTCCTGAATATGCAGCTGGTAGTAACCTGACCTCGGATCCAACTTTGAGAACCACTGGGCTCCCTCCAACTGGTCAAACAACTCGTCAATCCTCGGCAAAGGATATGTGTTCCAGACCGTCAGCCTATTTAGAGCCCTATATTCGATACATAATTGAAGCATCCCATCTTTCTTCTTGATAAACAACACCGTAGCTCCTCATGGTAAAGAGCTTGGCCGAATAAATCCGGCTTCCACTAGCTTCGGCAGCTGGCTTCGAAACTCCACCAACTCCTTCGGGCCATCTGATAGGGAGATCTAGATGTCAGCTTAGCCCCCGTCACGAGCTGTATTTGGAAGTCCTTCTCCCGATGCGGGGGTAGCCCTGACAGCTTCTCCAGAAACATGTCAACAAAATCCCGTACCACCAGGATATTAGGAATGGAATGCTTGGCCTAAGCCATCTCGAACAGCACTTGGTAAACCTCATCTCCCTGTAAAGGGGGCTTGACGGCCAGTACGGATGATAACAAGAGAGGGGTGGTAGAACTAATACCTTCGATGATGACATAGGAATCCTCATGCCTCAAGGTGATCCTCTTTGACAGACAGTCGATTTGGCCATGGTTCCAATGCAACCATGTCATGCACAGGATCAGTACAAAGGCTGGCATCCTTAGGATCATCGCTGGTGCTTTGAATGCCTTTCTGCCGATCTCCACCTCCATGTCGTAGTGGGCAGAGGTGAATAGCTCCGATCTGTCGGGTAGAAGCACCCTCACGGTCAAGCATGTGAATCGCCCCATGCCTTCTAGTCCATCCACGTAGGCTTCCGACACGAATGAATATGAAGCACCTATATCGAAAAGCGTATAAGCGGGCTTGCCGCCGACGTAGACTATGCATGGGGTAGTTAAATATCTTAGAAATCTAGTTATGGTTTTCCTTCCTAGTTCTAACAATTTATATCCATGAGTCTAGCTTTTTAGGAAAGAAAAGAGCTTAAAATTACATGTGTACCTGTTATCACTTCCTCCAGGTTCCGAGGTTGAGCCATATCCGAGACATACACTTACCCTCTATCCTGTCTGTTGTCTCCGCCATAGAATCCACATCCTCGGCCGCATCCTCGACCTCAAAATTGCTGAGAAGGCACGGCAGCCTGTGGTGCTGGTAGGGGTGCCCCCCTCATGGGGAAGTTTCTCCGGATATTCCCTACCTGATGACAATTGTAGCACTCAGGCAGGGGAAATGCCATACCCCTGGGTCTCTATATCTCCCGCATTTGGAGAGGTTGAGGAGCCATTACCACCGGCTCCATCGGCTCCAGTCTCACCTCTTGAAGAGGTTGGTCCTCTGCCCTTCTCCCATCTCTCCCATCAGCAATGCGGCCCCTTCGCTAATCATTTCTGGGTTCCCTACCCTGATCCTTTATTGGCCTCTTCCGGCCTCGAGTCATGTGCCAATCTGCCTCAATCCTCTTTGCCATCTCCAATATCCGAGGTATAGGACCGTCGGATACGAACAAAAAATCCTCTCTCAATTCCTCTCGCAGGCCCTTATAGAACCTCTTGATGTATCGTGCCTCATCCAGCAGATAGGAGTCCGCAAACTTGGCTAAATGATTGAACTCCCGGTGGTACTCCACCACCGTCTTATTGCCCTGTCTCAACTGCAGGAACCTGTCTTCCATCTCATCTCTTGACGAATGTGGAATTAAGTGCTCCAACAATGCGCCCCTGAACTCCTCCCAAGTAATGTCAACAACCTCCTTATCTGCAAATGTCGTGTCCAACATTGTCTTCCACCATCTTTTGGCATGGGACTCCAAGCAAGAGACCACCAGAAGCACCCACTCCTCCCATTAGCATTGTATCCCAGTCAGCATCTCGTACATGATATCAAGCCACTCCTTTGTCCGTACAACAATGTTGGATCCCTAGTTGGATTTGGCCTGGGTCATGTGTGTGTCCTAGAGTCTAGGCCATGTCCTTAGAGTCAACACTACATAGACCAGCCATCAATAGACTACAAAATAATCAAGACTTAGATAAATTTCAAAGACCCAGAAAATGAGTTCGACGTTCGTCGAACTCAGGTCGACGAAAGTCTTGCTCCGCTCGACGAAATCGAGACAATTCTCTGAGCTGAGCTCGACGAACTTGAATCTCAGGTCGACAATTTCCAGAGTATACTTCAACATTCCAAGTCCAGAATTCTTCACTTAACTCCAGTTGACAAACTTAGTTCTCAGGTCGACGATCTCTGGGTATTCTACTTCAACATCTTATTCCAGAAACATCTAAGTATTCTAAGTCCCAGATCACACTCCAGTCAACAAACTCACCTTCTCAGCTTGACAAACTTAGACCATAGTCTTGGCAAGAATTATCAAGTAGCAGATAGAAGTTCTAAGCTAGACGAACTCAGTTCTCAGGTCGACGAACCCAGTTCTCAGGTCGACGAACCCAGTTCTCAGGTCGACGAACCCAGTTCTCAGGTCGACGATTTTTGGACAAGTTACTTCAACATTCTTAAGTCCAAGAAACATGGAATTCTGTTACTCAGTCGACGAAGTCATATTCTCAGCTCGACGATATTGATGCACAGAATTAACATGGTTCCAGAGAAAGCAGGTGTCTGTCTTCAGGTTAATGATCTTTTATCTCAGCTCGACGAACAAAGATTATCTGGTCGATGAACTTGACCTCTCAGCTCGACGAACTCTGGACCCAGCTCGACGAATTTTGTTCTCTGTTCAACGAATTCTGTAAAGTTCCAGATTTAGAAATTTCCCTCCCTCTGTCTCTTTTCTATTGCAATAATTCTTGAGTCATCAATGCATAGATATTCTATAAATATTACCGTTAGAAGCAAACATTGATTACGATCTTCATCAGGATTATTGCTTGTCGTTTTTCCATGGGACAGTTGGGGAAATCAATCAATGCCAATATTCTCCAGGCCGTCAGCATTAAATGAAGAAAGTGTTGAAGCCAAAATTGACCTCTGTGGAGTTCGGGGTCCCTGAAAGGGGTGACCTCACACCTACTACACTCGAGAGAACGTCACGGACCGGAGACTAAGGAGACTATGAACAGACCCTCGGCTCTAGCGCGGAGGTCCCACCTCACACCCGGAAGGCTACCTGAGCACTTCCCCTCCCTAGCCAATGCTCGAGCTAGGGTGCCTTGAAGAACTCTCTCAACTCTACCTAGAAGAGCTAAGGGAGGAGAAAACTCCGAAAAAAGGATCTTCTCCAAGGCACCCAAGGGGGTCTATTTATAGTTTTCCAAATCCCATGGGCCACAAATGACCAAAATACCCCCACGGCCAAAAGGCCTCGGGCCAATAGGAAACTGCCACGCCGGGGGTAGAGAAGGAAAAAGCGTCACCGAAAACTAAAAGGGGACCCACCCTGCGGGACGGGGCGAGACCCGGCCTGGGGCCGGACTCGCCCGGCTGCCCGCGGGGGCTGGGCGAGACCCGGCCTGGGGCCGATCTCGCCCGGCTGCCCGCGAGGGCAGGGCGAGACCCGGCCTGGGGCCGGTCTCGCCCGGCCTACCCGCCGGGCGGGGCGAGACCCGGCCTGGGGCCAGTCTCGCCCGGCTGCCCGCGGGGGCGCGGGGCGAGACCCGGACTGGGGCCGGTCTCGCCCGGCCTACCCGCCGGGCTGGGCGAGACCCGGCCTGGGCCGGTCTCGCCCGGCTGCTCGCGGGGGCGGGGAGAGACCCGGACTGGGCCGGTCTTGCCCGGCCTACCTGCCGGGCTCGGGGCCAGTCTCGCCGGCCTGAGGGAAAAAAGGGGGCAGGGGGAGGGCCTGCTGATCCCGCCTCCACACCTGAATGGCCCGGGCGGGTGCCTACCAACCTGCCGCTTTCACACTCCAACTAAGGGGCCCACTATTCGCGAATACGGGGTTGTACATAATCCCCGCCCTTTTCGAGGTTGGCACAAGCTCGGAAAGAAACATCCAACCCAATGTATTCGCGGAGTGTCACTTCCCCGCGGGGTCAACCTGCCATGCCAGCTATGGGAGCCTGGGTGGCGAGACCTCATCTGGGTGAAAACACTTACCCTCCCTGAGGGGTCAACCTGTCACGCCAGCTAATGGGAGCCTGGGTGACGAGACGGCCTCGGGGTGAAAACACTCAACCTCCCCGAGAGGTACCACCGGCCCTGTCAGCTAGTGGGAGCCTGGCAGCGGTACTGTCTCGGAGCAAAGGGCTTGGATTCTACGAGAGATCAACCTGCCCTGCCAGCTAGATGAGAGCCTGGCAGCGGAATCCATCTCGGAGCAAAGGACTTGGCTTCCACGAGAGATCAACCTGCCCTGCCAGCTAGATGAGAGCCTGGCAGCGGAATCCATCTCAGAGCAAAGGACTTGGCTTCCACGAGAGATCAACCTGCCCTGCCAGCTAGGTGAGAGTCTGCCAGCGGAATCCACCGCGAGGTGAGACCTTCCCACCCTCCGAGAGATCAACCTGCCCTGCCAGCTAGGTGGGAGCCTGGTAGCGGAATCCATCTCGAGGTGAGACCTACCCACCCTCCGAGAGATCAACCTGCCCTGTGAGCTAGGTGAGAGCCTGGCAGCGGAATCCATATCGAGGTGACACCTTCCCACCCTCCGAGAGATCAACCTGCCCTGCCAGCTAGGTGAGAGCCTGGCAGCGGAACACATCTCGAGGTGAGACCTTCCCACCCACCGAGAGATCAACTGCCCTGCCAGCTAGGTGAGAGCCTGACAGCGGAATCCATCTCGAGGTGAGACCTTCCCACCCTCCGAGAGATCAACCTGCCCTGCCAGTTAGGTGGGAGCCTGGCAGCGGAATCCATCTCGAGGTGAGACCTTCCCACCCTCCGAGAGATCAACCTGCCCTGCCAGCTAGGTGAGAGCATGGCAGCGGAATCCATCTCGAGGTGAGACCTACCCACCCTCCGAGAGATCAACCTGCCCTGCCAGCTAGGTGAGAGCCTGGCAGCGGAATCCATCTCGAGGTGAGACCTTCCCACCCTCCGAGAGATCAACCTGCCCTGCCAGCTAAGTGGGAGCCTGGCAGCGGAATCCATCTCGAGGTGAGACCTACCCACCCTCCGAGAGATCAACCTGCCCTGCCAGGTTGGTGAGACCCTGGCAGCGGAATCCATCTCGAGGTGAGACCTTCCCACCCTCCGAGAGATCAACCTGCCCTGCCAGCTAGGTGAGAGCATGGCAGCGGAATCCTTCTCGAGGTGAGACCTTCCCACCCTCTGAGAGATCAACCTGCCCTGTCAGCTAGGTGAGAGCCTGGCAGCGGAATCCATCTCGAGGTGAGACCTTCCCACCCTCCGAGAGATCAACCTGCCCTGCCAACTAGGTGGGAGCCTGGTAGCGGAATCCATCTCGAGGTGAGGCCTACCCACCCTCCGAGAGATCAACCTGCCCTGCCAGCTAGGTGAGAGCCTGGCAGCGGAATCCATCTCGAGGTGAGACCTTCCCACCCTCCGAGAGATCAACCTGCCCTGCCAGCTAGGTGAGAGCCTGGCAGCGGAATCCATCTCGAGTTGAGACCTTCCCACCCTCCGAGAGATCAACCTGCCCTGCCAGCTAGGTGAGAGCCTGGCAGCGGAATCCATCTCGAGGTGAGACCTTCCCACCCTCCGAGAGATCAACCTGCCCTGCCAGCTAGGTGGGAGCCTGGCAGCGGAATCCATCTCGAGGTGAGACCTTCCCACCCTCCGAGAGATCAACCTGCCCTGCCAGCTAGGTGAGAGCATGGCAGCGGAATCCATCTCGAGGTGAGACCTACCCACCCTCCGAGAGATCAACCTGCCCTGCCAGCTAGGTGAGAGCCTGGCAGCGGAATCCATCTCGAGGTGAGACCTTCCCACCCTCTGAGAGATCAACCTGCCCTGCCAGCTAGGTGGGAGCCTGGCAGCGGAATCCATCTCGAGGTGAGACCTACCCACCCTCCGAGAGATCAACCTGCCCTGCCAGCTAGGTGAGAGCCTGGCAGCGGAATCCATCTCGAGGTGAGACCTTCCCACCCTCCGAGAGATCAACCTGCCCTGCCAGCTAGGTGAGAGCCTGGCAGCGGAATCCATCTCGAGGTGAGACCTTCCCACCCTCCGAGAGATCAACCTGCCCTGCCAGCTAGGTGAGAGCCTGGCAGCGGAATCCATCTCGAGGTGAGACCTTCCCACCCTCCGAGAGATCAACCTGCCCTGCCAGCTAGGTGGGAGCCTGGCAACGGAATCCATCTCGAGGTGAGACATACCCACCTTCCGAGAGATCAACCTGCCCTGCCAGCTAGGTGAGAGCCTGGCAGCGGAATCCATCTCGAGGTGAGACCTTCCCACCCTCCGAGAGATCAACCTGCCCTGCCAGCTAGGTGGGAGCCTGGCAGCGGAATCCATCTCGAGGTGAGACCTTCCCACCCTCCGAGAGATCAACCTGCCCTGCCAGCTAGGTGGGAGCCTGGCAGCGGAATCCATCTCGAGGTGAGACCATCCTACCCTCCGAGAGATCAACCTACCCTGCCAGCTAGGTGAGAGCATGACAGCGGAATCCATCTCGAGGTGAGACCTACATACCCTCCGAGAGATCAACCTGCCCTACCAGCTAGGTGGGAGCCTGGCAGCGGAATCCATCTCGAGGTGAGACCTTCCCACCTTCCGAGAGATCAACCTGCCCTGCCAGCTAGGTGGGAGCCTGGCAGCGGAATCCATCTCGAGGTGAGACTTACCCACCCTCCGAGAGATCAACCTGCCCTGCCAGCTAGGTGAGAGCCTGGCAGCGGAATCCATCTCGATGTGACACCTTCCCACCCTCCGAGAGATCAACCTGCCCTGCCAGCTAGGTGAGAGCCTGGCAGCGGAATCCATCTCAAGGTGAGACCTTCCCACCCTCCGAGAGATCAACCTGCCCTGCCAGCTAGGTGAGAGCCCTGGCAGCGAAATCCATCTCGAGGTGAGACCTTCCCACCCTCCGAGAGATCAACCTGCCCTGCCAGCTAGGTGGGAGACTGGCAGCGGAATCCATCTCGAGGTGAGACCTTCCCACCCTCCGAGAGATCAACCTGCCCTGCCAGCTAGGTGAGAGCATGGCAGCAGAATCCATCTCGAGGTGAGACCTACCCACCCTCCGAGAGATCAACCTGCCCTGCCAGCTAGGTGAGAGCCTGGCAGCGGAATCCATCTCGAGGTGAGACAACTAGGCATCAATGAGAGGTACCACCGGCCCTGCCCAGCTAGTGAGAGCCTGGGCAGCGGGACCGTCTCGGAGCAAAAGAACTAAGCATCTCAATCAATTCTTACCAAATCTTACATCCTCAAACGGGGAGAAAAAGATGAGTTACATCATCCCCCGACTCAGCTGGTCAGGGGTGGCACTTGTTTACAAGACAAGAAAGATGAAAAAACTACCGCAAGGCGAGGCACCCTCACGGGGCCTGGTCATGACGACCGTCTTCTGCCTCCTTTTCCTCAGGCACTTCCATCTTGCTCAAGCTCTCCATGACCTTCTTCATCTCCTCTGCCTGGGCCAACCAAGAGATGGTGTTGACAGCCATGACGTAGCACTGCCTTGCCATCCTGGAGTCCCCTTGACTCTGACCTAGATCCCTCCGGAGCTGAACTTGATGCATTGGTGGAAAGAAGATGGCACGCAATGAAAGGCGCTGATGAGGGGCCTTCCAAAGATGGCGTTGTAGCTGCTTGGAGCGTCAACAATGACGAACCGGTAGTTTCTTGAGATCCCTCCCAACTTTATTTGGAGTCCTACTCCACCTTCGACCTCCTTCCTTTCTCCTGAGAATCCGAACAGGGGTCCGTCCGAGGCCAACACCCTCCTTGGCTCTACCTTCATCACCTCAAACGCCTTCCTGAATATGACGTTGACGGAGCTGCCGTTGTCAACCAAAATTCGGGTGACGCTGTAGCCCTCGATGGCCGTCTAGATGACCAGCGCATCACAGAATGGATCCTCATGATCCGGCCGGTCCTTCATCGAGAAGGTGATCTTCTCCTCCTGGGGCGGGGTCTGGGAGGTTGAGGCGACGCTACTTCGGTACATGACATGGAGGCTTGCCTTCCGAGTGGCCTCAATCCCCACCCCCCCATGGATCACCGCTATACCGCCTCGGGGTCCGACATCGACCCGGTCCTCACAAACATCATCACCCCCTCCTTGGGGCAGAACCTCTTCAACCCGCACCGGTGGCTGCGGCTGGGCAGGACCTCTCGCCCCCCTCACTTCCAGGAACTCGGGGCAGGTAGCCGTGGCGTGCCCCTCCACCTGATGGAAATCACAATAGGGTAACTCTACCCTAACCCTTCTCCTTCCCTGGCGGTTCCTCCTCTCCCTTCGACCAATCTCCATCGCTTGCTGTGGTGGGGGTAGGAGCTGCCTAGGGGCTTGCCTCTGGAAGTTGAACCTCCCTTGGCCCCCATGGAAGTTTCCCCCATCTTGGGCGTTACCTCTTCCCGGGCCCTGAACGGGTCCTCCCTGCTGCCTCCAACCTGGTTCCGGACCCTCTTGAGCTCTCCGCTCCTCTCTCCTTCTTCCTTCCTGAGGTCTCGAGCCTCCTTGCTCCTTCGACTCTGCCTCTATTAGCTTTGCCAACTTCTTGACAAATGCCGGGTTGGCCGCCTCCATGACAATCTCCTCTGCCGCTCTTTCCATCAGCTCCTCGAAGGAAAGGGGGGCCTTCCGGGTCAAGCTCATCTTGAAGAAGCCCTCATTCAGCCCAACGGTGAAGGCCATCTGGAGAGCATACCCTGGCATCTCCTGGCCCTCCAGGATCTCCTCTTGGAACCGGTCAACGTAGCGGGCCAGCGACTCCTCGGCCCCTGTCTTATCAAGAAGATGGACTCAGGACTCCTCTTCCGCTTCTTGGAGGTAGAGAAGCGAAGCTGGAAGCTCCGGCTCAAGTCCTCGAACCCGTAGATCGACCTTGGAGGGAGTTGATGGAACCAGTCCCTTGCCTTCTCCTTCAATGTAATCGCAAAGAGGCGACACTTGAAGGCATCCGTCATCGGCCTGATGGAGACGGCATCCTCGAACCACTGCAGGTGCTGAACGGGGTCATCCTTCCCTGTATAGTAAGCCATGTCTGGCTCTCTGAACCCCTCGGGAACGGGAGCTGAGATGATAAGCTCGCTGAAGGGTGACCCCTTAAGGGGTGGTCTCGCCACCTCCACTCGCGCAACCTGCTCGCCTGGGAGGTTGGCACTCGCCGGGCTGGAGAATAGCTCCCGGCCGGTGAGGTCTCGCTCGACCCCATCTCCCATCCTCTCCTTCCCTGGCCTTCTTCCTGGTGCGCTTCCTTCTCCCCCCCGCTAGGGTCATCTCGCCTGGACCCCTGGGAGTCGACTCGTCGAGGGGGGGAGCTAGCTCCTGGGGGGTCGGGGTGGAGCTCCCACCCTGAGGAGCAATGCTTCGCAGCATCTCCATGATACCTTGGATGGTGGCCATGAACTCTTGCCTCCCCACAAAGGGTCCTGAGCTAGGGAGCTCGCCGAGATCATCACGACCTCCCTGACCTCCCGTCATGACACTCTCCTGAGATCTTCCGTGCTGGTCACTCTCCACGCTCACCGCACCAAAAGTGTTGAAGCCAAAATTGACCTCTGTGGAGTTCGGGGTCCCTGAAAGGGGTGACCTCACACCTACTACACTCGAGAGAACGTCACGGACCGGAGACTAAGGAGACTATGAACAGACCCTCGGCTCTAGCGCGGAGGTCCCACCTCACACCCGGAAGGCTACCTGAGCACTTCCCCTCCCTAGCCAATGCTCGAGCTAGGGTGCCTTGAAGAGCTCTCTCAACTCTACCTAGAAGAAGCTAAGGGAGGAGAAAACTCCGAAAAAAAGGATCTTCTCCAAGACACCCAAGGGGGGTCTATTTATAGTTTTCCAAATCCCATGGGCCAAAAATGACCAAAATACCCCCACGGCCAAAGGCCTCGGGCCAATAGGAAACCGCCACGCCGGGGGGTAGAGAAGGAAAAAAGCGTCACCCAAATCTAAAGGGGACCCACCCTGCGGGACGGGGCGAGACCCGGCCTGGGGCCGGACTCGCCCGGCTGCCCGCGGGGGCTGGGCGAGACCCGGCCTGGGCCGGTCTCGCCGGCTTCCCGCAGGGGCCGGGCGAGGCCCGGCCTGGGGCGGTCTCGCCCGGCCTACCTGCCGGGCTGGGCGAGACCCGGCCTGGGACCGGTCTCGCCCGGCTGCCCGCGTGGGCAGGGCGAGACCTGGCCTCGGGCCGGTCTCGCCCGGCCTACCCGCCGGGCTGGGCGAGACCCGGCCTGGGGCCGGTCTCGCCCGGCTGCTCGCGGGGGCGGGGCGAGACCGGTCTGGGGCCGGTCTCGCTCGGCCTACCTGCCGGGCTCGGGGCCAGTCTCGCCGGCCTGAGGGAAAAAAAGGGGCAGGGGAGGGCCTGCTGATCCCGCCTCCACACCCGAATGGCCCGGGCGGGTGCCTACCAACCTGCCGCTTTCACACTCCAACTAAGGGGCCCACTATTCGCGAATACGGGGTTGTACAGAAAGGAATTCAAATTTCAAAGGGAAAATATATGGAAAATATAAAAGGGATTTTCTTCATCTCTCTCGACAGAAGAAAATATAGCATATAGTAGGAGAATAGATAAAAAACTGACACAGAGGAATATACAGAACCTAGAGCTCAGGGCAATAACACTGTCAAGAGACAAGAAGCCCTAGCCCTTGACCAGAGAAAAGAACAGCAAGCTGAAGAAGAAGAAGAACATACATTCAAGATCAAGAGTCTTCTTCCTTCTACATCCCAGGATTCTTTAAAGGATAACAAACACTCTATCTGTCAAGAAGTTCCTGGAGTTCTTCTAGTCAAAGCAAAAGCTTGAAGACCTATCACCCTACAGCAAGGCTTCAACTTCCTGAACCATTCTATATCTCAGGGGGAGCCTTTGCTAACATCATTTTTCCACTAGAGTCTTCTCAGTTGTATCTGATAAAGAAAAGAAAAAATCACTCTCTCATCTCCCACTGTATAAAGGGTTCTTAACTCCCTTCAAAAGTTATTCATGGTTGCAAGTCACCTGATCAAAAGACTTGAGGATTGGTTTCTGAGCACCTGATCAAAAGCTCATTGGTGGCAGTCACCTGATCAAAAACCTGAGTGGATTCCTACCAGGGTGGTAGAAGAGTGGATGTACCAAGTTTAGGAAAACCACTATAAAATTCTTGTGTTGTCTGAGTTGCTCTTTTCTTTTGTTTTTGATATGGGTGTGGTAGCTAGGTTGCTGTGTTTGTGTTTTTAATTTAATTTCTGCAGCACTAGTAATAGATTGAATTAATTAGCAAAAATTTGATAAACCCTAAATACTTTATTCACCCCCCCCCTCTAGAGTATTTTAGATCTAACCCTTACTTTCATTTGGTATCAGAGCAAGTTTCCTTTGGTTGTACAAGTTAACCCCTTGAACCAAAAGATCCTATGTTAGATCTGAGTTATATTTCTATTAGATTTATATTCACAGCATGGTATAGAACAAGGACTATGCAAGCACCATACGTACAGTATGTAATCTAAATAAGTTTGTCATCTGGAAGGCAAGAATTAAGTTATAAATAAACTCTATTGATGAGGATATCTACAATTCCATTGTGGCATGTCCTCCTCAACCATCTACCTCTACAGCAACATCCAACACTAATGCTGTTCCACCACCTGAGTGGACTGAAGTACAGAAGAAAGCTAAAGTTGTTGATGTCAAAGCCATGAATATTCTGGCCCAAACAATGTCAGATGACATCTTCTAGAAAGTTGTTGAATGCACATCAGCCAAGGCCAATTGGGATTCCCTTAATCAAATGGTGGCTGATTCTGCGATGAAAGAAAATACGGAAGATCCAATCTCATTTCACAAAATGAGAACATCAAGAAATAAGATGCAGAATCAGTTGTGGATATGTACAATAGACTGAGCTCAATCATCAATGAGCTAAAGACATTGGAAAAGGACATCACCCTCACTGAGGTGAATGGCAAAATCCTCATGTGCTTCCAAGCTCATGGGATTCAAGGATCTGGTCAATCAAGGAGGCCAGGAGCCTAAATGAGATTTCCACAGAATATCTTTTAGGAAGCTCAAGTCTTATGAGCAGCTGATCAAATACAGAGAGAAGCAGCTGAGCAAGAGAACACCTCCACCATCAAGGAAGGAGATATATCATAGCTTTTAAAGTTGTGAGAAAAACAAAATCCTAAACTGTGAATGAAGTGCTGATGAGTCTCTTTGTCAAGAGATCTATAAAATGGAAAGGAAGAATTCAGAAGAAAGTCATCCAGGCAGGATGGTAAGCCAAGGTATAACAAAATCCCCACTAAAGAAGTGGTTTGTTTTGGCTGCAGGAAACCTTGACACTTCATCTCAGAGTGTCCAGTAAATCAAAAGAAGGAAAAGAGAAGAGAGAAGGACTCTAGAAGACAGCATAACAGTAGGCCTTCTTCCATCAATAATAGATATAAGAAGAAGGAGAAGCTTTGTGGCTGAATCCTGGAGTGAAACTGAGGAGAATCCACAGGCCTCCAGCTCCAATGAAGATGAAGAAGG